>JAZFAV010000014.1:23862500-25062500 GCA_037954035.1 Rosalia funebris
GCGTACTTCTAGAAGTTTGTTTTGCATGCATTTTATTGCATTTCATTGGATTGTACAATCATACCGTGCCTTGTTGTCTGATTGTTGCATTTTATTTAAATATTTTCAGAGCATTTTAAACAACTGGGTGTTGCTCCTTGGGTATACCGAAGGTTTAGTTTGATATAAGATTGATTGATAAATATATTGAAGTAATAGCCTTTCCTCATATTGACCCTGGTAACAAATGCCATTCACCTGCTTCTGTGTACATTTACTGAACCTCTAATTCGAATCCATATATTTTATCCATTTAAAAGTACTATGATGAATTTCATTATAGTCATAGTGCCTAATAAACAGCCTCATAACGTATCTATTATGATATTCCAGCAGATAAAATATCATTTGTTTTATTTTTCTGATTGCGACTATAAAATACTAATGCCTTTTATAGTTCTAGCATTATGCACTTTTTTACTTTTGTATTAAATAATCCAAAATCAAAATTTAATTGTTAAGTAATCCATTGTTGTTTTATTTTCAGGTATAACTTTCTACGTCAACATTAAAGTAGTAAGTAGTAATTTGTTTACATTTATTGATTACATTTAAGTGCAATTTTAGTTTTAGTTGGATATGTTACAAATATTTAGTATAAAACTTTTTTAATATTTATTCTTGATAATGAATACCATAACTTGTTACATCTACAATCTTATACAGTCTGTTCCACTTTGCCACTTTGAGAAACCATCCACATATTGCCATGTTCTAACGATTGTGAAGAACTTGGCAATCATATTAGCTATTGTTTTTTCAAATAAAGTATTTGATATAGTAAATTTCCTCTCCCCTCAAATTATGCATTTGAGGGCAAAGGGAAATTTACTACATCAAATAGCACGTTTCGATAGCGATAGCACTGATAACATTTATTGAATTTTTAAAGCAAAAAAACTTTCTAGAATGTATTGTAAGGCAGAACATATACTTGACTATTTGTATATGCAATCTACTAATAACAAACTCATTGTAATCGTAAAATAATTGTTGATTGTTCTATTATTTTGTATTAATTTTGAGATCATATTATCTATTAATATTTGTTTTTTATTTTGCATATTCTATGTATCAGGATAAAAATTGTCAATTGGCCTTAGTGCAGATGACGCTTATTGTTTTTATCTTGATTGCTATTAAGACCACAATTTAATCAAATGTTAACTTAATATGTAATTATTTAGGTGTACCTAATAATAAAATGCGAAGAATCTCGAAAAGAAGCTACATTGTTTTAATGACTGCTGATTTAGATAAAAAAATATACTATATATGACGTTATAAGTGTCATATTTTCCAAGTTTTTCAATTAACTTCGCATTCATTGCATGTTCAGTGTTTCCATTGAACAGTAAGTACTTATATGTAATTGAATAAAAGAAATATAAAACTAAGTTATTTTAAAAAAATAGGAGTGTCATGATGACTATGAAAATCTAAAACATTTTGTACATTTTATCGAATTCAATAAATGAAACGTGAAAAAGTGCCAAAAGTTTTATGAAAAAGGTAAACGTGTCCGGCAAAAATTTAGAAATAAATACATTTAATTTTTAGAAACGTTCGGATCATCAAATGTATTTTTTGTATCATTCATTTTTAGCCTGTTTGCACAGTAATATTTATGTTATTCTAAACGACTGGCTATTCCGGGCCAGTATTTGAAAAAAATGTACCAGTCATGGCGATCCAGATATAAAAGTACGTATCCCCTGCGCTGAGGCCAGTTAGCTGTTCTTGTCCTCCGAAGCTTTTTCGCGTAGCAGGACACGCTTTTTTTTCGTCTAATTTCATCTATATTACAAATTTTTACCAATTAAATTGAAAAACCTAACTCTAATACGGTTAAAAGAGAAAACAGCATAATTGTTTTACTTATGAAAGGGTACACTGATGTCGAAAATAAAAAAAAAATAAATTTTATTTATTGCCTTAAATTAAACTTCCATCTTTCCTGCTCATCTTAATATCCACATCTTTATCTAATCTAGAAGTATTTTAAATAAATTTCAGCTACCGCCCCGGTTGATTTGTAGGTACATTGGTCCTGTAATGAAGACGTTAATTAAGTTTGGGAAATAAATCAATGCTTATGATAAGAAGATAATTATTTACACTTACTTTGTTTTATTATTTATTTAGTTAACTTTCTGGCTACAGTCTAATATTATCCTGAACTATAGGAAGGGTCATGAAGGCTTTCAGCTTCTTGTAGTCTTCTAGTCTCCGTTCTGTTGCAAGCATAAGGATTTTGTAATATGTAGCCACTTTTCTAGATGGATGAGGCAAATTCATTACAGTAAAAAAGAGCACATTGCTTCTATTCCTGTCCCGATAACTCGACTGTCATAAAAAAACCTTATACTTTATAAATAAATAAAACTATTTGTCAAATAAAACTATTGGTTTTCCCTTTATCTTCTTTTCAAACGTAGGAGAACTCATCATAGTTTTTTTGAACGGGCAATTTAGATAGAAAACTATAACGTCCACTGTCAAACCAATTCTCCTTCCGGTGAATAAACTCAGACCTCCGTTAAATTTGCAACATTCTAGTTAAGGTCTCAAAAAGTCTCCCACATTATTTATATTTTGTAAATCATAGACTGAATTGCTTTTGAAATTATCGTATTTATCAGAAAACCAAGTTTAGCTCCGGACAAGAACAACGAAGATCGCTTCAAATAACTTCGGGAACTCGATGATTTAGGCATCTTTTCCCTTTCCTCTACATCAGAAAGTTGAACTTCTTTTTGCTTTTTTGTACGAACAAATGCAGCAAATTATTTTTTCAAACAACGAGGCATGATTTTAACTTTTGACAGAGATCCATAAAGCCTAGTACGCACTGGAATTCTTTATCGCGGAGCTGCGTCTGGGATTCATTTTCTTGCATCCGGGACGCTCCGCGACAATGAATTTTGAATCTGGTGTGTTACGTTTTAGCATTTTTTGAATCCCATCCGAAATGGGATTCTTTACACAATGGTGCGCACCATTGAGTCAGTGCGGACGTGAATCTCAAACCGAGAGGACCTCTTAACCCATTCTCGCCCAGCTTAATCTTCTTTTTTCGTTTTTTTTTTGTTTTATTTGATAAAATGTGGACAACAAATTCAACTTTATAGTTAATTGAACATTTACAAATGCGGCGATGTTTATGGGACGTTTCCTTCGAGGAATACAAAGACAGGGGAAAGAAAGCGGAAGCCGTGACTGAGTTAGCCCAAAAATATGAAGTTACAACGACGGAGATGGAAAAAAACTTCACACCTTAAAAGTTAAGTTCAGTAAATTCCTCTCTTTTAACTTAGTTAACTAAGTGCTTCTTTAAATATTACCCGTAAATTTCATATACTTTAATTACAATTTATTTATAAATAATTTATTGTTAATAATAACTCATTTCTGATTAACAGGTCAGTTTCGGCGGGAGCACAGAAAGCTTAATGATGAAAAAAAAAGTGGTGCTTCACCAAAGAAGTCGACTTGGTCTGGTCATAAACGTATGTTGTTCCTGATTCCAGTATTATCTATGATATCTGTTTGGAAACGTTGAAAGTATACATGAGGCTTGTATATGAGTCTCCACTCACGAGGAGACAGAGAGTGATTGCTAGCCTGTTGGTAGCAGGAACTGGCACCCTAAAATTCGTCTCCTTTTTCGAAATATGTGGTCTAACCATTTCCAGAAGATATTCGAAGTCGACTGCACTCATTTGAATAAAATTTCGGAATCCCATTCCGTCCTCCAATCTCCGTATATCGTATCGTGTCCATGCTTATTCCGATCCTTGAATATCTCACGAATCTACCAACGTGGTAGCTTTTTGTTAGCCCTTTTTTTACTTCGTAGTAGAGCCCTCGTTCGACAGAATCAAACTAGATGCGGACACGATTTCCAGAGCAACAATGTTGCGGGGCAAAGAATCTGCAACATGTATCCGAGAAACTCTGCGAGAGTCTGCGACAAAGAGTCGAAACAAAGAATCCCAGTGCGTACTAGGCTTAAAACACTGAAAACAACCATGAGAGCACGAAGGCTTGTAACTTGGTAGATTTCAACGCTTAGAAACCTAGTGTTACCAATTAAAATAATAAATCGATCATGAAAGAAATATAATCGACCCGCAAAACAACTTTCCTGGGTGCTTCCGGTTATTCGATCGAAAAAATCCTCTTCTGAACGAAGAGGATTTTTTCTAAGAAGAAGAAGAATGTTAGGTTTTGCGCCTTTACGAACACGAAACTCCTAAGTTACTCAGATTTAATAACTGAATAATTTAAGGCATAGTCTTAAATAGTATAGAAATGCCCGGACGAAGCCGATTAAAAATATATTACTTTTCCGCGTATAGTGGAGTGGAGTAGAAGAATAATGAAATTTTGTGTTAATTTTATAGCTTAATAGCATTGTCAAATTAAAAAAGAACAACTTATATATCTGCTATACCTATCGTAGTACGCGCAGGTATTACTACACTTGCAGTAAATAACTGGTTAAAATTTCAAGCAAAAATATGAAAGCCTTTGAAAGATATGTGTTCCTAAATTTAGAGATACATGTATCCCATATGGATAAAGTGTGGTTCAGTGTCCCTTTAATAGGATTCTAACATCAAATATTTATTAATGCGTGTTTACATTTTCGGAATATTACTGTTTATACTCATTTATTACGCACTTTGTCTGTATTTTAAACTTTATAATTTTGCCAGGTCTATGACACTCCCACGAGGCAAGCGATAGACTTATTTCATCTGAACTTAAAATATATATTAAAATCCCCGTTCGTTTCAATATATGACTTGAATTTGTATATACTCGTACACAAATTCAATTTATCACCTGATGTGTAACATGATCCCTCACAAGGGGTTTTCTCAAAATATTACTTTATGTAATAAGACTGAAATATAAGTGACAACATGTTGAAATTGCATTTGCTGCATGTGAAATATTATCTGCAAAACTAGGTATTAAAAATGTTCTTCGTTGAGAGGGAAATTTTGGTGTTAAAATTATTCGATTTTTGTTTCTCTAGTTTATTCTCCTAATAAATTGTGGTATAATATAGCTATTTAGAATAATTGATATTTTAGGTATATCTGTTTATCTTCTGGGCGTTTTGGTACTTCAGTTGGTAAGAACGTTTTTATGTGACAAAGTCATTGATCACTACATTTATTAACTGTCACATTCATACTTTCTTACTCATGCCGACATGTCACCTGTCATATTCATGTCGACAAAAAGTATTCTTTTAACAAACCTTCCAAATTGACGTGGATATTGATTTAATTAGTACACATACTTTTGTTTAAATACACTCTTTAAGTAAATTATTACATGGGATGTCGAGTTTAGAATAAAATCTATTACATTAAAATAACGTTTTTTTTTTGGAGAGACTCCTCTTATCTCTAAAATTTGTCATGCACTTTAGGTGACTTCAGGAGATGAGTTATTCTCGATGTGTAAATTTTTGCCGAACTCACTCTTGTGTGAGTATATGGAACCTTTTACTTGCCCATGCAATAGTCAACGAACCTATGGGTTTACACCTTATACGAGGGATGGTATGACTTCTACATAAACCTAGTTTATGTTGCGTATTACCTCCTTCTTCGCCTTCGACGTGGACTGAAAATGAAAGATTTATCGCTCTCTCTTCTAGGTTATGATGGGGTCTCATTTTGACATCAGACTCAGAATGAAGGGGTCTGAACTATAAATAAACTATAAATTAGGCCCTCATTTGTTAATGATCCAGGATCTCATTTTCTGGTATTAAATTGTAAGACAGAAGGAAAAGTGGCAATATACACTTTTGGCGTGCGATATAAGTCTAAGTGAACAGAAATAACAAACAAAGGTTCCAGAGGCAAGGACGCAGGTGGACGCAGCCAAACCACCTCAAAAAAACTAATTCATTTCTAAAGCCGAACAGCGGTGTTATCATGTCCCTCAAACTTCATAGCTTGTTAAGGATTCAGGGAATGGCTAAATATTATTGTTTGGGCAAAAATATACATATAAGAAAATCAAGAAGTATTCTTCACTAGAATTTCCTTGGTATTTTTCGTCTGTATAACCTACTACTCAATTTGTATTCATCCCGAAATTTATTATTCTAAAACACCAATTTAATAATTAAACTTTACCATGACAAAACTCACTAAAACGCTTATTTCTTGAACATTAGTTGTTGTCAACTATCCTTCTTGGGGGGCACATACATGTTTTTGAGCATTCTAAACCACTGTGGGTGGGTGCAAAATACTCCTCGGTAAATTCTATCGTTCATTCCAATGGATACTATTGCGTATAATACTACTCGTAGATGCATCATATGCTATGGTTTATTAAGCCTTTGACTGTGGTTTCAACCCATTCATGCCTAAATGTCTGGTTATATAGTACGAGCTGCTGACGTGTCAGTAGAGAGCTACTGCTACTGTATACTCGCATGACAGTAGCTCGATTGGCCTCGACCGGTCATACGATGAGAGTAGCTGCTATGACATAGGTAAGCAGGTATTGTCCGAGAGACTAGTCAAGTGTGAATTTCGTTGTGTGCAAATGTACCGAGCATACAAGTTACTGACATTTCGCAAAATCGTGCGAGATGACGTCCGAGTCGCATGCGAGCTGCTGTCTTGTGAGTGGTGGGAGAAGGCGATGGCCGAGTAAAAACCAAAAATGTTGAAGTAACTCGGATGCAAGCTACTGACCGACTCGCATATGACTAACTCGTATGAGGCGCTTATACGGTGCGAATAGCTGTACTTCAGTAACTGACTAGGCCAGCTCGCATGCTAGCTCACACTGTGTAACCAGGCCTTAACGTTATCTAATTACTATTTTAGCTTCTCTTAGCCGAGTGATTGAAATAGTTTTAGGAAATTATTAAATAGAATTAATTGATTTCAAGAAAACATGTGATCATATATTAAACAAAAGATGTATGTATTATGATGTCTATCCTAATATGTTAATATGAATCACATGGGATTAAATTGAGATTCATCATATTGAGGTAAAATTTATCAACTTATTCATCGTTTTGATTTCTGGGATATAATAATATATAATATTATTAAATTATTAATAAATATAATTAAGCTTAAATTTCAAGGTAATTAATATATTTAATTACCTTGAAATTTAAGCTTTTGTTAAATCAATAGAACGATTGAGTTGATCCTATCAACTAATTTCTTTGAGTAGGTAGCGTTAACTATACTTCTTTAGTAAAATTTCTCCTAGTTTCTTTTTACTATAGCTCTTTGCAGATTTTCAATGGCATAAATAAGTATTTTCAAGGGTTTTCAGCAGTCAGACGGATATTATTGACTAAGCGGGATTCGGTTGAAAGTAATAGGAAATGGGGGATTATACTAAATAAATTGCCTCCTTTTAGTAAAACACTCATCTAAGCCGGCGTCGCTTCAACAGACGGCCATTAGGATTAAAACGTCCATTTAGAAATAATATTTGCGATGAGCGTTATTCGGTCGGGATCGCGCTCTTAATATTAAAATGATTAGTTAGACATTATTTTTAAAATGGATTACTAACGAAGCTTCTCGTAATCCGAAATTACATTTAAATGTAAAACAACATAGCCTCGCCTGCAGATGACTGCGGATTTGGGGGATTTTCTAGGCGGTTCGAGAGACGAATAAAGGGCAAAAGTTTATATGGGGAGCAACCGAAAATATTTGCTGACAAAAAAAAAACGATATATTTACATATCGCTACGTACCGTTCGTATGGCAAATAATTCAGTTTCAGCTGAAGTGTATTTTTACCCTTTTGTTTATTATTCCCCTAAATTGAGGTACACTGTCACTATATATTATTAAAAATAATATATCCACTATTTAGTTTTGATGGTGTGAAAATGGTGGAAAATTATTTGTATAAAACTTTACTACTACTATTTTTCAACGTTATACCACTTTCATTGTATGCTATTCGCTATTATATAGCGTGTTATTCATGAATATATAAATATTTTCCATGTTTGCCCCACCATATACACATATTCTGATATTAATATAAATACAATAAATAGTCCAGTCAAATAGGGTCCAACCTCGGATTGAGAGTCAGAAAGCTATAATACTGTACCACTTTAACTGGTAGCGACTCATGCATATATCAAAACACTATCACTACGAAGTGTACATACAAATTCTATGCAGTTATCAAGCTTTTAAAACAAATTAAAGCTTCCGCTTCAAGAAATGGAGTACCGATCGACGTATCGTCTGAATTGAAAGAGCGAACCACACTGAACGCTCGGAAACAATGCGGAAGGAGCCGAAAACCACGCTTTCTCCGAGTAACTTCGATATTTGCAAATATTTCGAGATTATCTGTCACTGGCTGTCACGTGCTCAAGCATTGGCGTAGCATTCGGTGTTCTCTCTGGTATTCGGCGTTTAAAATGGAGCACTCAGCCAGCTGTAGTAAAGAAAGTGTGCTTTCAACACCGAAACACAAATGTATGCATTAACGCCCCAGGAATGTGAAATGATTTTCCATGTGTACGAGGGAATTGTGGCATGTAACCTGAGACAATCGATAGTTGATGGAGTGGAACTGTGTAGTGATTTAACTCAAGCGTCAGTTAGGACTGTATATCGGGGTTTAAAGGAGCAGAAGAAGGAAGAGTCAGTGGCTCTCGCAGCGGCGACTTACAATAAGGAAGCGAGAGGCAGAAAGAAGATAGTTTTGGGTGAAGACATGAAATATGCCATTCGTCGGTCAATGCATAGTTTTTTCTTATCGAAACGAGCTGCCAACCTTTAAGAAAATTCAAGTCGCAGTCACCAATGATGATAGCCTTCCCCATATTTCAAGCAGAGTACTGAGGCGTACCATCCGCGACTTAAGTTCTCGATTTTTACGGCGTAGTCGCAAGAGTGCACTTATAGACAGTAATGAAATTGTTATGTGGCGATATTTACAGAAGATTCGGCAACTGCGAAGTAAAGAAACAAAATGTTATTGTATGGATGAAACGTGGGTGAACAAGGTACATACAGTTTCTAAAGTGTGGCAAGACTTAAACATTACCAATCGAGGGGAAGCCTTCTTGAAAGGGTTCTCGACGAAATTAAAGGCTTCTACCGGGAAGGGATACCGACTGATAATTACCCATATCGGAAGTGAAACCGGTTTCGTAGAAGAGGGATTGTTAATATTCGAATCCAAGAAAACGGGCGATTACCACGAGGACATGAATAGTGCGGTTTTCGAAAAATGGTTCGAAACCATTTTAGCGAAAGTAGAACCTGGCTGTGTTATTGTCATGGACAGCCCGCCGTATCATAGCCGACGGTTAGAAAGCCTACCCACTTCAGCGTGGCGCAAAGGCCAACTTATGAATTGGCTAACATAAAAAAACATTCCATATGAGGACACATTCCTCAATGTGCAGCTTTTAGAAATTGCGCGCGCACACAAAAAGCAGTACGTGAAGTATATAGTGGGTGAAAGGGCTCGCGTGCACGATGTTACGGTGTTGCGCTTACCCCCGTACCATTGTGAATTGAACCCTATTGAACTGGCTTGGGCGCAAGTGAAGGTTGCAGTGACGCGAAAGAATACCACATTCAAATTACCTCAGGTAAAAGAGTTATTCCACGAAGCTATTGACAATGCAACTGCACAGTCGTGGCAGAAATATATTCACGATGTGACCAAAGAGGAGCAGCGGATGTGGGACCTGGATGTGCGAGTGAAAGTGTTAGTTGAACCACTTATATTTAATGTGGGAAACGACAGCAGCAGCGGCAGTGATTTCAAGTCAGCATCAGACTCGGATTACTTATAAAAATCAGGGCCTTTTTGAACCTTAGGCGATATAACAGTCCGTTGACTGCCTTTTTATTCGTGAATACCTTTTTCTTACAGGATTAGGCTTTTTGGGGATGCCAGTGTAAAAAAAAACCGCACCTTATTGCACTGTAGCTTTTGGGTGGCGTGAAAAAAGTGAAAGCCTCTATATCTATATCTCTGATGCAAATATATTTTATTCACATTTTTTAAAGTTTTGCCCCTTTTTCCATGACCCCCCTATGGTTTTTCGTCCCCTTTCCTCATTCCCCGACGCAACGCTCCAAATTCTTGACTATGAGTCACTGCTAGTTAAAGTGGTACAGTACTATAAATATTTGCACAAACCTCTATTTTGACGTTCTAAGGACTTCCTCAAAAGTCTTATATAATCTCGTGTTTGCGAGTCAAGATATTAAAGGTCAAAGGCCATAAAAATGTTTTTTTTTTAAATATCGTTTCCTGTGCATCATATGACTTTAGAGGTTATTATAAAAGATCATAAATCTCTAAATTGGTTTGATACATTTTTTCATATGACCAACTGTTCTCGAGGAGAGAGGGAAGCTCGCAAGCGTATATGTATATAGTAATGGTACGTAAAATGTTGAACTATATGTATAATTTACTTTACCAAGTTAATTATTTAATAATAATATTACTAGTATTGTTATTCACACAATATAAACCACACCAGTGGGTGGTACAACTTTACCATGGTTTTGCGATATCCATTTTACATCAACCTCGTGGGTCGTTCACTATATGTATCCTGTTTGGTATGAAATTAATGCTGATTGTACTTTAAGACAGTGTAGAATTAGGTAAGGTCAATAATTAGGGCCTATTTTTTTAATCTCCATGCCCTGTCATCCATTTCTACCTCTTGAGACGGTTGAAACCGATGGAGTAACAAACAAGAGACCAGTTTTACACAAACACCGAATAATTATATGTTGTTCGACGCACTTTTCGCTAACTGGGCTGGTATCATTAGGAGTTGGTTTAAACTGATTATCAATCATAACTATAATTTAATTATCTGATAATGATCCTAATGTGGTTAAACACGTTAGTCTACTGTTAATAACACAGGCCTACAAATTTTGACATTTCGAAAGTTGATTTGGGTTTGATAAGTGATTATAAGTGAGTTATTTACACTGATTTCATATCTACCTTCCGTTTTTGCCCCTCACATAAGGATTTTGATCAACTGAGTAATCAGAATAATTTAAAAACTAAAGGAAAAATTACATTTTAATAAACATTAGATTTAATAAATATTAAAAAACATAGTAAAAAGCAACAACACATAGTTTTGAATCTCTAATTTCTTTTTTTTTTCTTTGAAAATTCTCCTTTTTTAACAAAGAACTTCATTTTGTAGTCTTCCGTGTGTAATCATTCGTTGGATGCTCTCTTTTCAGCATTCAACAGGAATCTGCCATCATCGCCCCATCCCATCGACCCTGGTACCTACCTCTTTTCCTTTATGTCTTGATGGAACCTTTCACCTTGCTCCTCACTAACAGCACTAACATTTTCTGGAAAGTAGTCCAGATGAGCATGCAGAAAATGAATTTCTATATGCTCATATTACAACCAAATTTAGTAAGAATAGAGTAAGAATACTGTAGTAAGTTAGAAATATTGGTGGATTAACCTTCAGTAGAGGAACTTCAGGAAGGAAATTATTGAAGAACATACAAAATTCGTCCATTAGACGTAAATAGTGTATTATTCAGAAGCATTTCTGTAGAGTGAACCTATTTTATGGTGATCAGTGACCAAATTACCATCAACAAATTACTATATAAGTACATAGTTACGAAACATTGAACAACAATTCATATTTGATTCAATTCAGTCAAGGTTACACATCACTGGTTGCGGTTTTGATAAGTCTAACAATTTGGAAGATTTGCTAAATCTTAGAACTTCTATACCGTGAAGCTGGTCACCAAATACAAAACAACCTTCTGTCATATATTAACATTTTGTATCTTTGAACATAAGCATATTTCTAGCATCAGTTCTTTGTATTTTATTTAAATTTTGAACATTCTAAGTTTGATTTTAATTATTTTTTTTTTAAATCCTACCCATATAAAATATATTCGGTATAATAGTTGAATGAGGATAACTCAGAACGTCACATACAATTGTATGTGACAGTTCCTTGGATGGAATCGTCATAATTCAGACACTGGCTCTAAAAGAGTCATTATAAATGAATCTCATAGCCAAGTGGCATGGTAAAGTAACTCTAGGGACTGGAATGACAGTGATAAAACTAGATATTTAGAATCTACGTTTCAACGAATCGAAATTCTTACGTGAGGGAGTCTTCGAACGATCGACGAAATAACCATTATTAGGTTGCAGAATATCCACATTTTATAAAGGATATATGTATATTATTAATATACATTTAGATTTAACCTATATTGTTAAATATACGTGACTTTTTGGTCAATTTACCTATTAATGTAACTCCAACTTGTTAGTATCAGTTGGATGAAAGTCTTGCACATTGTACATATGAAGTCATTGCTTTTATATGTCTTCCCCTTCTCAGCTCGAATATTTAGGGAAAGGATGTCGATTTGTGTGTCCAAACTTAAAAAAAAAAAATAAATAATCAAGGAACCGACTGATATTGGAGATGGGTGGATAAGACGTTAAGCTCTCGGAGTTGTCGATCAGTATGAATTTAACAACTTTGAAGAACGGAAAAATGCATAGGTTTATTATTTGCTGTTAATTAGCCATTAATTAATCGTAAAAGTGATAATGTAACCGTTTTTGATTTTTAAAAAATTTCTATTTTGCTGTTACTATTTATTACGATTTTTGGATTGTTTTTCCCGGGAACTTGGCAGAACAGCCATTAATCCCGTTTGAAAATGACTGTGGGGAGTCAGTGTTCGTTCAGGAATTTACCATTCCCGTTTTTTTAATTAATTGTGATGTTTCCGAATTCGCCGTGATGATTTTGCTATTTTTTTACTAGAGTTTATGGATTTTTTTCTGGGAACTTAGCAGAACAGCCATGAATTCTCATTTAAAAAAGTATTATGAGGATCAGTTGTCATTCAGGAATTTACCGTTTACCTTCTTTTAATTAATCGTGACGTCTTAGAATTCGCCATGTCACATTTCGCAACTTTTTCAGATTTTTTGATTTTGTTCCCCGTAACTTAGCACGAAACCTATTAATCTTAACTAACTCGTCCTCTGGTCTTTTGTGGAGATATACATTATCAATTTCCTTTCGTGTTTATCTATTTTCTTTCGTTACTTCCTGTTTTGAATTATTTTACTGATAAAATAATTTTGAAAAATAATTTTTTTTCAAATTTCGTTTATACCATTTATTTATAGTTAAAAAGCGGCAAGTTCCTATATACTTACTTCTAACAATTTTTTTTGATAGATGTTCTACTAACTTCATGTGAAGTTAACAAAACACGCAAAATGTTTTAAAAATCAAAAACCGTTAAAATATCACTTTCAGGATTAATTAACGGCTAATTAATGGCAAATAATAAGCCTATGCAGTTTTCCACTCTTCAAAGTTGTTCTGCCAAGTTCATACTGATGAGTTGTGGGCACACATGGCTCCACATACGCCTATTGACAGCCGTGGTGGTATTTGTATATATTAATTTTAAGTTTTGTAAATATTAGAAACCAGAAACCCTTAAATGCAATCATCCCAGGCAACAAGTTACGTTTTTTATGCCCTAGCCATTCACTTGTTAAAATCCTTGCAGATTAGGTCAATGGTTTTGACAAGTGTAATAATAACCACACCAGGCTATTGGCTTTTGGGATACGTTTTTCAATCAGTTAATTCCTGCAATTCGCCTTGAAACATTGTCTCCACTTTCGGTACTAGATTATTCGCTATTAATTTATTCTAAATAAACGTAGCTATATCAATACCATAACTATTAGTATAATTTCACTACACACTCCAGTTTTAACTCTCGTAGATTTTTACCTGTGAGATATGATCAAATACGTGATTATGTATAAAACACATCTGAATAAAAGACGGGCTTTTCAGGAAATAGACTCGGCACAAATTTAACAAGTCACAATTAATCACGTTATGATGTCAATCCTTGATTGCTTATGGGTAAATGGAAACCGTTTTTAACAAATTAACGATTAAGGTACTGTAATACTATCTTAGTCTTATGTTTTTAATTAGACCATCTTTTATTCCTGTTTTAATTGCTAAGGAATGTCAAAGTTGTTAATATCGAAAGAATGGTCAGAGTTAGATATAGGATATGCTCAATAGAATTTACTCAGATTGTAACATATAATCAAAAATCTAATAATATATAGGATATTATATTCAAAAAAATAGAACGTTGTAGCAATCAAAAAGTTGAATCTGTTTTTAAAAAACAGGAAGAAAATCTAGGTACTAATCTCAGTGGTATATGAAACACATATAGAAAACGAATATATATATTTTTAATTTTAATCCCACATTTAAAATTAAAACAAAAAACAAAGTAGGCGTTCACTATATACATATGCCTTATGTACTCTATTTATTGGGTCACCTACTTATTAAATTACATTATTAAATGTCTACATTACGTAAACGTTTGGCTCTCCTCGAAGTATTGTATATTTTTATTAGGATTTGTATATTTTACTGGGAAAATCATAACAGTTTACAATTTCTTCAGGGCTCACATGAATTGATTACGTAAGTACTTATTTTTACCGTTTCATTTAACATGTAATATAAAGTGAAAACTGAAGAGAGCTATTTAAATAAATCTATCGCTGTTTACTATAGAGTTTAACTAGGAAATTTACGGCATTGGCAAATCGTGAATTAAACAGGCTTTCTATATTTCATTCGCCCAAAGTAGGGCGGGATATAAACATAAATAGTGTTATTTTTAAATAATGCTTTTTAATACCTGTTCGATATATTTCAGGGGCCATTAAAATCGAGATTAATGTTAAATAAGTTACTAGAGTGTGACCGGAAATAATAGGAATGGTTTTTAACAAACTAAATGACACATAAAAGGACTGATCATTCTGTAAACAAGAATGTAATTCGTGAAAATAAAATCATAAATAGATCGATCGATTTCTGTTTTAAATTCACATACATATTTTGCATGTTTGGCAAATATAAAGATATAAAGCATTTTCTTTAAAATGAGCATCAAAAAGTGAAAAAATATTGTTAAGGCTCTTTTAAATGAAATTCAATAACGTCAAGAAAAAATACATGCATCAATTTTTGGGATATATAGTTCATACAAAACAAAAAGCAATCATCGTGTGACGTAATTCATTACCACTACACTTAGAATTTCATTCGTTTTTAATCAACAGTAATTTAAATTTGGCGCCATTTTGAGATTGACAGAAATTGACATATATCATGCGTGGTGTCAAATTTATCGGATGTTTAGACTTTATTCGATTTCTAAAGTGCTTTAGCTACAAGTTAACAAGAAAAATGTTCTTTTAAGAACAAGAGTACCTGGTATTAGCCAGCGCAATCACCATAAATATTCAGACTGTTTCATACGTTGGGATGATGTTTACACAATGCCGAAAAAAGCTATAACATAACCTTAGTCTTATGAGATTTCCTTGAGTTCTATAGTATTTTTGGCAATGTGGCATCACTGGTCATATCTGGCATATCAGGTATATCATGACGTGTGTTCCTTTTGTTTTATATGAACTATATATACTCGTATATTACAACTTGTTTCCTATATGGAACATACTGTGTCCGATTACATAATTTGCTTGCAATTTAAATATGATTTTCAATGATATATATGTTATAACAATTTCAAGTATAAAATAAATATTACTAATAGAACATAATCGGAGAAGTCAGAAATTAGAACTTCGGTCTGTGGGATATAAGAGCAGCATTATTTGAAGTTTCGTGGTAAAATTGTGGTCCTAATGTGTGATTTCCTACGAGGCTATACCAGACGCTGAAACCAAATCGTCCTTAACGATTTACTGGGGCCGTTAGTGTAGATTTCCTGGAGACCATATACCATATAGATTTCAGTGGCTCACAATTAATAAATGGTGGAGTTTTTAATTTATAAATAGCGATTTTGAATAATAAACTAATAAATTCGCAATCAAACTTTTATAACATTTAAACTGAACATTAAATTAAGTAAAATAATATTCGAATATAGATAATTATCTTAGATAACCATATCACAGTGCAGATAATTTTGTTTTTATTGTTTCTACATAATTTCATTTATTGGAATAGAAATAATAAATTTTCAGTCTTGCATAGAACTTTGCTCAGAGTGCGTTTCAATCCAGTTCTAAAAATAAGTGCTCAAACAACAATTCGCGAACGAGAAAGCGTTATAGCAATTTTAAAAACGAAAACGCGTAGAGAAATTGCCTCTTTCATTAATAGGAGCTATTCAAGAGACCAGCGTATTATTGAACGTTATTAAAACGAACATTGGCTTGTAAATAAACTCAGAGTAAGCCCAAAGAAAAGTTTCACTATTGCCGATGACCGACGGATTTTCCTAAGTACGTAGCGTACTTAGAAAGAAGTAATTTTATGGAAGAGTTGTACGAAAAATGCCATACATAAACAAAAAGAATAGAAAGATACTTAAACTTTCTAAGGAGTACTTAAAGAAAGATATGCACTTCTGCACCCGTTATATTTTCATAATGCATAATTTTTTTTTGGTTTATTTTTCATTTTTCGGCCTAAAAACAAAAAAAAATGGTTTTTAAAAATGTTTTGCTGTATGTGTGTCGTCGTTGTCGTCGGCATTTCTTGTTAGCACGATAACTAAACCAAATCGTGTCGGATCGATCGGGTTTTGACTGATTCGGATCGGGGACGTTTCCCAAACGACACCTATTGATTTTGAGGTGGATAGCACACACCTACCATGTTCATTGGTCACGAGAAGGCACAATGGTGGACTATTTGAGAAATTTGTTTATTAGCACGATCACTTAATTAAATCGTATCGGATCGATCGGGTTTCGACTGATTCTGATTAGGGACGTCTACCAGACGATATCTATTGATTTTTAAATGGATAGAACACACCCCACCCTGTTCAAGGGCCATGAGAAAGCCCGAGGGTGAATTATCTGAAAAAAGTAAAACTGTCGCATAAAACACATATTCTGCATTTATGTGTTGGTTTATTTTTTCTCGGCCTCTCAATTTCAAGATAGAGTTGTTCCACATGCGGAGAAGTCCGTTTTAAGGTTTTAAAACTGTTTATTTGGATCCGATGGAAGATATTTTGTATGCAGACGGGCCAACGAAAAGCTCAGGGAAAAAATCTTTGCACGACAGTCAAGCACGGAGGTAGCCATGTCATGGTTTGGGGCCGTATGGCCACCTCTGGAGTAGGAAATCTTAATTTCATTGAGGGGATAATGAACAAATAAGTTCACTGTGATATTCTTAAAAAGAATCTGAGAGAAAGTGCAATAAAACTGGAAATTAACAATTTTTGCATTTTATCAAGATAATGATCCTGAGCATTCTTTATATTTGGCCAAAAAATAGAAAATTTTGGGCAAAGAATAGAATTTGACCAGTTTGTATCACTGTACAAAAACTATAAAAATGCCGCCCCAGTCTTATGATTTAAATGCTATAGAAAATCTGTGGAGCATATGAGAAAGGCAAGTGAAAAAACATGAAATTTCAAATAAGGACAGATTGACAAGAGCGCTTAAGAATCGGAGAAATTTCAGACAAGTTACACTGAAAATCTAGTGGCATCTGTACCAGACCGTTTGAAACAGGTATTAAAATACAAAGGACCAAAGGAAATCCAACCAAATATTAATTTTATTTAAAGACAGATTTTTTATTTCTTTTTCTCCTATGCATTTACATTGTGGAGCCATTATATTTAATTTTTTTCCATGTTAACTCAAGTTAACTTTTTAATAAATGGTGATTTTTTAAGTTTGTTTTAAAGTTTTTGATCATTTGTAACAGAAAAATGGTTCGATGGATCAACTTGTAAATATACAGAGTTATTGTGAGTACACTGAACTGTAAAGATTACGATCAATATTAGTCGTTTTATCAAAACTTGTAAATAAGCCGTAGATTTTCTAAAAATACATAAAACGTCATGTTTTTCAGCTTTTTCAAATTTATGTAAAGGATGGAAATTTGTTTTTTGTCTAAAAATCATAGTAGGTCCTTGTGGGGTGTTATTTAAGTTTTTGAAGCCACCCTCTGATTTACTGTACCATTAGTTGCTGATATATCGATGATCAAAGACAAAAGCTTCCTTTTTCATTTAAAGTCTCGTAAGTTAATATCTCAGCGAAAAATCGATGTAGAGAGGATACAAAAAATCAAATTAATGCTGAATAGACAAGCTAACTACCTATCCAATGCATTGGTATAACTAAGAAAAATTTTCCTAAATCAGTGGGCCAAAAATAAAAAGAAATATTTGGAAAATTATTGTCTCGTGCTATTTCTTACGATTGTACCATAACAGTAGCTTAGAAATTTTTTTTGGCAAAAAATCTCCAAACTAGAAACTTTCACTAGATTATTTTTTTTATCTTCATACGATCATTTTTCACAGAGATACAGCGTTTCAAAAATCCCTAAAGAATTTAGGAAACTTTTTGTTCCCTTAATTTTTTCCGATAGTGTATATACAACGATTTATATCATACATACTACAACGTGGAAGAGTTCTTTCTTCCCGAGGATTGTTCTCTTTCTTGCCTCCAATTCCTCGCCACAATTTACATTAGATACAGGCGAGTAAATTGAATTTCTTTTATACCTGCCTGATTATATTTAAAGATGCAGGATCCGTCTTTTCCGTATAACCCACGGGAATCATTTCTAATTCTCCAGCGGTCCTAGTTCATTGATTCCCACTAATAATTTTATATTGGATAGACGTAGGAATGAGGATTTGGTTTGTAGTTAAGCGTTATATTTCGCTTCATAGTTATTAATACTGCCAACTCGTCCGTTGGCAATTTTCCTTCCAATGGTTTTTATTCTTGAAATAATGGCGGAATTGTATACCGACGTGGACTGGAATTTGTTTTATTTTGGAATAATTTAGCACGAAACGTATATTTTATTAGCCTTTATGCGGAGGCGTATAATTTTTCAAGATAAATGCAAATCCTTTCCTGAATAATAAAAATAGAGAATAAAATGTAACGAGAAATTATGAATATATGCCTCCCTCATGAATTATTTAAAGCAGATTGTACTATTAATTTACTTCAAACAACTGATTTACTTGAAATGGTTAATTGATTTCAAAATGAAAAAAAGCTTTTTGTATATCAATATACATGTTTTCTACAACTTCAGAATAATGTATATTAATTGAAAATAAACATTGTTTAATTTATAAATACATTTCAGAACTCACATACTAAAGTACTTATGAAGTAAAGTAGTATGAAATCATGACATTGGAAAATATCATAAAATTGTATACAGGAAGCGGCACACTACTAGGCGGATTACTGCATCAAAGGGAATTATCGGGTGAACTATCATTTGTTACAGCCTGTGAATATTTTAATAATTAATTAATAACTGTTTTAAACCTGTTATTGTGGCTATACGCTTAATGGGAATTTACAGTAGAAAATATATGTAGTTTTAATTTTAATGGCGAATTGCGGGTTTCCTTAATACGTCTTTCTTTTTTATTAATACATTAATTCCAGCAAACGATTTCATGACAGCTTGAAAATCTTGCATGGATATCCAACACTCGATCGAAATTTGGGAATTTGTGTTCTAGAAACATTAATTTTCTTTGGCGCATACGTCTGACGATTGGAAACAGTTGGTTATTGCTGTAGAAAATCTTATAGGATCGTGGGAACGACTTTAATGAAGTATTTCTAAATAGGCCTTCTCCGCTGAGAACTATCCGATGTATTATTCAAACCTTTGAAAAACGTGGATGGGTTTCCCCCAGAAGCTATAAAAACGTAAATTATCAGGCCAAAATGAGGGAAACAAATATTCTGGCTTGTTCTGGTTAAAGTAAATCCGACATTTTTCTCTAGAGCTATTAACGACGTGGCCCTAATACGTTTTCATAATCGATTGGGTCACTGTTTAGCAGCTCAATAAACCTATTTAAATGTTTCGTATACTTGACTTTCTTTTCTCGAATTATATTTTTGTTTTTTAAGAAAGTAATGTTTAATATATGTTACGATACATTCTTATATTAACACTCCCTATGACCACTTCATTCCAACATAAGTTTTATACAAGTAACTAATTATTTAATATCGTCAGTGCTCTTCATTCTGTAAACCCAGATAAATATCAATACAAAACAACATACTACTAGAAATTTACACGTATTACTAAATACTGGCACAAAACTCGTTCGTCTCTATCCAGTCAAACATTGGCGTTCTCGCTTCGGATCTTAACTGCCGTTGCCAAATCAGTATTTTACAAGTAACTGTGACAACTTTATTAAGTTCCATATTAAATCAGTTACGTAACAAGTAAAGTCAATAAAGGTACCATGCGTTAATTGCCCTTGGATCTCCAGCCTTATAATTGAAAGGACAGTTCTTTAAGGGGGTATTTTCGTCTAGAATTTTGAAAAAATAATTTTTTTTATATATATTCAAAGTTTAGACCTTTAAAAATATATCCTTCAAACGAATCTTCAAAATGCCAATTATTTACTGAGTTATAACTAATTTAGTGACACGGCAACTAAACCGATCCTGCCGGAGCAAATCGAACAATAGACGGTAGACATTTCCCGACTATCTGAGGATGAGTCCCCCCATAAGAACCCCTTTATACTCCATATATACTTAGAAGTCTATTAACCGAAAGCCATTGTAACGTATTTTGTTGAAATATTTTCATGTTTAATGTATATTAATGAACTTAATGGTTATTAATAAACCAACTTTATACTATGGTTTGGCTATTCGCCGGAATCCATATTCAATTGAGAATATGAAGAACAAAGTATGGGCAACTTATCATAAAATCGATTTCAACCGATGAAAATCCACAACACATGTATTGCCCACTTGGTCCATCAAGCTGGTGTAAATGGTAAGAAGCAGTGGCTGAGGGCACATTAGATGACTTTGTCCACAAAAATCCCCTCTAAATGACCAAGTATTGAAGCCCATGTGTTCGCTATCAGACGGACGAAACTCAGATTGAGCGCTCTGAGCTACGAGCTTCTGATGCTTCTAAGGAAGCTAGAACTGCTCGTCTAGCAGAAAGAACTTCGGAAAATTTACATTTTGAAGTAGAAGAGGGCCCATTGTATGGATCAGGAATCGCCGACTAACGAAATGTAAGTAACGTATCGTAAGGCTTAGACCGCCTGAAACTTTGCTCAAATCTTTAAACGCGTTTTTCTCGAAACTACTTTCTTCAACACGGTTGACATGATATCTCGAGTTCTAATGTCCGATTTACTTGAAATTTGGTACGAACCTTCTCTATATAAACCTTTATCGCTCCTACCAGTCTTGCCATTTTTTGTACTATTTAAAACAATTAAAAACAAAAAATTAGGGCAAATATGACTTTTTCTTTTCAAACAGTCGCCATTTTGCAAAAAAAAAATATTTTTCTCTGAGGTAGGGGCTATAGCAATATTCTTAATAATTAAGAATATTTGTTCTTTTTTTGTTTCAGATGACTAGAAGGGTTGGAATCGTGTCAACCACGACACGCCCTTTTTTTACCCCCCAGTTTACCAGCCTGTAACTTTTTTAATTTTTAATTTTTTTTAATTTAAAATATCAATAAATATCTGTTAAAAAAATGGATAGCAAAAATATTTTTTGCTTTTTTTATCGCACTTAAAAAAACTTTTTTCCCTAGTTAAAATTCCTAAATTTGTGCCCTAGACCAGAATACCCCCTTAAGTTATTTTTTTATGATCACTTAGGGCGATAGATCTTTTCTGTCGATTATCCTTATTTAGTTAGGCTTCATGTGTATTTTTTATAAGATTATATTTACATAGCCATCGTAGCCGCATCGCTGTAAAACTAATCTCGTTACATTGAATAAAATTACACGAAAGTTAGAAGGCAAATAGGAAATTAAATTTTCCACGTGGCTTACCTGCAGACAGGAGATTTTTACTGATAGGATTCCGTTTTACTCCCTTTATTAAATCTCCATCCCCAATCACTGCGCTCTCTGATCAAATTTATAAAGGATATTGTTAAAATAACTTCTTTATATAGACTGGTCATTCTGAATGTGGCTCATATTGGATTTCTTCGAGGATATGCAATACCCTTAGGTATTCTTGCTGGAGAGACTGATTTGACTGAATAAAAATATGGACCAATAAATAGAAAATTGAACTAAACTGTTGTCATGGGAATGCATATTTCCATTGATGTAATAGTGTTGAGTGAAATGCTTATTTACTATACAGGGTTGGGAATATGTTTCGACTAAACTATGGAGTTGGATTACAAACCTATCTATTAAATATTAACAAAATATCGGTAAGGAGGGTATTGCCCAAAAACCCCAAACAATGATCTCAAAATTTCATCAACGTAAAATGGTTCCAATATTAAACCGTTTATTTTCAAATGATACTCCGGATTCAAAATAGTGGGCAGTAAGGTATAGAACACTATTTTTATGAGCTGGGAATACGATTTAACAAGTCTCGTGTCTGTTTTACGTGTAAATTGTAAAGACCACTCCTTGCACTCTGTGATCTCTGCTCTCTTTAGTCGTGCGCGAGACAAGGCACGCGCCTTGTCTGTTTGCCTTGTCTGTTTGCCTTGTCTGGTCCACATGTTGCGAATTACTTACTGTCTACAATTTTGAAACTAGACTATAGTCAAGTTTTAAAGTATTATCATATGAAATCTGACATCAGAAATATGAGCTCTATCTAAACAACAGTTCCACAGATATTGATAGAGAACATGTTGAATGGGCACCTCGTTTAAGTCCTTGAGACTATTTTCTTTGGGATAAATTAAAATTAGTTGTCAATGAGATCAAACCTCAGTCGCTAAAATACTTTGAAGACTGAATTAGCATGGCTGTTCAAAAGATATCCCAGCCCGCTATTCAAAACTCTACCGTTCTTTCATTTTTTCACTAGACAGCAAGTCAATCGGTCGATTTCGTATAATGTGTAGGGAGGGGACGCGGAAGGTACGCCCTGCTTCAGGTTGTCCAGTGTCGATAATTAGCGGCGCTACGACAGTTAATGTTCTACACGTGAGGGAGTGTACATCGTATTTGTAACGGGGAAAACTTTTACGTGGGAAGTGATGTTGATGGGTTTACTGTTAAAAGATGATCAAGGTATTTAAAGAAAAAATGTCTTGGCCATATTTAACAGCAAACTATGATCTTTTTTGCATTATTTTTATAATTGGTTTTGTATTAAAAAAAAAGTGCCTTCTAATAAAACGCTTAAAAATAAATAGATTTTCTTAAAATAATTAAAAATAAAATACAAACTCTTAAAACTTAAAAAATATCCCCTTGAATAAGAAAAAAAACTAAAAGAAAATTTTCGAAGATGCCTCCGTCTTGCGTCAAATAATAACCCAACCTGTCGTAAAATTCTGAACGAACGTTGGTCAGCATAAGAGGGCTAATAGTTTGAAATAAATTTTCAATATTAGCCCTCAGTTGATTTAAATTATTAGCTCTTTCATGAGGATGCCCGTATAACTTTGATTTAATATACCCCCATAAGAAAAAATCATTAGGGGCCAAGTCTGGCGATCTTGGTGGCCATTGAATTACGCCTCTCGTAGATATAATTCTTTGGGGGAATATCGTATTCAAATAGTCAATGACTATTCTTGAGTTATGGGCCGGACACCCATCGTGCTGGAACCAAACGTTGTCAAAATTGGGGTTAATGTTTGCCAATGCAGGAACAATTTGGTTTTGAAGAAGATTCAAATAAGTCTCCCCATTTAAATTTCCATCAATAAAGAATGGTCCAATAATATCATTCCCATAAATACCAGCCCAAACATTCAATTTTTCGGGATATTGTGTCCTTGTATTTAACAGGCGATACTGATTTTCAATAGCCCAATACCGTAGAATTGATGGATTGTGCCTACCATGTAACGGAAACGTGGATTCATCGGCGAACACGATGTTATAAATAAAATTGTCATCCGCATTTGCACGTTCCATTACCGTGTTATAAAATTCCATTCTACGGTACTGGTCTTCATCGAAAATTTCTTGATGGGCTTCGTATTTATAGGAATGATATTTATTTTTCTTTAAAATTTTGTGAATTTTACCCACACTAAAACCAGTCTCCTGGGAAATTTTTGGGATAGAAATATCTGAATCTTCTTCTACCATTGCATACACCATTAATTCCTGCATTTCAGCATCCTCGTTAATTCTAGGTGTCTTGTGGCATTTACATCCTAAAATGCATCCCGTTGACTTAAACTTTTCGACTACTGTCGATATTATGTTCAAGGCAGGGATCGGACGATTTACATATTTGACTGAGAAAAGGTCCCTTATTGCACGTAATGAATGTCCTTGAAGAGACCATGATATCAAATCAATTTTTTCCTCAAGTGAGTACGTCATAATTACTAAGTTTAGAATTAAAAGAATATATTTAAAATTACACGTATTACTACGAAGGTTACTCGTCTAAATGCCAAACACGTATGCGACGGTAAATGTGAAATCTAAGTCGTCGATCATCACGGCGTACGGCCGGACTCCCCACCTGAGCGGTGGTTAATTTTCCGAGAAGGACCGAACGGTGGAACCTATGTACAGTTTTAAAATGAAAGCACGGTATAAGAGTCTCCACTGATCCACTAAGATATGTCAAGCTGTTAAATGTTGCCAGTTTGGATATTTATGACGATATTTTTCTTTTTTCTCAATATTAATGTGCTCAAATTTTGGTATCAATGAAAATTATTTTTACAATATCATATCAATTTTTTTTTGTATTTATTAGTTTTTCTTGCAATTCAGTTGCGCAAAATAATATACATATTTTAACATTTCAACATAAATGCGATAGTTGGTAGGTGATTCGCAACAACTGATATGGATGAAAATTGAAATACTATTCGAGCAAAAATTTGCGCTTGTAGGTCTTGCACATGTAGGCTTTCTCGGGGTAATCTAATTTGCTGCTCCAGCAGAAGTTTGCCATCATATGCTTGTCCCTTTGTAACGCCCTTGGTAGCGTTCTTCCATCTTCAGAGGTCTTGATGAAAGAGCTGCCCTATTGGTCACTTACAGCATCAAGGTTCTCTGGAAACTAATCGATTTTCTGACTACAGGAAATAGACACTGACATTGTAAGCAAGATTTTGAAAAGCCAACAGCACCGTAGTAACCAGAACTTCATAGTTAGGAGCTTTTTTGTTGCCAAAAAAATTTTGTATAACTGCCATGAAAGATAGCCAAGCTCCTTGCCATTAATATTCCTGGTAAGGTCTTGCGTATTCAGGTCTATACATACTATCTATTTACACACATATCCATATAACTTGTCTAGAAACAAGCAAATACCTCCTAAAGACGGACCACACCTCAGATGCCCGTGCTGAGTAAAAGTGGGCTCCCAATAGAGTTTTCTTAAATGAAACTATTTCACATTTAAGGTTGCTGGTACAAAAAGTTTGGTAATAAATAAACGATGTACAGGGTCCGTCAGGGAGTATGGTATTTTTGAAAGGAATAACACAAGCTTATTTTTGAACGAATTTAAAAATTTATTGGTTTTATACATACACAATTATAGTTGTGTATTGCCATTGAATAGTAAATAATACAAGTCAGCTCCATACTACTTTCGAGCATGCCACGAGGAATCCTTTCAATTTCGCGCTTCGGAAAGAGCTTCAAGAGTTCGCGGTTTGTCTGTGTAAACTTTAGCTTTTAAGTAGCCCTATAAAAAGTAGTCACAAGGTGACAGGTCTGGTGACCGAGGAGGCCATATCTCCACGCAACGACATCTGGCGCTCAGGGAAACGTTCCAAAGAGCACCACAGAACGACCAGTTTCAATGAAAGTGTTGTAAATAAACACACAAACTAACATGGCTACTGGAATGGCATCTCGCAACGAGTAAGATATCAACCATCCTGAAAACATTCGCTTCACGCAGGTGCACATAAAGTCGTTTCGAAAACACCATACCTCCCTGGCGGACCCTGTATTTCTAAGGGCACAATACCCTGCACAAAGAAACTCAAATACCTGCGATTTTTTTTAATTTTTTTGAGCATTATATGTTGCCAGTATGAAACGTATTTCAACATAAACTAGAACGTTTGGAGATAATTTTTCTCATAGAAATGTTTCGGCTGAGATATAGTGCAAATCGTTTTTAGAACATTTTAAATTATTTTTATTTTCCATTTTCCAAACAATGTGGAAGTTGTATCCAACGGGTGATAGTATATAAAAATAAAATGTGCTGCATACACAAAATGTGCTGCTTACACAATTGGCCTATTTTCGATATAAAATGACTGGGCTAATAAGGTAAAATACAAATTAATTCAACGATCAAATCTATTCCCAAAACAGAACTCTACTATTAAAAATTGTTTTAAATTACTTTGTCAATGTGGAAGACAAATTGCTTCTTATGGAATATGTCCCATAAATTCGTTATACTAATCTAATAAGCGTGTTATAGTAAATTTTCTCGAGCATAAACTAATAAAAGGCCTACTTGTTCTATACCCTTGACAGGATGTGGCGCATTTAGTTCTGTGTAAACTTTCTGGTAATATATCCACCCAGTTATATAATAATTACTCTCAGTAACACCCCAAAGGCAAGCCAACTTTCACAATTGTTACACCGTCTGTCTTTTTCTTGATATAACTTCCCACTGGGGTGTCGTGTTTCATTCACTGCGTGAGACGAACAATTATTTTAGTTAATTAAGCTGTTTCAATTCCGGATTTTTTATGGCGTTTTGTGTATTCGTGTCCCACCACAATATATATAAATGTAGCAATAATTTGTAACTAAATTAATATACATATCTATGAAGAATATTCAATTTACATAATATAGTGCCGTGAAGAAGTATAGACTCAACCTTATATTTAATGGCATTTATTATAACTCCTGCAAGAAAGATACTTTAACATATATTATCTAATAGAAAAGGCTACTAATAAATAAATAGCGGTTTGCTACCGCGCATTTGGCTAGAAATTCTGCCGCGTATCTGTCAAAAGGTATAAACTGAGTTTGATTTAAACAGTGAGCGAGAATGCACACCAATAAAAATTTTGAGTAACGATTTGAGAGTTATTTGAAAGTTATTTTGAAAGTGTTAGTTACTTGAAGCGTTTGTTTTTTTATTACGCCGCATGATACAGAATTGAATGATTTCGAAAAACAACGAATAATCGATTTATGGAGTTGTGAAAAACACAGGGACAGATAGCAGCAATTGTTAATCGTTCACAAAATGTTGTAAAAAATTGTTTTATTGTTAGAGTTGAAAATTATTGTAAGAGAAAGCGCTCAGGGCGGCCGTCTAAGTTTTCACCGACGACAAACCGTGGCTATCCTGAGGGAATTATCAACTACAACTCATCTCATGTTGTCCGTCGTTTTATTTAGACTGTGGTCCCAGTTTCTTAAGAAAATGGGTGGCGAAGTCAGGACATTTTAAATACGAAAAATGTTTAAAGAAACCTGCACTTAAGTTGCATCACATAGAGTTCAGATTAAAATTTGAATATTTGTTCAAAACAAAAATTTGAGTCCATGTAATCTTTAACGACGAAAAAAATTAATTTGAATGGATTTAGTTTAGCTATATCTAAAAAATTCAATTAATATATCAACCTTTATGCAATTTTTCACGAAACTACTAGAAAGGGGTAAGTGACAGCTAAGGAATTCATCGATGGACCTGTAAGGCATGAATTAAAAATATCTGCTACTAATAGAGTTAATAATTTGACAAATGACCTATATAATAAGTGCATATGAAAAGTGTGTTTCCATTAATGTAAAGAAAATTGAAAACCTAGATATTATGAATTGGCCAACCACAAATGTGGAGAAAGATCTTTAAAAAACTGAATTGTGCTGTCTTTTGTTGTCTCTTATCTAAAATAAATGAATACATTATAAGAACATTTTGTATTTTTGAAGTCGTATTTCATAAAGAAACTCCTCAAAGTCAAAAAATTTAATGCGCATTTTCTTATAAATTTCATTCTAATTTATCTATCTTAGTGTGCTAAAATATACATATATGTCAGATATCACTCCCAATAACTACGAGAAGAATTTTGATTTTTCGATATACCAAAACAAAATAAACAGTTTTTATTGATATTCTCAAAATATGGTTTCACTGACATATGGTGTTTCCCAAATGACCGATTCAAATATATCTAAAGTTAAATATCTTCAAGTTGATTCATACGAGTTACAATACAATACGAAACTACAATATTATAATTTTGAATGAACTAAAGCAACTTATGAAGATTTTAGTAGTTTCTTTTTTAAGATATGCGAACAAACTTTACATTTATCTATGTTTATTGATCGGTTACTTTCTGAACACCACGACACAATAAGGCCGATCAATTTTTGCTAATTGTTTTTGTTTGTATTAATTACTTTTGATAACGTTGTTCTGATTAATTTGCTTAAATGTTTTTGTTTCTCATCACGATAATTATTGTGCAACCTAACCCAAAATCTTTCTTAAAAAGACGGTGCTTTCTCAAGTAACATAATCAGATAACGTCATACTATTTGCAAAGAAACTGTTTATTGATGACGTCTTAAATCGAACAGTGATGATGACTTAAAAAAATATCAAGTTTACCAAAGGTATACCAAAAAATGCGTATCTAAAAAACGAAATACGTCGGTCGTAGTGTATTTATGTTATTTGCCCGGTAACTATTTAATTGATTTTGTTCCAACCTTTACACTGTATATTAATATTAGATAATATACTATGATCTTAGAATTAATCTAATTTAATATATTAAAGAATACGATGGGCATTTAGATCAGTTGCCCAAGGCGAACCTAATAATAGGATGCTCCTCGTTTACGCATCTCCGTGTTTGTCCTCATCTCTATGTGTACCTTTCCCTTCCACAACCTGAGAGTGAAGCAACGACTTTATTATTATAAGTCAATGTGATATCTGCGTGTCCAAACTTTTAAAAAAAGCATGTCAACCTGGCGTAAGCATAATAATAAATCAATAAAATCATGATAATAAATAAAATGTATTAACATGCTTAGCTTGCGCAACTAAAAGGAGAGATAGCCTCGCAACGTTCCTTCTCAGATAATACAATTCTTCGTAAAAATATAACTGATAAGTAAGAGACAGATTTTTTTTCAGATATATTCCTTGGAGACGCATTCCATTGGCAGTGAAGTGTAAATAATGCCTTGCTAATAAAACTATTATTGGATTTCAATGATAAACTTAGCATCAGCTGCGTTTGATGGCCGATCGTTCTCCCGAAAAAAGGGCATTAAGGGCTTTTTCATGACGCCGGAGATTATTTATGGTGCTCCTAATCTAGTCTCGAGGCTATTAAAATAAAATATCTGCTAGGGATGCCCACTTCAATTTTTAATTATCCAAAGCACTTCCTTGATTACTTTTTCATCTACAGAGTAAAGTGGTGATTTTCTATAATTATTAGTGAGAATTTAGATGAATGCTTACTAATTATATCCTTGGAAAGTTTGGTGTGTTTTACAAAAATTGTACGCAAGTGAATTGTAAACAAGAGAACTTCACTAAGTGTTATTAATTGGTGTAAAACCCCGGATTTGACTACGAACATTTCAGAGTTGGACTTATAGGTATTCTGAAATATCTATTAGAAATACAAACACCGTAAAGAAATATCACAATCTCATAATAAATTATACTATAAAACATTTCATGTCAGTAGCTTTTCCATACTCTGGCTAATTTTTTTGTAATGTAAATTAACTGTTTGCATAAATTAGTAGGACATCGACCAACAATTTTATATTTAATAAAATTTATTCATTGACCGCTTGCTACATGCTGTTCTATTTGTGTCACTAGAAATATTGAAAGTATTGTCGGAGGTGCATTGCGCTATGTGCTAATAGTAAAGGTATGTGAGGACGGGGCAAGAGAAATGTAGAGTGGCAAACCGAAGTGACCTAAGTGCCAAAAATATTTTTTCCCGTTTTTTATACCAAAATGGTCTACAAACCAAGGCCAATGCAGTGCTAAATGATCTATCTCCTGATTCGCTGTGGAAGTAGTTCCAAGAGAGGCCGACAGATTTATGTTGTGTAACTCCATTAGTCTGTTCCGAGCTAGTTGTTTTTCTTCATTCATTTCCCGAAAATTTGGTGTTTGACACTTAGCTCACTTAGATCTGCTACGCTGCAAATATCTGCGGTGATAACTGATGACGCGATGCCGTTCAATCAGTCACTCTGATATTTGAGTGTAGTGTGTGTTTGTACACAACTCGGGACTGTTGTAGCATTTTAAGTTGCGTACGGTATTACATACAAATAGTTACAGTGCATCATAATTTGACAATAAGCATCTTAAAATGTCTCGACCAAAACCATCCCTTGCAACAATACAGCGTTGGATAACGGAATTTCCGGGATTGGTGTTACATGACGGTAGTGAATTACGGTGTTCCCATTGTGATACATACATAGCGTATATTAGCAAATCGGATGTTGTTCCGAAAAACATAAAACCGCGGTTACTGGATAGAGAAATCCTTATGAAAGACACACAACGTTTCACAGTGAATTGGTTAAATTCATAGATGGATATAATAGTCCGTCGTCCCAACTAGACAATTCTAGTTTTAAAGACTTTATAGAGAAATGTCTAAATGGGAAATTTGGCAGGGTAAACGTGCCTACAGAATCGACGATTCGAAAAAAATATCTACCGCAAGCTGCTGCCACTGTTAAATTTACTGTTTATGCAGATGTTGAGGATAAAAATTTATGGGTTTCTGTCGATGAAACCACAAATGCCTGCGGCATGCAAGTGGCGAACGTAGTTATAGGAGAAATGAGCGATATATCGACAACGCAATCACATGTGATAGCATTAAAAATTTTGAAAAAGACGAATGCTGAAACATTTACAAAATTAGTTGATGAGACTTTAAAAGAGGTATGGTGCGTAAACATGAGGAAAACAATCTACATTGCCACTTTTGAACGGAACTTATAATAACGATATGTTACATGTAACGTGTCTAGTGCATGATCTTCATCATGTAGCAGAGGTAATCTGTGGCCGTTATCCGAATGCCGATCGCCTGGTAGCGAATGTCAAATAAGTGTTTTAAAAGCCCCACAGAGAGTAGCATTTTCACAAAAATGCTTCTCGACACACAGTTACCTCTAACGCCTATAATAACCCGGTGAGAAACGTGGATCGAGGAAGCTTCATATTATTACTGCTATTTTGAGAATATCACCAGGGTATTTCAACAGTTGGATTCAAATGATGCTATTGCTATTGCGAATGCGCCTTTAGCAGATCTAGCTATTCAGCTTTAGCTATTCAACAAGACTTGGCGTATATACATGCAATAAATGCATACTCGTATGTGCTATACAATTTTTCGCGCATACCAAAAGCCATTGAAAAGTTGTAAAAAAAAGAGACATATAAATTTTAAATATTGGATGCTATAAACGTTGTTTGGAGTGTTCGGTATATTTTTCAGCTGGAGAGGGAGATTGTGAGGGCTATGAAGAAAAAAATTACTGCAGTTTTCGAAAACAACCCGGGGTTTTCTACTATAGCAGTTATAGTAGATATTTTACAACAGAAAGAAGTTCATGTGGTAGAAGGGTACTAAATATTATTCGCCCTCTAGACTTTCGCGGAGTAACTTCGGCGAGGATCTCTCATCCACACTCGCAACTTACTTCACGAGCACTTCAGTGCCATGACTGACACCGAACTGGTAGCTGCTACTGCTGCTACTATTTGTTCATATAACTATTATAATTATGTTGACATTTTCCATAACCCTGTTGCATATAACTATTATAATTATGTTGACGTGGCTCCCTTTGAAAAAGGCCTCACAGAAGTTTTTGGGACTAATCGCTCATTATGTGACAATTTTATTTTAAAGTGAAAAACAATTTATAAAACACAACTTTAAGAAATTATTTTTCGTAAACTAATAAAAGAATACAAATTAATATTTTTGGTATAAACTAGGTGAATGAAATTGTAAAATACACTGAAGGACTAACGACGAAACACGAGAGTGTGGAGGTGTTGTCTCTCCTTTCCTCGTACTCGTGCCTCGTGTCCCTTTGACTCGGATATAAAAGACCATCTCTAGAGCGAAGTTGGCCAAGGAAGCACAAGGCAGGTCGAGCAACACCTCCACACTCTCGTATCTCGCTCAACTTCGTGCTACTCCGCGAGAGTCTGGAGGCGCCATTACAGCTAAGGCCATTGTTAATGTAGTACAAAGTGGATTGTTAATTATAGGCATTATTGATAAGGAAGTGTTTTTGTTTGTAACAAATGCAACTTCCTTTGTGAAAATGTCGGAACAAAACGAGAAAAAGTATCCTCGTATAATGGATGTTGCGTGCTTGGCTCGTGATGTCCACCGGGTATCGAAAAATATCAAAAATACAGCGAAGTATATACAATGTAGGCCAAAATTTCTGATTCGTATCTATTTATACACTGTCTTAAAGAAAATGATTTGTTAATTTTTATACTTAACTGTACATTTCCTAAACATGACAAGATTCCAAATTGGAAACATTTTATCCCCAGGTGAAATGAATTTAAAAAAACAGGGGTAATTTTATTCATCTTAAAATGGTTAATAACAAAAAGAAAACGTAAAACAATATTAATCGTAAGGGCACGCACGATAGAGAATTGTATTGTAGAATTATCGGTTCGTAATTATTTGATTTGTGTTGATCACCAATCAAAAAAGTCTATTTTTTTATACAATCATATACATGCTCTGAAAGCATAATAACAACTGACACGAGCTCGATGTTACTAGTCATACATTTGGAAGCAACAGAGCTGTGCAACAAATACAATAATTACATGCTGTTTGAAGATAGTTTTGGCATTTAGAGGGTGTAACTCTGACAGTAAATCATTATTTTTTATTTGTAACATATTTGTAACATATGAGAAGCAAATTGTTACTAACACCATATGTCCAACTCGTTGATGAGTTGAAGGGAGGAAGTAGAGCGAGAGACGGGGACGGTATAAAACCATTATTAATTATTCACTCTGTTTACTTGGTTCTGAGAATCGGCTTTATGTACTACAGAAACGTATTAATAAACTACCTCACATATCATGGAGCTAACCGGCGTTTTATATCAGAAATGATCCATTTATGTGATTTTTGATTGAGAAAATATTTTTTCAGTGTCTACAGACACTGAAATATACAATATTTATAAAATCAATTTATGGATTTCAGAAACAGTAACATCTATTTTGTTGTTTAAAGACATGTGAATTTCCTGTTAATCGTCTTCATTAATTGGATCCATGACCATCTCTTGAGAATTGGTGATCACTACTTGCTAACAAGGCCATAATTGTTGAGGGACCTGTCTGACGGACTCCAAATTAAACGGAAATATATCGCGGCTTAAGCCAGACTGCCTAAGAATGTCACAATTGGTACTGCAGACAGTTCCATTCGTGAGTGTATTTTTCAATCGTTTGTATTTGACACTTGAAATAAGTGCCTCTACTTTGGGACAACACTCTCTTTTGAGACAAAATTTTTTCTTCCGCTCCAAGGAGAGCGTGTGTCCGATATATTACATGTAAACAGTTGTATGTGCTCTGTAATGTGCAATTAGTTATTTTCATTTATGTTGCCGCATCAGTAATCAATAATAAAACTTGCCCTTATTGCCGTGTAGAACAGTCGACACACTCCCCGACGAACACATTACCAATGTTCACTTCTGCTGCGTTAGCGTATCGCGTATTGGACCAATAATATGGTCAGCTACTTTTAGAAACAATATTTTCTCTAACACCGGGCTATCTGATTAGTTCCTGGAAATGTTACAGCCCATCTTTAAAAAAACCTACCTTAAATTTTTACTACAATATTTAAAAAATACCACAATATTGTTCTATTTATACGAAGTGTGTTCAAGTTCTAAGGTCTCCGATTTTTTGTTTCGTGACTGGGAGCAGATACATGCGGTTTAGTTTACAATACGTGTGAAGTCTTTGTGAATGCGTGACAGAGATGGCAGCACCGTATGGCACACAAATCCTATAGCGGTGACGGCCAGAGTGAGGAGTGTTGTTGACACTTAAAATGGCGACGTTTTCGTTACAAGAACAGCGAGTAATCTTTCGTTTCATCCACTTGCGTGGTGCAACACCCATTGAAATTAATCGCCAGTTGACTGAGGCATGTGGTAATGTGCGTTTCTGGGTCAGACAATTCAGCGAAGGCTGAACGTCGTGTGATAACGAACCAAACCAGGCTCGGCTTCGCACCAACCAACCTGACAACATGGTCGCGAGTTGAGAAAGTCGTTTTGAAGGATTGCCGAGTGAGTGTGAAAGCCATCGCTTCCAAAGTTGGAATATCCGTGAGATCTGTGCACACAATCTTGCATGAGGACCTGAAAATGCGGAAAGTGTCCTCCAGGTGGGTACCACGAATGCTGTCCGACGACCACAAGGCTGCGCGCGCGGCAATTTCCCAGACTATGTGACACGTGATGAAGGCATGAATGGGACTTTCTTTTCATCAATTGTGACAATGAATGATAGATGGATGCCGTTTTTCAATCATAAAATGAAGCGCCAGTCAACCCAATGGAAGCATAGAGATTCACCGCAACCAAGAAAATTTCGGCAAAGCGCCAGTCCTGACAAAACGATGGTGACCATTTTTTAAGACAGCGATGGCATAATCCTTACTCTTTGCATTCCAAAGAGCACTACGGCGACAAGTGCATCCTACCGATATGTTTGTAGAACAAGCTCCTTCCAGCACTGCAATAAAAATGAATGGACAAGGCTGCACGTGTGCTTTTTCATTAGGACAATACACCAGCCCATCGGGCGTATACGCCATAGCAGTTTCTTTTTGAAAATAACTTTAAAGTGGTTTCTCATGCTTTCTACTCACCGGACCTGGCTCCTAGCAATTTTTGGCTTTTCCCAGTGATGAAAAACACTCCGTGGTCGCACATTCACTAGTGCCACTATTGCATCAGCGATTTTACAGTGGTCAAAACAGACTCCTAAAGAAGCATTCGCAGCGGCCATGGAATCATGGCGTCGACGTTGTGAAAAATGTGTACGGCTGCAGGGAGATTACGTTGAAGAGAGACAGAAGTTTCAAATTTTTTGCATGATTAATTTATGAGAAATAAAATCGGAGACCTTAGAACTTGAACGCACCTCGTATAACAGGTCTACGTCTACAAATTCTAACTCGGAATAACCTTTAATGGATTCGAGAAGAACTTCGGATGATCCATTTCATACTCTGTCTCCATAGTATAAGTTCATTACACTACACTAAATAATACCATCTATATCGTACACAAATGAGTCGTCTTTATAGTGAATTATTTAACACATGTTTTGATCGCAAATATAAATGAACTTTTGAAAGACCATTGTGCTCTTGATGTTTACAATACGGTTACAATGCTGCGTCAAATGTTCATCGGCCTTTGGAAAACATTCAAGCATTCGTGTGCCAACTGCGTAGTTTTTGTGTTTTATCCGGATCTCTATTACATTAATTTAAAAAGATCCATTTAGGATGTTGAGATACACGAAAAGTGCCTCACTCAAGTTAAGAAAAGTCCTTTTTAATTAGTATTCTGACAATAACCAGTAATGAATGATAACGATTTTATATTATCCTGTATAGATAAAGGTATACGATAATCATAAGAAGAAAAGGATGTAAGCAGACTACAATTTGTCTCAAAAGCAACATAAAAGCTCAACCTAACGTATGCCTTAACGTATTTCTTCAAATGAAAGCAGACAAGTCCAGAACTGATAAATTTTTCGACTAATAGGACTAAAATTTTTAAGGTTTGGCTTTGGGTTAGATTCGTCATCAGAATTCCTAATAATTGTTTCGATTTTTAATAGCAAGTCAACAGGACTGATCTTTGTTTGTTGTTTATTGAATCAAAGCAATTTAACAAAGATTGACGCGAGGTCTGGGGAAACGACAATGAAAAAAGAACGAACAATGGAAACAAGAAGATAAACCATTTACATCGGGCTGATTCCACGCGTTGGTAGGCGGTGTGGGTGGTTACCTCCATATAAAATTCAGATTAGAATCGATTGTTCCAAAGTTATTGCTGGGAACGCCAAGGATTGGCATTTAATTTCACAAAACTGCCGTATTCGAACCGATACACCATACCATATCCCCGTGTTATAGGTACGAAAATCCAATTTTATGCTTTGTTCGCATCCTGGTTGAGATATCAACGTTTTTTACGGTCACAACCTCCATCGTTCATCCAGTTAAAGAGAAATAGTCCAGTAGAATATATGCCTACGTCTCGAGCTATATATATATATATATATATATATATATATATATATATATATATATATATATATATATATATATATATATATATATATATATATATATATATGTTACGAAAAATATAAAAATGTTCTGATTGAAATATTTGAAATTTTATAACCTAATTTATTAGTTGTTATTATTGTTGATAACACAAGTGCAAGTTGATAAAGCAGAATTATTGTTCCTATGCAGTTCCAATCTTATAACTGAATCATTTGACAATCATTTAATTAAATTAAAATTTAGAGCGGCTTAAAACTTTACTTACTGTAAATGTTTACCGTTTTAAAGGCAAGGGAATTTCCAGTATACATACACATATGGAATAAAAGTTTATCACAGATTTGATTCTTATAAGCCGTTTACAGCAAAATATTTTGTCAAATATATTGTGAAGATTACTACTGGGAGTGTAATAAAGTAAGGGTTGTAATATCTTGTAGCATGGTATATATTTTTTTAAAGGAAAATGCAACATATAATGTTTACGCATATAGTTTGCACACACACATATAATTTGACTTCCTTAAAATCGCCAGACCGTGGAGGAGAAAGTTACACATATAGATGAGAACAAATGCAGCTATGCCAGTATAACCGTATAATTTTATTAATATGACCATATCAACGGCCTATAAAATATCATCCATGCAAAATAATAATCGTTATTTGAGTCTGACTAATAGATGATGCTGCATATCCTAATTTTTAAAAAACTATTTTCTCAAACAAACAAAATTTTTTTAGGCAAAGAAATATTGTCGAAGAGGTTACAGTCAATATTTTCAAAGATAAGTGTTGGATGTATGGTATTGATGAGACGGTTCATTAATAGAAATGATAGATGGTGGAAAAAATGCCTGAAGACAATTACCAATATCTACAAGGCATTTTACTTAACACTAATTATATTTTAATCGAACAAAAAACACAAAAATACAATATATTTTTAGCACATTTCAATAGTTACATATGCAGTGTCTTCTTTGTGATAGTACTTAATAAGCGTGTGAAGAATTTAGTTTTCAATATGTATAATTATATTTTCATGAAATAAATTAAAAATAAAATATAAACTAAACCAAACTAATTGACAAACATGCAGTGCACTTTGTTTCATCTCTACAAAATATATTTGTGAGCTATCGTATTTTACAGAGGGCGTTGCAACAATGTTATTTATACTGTGATCTAGGGTGAGTTAATTCATCGTAAATCCCTCGCTCCCAGTATTGGGGGTGTCATTGTATGCTCGGGTTCAAATCCCGAAGGGGTGAAATTGGTACCTCTCCCTAAGCATTGGATGTGCTTGTCCTTATCTCTACATCAAACTCTCTTGACTCTAGGAGAATAGGCCGATTTCTCTGAAATTTAAATCAGATAAATACAATTTTTGAAGACATACAAACAAATGGTAAAAGTGTTAACATTTAAAGCAATAATTTTTGAAAATAAATGATTCTTTTCAATTTTTAATGACCATGATACTTTAATTATACATCGATCTGCAGTTATTACCTATATGTTACAATATAAAAATACATCAACGACAGTCACTTGAAGATTGCATGGTAGGTTTTAATATTTATCGTTATCTAGCAGGATGATGCGCGTCTGCACCTCATTCTCGAAGATCCTAGAAAAACGCTTTCTTAGAAATAACTTTTTGGAAAAGAATCAATCGTTTTAAGTAGAAGTGTTACAGTAGTTACACGCTATAACGTCACACATATATCACCTTTTTTTTTGTTTTTGTCATAATTGCATGACACTTTATGCACTCAGTATATATTAAAAAAATACATAAGTATAACAAAATTGATCATAAAAGCTAAAGGCTATTTGATTAGAGAAGGATCGGTTTGTAATTACAATTAAAAGTACAAAAATTAAGGTATGTAAATGTAAAAAATTCTAATTTTTTAGGTGATTATCAAAGGAAACTTAGAAAAAATAGTCCCAGAGCAATTAAAAAAAAACTAATTAAAGCTCCAGGTTTCTAGTTCACAGATCTTGAGTATATATTTTTTACTATCAGCACTTTTTGAGTAATTATAAGAAAACCATCGGAATTTTTTTCCCTCAATTTTGCTTGTCTTTCAAAAACTCCACCGGCTTCAATACACTTTTCAGTGATTTCATCTTCGAGTTTTTATCCTCTTTAATTTGAGTACGCTAAAAGCTTTGTACGATGATTTTTCGCTGAGTTATCGTCGTTCAAATCAAAAACGTTAGTTTTTTTTAAACCTCAAAAAATTAATAAAAAATGAAACATTCATGCTTAAATTAAATTTTAGCAAATACGACAAATTCAACCATTCCGAACACAATAGAAAATCGCAGCCCTTTGAAATCTTCCACAACATTCCACAACATTCCAACAGAGTCTTATCCATTATTTGCAAAGTTATGCCAAGTTAAGCGAATGTCCCTAATTACGAAATTTGTTACCTCTTTTTCAATCAACATTCTCGCGCTGAATTTTTTTTATCAAAAACCCATAACTACGACTTGTAAAGAGTACTTTGCAGTTTTTAAAACCCTACTTGAATTTTGTTTTGAACTACGATCTATCTTAATAGCAAGTCAACAGGACCGATCTTTGTTTATTGAACCAAAGCAATTTAACAAAGATTGACGCGGGGTCTGGGGAAACGACAATGAAAAAGGAACGAACAATGGAAACAAGAAGATCCTAGAAAAATATTTTCTTAGAAATAACGTTTTAGAAGAAAACCTAACATATATAAGAAGTTTTCTTAGAAGAAAAGAATCAATCGTTTTAAGTAGAAGTGTTACGGTAGTTACACATTATAACGTCACACAGATATCACCTTTTTTTTTGTTTTTGTCATAATTGTATGACACTTCATGCACTTGGTGTGTATTAGCAATTTATAAATTCGTATGACGATTAGATTATTGGGATTGTTTTTGACCGTCTATACAATAGTAGTATGTAACGCCATAAGATCTATCACGACGACTGACATACGTCTATGATATATTCTTTGTCGATGAGGGGTTTGTGGCGGATGCTCTCTGAACGCAAACCGAAATCATGCCTGCCTTCAGTTGGGGGATTAGTACAGAAATACCTATCACAGCCAATGTTTTCCATAAATATCGCGGATGCTTTCTAAATAAACCGGAAATTATGGCGACTATTTTCAACTCCCAATTCAAATTTTACAACGTATTACGAAAGCTGCTCATCTATTATATCGGAGTAACTCACCAGCAGCCGATGTGCCGTCGCGTAGATAATAAATTTGAGTCGATGTAGGTACAATCATTTCAGTTTAGCTTTGCCGTTCTGTTTGACCATGTATTGTTTTATTCGTTGTAGCAGCACAGTTAGGTATGCACGGCTTGACTTGACTTTCAAGCTACTTGACTTGAAATCAAGTCAAGTTCAAGTCAAGTAGTTATATTTCAAGTACTTGAAAAACCAAGTAGTTCTTGAGGACTACTTGATTTTTTCAAGACTACTTGAACTTTCATAATCATTTAATATTATCAAGAAATAAGAATAAAGGAAACCTTGCAATAAAGCCTTTTATTTCCCAAACTATATCTTCAATTATAATCTCCCTGTATATAATAAATATATAAATATAAATGTAAAAATACTAATAATAAAATATTAAACAAAATAATAAAACTGATAACAATAAAAATGACTTTCTAATGTATGCCCTCTTCTTCTTCGGTAACATAGTAGTAATAGCAAAATTTAAAAGAAGTCTTTAATATCATCGTTTCCCATCCACTATCTAAGGCACCTGAGGCTTCTAGTAGAGTTATCGCTTAATCGGTTACGGGTTTTTGTAATAGTTAGAGCAGCTCTGGAAAACAGGCTGCCTGCTTTCAACAGGAGCTGAAGATGCAGGTGTTAATAAAAAATCTTTGGCCATTATGGCCAAGTTTGGAAAAACGTTTTCGTATCTTTTCCACCATTCTAAAATATCTTCACAACTGTCAGCTCATGAATCAGACATATATTTGTCTATTTCATAGCGCCAGGCCATTTCATCTTTTGGGTAGACAGGAGATTTCTTAAATAAACTTAGTAGATCGATGTCAAATTCGCCGCAATCACTATTTTCAGCTGGTTTTGAAGATGAAGATGATATGAGCAGTGAATTGAATCTAAAATACTTTGTTTTGAAAATTTCTTCAAAATGCTTGACTGCATCCATTTGCAACTCCTTTCCCCAATTTGTATTGGACAATATTTCCACCTTATGTCGGGGGTCTAAAATTAAAACAACATAGTATATCCAGTTACTTCTCTCGTAATGTTTAATGATTTTTTCCCTTGCCGCTTGGATGCTATATATTATTTTCTCATCACATTCATCTCTATCTGGGTTATTGTCAAGTTCTATAGCCCATTTTTCAAGTTTATCCAGAAGCATATTTATACCAATTATCACCATCGGAAGTGTACGGAAGTGTATAGTAGGCTTCACCTTCTAATGATGTGGAAATAGTCTTTAAAATATTCAAGTATTTGCAAACTTTCTCCATTACCGACCATTCCGTATCTGTAGGCTTCAGAGTCTTTAAGTTGTCTATATTATCACAAAGGATGTTCAATGCCCTTCTCATATTTAAGCTCCATTTCGAAAGTTGAATTTCACCTTGTTATGACATCAAGTTTTTACATAGCCATTTTCAAGTTCACAATATTACAAAATTTTTCAAAATCTTACGTAAATGTTTTTAATTTTTTTGCTAGACTACATTTTTTGTACAGCTTTTATTACTAAGGCAAGCAAGATCTTGCAGTCGTAATTCGCGCGTTCTCGTACATAATTGAATGATTATTTGGTTATCAAGTAATATCAAGTAGCTTGAAATTACTTGATATCAAGTCAAGCAGTAACGATGAAAAATCATGTCAAATCAAGTAGCGGATTTTTGAAAAGCTTGGTTGTCAAGTCAAGTAATTTATAAAAACATCAAGTTACTTGACTTGATGAATCTCTAAGCACAGTATTATAGTTTATACGTAGTTGCTTATATACGTCATCGCCACTGATGAGACATCCAAGTTGGCAGCTAAATACGTTACAAATTGTTACCAATAGAATATTTGGTGTATTCTGTATCATAATCTATATGTAGATTGTTTTGTTCTTACGTAGGTTTTTTTTTTTTAAATTTATTAACATAAACAATTATTAAGACTGTATATCTGTATAGTAAATAAATAAAAAATCTGTAAGACTCAAGTCGTATTTATATTTTAATGGGAGTAAATTTATATTTTGAGTTATTTAGGGAAAAGTCCTATACGTATACACGTATCTTACTGATTTTGTTGCATACTATATTTTAAACCTCTTATAAACCCTTTTCTACCTTTGACACACAAATAGAATCGCCTTTTCATGCAACTTTGCGTATATCTGTCCCGTATCAGATTGGTTTTGAATTTTATTGGCCCTTTTATTTCCGAACCTATACGACTTTTGCCGTGATCGAAACAATTTTGTGTTAGCCTACAAAAGGAACAGATAGAAACGGGGTTATAAACATTTGGATATCCTGTAATGGGGAAATACGAAAACTGTTACACGTTGAGATGGGGGTAGAAGAACAGTAAAAGTAAAACAAATTCTCTTGGATTTCAATTTAAATAGGTAATTCTTACTTGTGCGATCAGAGATTTTGGGGACATATCTACGCGACGAGGTTAAGGTTCTTTTGTCCCTTAAGTGACATGTAGTATACAATATTTATTCTGTTTTTATAGGCGATTGGTATAGTCTTCGGATTACTTACGATGATAAGAGCAATGTACATATTCTTACTTAATATTACATATGATTTTATTTTAATGTTAACGTATTAAAGTTTTAGGTGCTAATATTTAAACTTGCAAATATTTCATAGTAATAATTCATTGACGTCAAAATGTAAAATTACATTTTTTGTAATACGAGTAGGTATGTACTTGAGGAAAGATATGCGTCTAGATAATTCTGACGCCAGTCTAGCCTTTTGGCTTGAATCGTAGACTGATAATCATTGAAGGAATTGGTCTTACTACCACTAGTAGCGCATGAGTAAAGGTTGATCATCTTGTTCAGCTTTATATTGCGAAATATTTTCAGAAATTGGAAGGAACAGAAATCTCCAATAGAGTATAGAGTACGGTACCTGCTTCTGGTCACCCGTAGGGATTGCTCTGGCTCCATATCAGAACGAGTATTCACTTGAGTTTGCCTTACTTTAATTACTCTTTATGTTCGAATCACCTCAGAAATGCTTATGTTAAAATTAACACTACTCAACGAGAGAAAGCACTGATTTAACGAACAAGATAAAACGTTTAATTCAATAACAAATAAAGTTAAATGGAAATGAGAACAGTTTAAGTTACCTACTGATAAATATTTGAGAACTGATTTAATAAAATATGATAAAGTTTCATACTAATCTACAGAAGTAACCCGAAACTAACAACAAAATTTAAAAAAAGTAATCGTAGTAATTAAAGTATTTACTAAAAGAAGGCCGAAATAGAACTGAAAAAAGTTGAACTTTCTTCAAGGGCACATCCTTCTTTATTGTGCGAACAAAATATGATATAAGCTAATCACAATTACATATACAATGATAAAATACAATATAGATTATTAACTGTGTCACTAAAATCTTCCCTCGTCTTCCCGCCACGTGTCACAGCGTTTATATAATCAGTTTATTATTAATCCATGCCTATTATTATACACAGAACAAAACGCGACAAAAGCTCTCCATGGACCGGTATTTACTCCCCGGGATCGGTAGGTATTTACTTACTTACTACAATATTAATTATTTAAAATAAGTCGTTCCTCTATTTGAATTAATAACATATTCAATATAATTTACAATCATACCTCTACACATGTTGAAGGAATACAATCAGCCCAACCACTTGACTACAACCACCCACATCCAATTAAGGATGTGGGTGGTTGTAGTCAAGTGATTGGGCCGTCAAGTCACCCACTACAACTATCCTTAGGGCACTTTTACTAGAAAATTTCGTCGTCAGCTTTCTAATGAATTTTGATAAGCACAACTTAGCTTTACTAATTTTGAAAAAAAATAGTTACTTAGAATAGGGAGCTTAATGACAGTCATGTATCTAGACTAGATCTATTCTAGATATGGCTGTTCACAAGTTCACAAATCTAGAAATTAGGAAATTTATTTTCATTGTGCCTCATTAAAGACGTCTCCTTTCTATTAAAGCAATACGGACTCAAACTAAAAATGAATGTAATCAGATAATCACATACAGACAAGGGTTTTTTATATTTAATGAGAATTCCAGTTTATCCACAGAAGGTTTTAGGAGAATTCTAGAGAACTCTGATTCTATACGTGTTTTAGATTATCAAGAAGAGTATTTAAAACGAAATAATCACATACCATCTCATTCGCTGCTTACATAAAATTGCAAAATTAACGCTTCTTAAGGTGACGTTAAGAAAAAATGTGCAAGGAAACCTTGCACGGCACTTCTAATTACTTGGATGCCTTGCCAGGGATGGCGCTGTATATACAGTCGATCAATTAGATGCGTGGCAGGGTTAATTTTTAAAAATTTATTAAAAAAAAAGTTCAATACATATATGCATTGCACTCGATTAGAACAAAGATGCAATTGGGTTAATAATATGACCAGACCATAATTGCTGGGCACCTGTGGGCATCCCACTTGAATGGGATTTGCATCCGGAAACTGTGACGGCCAATCCAGTGTAACTGTGCCAGATTGCGTGTTTCACTTGGTACAGGCTCTGTACCAGGTGCGGCGTTTGGGATAGTTGTCCTGCAGAATCCAGCCCTCAATTTTATCGATGAACCGACATTTAACAGACGGTAACAAAACGTTTTAGTACATTTCCCGCATTTTTTAGGCATTCAGGTTGTGGGTAAATATGTGCAAAGTGCCGAACACCTGATCTGAGAAGCAGCCCCAAAGATACACCTTTACTCAGCGTTTCGCAGTCCGCTGGACAGGACTATTGGTGGAAGTTGACCTGGATTGCGTGAGAATATAACTTGATGCAAACAAATATCTTTGTATCAAGTAGCGATGAATGCCTTCTCTGACTAGTTCCACCTTTTTAATTCTTGTTAACAAATAAATGTACTATCATTCTCATGTTAATTAATTTACATTATTTAACTATTGCTAGCGCTCGCTCATATTTAAATATCCATATTTTCGATTTATGTTTAACAAGAATGTCAAATTAATATAACTGGATATAATCATCACCCGTTACGATCGAGTTCACGTCCTTTGACTGTCCAGAGGATCGGCGTCCTTTGACCAGCGAGTCGTAGATTATTAGCATTTTTTACGCCACTCTACCTACACTGCACACTGAATTTCAAGCAGAGGGTGAGGAATTCAAAGTGTTTAGACTTCATTTGTTTAAATTTTAAGTGCGTTATTCTTTAATGTTACAGCAACAACGTTCTCATATCTGTTATGTCTATATTCAATGCATTATATTTACTACAACTATGAGCGCTCCACTTGTATAGTCAATCGGAAGTAGTTATGAGAAGTGGTGTGTGTTTGTATGCAGACTTGTGAAATAAAACAGAAAATACATATATTTATGCCAGGTAATCGTCATAAATAAAAATAAAAAGGACAACTTTTATTTTTACTTTTAAATTTTATACAAAATTAAAGTTAAAGTTGAGACGCTAAAGCCCAAGATCTCTTGAATTAGTATGAATATAATTCCTCCGTCAACGGTGATAACATTTTTTGTTTACTTCAATAACATTTTGATTTCCACTTGTGATAGGAGGACCTGATACTCCAGGGCTTGAATAGTTGTTGAACATATTCTTCTGTCATCGGGCTCTACATCCCTCTGTGGGTTTTAACCTCCTCTACAATCTTACGCAACTATCTTCTGAAATTGACACATCTCCATCTCTTCACTACCATGATTCTTGCAAATTGACACGTCTCCTCCATGTCCTCACTCCCATGACTCTGGAGTCTGCTTCAACACCATGTTTTCTTTGGTCTTCTTCTGGGTCTAATTTCTAAGGGTGTAATACAAGAAATAACCGCGTGCAACGCGGTTATTTCTTGTATTTCTACTTCTATCCGTTTTGTTGATATGCCTTAGCCATATCATTCTTTGCGATTTGAGGAACTTTACAATATTTTCACAGCGTTAATTCGCTGATAAAATTTAAAGTCCATTCTCCAAGTGTCATCTTGCTCTTATACTGGATATTTCTTAATGTAAAATGTTCAAAAGATTTATGTTCAAGCTCTTTATAATATTTGTTCCGCATAGTGCATGTCCCACTACCGTATACCACTGTAGATCTTATTAGGCTTTTATAGATTTACAGCTTTAATTTGTGACTAAGGAACCTGGAACTATGTAGTGTTTTTTTTTATTTGCATAATACGCTTTGTTCCGTTTTGCCATCCTTATTTTAATTTCTTTGCTTGAGTTGTTGCGAAATGTATAAATAAATGAAAGTATTTAGGCTTTATCCATCAGAATACTTTTTATGTGACGTCTAACGAATACGCCAGATATTTGTGATTCAATAGTGGAATAACTAAAATATGTGGGTGATTAAAAAGTAAACTTTGTAATGTTTCATCTTGAGCTTGGATAAGAGGGGGCAAGTATTTCCTGCCGCACGAGGATCTACAGTAATTAATGTGACCAGACTCGTACAGTTTATTATTTTGAGTGCTCGATTACGAGGAAACTATCAGTCATGTCCGCTGTAGACATTCCGCACGGGGGAAGGCGATGCATCCTCCTAAATAATGAATTTTGCGTTGGCAACGCCGAGAGTGTTGCCCGATTTCGATTACGTCGCATAAATGATCGCGCAGGGAAAACCTGAAGGACTAAGTGCTAAGATATTAGCCTGGATTCGGGAACATTTGGCGCTTCCTCAAAGTACGGACACGTGACTGAGATGCAAAACACCGATGTTATAAAAGTGGCGGGGTTCTTCGGTAAGATGGGGCGGATGATTGAAGGGGCGACATCGGGAAATTATACTTTGGTCCTAAGTGAAATTGATGCGGCGATAAAACTTGACTTTTTTCTTAACGGGGTGTTATTTTTCAAATGGAAAGCTCGATGAATACATGGGAATATTAGATATGAATTCGTATTACCTGGATCTTTTGTAATTTATATTCCGCCACAAGTTAACAATGATGGTCTAGAACTATTTCTAAAAAATTTATAATTTCTTATTTTCACTAATGCTAAGAACGTATTATTGCTAAGCCATTTTAATATTTCTCGTTCCATCGCTTCGGTTTGTGGGCGCACGTAGCTCCACATACGCCTATAGACAGCCGTGGTATTTGTATATAATAGTTTTAAGTTTTGTAAATACCAGAGAGTAGAAACCCTTGTATATTGTGCTATTACTTGGAACCAGGACACATCTGTTTCTCAGGGGTAAAAATTCGATCATCCTAGGCAATAAGTTATACTATTTATGCACCAGCGATCCACTTATTTAAATTCTTAGAGACTAGGTCGATGGTTTATGACAGGTGTGGTGTGTGGTAATAATCGCACCAGGCTATCGGCTTTTGAGATAAGTTTTTCAATCAGTTAATATCGGCAATTCGCCCCGAATCATACCCCTCTTTCGGTAGTAGCTTGATCCCTATTTATTTATCTCAAATAAACGTAGCTATACCATCAACATAACCACTAGTATCATTTCACCATACGCACTCTCAAGACCGCCATAGAATATACACGATTTTAAGACTAGAGCAATGTAAAATGTTTTATAGCTCAATAACTTTCAACAACGTAATTTTATACTTAATTCGAATTATTTAATAGATCCAAGAAAGACAATTTTCCTAAGCTGTATCATATTATACTAGTTGGTAATTAGAATTTCTTAAAAACTAATAATGATATCAATTCTGCTTGTGAAGCTTTTTATGTGGAACCTTGAACCTTGTATGTAGTTTGTTTGATCAGCTTGTTCCTGAATATAAAAAATGTAAGCGTAAATGCCCAGCATGCTAAAATAATTAATAATATAAAATCACAAATTTAAGAAAACGCATCACTTAACTGATCTCACTGAATTCAAGAGATGACTAGGCATTATTAAGGCATAAGTAGTTGATGCTTCTACTAACTAGTTAGCATACATTCAGCAAAACTCTAAGAGCGATCCTAGGGGTTTTGGTTTTATGTTTAGAGTAAGAAAAGTTTGACATGTTTTCTTCGATAAGGAATCGTTTAATGCTTTAAATAATATTATAAATGGATTTGCTAAATATTCAGTGTCAGATTTCCGGTGTCTTTTCCACTGACAATGTACAGGCTACAAACAAAACTTCTGGCATTTAGTCAAACAATGTAGTAAAATTTGTAGAATCGAATACTAGTCAAGCATCGTTAAACATAAAAACAAACCCTATAGAGATGGTGAAATCTCGAGTTTTCTTGTTAAATATTACTCAGGAGCTTTGATTTAGCGAGTCCACTCCTCGTATTGTTTAATCTGATACTTTCTACCCACATGTTTCCTGAGGTTTGAAAAGTAGCAAGGATTTACCCTATATTAAAAAGTGGCAATCAGTCTGACATAAAGAAATATACGTCTATCTCTATTCTGTCAAATCTTGTCAAGGTTTTTGAAATTTCATGATATACCCACATTTATCTTGGTGTGCAACCTGTTTTATCTCATAATCAACATGGGTTCGTAGCAATACGCTCAATAGTTACTTTAGCAGAATTTACTAAAAACTAAAAATGATGACTAAATTTATTTTTAAATATAACCTGCTTAGGCGATCCTTTGAGATTCCAAAAATGTATCGACTTTCTTGTATCGTGCTGTTTGGAGAATAAAATATGTAAAGTTTGTTCATATACTACTAAAATAAGGAGATTATACTCTACTCCATCTGCAAATGCAACTGCAGACCGGTTTCAACCTTATCTTGAGTCTCGTCAGTGCAATGTAAGAGAGTATACCGTTGACAGATGAGGCTCACCTCGCTTATACTGCACTGACGAGACCCAAGATAAAATCGAAACCGGTCTGCAGTTAGCGATATTCTGAGATAGGTGACACTATCTTCCTCGTGGTTGTGGAACAATATGAATCACTGTATTTTAGTGCTAACTCTGTTAGACAAAATACGGCAAATATTGTCATTTAATTCAGTGCTCGGCGTTTGGAATATAGTCAGAAGAATAGCTGTTCTGACCTAATTTGTTTAGTCCTTATTATGTAAGGCATTTTCAGATGGGGTGGAGTATAATCTCTATTTCAGTAGTTTGAAAATTACCTTCTGCGAAGTAAAAGTTTGCATTATTTTGTTCATATATCTTAAAGAAGCAAACACTAATACATGATTATTCTCTTTATGGTACAGTTTTGATACCATCTGAAAATGTTAAGGATATTGTCACACCATTTTAGTGTAAAATTGTGAGATTTAAACAACTCTCACTTATAATTTGAACTACTGTATTAATATAGTGTTATCTTTAGGAAAACAACAAAGTTTTACTGTCCTGTAAGGTATATATTACTGGACTATTCTATCGTATATTTATGTTAAAATTATTTAGGGTTATCTTTTTTTTTGTTTTTAGTTATATAGTGTACACACATGTCTATATGTATTTATGTGTATTCCATATTTTTCTCCTGTACATGGATTTTTTCTATTGGGAAATAAGACATTATTATTATTATTTATATAGCTAACCAGTGCCATCTTGATCAATATGTTACGAGCGTTTTGTTACTAAAGTCTACCAAAATTCTTGGAAATATTGTAGTATACAGAAGTTGGAATGTACAGGTATTTAAGATGATGAGGCTAACTTGAATTAACCTATGTTTAGAATAACTCTAGTTCCTTCCCTTTATTAACTTTCAAGACTCTTCACAATATCTTCCTTGAGATTTTTTACTTTTCCGCATTCCACTATACGTGGAAAAGTAATTTAATCGGGTACAATTTTTTTCTAGGGTTTATTTTTAATTTTTCGGCCTAAAAACAAAAAAAAAATGGTATTTAAACCATTTTGTGTGTGTGTCGTTGTCGTCGGCGTTTATTCTTGTTAGCACGATAACTCAACTAAATCGTGTCGGATCTATCGGGTTTTGACTGATTCTGATCGGGGACGTCTCCCAGACGACACATATTGATTTTGAAGTGGATAGAGCACCCTTTACCATGTTCATGGGTCATGAGAAGGCATAATGGTGGATTATTTGAGAAATTAATTGTTTTTGTTATCACTCAATTAAGTCGTGTCGGATCGATCGGGTTTCGACTGATTCTGATTAGGGACGTCTACCAGATGACTTCTATTGATTTTGAGGTGGATAAGACACACCTGTCCACGGGTCATGAGAAGGCACGATAGTGGACTATTTGAAAAAAGTAAAACTGTCGCATAAAACACATATTCTGCATTTATGTGTTGGTTTATTTTTTTCTCGGAAACACAATTTCGAGATAGAGATGTTCTACGTGCGGAAAAGTCCGTTTTAAGATTTTAAAACTGTTTATTTTTAAATGATCTAATAGTATAAATTTATAATTAAGAACATTTGTATTTAAGGACGGTTTTCTTTATCACCATTTTTATCAATATAAGAGTATTCCCATTTATGTCAATTTATATATTGCAACCTATATACACAATTTAATATTTTTGGACAATTCAATTAAAATTAAATTATTACATTCAACTAGATAATATGTGAATTTTACTATTATCAATGAATATAATAAAGTTCATATTTTTCAAGTAAGTTGCTAAGAAAATTTATGCTTGTGTCTTAAAATCGATTTTTATGTCGCCTAAAGTCATAGATTTAATAAAAACACACTTTTCTCAGATACAACTAGAAGATGCTAGGCATTTACAAGTACAAACCTCGACGATTAATCTATATGAAAATACAAATTGAACAAGTCGTCGAAACTGCGGATGACCATTTTAATTTAAATTAATTTGTCATACATTCAAACATAAACTATCAATTAGTTAATGAATATTCAGCATTCCATTTGATTTGTTGCTTGCTTGTTGGCATAATACCGCTTATAAATTAAGTAATTGGATGAGCTGACGCTATTCTAGGATGGCTTAATAGAAAATTATTATTCTGCGTATACCCTACTATATCATAGATTTATCACTTTCCGTTTAGAGAGCTGTATTAAAATCAGATGGTCTCGAAAATGTGGATGCTGTCAAGTGGTTTCATGATTATTATTACGGGATATTAATTATCGACGGTATTACCCACAATTGCCGTGGTGCATTGGAAGAAGAAGGATACTGCTCACTCATAAATAGAACAGGCAATTTTGTTTCTAGTTGCAGTAGCGTCAACCAAGCTCATCGCGCTGGCTGTTTGCGCGGACTGATCGCCGTTCTTCGGTTGCCGTTGGGTCTTCCTTCTGTCAGTGTTCGTCGTCGATATGGCTTGAACGCTTATTGATTAGAGATTAATTAATAATTATTGCGTCACGAGGTTATTTGCGCTTTTTTCGTTTGTGCGTAATTGTTCGTAACTGATAATTATATAGAATGTACGTAGAGCTAACAAATAATTATTAACAGATACTGTGTTTCAAAAAATAAAACCTGCCACAGGTAGGATTCGACATTTGTCCCGGATCGGAACCGAACGACATACAGCTGTTTCGAACTTGTTAGTTCTCATCAGTGCCGCACACGGTACGCCGATTCAGGACAAATGCCGAATGAACTTTATGGCCTATACATCTTTATCGATACGATCTCTGTCAGTAACTTATAAGTCGGAAATCGAGAAAGGAACCACCAAGCCTGCAAGCGGTTATCAAAGTAGTTCCCGAATAGCAAAGCTATTACATAATCGCTCTAGGAAACAACTACTCCTCGGCCTAAATTATGCAATGCCCCGCCAGGCATTGAATTATACCCAGAAGCGATCCTCAACCCCTTTCTCTGTTTACTGTGAATAAGTTTATAGGACAATTTACGGACTTAAACGCGATGCGCGACGACTCCGACGGTAAAGAAATAATTTTAGTTTTGAATACACCTTTGATGAACTATAGGAAACATGGAAACAGTGCACATCATACATCTGAAACACTGCCGAAAAACAAAATACCCAATTTATATTTCATTTAATTTCTATACTGATTGCTTGTGTATTAGATACCATTTTGTGTATTAGATAATAATGCATTTCGTTTGTTTTGGCAGAAATACATATATCACCAACTAACAATTATCAAGGAGAACATTACGAAATGAACGCGTCAGAACGCGAAATAATTGAAAACAGAATAAAATCTGAATCACAAAATAAAAAACTGTGGTTATGTGTAAACGAGACGACGAATTGTAAAAAAATCTATTAGTTTTACGATACGTGCATGGGAGGAAACTTCCTAAATCGTCTTTCATTTTTACTAGGTAGTAAACAGTTACGAAAATTTACTGGCGAAATAATCACTAGCATGTAACTGCCTATTTACATGCTATGTAAATAGGCAGTTATCAAGAGCTCTTTAGTTTCAGAAGCATAAACATTCAAAAGCTTTACCTTCTCGAAATTTTACAGATATATTCTGAAAAAACGATGAAAAGCGCAAATAGCGCAAAAAAAGTAAAATATACTCTGAAAGTAGATAGTTTTCCGAACACAATGTAAAAAAAAATCATTATGGAACGGTTTTGGACTAATTTTATTTAATTTTAAGTATAAAACTATCTACAGTTTTGTCAAAAAAAGTATTTCTTGTCCTTCCACAAAATAAATTAATTTTTGTTCTTAGTAGCATAGTGGGTGACATAGTACTAACCCATCTCGTTGGGCCCATTTCTAGGGAAAAATATAGATGCAACTTTAATATCGACAGAACTAATGTTGTTAACGATTCATTTTGGTAGAGAATCGCAGTAGAATAATACCACTTGTATAAACAGGTGTGTATCACTCTTGTATATATATATATATATATATATATATATATATATATATATATATATATCACTCTTCATCGTTTACAAAGAATCTAGCCCCAAAGAGATCGATACTAGGCTATTTAACTTCTAACTAATCGGCTAAACATAGAAAACCTTCAAATTTTGTATTGCTCTTTGTTCATCTATTTTATCCATTTTGCCCACTGGTCATAACGAATCGTAAACATCGTTAGCGAAAGTACTAAATAAGTCCAATGTACTTTTCTAGCAATACGAGAATAAATGGAGCAATTTCCGAGAGCAACCTCGTCCCAGTTCCAGCTAACGGCTGCCTCTGAGTACAAAGATTTCCTCGGTGTATACAACAATATACACATTACTAGTCTCTGATGAGAAGGGCGTTAAAGAAAAACGAAAGCAGACATACGTTTCATTACTCCACAAGAGAACGTGAACTTAGAGCATCCGAACGTACCTATCCTTCCTATGTGTATACATATATGCTCTGGCTCTAAGTAAATCAAGGATAAATAAACCAGATACTAACCTTCTGCAGCATACGGTCAAGGTTTAATGAAGACGGTATCTCGAAATTGACAATATATCTTCCACATTGGGGAAAGGAATAAGTGGTGAAGTTGAACTTGATGGGGATCTCCGAATGAGTTTTCGACGGGAAATATTTTTCAAGTTTCAAGAACATATGAAGAACGCAAGTTACAATTTTAACCGGAGATACCAAAAAGTGTTTCATCTCAGTGTAACACCTTTTTCATAAACAAAATAGCTCAATTGCTGTGTGAACAAATATATGTGATAAATCACTTCCGCCATTTTAATTATCAGAGAACTTTAGCATCCTTATTTATGAGGTTCGATTGGTAATTAAGAAATGAATCGGCAATCAATATATTTTTCTAAAAGAGTTACCAGAGTTATTAGTCGAAAGCGGATATATCGAACACATTAAGGTATCCTTGTCTTTTATGTACTACTATAAAGATCTGCGTTTGGGAATTTAAAATAAGACGTCTTTAATGTATATCGTTTGTCATGATTGACAAACGTATGAGAAAGTTGCGCGCTAATTGGATTATTAAGTGTCTGAATTCTCAGTAAAAACAACCCGTAATTATGAGTCTATTCCAACGAGCCACTATGAATACTCGAATAAACAGAAACACGGGATAATAAATGTACAGGGTCTTTCAACAGGGACGCTCGAAATTTGTTAGGCTCTAGCGGCCACGTTGTTAAAACAACATCTGTCAAATTTGCTGTGAATTGTTTAGTTTTGTATGGCAAATCACCATGGAAGGTTATAACGTTCAACAATGTGTGCAAATTGCCAAATGTTATTTTCAATAGTTGTATAGGATTTCGATAGTTTTCGATCCGTATATTTTATTAGAAACTGGTGTAGTGTGGGGTTCTTCAGTTTATGTAACGGACAATTTCTTGCCAAAAAAGCTATCGTGAGGATTTAGAAAACATCGTTATCGTTATCGTGACCGCTAAATGAAGCATCGCTTTTTTTTAATACGCATAATGTCCGTAAACAACTCTTGAGTCACTATCAATCCATGTTTGCAGTAATTCTGGTCTGGATTCTTTGTTTCGTGGCATGTTAATTTTTACGTTACTGCACAAATAAAAACACATCACGTGATCCACAAGGCCACGTAAATAGTGCAAACAGCGATGAGATGAAGACAAACCCATTACAGGCCTCTGTGTAACATGCAGTGGCAATATCGTTGCTATAGAAACAAACATCTGGAGCATATCGATTGTTAGTCCATCTCTGTTGCGGCTCGCCGAAATATACGGTGTAATTTTTAGTCAAAAGAATGAAAATGAACCAATTCTCTCTGGAAAAAAAAGTTAAAATAGTAGGAAACGTTCTTGGATTTGTGCGCCACCAACCAAGTTGCCATCTGCAAGGTAATTAGTCATTAATCGGTAAATGTCTTAACAACCTTGAGTTTCTGTTTTCTCATGTTTTATGAAATCAACTATTGTCAATATTTAAATTTTAGATTCAAGATTATTATCAATTAAATATTTAATAATAAATAAAATGCTTATACATTCTTTGTAGATTTTCTATAATGAAAATTTTCTATGGATTTGAAACTATTAGCCATGTCAATTCAAATAAACAGTTTTAAAACCTTAAAACAGACTTTTCCGCACATAGAACATCTCTATCTCGATATTGAGTGGCCGAGAAAAAACAAACCAACACATAAATGCAGAATATGTGTTTTATGCGACAGTTTTACTTTTTTCAAATAGTCCACCATCGTGCTTTCTCATGACCCACAGACAGGGTGGGGTGTATCCTATCCACCTCAAAATCAATAGATGTCGTCTGGTAGACGTCCCTAATCAGAATCAGTCGAAACCCGACCGATTCGACGCGATTTAATTGAGTGATCGTGCTAACAAAAGAAAATTCTCAAATAGTCCACCGTTGTACTTTCTCATGACCCATGTACATGGTAGAGTGTGTTCTATCCACCTCAAAATCAATAGGTGTCGTCTGGGAGACGTCCCCAATCAGAATCAGTCAATGCCCGATCGATCCGACACGATTTAGTTGAGTTATCGTGCTAACAAGAATAAATGCCGACGACAACGACACACAGCAAACATTTTTTAAAAACCATTTTTTTTTGTTTTTAGACCCAAAAACGAAAAATAAACCAAAAAAAAATTGTTTTCACTTTTTCTTTACACGATTACATTACTTTTGTTTAGTGGAGTGCGGAAAAGTAAAAACACGGTGAACCAATTAATCGTAAAAACTAATATCTTTATATACAGTTCACATTATCGACGTTAATTCATATGATACATCCTCTGAAATCTGAAGTACTATTCATTTCATCGCTATTTGCCAAATAAAAAACTCTTATCTTGCCGATAAACGAAAGAGCCTACCTGCGCCTAGCCATAAAACAAGCCAAGGTTATATTTTGAGATTTTTTTATTTGGCAAATAGCGATGAAATAAACTATAAACGTTGGTTATAAAAGTGTACTATTTGAAAGCTATTTTAAATTATAAAAAGTTAGCAGTACAGTGATTTATATTATTTTTTTTTATTTTCAGGTTAGTCTTGTTTCTCTGAATAACGAAGTAAAACTGCGATGCGATTCCTATTGGTATGTTACGTAAGTATGAAGATATGCACGATTTTGTTAAAACAAAAATATCACAGTTTTCGTTTTGCAATTAATTATCATGCAAAGTTAACATTTTGAATATAATCATGAGTAGGTATTATAATTTTCTGTACGCAATAACATACAGCGGTATTGGAAAAATAATATACAGATTGGAGAAAATGTGTTTTTTTTTATAGCTCTGGCATGTCAGTATATTTTATATAAATGTCAATCAAGTGTGGGCACAAAATGCATTGTATACTATTACATATAAAAATAAGGCAACCTAATATCATCAACTGGTTCTAAATTTTTCATTCACTGTTTTTCATTATATGATCAGTAGCACACTCAATACATATCATTATTTAGTATAACCATATTTTGCAATATTATCATTCAAAAACATACAAAAACAGGGGGGAGGGGAGCTAAGGGCTACAATACGTAATATATAAAGCACCATAATGATATCTTATAATATAATATATCAATTAAAATTTTACATACATCACTGTATACAGGATGTCCGCAAATTTCACTGACAACGCTTGACTGTATATTCACGACGATAAATAAATACGATCTACGGCAAACAAGTTTAATAAAAAAAATTTAGTTTCCGGGTTATAGGTTTTCAAATTTATGCAAGTTAATAACTCCATAACCCCTTTACCGATCGGACTGAAATTTGGTTGTTCCAAATGGAACAACCATTTGGATTATTAGGCCCTACTATTTCTCAAAATATTAGTCGAACCGATATACTGGGTGATAGTTTTCTCGGCGTACCTCCCTCTTTTAATGGTCAGAACTTTTACCGCAGTCGTATTTCTTCTAAACAGGTAGCAACAATGAAAAGGCCATTTTATTCTAAAGATAAAATGTCTCTTTGCGAAGGGGGCCTATAGATAACCAGTATTGAGGAAAATGACTACAAGTCTTGTTACTTCCACTTTGTGTTGTAAGTTCCGCGGACTAAAAAGTTTGGATTCAGTAGGCGATGAAAACAAAATGTTGTTTGCTGTTATTAGCATCAGGTTAATGTTATTATTATCATTTACTCTAGTTGATGGCGTGTTGACCGATTTATTCTACTTTTATTTAAATAATTTTGCTAGTTTTTAAATTTAGTCCTTGTAGTTTACTTAGTAAGGAAGTTTTTATTAAATTGTTTTATTAAATATGGACTATTCATTCAATGGACTTGCCGACATACATATAATATTAGGAGAATGTAGGATGAACTGTCGAGCTGCTGCATGATTGTACAATGAAATATTCTCGGATCGTCGAACACTTCACACTACGTTCGCCTCGGTTAACAGAAAATTATGAGAATATGGTTCTTTTAAAAAGTGTTCTGCAAATGCCGGTCGCCCTCTACAATTACCAGAAGTTAAAGAAGACGTTCTTAATCTCGTTGAAAATGAGCCAATAGGTGTCCACAGTTTGTCAAGACAATTAAATGTATGTAAAAGTAATATTCACAGAATTATAAAACAGCAATTTCTTCAACCGTTTCATTTAACCCGTACTCAAGAACTTGACGATTTTGATCCCGATGCAGGTTTAGAGTTTTACCACTGGTTAGTGAATGGCTTCGCAAAGGATAACACTTTACTGCAAAAATTGTTTTTTTACGGATGAATCATGTCTTGCAAGAGGTGGAGTTGTAAATTTTCATAATTTGCATGTGTGTAGTGATGACAATCCCAAAGAAATATGACCTTCTCTTTTCCAACGTCAATTTAAAATTAATGTATGGGCTCAAATAATTAGTGATTTTTTAATTGATTCTGTTCAATTACCACCTCGATTGGATGGGTCTTCCTATTTAGAATTTATTCTAGACACACTTCACACACAGTTACTCGAGGATGTGCCGTTGCAATTACGCCGCGTAATATTTATGTACGATGGTGCTCCCCCTCACTATAGTCTCGGAGAAATATGTGTAGTAAACCGTTTTTCGTAGATCGTATTTATTTATCATCGTGAATATACAGCAATCAGAAGCATTGTTGGTGATATTTGCGAACATCCTGTATGTAGTACTAGTCTCGAAAAAGTGCCTAGTTTTGTTCAAAATTACCGCACACGTTAAGTCTGTGTGGGTTATATCCTCCTCCCAACTTCGGGAAATTTTGTCCAACACTCATTATTGTATTAAGGTTATGGATCTTTTACCGTTGATTATTATACAGTGTGTCCCTAAATTTTGAAATAATATGCATAAAATTAAAACGTTTTTTTTTTGAGAAACTATGATTTTCATTTTCAATATAACACCTCTAGGTATTATAATATTAAACAAAAATTGATTATAACTCTTTTAACTAATCTTTTAACATCAGTGTGTATGGTAACATTCTCAGGAATCTCATGATGATTCCAACATCGCTTGTTACGTACTTATGCTACCTCTATCAGAATAAAGATATGTATAAATTCCCCATCTTTTAACTCGGGGCTCATCCCAGTAAGTTCTCGCAAACACATATTTCAATGTGCATATATCCAGCAGCCGGTAAAGTGTAGTATATGTTTGAAATGCCAGATTCTTGTGCAAATAACGGTCATCTCTCTGGTGGAATAGAGATCAAATCCGGCGAAACGAGATCTACATTGCAGCATGGAATGGCCGTAAAATACGTATCCAGTAATATTTTACCAGCTGAATAGCACCGTCCAATATAGATTCGCCATTGTTGGCTCGTCCTAATTTTATATACGGGCTTTTACGTGAGAATCAGCGTTCACATTCCTGTCTGTGATATGGGCGGTATAATAAATTGGTTAGACGGAAACCTGTGGCTGTATCTATTAACTGATACATGTCTAATATGTAAATTTTATTGACTCTGCTGCTAATTTTGTGCCGATAATGATGAATTGTCTAGAATAAAGATTTAATTAAGGGAGTTTTTTTGGGTAAAATTACTATTTTAATTATGAAAATTACTATTTTAATTATCCAACAACTCGATGTTGTGATGACTTCATTGTTCTTCAAAACTTCTACTCTGAACAGACGTAATATAAGAAGATATAATAACTCATTGTTGCCACTGTTAATGCCAGGACAGATTTATTTTCAATGATTTTTCCATGTCCAACTTCTTCGACCGAAATGTCAGCTGTTGAATATACTGCATTTTCACGTAGATTTTGCTAATGTCACAATCAAAGTGTAACTAATATGAATTTCATTATAAGCAGAGGTTGTCAAGAAACATGATATTAAATGACGAACTTAAATTTTTATTTATTTATTTTAAAATAAATACCATTCTTAAAAATACTTGATGAAAGAATGACATTTATACTCATTACGTGTTAATAATAAATGAATCAAATGAATAATAAAAGAATCTTCTTATTTGAAGAAGAAACTTGGCAGTTATCCTTTACTGACAATCTCAAGAGGAAAATACAATTTGTGGGCATTGTTACTGCTACGATATTTCATTAGATGATTTGAAATTACATTCACTTAGCGTCCATCTAGCGTACTGGTGTATATATAATGTAACTGCACAAATAAAAGGTAATACTTTTTTCAAAGTTTTTATTTAATTTTTTTTTAGCAATTAGGCGTTAACGAACATTTTTTAATCATATCCGAGTATAAATGTTAAATTAGGAATAAGTATGAGTGCTATCCGTTTCATATTTATTTATCGATGGGTCTATAGATAATTAACGTTTCGTATAAAATATTAATGTATCAGTACAATTGAACCACTGAATGAAAGAGAAATACATGTACAAAACGTAATTTTTTGGGATATTAAAGAAAACTGTTTTATTAAAGAACTATTAGTTAGTAAATATTTTGATGTAAAAGTGTATTAAAAAAGTATTTAAATAATCGTTGCCGAAAGAGAATTAACAAAAATGTATTTTAGAAATAAAAATATTTACAAAAAATATTTTATACTTATACCTACTGTTGTTTCACTCAACTAAAAGAATTGTAGTGTAAATGATTTGAACTATTTTATATATTTATAATGTATGATTATTTGTATTCGGTATTATTATTAGAAACATTCCATAAAGTAATAGATTAATAAAATTCTAATGTGTCTCAGACACGAACTGAAGGATTTTTTTAAGATTAGCGTTTTTTTACTGTTACGAACTATTTCTTGATGTATTTCCTTCACTGCTAGTGACTTGAAAAAAGAGTTTCACTGCTATATATAAATTGTTGGTAGTGGGAAACAGTAAAATTTACTTTTGATAAATGGACTGGCTCTTTTATATAATTTCTGCCATCATTTTTTAAAATTGATAATATCGCTGTCTAATTCACTTTAAAATTTTTCACTTTTTATTTTTCACCTTGAAGACGAGCATATTTTCAAAATCAACGAAATTTTTTTTCTATTTCAATGGGTTGCCTTTTCCCTTTTTTGCAGATATTTTATTGAACTATCACCGCTTCTACTGGTATAAAAGAAATAATACCCATGAGTTATCAACATTCGACCACCATGGGATATTATGTTATTGATATATTTATGTTCTAGAGCAAGAGCCCATGAACACCAGACCTTCCTTATTTTATAAAAGTTGAAAGTTTCTCAGCGCATGCTTCCAACACAGGTAGGAATGATGGGCTACCTTGAAGTTTGGGGCATCGTGGCTTTGGCAGGTAACAAGTAGCAAGGGTGTGTAAAATAACTTTAATTGATCAAATAATAAAGCGTAAGTTTCTTATATTTTCTTCGGAGTAATATTATAAATCACGTCATCACGGCCAGACAAACATATAGGGTAGCTGTAGATGCGAGCGCAAGGGAATATACATTCGAGTAGGTGCGAGTGAGATAATGAGTTAGGTCTTTTGCGACCCTTCACTGTCCATCTTTCGTTTACTCAGTACATCTACATTACTGACAGTACACGTTTTACTATTTGTTTGTGCAGTTTATAAAATAAATGTAATTTAGTTTTGATAAAGCCTCATCATGGGAGACGTATTAATTTGTGTTATTTGTAAAAATAGTAGTGGCAAAATAATATTGTTTCCTGAAGAGACATTGAAAAAATGTCAATCAATTTTGAGACTGCGAAAAATACATAACTTTAAATACAAGGATATTATTTTACCTAGTGAATATACGGACAGTGTTTATCCTAGCGAGTGTTATAAAACATTTATAGGACTCATGAAAACATATTTCACCTCTGAATCTAAAAGTTCTAAAAAATCCGTTGAAATAGAGAAAGAAAAAGAAGCAAGTATATCTACAGCCAATACATCTTCAGCTACATCGTTTTTACCTGAGTTGACCGTAGAACCATCTCATTCACAGCCTTCACTTACATGAATCTTTAACAGCATAACAACACCTTTAGCTTCTCAATCAATAGAACATCAACTTTCAACTTCTCAGGAATATGTGGACATTTGTAAACTTGAAGAAGTGAATGAAAATAATGATTTAATTTCAGAAGTAAATAATTCGATCCAAAGTGACACTAGTGTTGATTGAGATGTGTAAAAATGTTTGTTTATTTTGTAATAGAAAAAAGAAACAATTACGACAAAAAAATGGTTCCACTCCATGAATCTGACAAAGACCAATTTAAATCGCGTATAATACCTAACATAGAAAGTGAAGAAGAGTATAACGAGTTGTTAAATAGATTGCAAAATATGATAATTTTAATAAAATGTCGAATTTTGTATTAAACTAAATTGTAAAAATAAAGTTCATGAAATTCCAAAAATTATTTACTAATTTATTTGGTTTATTTTTTAATCATTTATCAATATGAAAATTATTATCAATAAATTTTTAAAAATTGATTTTTAAATCATAAATAACTACATAATAAAATGATTCGATCGATCCAAATAACTATCTCACTCGCACCTACTCGGATGTATATTGCCTCGCGCTCGCACTTACAGCTACCCTATATGTTTGTCTGGCCAGGGGTGAGAACTGTCGAAGCTGTCTGGCTACTGAGGAAACCTCTTCTAATAGTTACCCAAGTAACATGTATAAAATTCAGCTTTTATACTATAATGTAAGTACAGTTAAAATTTATTAAAGTTTAAGGGTATCTGGCAAGGAGTTGCTACGATATTTAGTGTCTGGCAATGGATGACTTGATTTATAATATTATTCCGAAGAAAATATAAGAAAATTATGCTTTATTATTTGATAAATTTAAGTTGGTATTTTATACACCTTTGCTACTTGTTACCTGTCAAAGCCACGATGACCCAAACTTCACAGTAGCACATCGTTCCTCTCTATGTCGGAAGCATGCGCTGAGAAACTTTCAAACTTTTATAAAATAAGGAAGGTCTGGTATTCACGGGCTCTTAGACTATTCGTTTACTTATGGTTCGCCATACTTATACCGTTATATCGCTCAGTCATAAATTACACACCTTCATTATAAAAGCACATGACTGTCTTACGTACTGTTGTTTTTCTCATTGGCAGGTTTACGTACTAAGCATTTTGACTACCTCCACTAAAAACTCTATTTTCGGCGCTTATATTGTTCTTTCACTCACCGATTCAATTTTATACCAATACAAAATATAATTGAGTTATGAAAGGAAATTCAGAATGGTATTCCGAGAATACCATTCTGAATGGTAAATACTGGTAGAGGAGAAGATAGAATAGCGTACGTTTGCTGGAATAAAGAAGTTAAAAAAGAGGTAACAAAGAGTAAGAATGAAATGTGGGAACAAAAATGTGAGGAAGTAGACAGATATATGGGGGGAACAAAAGTGGCCGAAGCATGGAAAACTATAGCAAGCTTGAGAAAAGAAGGAAAACACAACAGCAAGTTAAACCTGATAGGTTTGAGAGAATGGGTTGACCACTATAAAACACTGCTTACGGAAAACAGAAAAGAATTTGAAATAACAAACATAAAAATTGAAACACACAGAGATCATGAAGTGACTGAAATAACCGTGGAAGAAATAAAGAAAGCCTTGGAAATATCCAAAAACGGAAAGGCTGCGGGGCCTGGAAACATTCCCATTGAGTTAATTAGGTATGGACCAGATATACTACTTCTGGCAAACTTATTTAATAAATGCTTACTAAACGGAGATAAAATCCCGGAAGACTGGAATATAGCATACATAAGTTCCATTTACAAAAAGGGCGATAAAAAGGTATGCCAAAATTATAGGGGCATAAGTGTGACCAGCGCAATGGGGAGGTTGTACGGCAGAATACTGAAGCAAAGAATAGAAATGGTTATAGAAGACATAGAAGAACAGTCGGGTTTCCGTGCAGGGCGATCATGTATTGATAATATATTTGTATTACAGCAAATATTAGAAAAACGAACGTCTCGTAATCTGTCTACCCACCTAGTATTTGTCGATCTAGAAAAGACCTATAACACAGTACCTTTAAAGAAACTTTTTGAAACTCTGACGAGGTTTGGCCTAAGTAAAACTTATGTCAACGCTATATGGAATATATATATGGAACCAAAGAGTTTGGTGAAAGTGGGAAATGCCCTGTCAGAAAGTTTTCCTACCACAAAGGGGCTTAAACAAGGGTGTAGTTTGTCACCTACCCTATTTAAAATATATATTCAAGAAGCCATAAGTAATTGGAGGAGGAAAACTTCAGAAATGGGAATACAGGTAAACGAACAATGCTTGGCAACTCTTTTATTCGCTGACGACCAGATAATTATAACAAGTGACGAGGACGATGCAGACTACATGTTTAGAAAGTTGGAAGAAGAATATGAGAAATGGGAACTAAAGATAAACATCGATAAAACTGAATATCTGAAAATAGGAGACACGCATGTAGAAGACCCAGATCTACAACTGCATAAATTAAAAAAATGTAGCCAGTTTAAATACTTGGGAAGCATTGTTTCGGATGATGGAACAACAAAAAATGAAATCAAAAATAGGGCACGTCAAGGGAAGAAGGCTGTTTGTTTGCTGAACTCATTACTCTGGTCAAACAAGATGAAACTACAAACCAAAATGACAATTTACACAACTATTGTGGAGCCTATTTTAACTTATGGCTGTGAATGCTGGCAATTGTCGGAGAAAGAGAAAAGGATGATAGAAACGATAGAAATGTAATATTTCCAGAATTCAATGTATTAGGAACGAAGAAGTAAGAAGGAAAACGGGACGCGTACTTACAACAACAGAAAGAGTAGAATCTAGACAGCTACTATGGTACGGTCATGTAAAGAGGATGGAGGAGACACGATGGCCAAAGAGAGCTTTGAAGTTTATACCATACAATAGGAGAAGAAGAGGAAGACCGACAACACAATGGATAGAAGGAATTAGAAAAAATATGAGAGATCGAGCAATCGGAGATGATGACTGGGGGGATAGAAGGAAATGGCGATCGAAATGCGGGATGCGGCACAGGCTGTAGGACCCCAGCTAAAAAAAAAAAAAATGAGTTATATAGTAGTATTATATTTCAATAATATATTAATTAACATCCCCTTCGTTAGTAGAACGTTTTCTGTTTGTTTTTTTTTTATTTGTCACATCAGGATCCAAATTACACTAGACACAAAAATTAAAGGATGTAAAAAAAATCCTAAAGTTTTAGGTGATATTCAAAGGGCTGTAACCTGGAGAAAAATAGCTGCAGGACAATATTAAGAAAAGCAAATTGAAGCTCCAGTTTCTAGTTTTCAGACCCTGAGTTCAGAATTTTTATCATCAGTTTTTCGGTAATCATAAGAAATCCATCGGAAAAAAAATCCAAATGTTTCCTTGCCTTTCAAAAGGTCCACGGACTTCAATAATTTTTGTTGTCATTTCATCCTGAAATGACAACAAAACATCCGGTTTTGTTTATCTTGAGTCTCGTCAGTAAGTGAGTATACCTGTGACAAACTATTCTCGCATCTTGTTAAGTTCTACACCAATAGAGCGTAACAAATTGTTGTTGATGATATCATGTTGAGCGTAACAAGTTGTATTGATGTTCTATTGTGATATCAAGTTTTACTTCGATTTGGATTATTTTATAAACTACCGAGAGATGGTGCTTCCTTACGCAATACTGTTGTAGAACTTAACGGCGTCTACAAGATGCGAGTCTCCTTTGTCAAAGGTATACTCACTTACACTACACTGACGATACCCAAGATAAAGTCGAAAACGGTGCGCAGTTAGTGATATCCGGAGATAGAGGACACTGCACATTCCTAGTGCTAACTCTGTTACACAAAATACGGCAAATTTCGCCATATAATCCAGCGCTCCTCGTCAGCATGCAGCCAGGAGAATAGCTGTTTTGTCCTAGTTTGTTTAGTCCTTATTCTACAAGGCATTTACAGATGGTATAGAGTATAATAATCGTCTCTCACGTCAGTAGTTTGTAAAATTACCATCTACCAAGTAAAACTTTGCGTTTTATTGATTATCCTCTTTAATTTGAACGGTCTAAAAACCTTATACGGTGATTTTTCGCTGAGTTATCGTCGTTCAAAGCAACAAAGTCAGTTTTCACGCTTTTCGGATATATTTGTGTAGACACTCCCAACACTTATGCGTATTTCTGATGTAATTGGTTCCACAATTAGGTATGGGTCAGCTTGCACAAGCTTTTTAGCGACACGAATGTTGTCATTATTCCCAAACTGTGCCCGGAGTCTTGTCAAAATATGACTCGATTTGACGTCTTCTTTAGCGATAAATAGAAATATTATTCATTGTGCACCAGACGTATCAACCTCTTGTGCACTCATGGTGCTACTGGCACATGACCGGTGAGGGACGACTTGTTAGGGGTGTCGATCCCCTCCATATAGTAACTACCTTACTATCTCTGGAACCGCAGCCAGCTCGCCTCAAGGAGAGCGGATCAACAAAAATTCCATACAAACTTTATATTTGAATATCCCTCGTATTATTAGTATTGCGCGGCCAACAATTAAAATTAAAAAACTATTAAACTTAATAGCTTTTTCTTGAATATGCAGTACTTTGCACTCTTCAGTAGGTCTGTAACAATACAAGATTTTATATAGTGTGCTATATTTTATAAGCTACTATCTAGACCCACTATCGAATATATTTCATTTCATGTAAACTTTATAAACTTTACACTCTTTGATGTAAACATCACTTGTAATTCGCTATTCCTCCAGCCAACTTCGATATTTGACCTATAAAGTATGAGATAATGTGAGGGACTTTTCAATAATAGACATAACAAAATAAACGGATATCCTCAGTCGCTCTTTAAATTGAAGAGAAGTGTAATATATAGCTTTGCGCCATACGTGAAGTGCCACCCTTTGAAATCGAGCTCACAATGAAATCGGATGGCGGATAATTAATATTTGCCGACATCAGGTGGCAATCACTACGTTACTGACAAGTGTTACATGTTCATTTGTTTTTCAACGACCCAGCTACAAACAAAGACCGCAGTTTTGGGCTAATGTAGATGTTAATTACATAGTATTTTACCGGAAATAGAGCCGATAAATCGCCGTTTGAAACCGACGTAAAGCTTCGACTATTTATGACCCGTATTTTTCGGACCTTTGTACCTTTGTAGTTGTGACAAAGTAGCCCTTCAAACTAATGGGAGTTTCCGGAGTGCACTGATTAATTATATTTTTACTATGAGGGGATATATTGTACTTTTATTACTTTATTATTTTATACTTACTATGTATATCCAAGGATCTTTAAAGATATAAAAAATACCTAGTTTCAGAATTATTATTATTTGATTCTGCCAGGAATAGGAAGAACATAAAGAAGAAGTAAATAACAGTCTCAACGAATGACAGACTCATGTAAAGGTGAATGACTTACAAGTTTTTTGTTACATGTTCGCAGTGTTTCTTTAATTATTTATGTCTTACCGTTAAACTGATAGATTTAAAAAATGTATTTATTGTTTTACTCTATACCTCAGATGTAAAAAAAGACAATGTTTATTGATATAACAGAAAATATGGAATAAAATTTATTAAAAATTGTCAAAATATGTTTTCCTTCAAACATCATATCATTGCGCGAAATTAATAGATAAAGAATGTTTCTCGATGGCATTTGGAAAGGGATTAAACATACTTTTAGAAATATATTAGGTTACTTGGCTTTAGTTGAAGAACTATATTTATTTGGTGAGGTAAAGTTGAGTGAGTGATTTCAAAATAATAATTATTGGTTAAGCATAAGAAGTAATTTATTTTTCAGTAAAAAAATACTCTTAAAAGTATAAATTTTATGAAATAATAAGAAAATAATTGAATCCTACATTCCACACAAATTCTAGCAGTTTGGTCCTTGCACATAGGAAAATCGCACCTTACACACTTACAACATATTTTTCGATCCAATGAAGTCGGACAGTAACCACAACGTTTATATTTTTCCCTTTTATTCTCAGCCATTAAGTCTCTATGGTCTTGAGTTCCGGGCAAATCTTTATAATATAAAAAACCTTCTATTTCATCAAATACCACGATTGCATTTCAGACGCTCGACGAGTACGAGAACGCGTCTAAATTGTGAGCTAAATTAGAAATGAAAAAACATATAAATGTATATCAAGTAACTTTAAATTCAAATATTTCAATAAATAATATTGGAAAATGTGATAATAATTTATTTACTACAAAAAGTGCTTAGCAATGTACAAAGTTATAATGCAGTTTCTAAAATTAATACATTCGAACAAAACAGTGAGATGAAACTGAATAACGATGTTGAAAATATGTCAATAAGATGGTTCTGGCGGGGGATCTATAGTGGAGGTAGTAGCCTTTTTCCCAACTCCGAAATTAATCCCCTCCACTTTACCATTTATAAGGGACAATCAAATATAACTCTCGTCCGCGTATCCCATACCACTTTACATCTTGAAGGTTAAAGATCAGGTTTTGCTCAGGAAAAACTGCAGGTTTTTTCTGCAAGATTATATTTATGGACATTCAAGAATAGTGACTACATATACTTCTTTTATTACTCCTTTAATTTCTCTTGTTCTACATAATCGTTTCCCTATTTTTCAATAACGAAACTAATATTATTTAATTGTATGATGTTTTGTTTCCTCTATCGTCACTTTTAAGTCATAATTAAATGTATAAGATTTGTTATCACTACTAAGTCATTTTTCATCATTGCTAGTTGCTTCTTGGGAACGGAATATGCACGAGAATGAGTAAATTTGATTATGAGGTCATGAATTTAAACTGGCTGTACCATACTATTATCTGGTTTATGGACTTTACTAGAGGAACAGTTTAGAACTTAAAATATATTTCGATGACATTGAGAATAATTGAAGAGTTATCAAACAAAACGCAATAGATCCATTTTTAAAAATATATGGAAAAACGAAAAAAACTTTTAGTGGAAAGGCCTTCGGGAATAAAAAAGCCTTTTGGACATAATGCGCATATTGGATATAACATAACAACACAATATATTTTGTAGCTTTTGTATGATATGAGGAGTAATTATCACGAAAAAAAAAATAGATCTATTACGTTTTGATTGATTGGCAGTTGAGGGTCTAATAAGTTTTATTTGAATAAAATATTTGTTGCTAAAAAACGAATGCTTAACCTATTTGGCAGATAATAGCAATAAACAAAAAAATCAAATGTGAGCACCATGGTTAGGTTCTAAACAGTCACATTGCTCATGTTATCTTCTGCCTCTTCTCGTTCAAGGATTTGCACATCAGCACTTGAAAGGCTTCTATACCAAGAAAACTGTTGGTCATCCATCCATTCTGGACCGAACTGTTCATCCATGAGATGTTTTAGAGATTTGTTTTCTTCTTTGGAATGGCGTTATTAGGTGCCACCTTTTCCAGTCTTAGGTTTCGGTAGGTTTTTCTTCGTTTAGTTAATTTATTTGGAGTTTCTGTTAGCCATTCAAATCTGAAATTCTAGAAACCAACCACTGTTATTGTTGTTGTCTTCTTTATTTCCTCTTTTATTCGTTTCAAGTCGAAAATTGCTTCTATTTTTTTTTAAGTATTTTCTAAACCTTTTATATCGTATAAATCCCAGTCTATGCCAAATTCCTCGACGCCGCCAAAGTTGGAATATATATTTTTGTGCGCCAATTTGGACTTGACAAAAGGGATTTTCCGTAATGACTTCTCAACTCCGCCAAACACTCGATCTGCCGGAAGAAAGCTATGTCCTCGAACAGGGTAGGTTATTCTTATTTCTCTCACATGTGTCGAGATTGACAGATGTGAGGGAAACACATTGACACATACAATTTGAATGAAAACAAAATAAATTTTGCAACACTTTGGAATTATTACATTTTGATTGAATCTGTTTCTAGCTAACATTTAAGACTCAATTTGAATGGAAATTATTACGTGTTGAATAAATCTGAGGGCGCCAATGGATTTATTTCATACCTAAAACAGGTGCACTGTACCTAACTTTAAATGTCCGAAAAGTGGATATATTGCGTTTTGTTTGATCACTCCTCAATTACAGGCATAGCTTTATACAGGGTCTACTAAAATGATCTTGTTTTTAAATTAGTACCGCGGAAGCACCGTTGGCGACGGGTGAAGCCTGGATTTTTGTTTGACTTTCAGAAGGTTTGCTATTTTAGTTGTCATCATGGCAAAGTATGTCTACAGAAGAATACATCACAGGAGAATCATATCATTATGGATTGAAAATTTCAGGCCGACGAATTCAGATTTATTGCAACAGTGAGACGGATGACTCTTAACAGATATCTGCAACGCTCAGCCGCTAAGCATCTTGGAAGTATCTCACCGAAGTTTGAGAAAAATTTTGCATTCGAACATGCATCGAAGTTCTGTTCAAACAAAGTTATGATAGTTCAGAAAAACTATCATATATCAGAAAATTATGATATCATAGTTTAAGAACTTAAGCAATACTACTGGATCAGCCACTAATCATCTTGAGTGGGCATTTTGGCAGATATTCCCACTGACTGCCTACTGATAAAGCTCATTGTTACCTATCGGATTGGGTCAATAAGTAGAATGTTTTATATTAGGTAGCAGAGAATCCGATATAACCACATGAGCAACCCCTCCACAGTATCTACATTTAAAAATCAACTTCTCTAATACCAGTATGATATATTTTAAAATGTGACGACTTTTAAACTATGATGCCTTTATCTGTCCAGAGAATTGCATTTGTATCTAAAGATGCGTCTACATATGTAACAAAATCCCGTCGCGAACATCGCCGCGTAACGTTTTAAACGTTACGCGGCACCTTAACGTCGTCGACGTGGCCATGCGTATCACAACAACGAACATTTCCTTCGATACGACGCAAAAAAACCGACAACCGATGGATCGCGGTGATGTTACGCGACGGTGTTACGGAGTTACGGAGTTCCGTTTACACTATGCGGCGAAATGAATGCGATGAAGTTCGCGACGGAGATCGCGACGGGCTTTTGTTACACATGTAGACGCACCTTAAGGGTTTTGGTTGCAGATAACCTTGCGTAAGTTGGACTATGACTGACGGTTATATAGCGAGAATGATCTTTTTACATCTGCTAATGTAGATTTTGTACTATTCGATTGTAGTATAGAGTACACCCTCCCATCCGCACCACCGATGTTCTATGTAACTGAAACCGTTTTGTCAAAATTTACCAGAACAACAGGCGCCGAGTACGTTACGACGTTGATTCTCATGGAGATAAATTAGGCGGCATAATTCTCTTATTTTTAGTGTTGTAGCACCTATATCTAGAATTGTAGTACGTGTATACTAAAAACAGTGGCATTTATGTTCACCTAGAATTTGTATGATTTCGGCGTAAAATATACGTAAATATAAATAAAGTGAATACATCTATACATTATGATAGTAATCTCAGATGTAGTGATATGGGGATGTCAAGAGAAAACTCTCACTCCATGATGAGGACTTTGCAATGGCTGAGATACTAGACAAGGATAAATATGCTCGTAACATCATCGTCTATGCAAATTAGTTAGTGGAAGCCCATATTTAAGCATTGAATGTAAGGCTATACTTAACAAACTTATACTTAAATAACTCTCCTATTGCTTTAAGCCATATTTACTATAGAAGTTTTTAAATTGAAACCATCAGCTAAATAAATAGACGAGCTAACTCATCAAAATTATGATGGTGAGACCTACGATCGCGACGAGAAGTAGCAGAATGGCCCGCAAAAGATCTCACGATCTAACCCATTTACAAAAATCGGGCAAGAAGCATTAACGACCTGAAAATTATAACAAGGAAAGTTACTCGAGAAATTCTGCTTGACACAGTTAATACTTCTTTAAGGGCTGGGGATCGAACAGGTTATTATCAAGTTCAGAATGGTGGCAACTTTGCCCAACTGTTTTAAAAATGTATTTATTAACCAAATTTCTATTTTCTTAAACCCTGAATCGCCTCTTTAAAATTTAGGGTTGTTAGGGCTTAGTGGATTAGTAGTGAGGAGTTGAAACAACGCCCCACAAGCTTGGTTTTGAAGAAAAAAATCAACGTGTGCCATGAATTCCTCCCAATGACGTTTATTTTAATTTGACGATTTTATTACAAACCTTAGGGACATACTTACTATATTACTAACAATTCCGTTAAAGATCGTGAGGGGAAGATGATGAATAACATCCAATAGGACAAATAAACGCATCAAAATAAGGATATGGGTTTAAATCATGTATTAATGTATTATCACATCCATGTGGTTAACTTCACATAAAATACCGCATTTTGATGTATTTTTAAATATTTTCAAACAAACTGCAACGACACAGACACATATTGTGTTACCAGCTACCAGGCAGACATCCATTTGACAAAATCGATCATGCAATTTTAATAGCTACAAAACAGAGGCCATCATGTGCAGGCAGATTGAATTTCGTTGTTCAAAGTACCAACAAGAATATCAAACCGCAGTTTAATTTTTTTTTATTTCGTGATAATGGCAACATTTGATCTGTTTTCCACATATAATGGATATATCTTATTTCTATAGGACTCAACGAGACATAATCGAATTTTTTGTTTGACATAATAATTATAACAGCAATTGGAAAAACATAATGCATTGTTGTTTTCATATTAAATTGTGATTGAGTAAGTAATGTATACCAATTTCATCACAGTATTCAGTCAAAGAGGCATAATAATTTATTTTTGTGAATAATTGTAAAGTACTTAATTTCAGTTTCTTACAGGCACTGGATAAGAAACGTATAAATGTAGACATATTGAGGGATCAGAATATGAAAGATAAGTTCCAGGAGAAAACAGATCAATTAATAAATAAAGCGAGTAATGACGAAATCAAGAACGCAGAAACTGAGTGGGAGAGTATCAAGAATAGTCTAGATTCCGCGGCTACGGACATTTTAGGACACGAGAAAAGGGAAGCTAGGAAGCCCTGGATAACGGACGAAATCTTAAACTTAATACAAAAGAGGCGAGGCTACAAAAACAGACGAGACGAGGAAGGACTGAAAACTTATAAGTCAATAAAGTGGGAAATCATTAGAAAGTGTAGAAAAGCGAAAGAACAATGGATAGAGGATAAATGCAAAGAAGTAGAAGATAAGCTCCAAGTAGGTAAGACCGATGAGGCTTACAAAATAATTAAGAGGAACTTCAGGGATATAGGACCAATAAGTAGAAACGTTAAGAGTCAATCGGGGGATATACTGATAGGAAGAGAGGAGAAAGCGGATAGATGGAAGCAGTACTTACGAAATTTATACGAGGGTCAGGAATTAGGAGAGATTTTAGAGGAAGAATCTAGTATCGATAGGGAAGATGTAGGAAAACCTATATTGAGAGAGGAATTTGAAATCTAAGGGGGCTAAATAACAATAAAGCGCCGGGTGTAGATAAAATACAGGCGGAAATTTTGAAATGTGCGGAGCAGAAAGTAGTAAATAGGATGTTTGAACTGGTAAAATACATATACGAAACGGGCGAGATGCCGGAGGATTATAAGAGGAACATTATCGCTACTATACCGAAAGAGAGAGGAGCCGACAAGTGCGAGAACTTTAGAACGATCAGCCTAACTTCCCACGCGACAAAAATCTTAACCAGAATAGTGCAGAAGAGGATGGAAAATAGAGCGGAGGAAATACTAGGAGAAGACCAATTCGGGTTTAGGCGAAATACGGGAACTCACGAAGCTATTCTGGCGCTAAGAGTAATGTCAGAGAAAACAATAGAAAAAGGAAAGGACGCTTATATAGGATTTGTAGATTTAGAAAAAGGTTTTGATAATGTAAGATGGGAGAAAATGTTTGAGATACTAAACAACGCGGGAATGAAGTATAGAGATAGGAGAGTAGTACTATCTATACAAAGAGCAAACTGCTGTTATAGAAGTAGAAGGGGAAAGAAGGGAAGTACGTATTAGGAAAGGACTAAGACAAGGATATACGCTATCACCACTAATTTTTAATCTGTACATCGAAGAGGCGATTAGTGTGGTAAAAGATAGAGTGAATTTCGGGCTTAAAGTACAGGGACAGAAACTAAAAATGCTGAGATTCGCGGATGATATAGCAGTATTAGCATCTAGTAAGGAGGAATTAGAATCAGCGTTGAACGAAATGGAGGCAGTGTTGACAGAGGAATACGGAATGAGGGTGAATAAAAACAAAACTAAAGTGTTAGTGTGCAGGGGGCGCGAGAGCAGAGCAAAAACGAAAGTACAAATTAATACTGAAAGATTGAAGGAAGTTAAAGAGTTCACTTATTTAGGAAATAAAATAAATTGGGATGGAAGAAGCGATAAAGATATAAAACAAAGAATAGCGCAGGGTCGAGTAGCTTTTAACAAAAATAAAGCACTTTTATGCTCGGGGGTAATAAACTTAGAAACAACGAAAAGATTTTTGAAAACGTATGTATGAAGCACGGCACTATACGGTTGGGAAACCTGGACGGTAGGGGAAGCAAATAGGAAGAAATTAGAAGCTTTTGAGATGTGGTGTTACCGAAGAATGATGAAAATACCGTGGACTGATACGGTTAGAAACGAAGAAGTATTAGAGAAAGTCGGCGAGAAAAGAAGTATGTGGAAAAACATAAAGAAGAGTAGAGATAGAATGTTAGGCCACTTGCTGAGACATGAGGGAATAGTCCGCGATATTTTCGAGGCAGAAATAGGAGTGAAGAAAGGCAGAGGTAGGCCTAGATTAGACTACTGCTCGCAAATAGTAAGGGATGTAGGTTGTAGCACAATCAGCGAAGTGCGTAGGTTAGCACAAGATAGGAGAAGCTGGAGGTTAGCGTCCAACCAGTCTTAGGACTGATGACCTCATGATGGTGATTCAGGCAAAGAGTCATAACAACTTATTTCTGTGAATAATTGTAAAGTACTTAATTTCAGTTTCTTACTGTCTGAAATGTGGTGTAAAATTTGACATCAATTTCACATTAAACGTGGTGTAGATAAAGACACATTATTTTGGTGTGAGATAAACACTGGTAAACCGTGATAGAGTTTTACCATTTGCTGGTGTAAATTTTCATATCAGTAACAGAGTGAAATCAAAACTGCGTCTGGTGTAAATTTTTATACCACCTTTAGGTATAGTCTTTATTTCAATTTTACACGTTTTTGTGTCCATATAGGTACACTTTATTATATATTTTCGTTTTATTATACAAAATTAAATTATTTATTGCACTAATGAACATCGATGTATAGTAATACAGGGTGACTGATACCGCGACGTATTCCTTTGAAGAGGTGTTAGTACAGACAATTTGCAGTCAGTTAAACCATAATATGCATAATACTATTGTTGATAGTTTTCAGGATATTTAAATTTTTGTGTTTTTTTAGAAATGTACTGCCTAATACTACTATTTGTAAAATAAAAAGAAGGATCGTTTTTTTTTTGTAATATTATTTTGCTTCTACCGTTAACACACATAGTAGATCATGTTATGTAACAAAACTTATGTTAAATAGTTTGATATGACAAAAATACAGGAGCTAAAACCTGCAAGGGTTGTTAGAAACTAACCTAATTGTACATTCACCAGGATTTATTTCAAAAATTTGTGAATATATTAAACGTACAAATTATTTTAAAAACTTCTGTGCTTCATCGCCTTTCGAATGAGGTATAAAGTTTTAAGAAATTTCCTGTTACTTCCAGGAATAATACAAAAATAGTAGGCGCAGACACAATGTAATCCTCATAAAAAATTGGGAAAGTAAATAAAAGTCCATAAATTTATTTTCCATTTTATTTGATAACGTTTATAACAAATTTTCGAAGTGACTACCTCTACTCCTTATGCAAAAACGAGATCGTTTCCTTATTTCGGTTCTAGTAATCCTGGTGGAAAAATTATTTCGTAGAGTTATTGCTGCTTCTTGTATCCTATGTATGAATTGTTCCCGCGTTGTAATTTAGATCGGATACCAAAATCCAGAAGGGTAAGGTCGTGGCTCCTAGCAGGTCATGGTATAGGCCTTCCTCACCCAATCCACCTGTTTGGGAACCATTGATCTAATAATTCTCTTATCGGCCGATAATAATGCACAGGACATCCATCATGCTGGAATATAGTCCTACGTCTGCTTGCTAGAGCAGCAAACAACAAAGGGGCCATATGGTTAGTTAAAAAATCAGCATAAGCTGCCCCATTCAAATTATCGAGTTAAAAATGCGGCTTGATTAAATTATTTCGAATAACTTCCATCTATACATTTACACTAAATTTCCGTTAGAAACTACTGATTTATTATTAATTATTGGTCGGCGAGTAACATCCTTGGGTTGCACTTTCCTGTCTAAACACGCTTGTTAATGTCAGGTAGAAACTTTCCTAATCATTATCTTCTAACTTAGAGAATATTAAGATAGTCTACCTGCTGACGTTATTTTTGTATTATTCCTGGAAGTAACAACAAATTTCTTAAAACTGTATACCTACCTCATTGGAAAGGTGATGATGAAGAATAGAAGTTTTTAAAATAATTTGTACGTTTAATGTATTCACAATTTTTTTAAATAAATACTGGTGAATGCACAATTAGGTTAAAGTTTCTAACAACCCTTGTAGGTTTTAGCTCCTGTATTTTTGCCATGTCAAACTATTTAACATAATTTTTGATACATGAACTACTGTGTGTATTAACGGTAGAAGCAATAAAAACATGCTTTTCTTAAATTTTATAATCTGTAGTGTAAGGAGTATATTTCTAAGAAAACACAAAAATTAAAATATCTCGAAAACTATCAACAATGGTGTGCATATTATGGTTCAGTTGACTGCAAACTGTCTCTACTAACATCTCTTCAAAGGAATACGTCGCGGTACCAGCCACTTTGTATGTACATATGTACTAGTGTAAATCTAAAAAATATTTATATGATATATTCATGAACAACGCAACCAAATTCCTAACTATCATATTTGAAATAGTGCTTAACTTTATCTTAATAGTGCTTAATATTACTGAACTTTCTAATTAAATATTATGATCCCATCCTAATGTGAATATTCTTCCGAGTTAATAACTATACATTTACTAAATGACCTCTGTTGGTATCTAGTTGCCTTTGAATATTTACTAAAAATTCTTCTTATAATACAGGGATTTAGTCTTTACTGAAAATAAAAATAACAATTTAATCGATATTAACGCAGTAGTTACGCAATCGATAATGTACCTAATCATTAAAGTAATTACTTAATAATTGGGTACATTTTTAATCAGATTAATGTGTAAGTGTGCAAGAATGGCAAATATCACTAACTACCTATCCATGAAATTCTCCAGCGAATTTGTCAAAATTTAACATTTTCACACATCTAAATCTATTAGTTTTAATAGACCTAACCATGACAATGACTATGTTTGTTTTTTAGGACAGGCAAACTATTTGGGTATAAACTGATTATTCAGAAATCATAAATAGATTGCTTCAAGTTTTAACAATTGTTAATAATTCTTGTTGGGATTTAGTTGTCGTTATATAAAAAGTCGTTATAAAAATTTCAATTCTCTCATACCACATCTGAAGTTACTGGCTTCTAACACAGGGTTGATCTACTGTAGCAAATTTGATGTATATTACACAGTTTGTTGGTTTCGCACTGAATGAAACTTCCCAGGTAGATGTATGTCATTTATACCAATTTCTCCAAAGATTTCGACAGGCTAGACCATGGTATTCTATTCAAAATGCTAAGCAACTTTAGAATGCCAGACAGTTTTATTGTGTTTTTTAGAATCTTTTCTAGACAGTAGAACACTAGTTCAGTATCATGGTTTCAATTCTGTCGAAATACTCGTACTTGCAACATCGGACGTTCCATAAGGACCTATTTTAGGGCCCCTTTTATATACCGTGTCTATAAATGATACCTGCCAGGGTATAGAGTCGAACATTTTGTTGTATGCGGATGACTATAAACTATCTCGTCAGATAACATATGTGCGGGACTGCACTTTGCTTCGAAATTATATTAACAATTTAAATGCATCGTAATGAGTCTTCTATTACTCTTGATTGTAAACAATGTTATTGAATTTAGAGACTTAGGAGTGATGGTTTGTTGCAGACAGACTTTATTAATCCCGTAAATAATGTAAGCTTAATCGGTTACATAATGCTTGGGTTCATTATAAGGAATCATAAATGATCTACAATACCTAACACGTTAAAATAACTATTTGAAGCTTTCGTGAGATCTTTTGTATGGAATTCTGGTTAAAAAATTTATATAAGTAATCTAGTGAAATTGTTCAGAATTTTTAAAATATGAGAGTTTTCGTTGTGATTCAGTTTATCCAGAGGTATTTCACCTGAAAGTTTATTGGATAGATTTAAAGTTAAAGTCCTAGAAACCCGAAGAAAGTATGGCGGTCTTCGGGGTGCGTGTAGGGAAATGATACTAGTAGTTATGTTGTTACTATAGCTACGTTTATTTAGAATAAATGAATGGCGAGCAATCTAGTACTGAGAGAGGAGACAATATTTCGAGACGAGATTCGGGAATTGACTGACTGAAAAGCTTATCCCGAAAGCCGATAGCCTGGTGAACTTATTACCAGACGCCACACTTGTCATAAACAATTGACCTAATCTGCAAGATTTTTAACGTGTATGGCTGGGTCATAAATCATAAACTTATTACCTGGGATGATCGCATTTTTATCCCTGAGAAACATATGTGTCCTGGTTCCGAGTACTAGCACAATATACAAAAGTTTCTACTTTCTAATATTTACAAAATTTAAAACTAATATATACAAATACCCTCAGGCTGTCAATAGGCGTATGTATGCCCACAAAAGTATCTAGGTGTAATGTTTTTGTATAAATTATTAAATAATTGTATTGATTGATCACAAATTAACTCTTATGATCCTTGATTGCCTGTATTTAACATAAATGTTTCTTATCCTCCAACTCCTAAAACTAATGTACTTTTATTTTAACCAATATATAAAATTTGTATAGATTTCCAAACAATACAAAATAAGGTAAATATTTGCAATTCTAGTCGTACAGACTATATACATATATTGTGTAATATTTAATGTTCAATATTTCAAAAATTTTCAAAATGTATATTTATATATTTTGTGTTGTTTTTCCCATTCTTTAACAGACATTGGATTTATTGGTGTATAAATAAATAAGGAAATAAATACATGAATAGATTACTAGAGGAATAGATTAATAGATCAGTAGATGAAAAGATAAATAGATAAATATAAGTGTTATCGGATTATTTTTATTCATAAAGTCGCCTTTCATAACTGATATATTGTTTCACATAGCTTCCCTAATAATCTGAAGTCCTCTCGTTTTGTGTGCGCCCGATCCGAAATTATTTACAAACACAGTCATCCCCAGTTAATCGTGTTTACCACATCGATGAACAGCTATCCCCCGTACGCGAAACTTCTGGTCAAGCTCGGTAATGCTACGAGACCGTAATAATTAAGCACAATCGCACACCAACGTTATTACCGCGATTACCGCCCCACCAAGTTGCAGCGTGAAGCTTAAGATAGTAACTTTTCACGGTCTGGGCCGTTTTATATGCGATACCGAAAGGTTAGTCGAGATTTGGGATCTGATTGATGGTAAGGTTTTAATTAGCAATCTACTACCATTATCGCCTTTATACGCGGAGACGTAGGTTTTAGAAAGTTGGGGTGCTCGTTTAACCGTTAGAGGATAATTGGTTTTTAAAGCTTAGAAAAGCTTTGGAAGCGTAATATTTCATAAAATCAGATACAGAGGATACTACAGCTTGTCAAGAATAGCAACAAGTCTCAAAACTGTAAACAGCCTGGTTTTTACTCACAATCAGTAGCATTGAGACCTTTGCAGTGTGAATATCGAGTATGTATGAATGAACAGAGTTCGATCTGGCCGCGCGTAAAGTGCATCCACTTCCCTCCGAATGCTGCATCACTCTTTCTTCTACGCATACATGAGAATCTTACTTTTTCGTATTATTGACAAGCTGTATATAGATGTGCGCTTCATTCCTTTCCATGGGTTTGTAAATCTACTTGACTTGCGACTTTAGGTAGTGATGATTTAAGCGCCTATTTCAGCGAACTGCAACAGGACTGGCGAAACAATCGATACGCTGCCGATGTTCGTTTGTATATTAACGACATTGCCACCGTATGTTACACAGAGGCCTGTTATAGGTTTGTTTTCATCTCATCGGTGTTTTTACTGTTTACGTGGCTTTGAGATTCACGTTGTGTTTGAATTTCTGTTTTTATTTGTGCGCTAACGTAAAAAGTAACATGCCACGCGAGATAAAAAATCCAGACCAGAATTACTACAAACCAGTATTAATATTGACTCGGAGTTGTTTGAATCCAACTACACTAAGAAACAGATATTTTGACCAGATATACGAGGCATGTCAACTGACGTATGCGGACATACAGTGATATTATTTTAGTTCGTGCATTAAAACTTACCAGTGCTAGTAGCCAGCCATTTAGTGGTTTCTAAGATATTAAACAGAACCCACCACAAATCAACTGTAGATTTAGTGACTCACAGTCACAAAATCAGTGCTTTCACTGTATGGTCAAATCAAGACATCATCATGAGGTCATCAGTCCTAAGACTGGTTGGACGTTAACTTCCAGCTTCTCCTATCTTGTGCTAACCTACGCATTTCGCTAATTGTGCTACAACCTACATCCCTTACTATTTGTGAGCAGTAGTCTAATCTAGGCCTACCTCTGCCTTTCTTCACTCATATTTCTGCCTCCAAAATATCGCGGACTATTCCCCCATGTCTCAGCAAGTGGCCCACCATTCTATCTCTTCTCTTCTTTATGTTTTTACACATACTTCTTTTCTCGCCGACTTTCTCTAATACTTCTTCGTTTCTAACCCTATCAGTCCACGGTATTTTCATCATTCTTCGGTAACACCACATCTCAAAAGCTTTTAATTTTTTTCTACTTGCTTCCCCTACCGTCCAGGTTTCGCAACCGTATAGTGCCGTGCTCCATACATATGTTTTCAAAAATATCTTCTTGTTTCTAAGTTTATTACGCCCAAGCATAAAAGTGCTTTCTTTTTGTTAAAAGCTACTCTACCATACGCTATTTTTTGTTTTATATATTTATCGCTTCTTCCATCCCAATTTATTTTACTTCCTAAATAAGTGAAGTCTTTAACTTCCTCCAATCTTTCATTATTAATTTGTACTTTCGTTTTTGCTCTGCTCTCGCGCCCTCTGCACACTAACACTTTAGTTTTGTTTTTATTCACCCTCATTCCGTATTCCTCTGTCAACATTGCCTCCATTTCGTTCAACGCTTATTCTAATTCCTCCTTACTAGATGCTAATACTGCTATATCATCCGCGAATCTCAGCATTTTTAGTTTCTGTCCCTGTACTTCAATCCCGAAATCCACTTTATCTTTTACGACATTAATCGCCTCTTCGATGTACAGATTAAAAATTAGTGGTGATAGCGTACATCCTTGTCTTACTCCTTTCCTAATACCTACTTCCCTTCTTTCCCCATTTACTTCTATAACAGCAGTTTGCTCTTTGTATAGATTGTGTACTACTCTCCTATCTCTATACGTCATTCCCGTGATCTTTAGTATCTCGAAACATTTTTCCCATCTTACATTATCAAAAGCTTTTTCTAAATCTACAAATCCTATATAAGCGTTCTTTCCTCAATCAAGACAATTCTTAGAATATATTAGTAAGACTAACGGACTGATCTGAACAGTGCATGTGCAGCTCATACACTTAACCGAATAGCAAAAACAATAAGAGACAGTTTCCCTTTAATAAACAAGGTAATAATGAATGTGATTTTTTTTTTTGTAAAATTACCTACTCGGAGAGATGGTTAGAGAAGCTCTGCCAGGCATACCTTTACCCTTTACCAAGCATACATTTCGGTCACAAAGTGGGGTACTTGGTTAGAAACTGTAGATTATGATTAAAAGTATTTGGAGGAACTAAAATGTGTTATTAAAATTAATTTCAACAAAAGCAATGCCCAATGCCAGATCAGGACTCTAACTACAAAGCATACGAGATGATGTCCGTCACATTAATAGTAATTATTCCATCTTAATTACTGCAATAAAGAAACTGAAACATATGTCTTATCGTTACAGGAACAATTTATGGTTTTATATGCTGTTAAACAAAATAATAAACAATACATGTGAAGTCAGTAGTCACTAAAAAAAAAAAAAAAAACCTGCATGATGTATGAAAATCTTGGATATAGTCATTTGGGACACGTGTTAATTTATAAAGTGGTAGGTATATAAAAAGGTTTGCTTCTCGTTTGTCCTCGTTAGGTTCCGCAGCCGTTCGTTTCTTGTCATTGGACCTAGACCAAAAACACGTGAATACATATGTATATGAATATACAAAATAGCACTTTATATAAATCTATACCACTCCTTTCCCCCTACTTGTAAGAGTAATTTTTACTTTTCCTCGATTAATAAGTAGAAACCTGAATTAATGAATCCCTTAATTTTGATTACTTAAAGACGCTTAAAAAATATTTATATTTGTATTGTATTTACGTATATAAAACGTGAAGACCGCCTGAACAGTTGAAACGGCCCATATTGAAAACAAGCCCATAACAAGTTCCTGTGTAACATGCGGTGGCAATGTCGTTGCTATAGAAACGAGCATCTTCAACCTACCGATTATCCAAGTCCGTCTCTGTTGCGGTCTGTTGGAATACACGACACACGCCGCAGTTTTATACCAGTTCTAACAATTCCAGTATAATATAATTATTTTTTTTTGACAAGCATTTTCAGTGCTTGGAATATCGCAGCAGATTGATATGTGATGTGATGAACACCCAGCGATCCACGATTTATTTGCCCAAATGGCAAATAAATTCGGCCGAAATAATGATTTCATCGATCGAACAATTTAAAGGCTGTACGTATTTCATCTATTGTTTAACAAAATATATTTCCCAGATGTTTTGAGCAGACAAGAAATATAATTTATATGGATTATTGTACCGTAAAGTGAATATTCGCGTAAACACGACTCGATAGTTCGTTGTGTGGCACTGAAAACATCGTTTATTAACGATTTGTTCTGCTTTGTCACGAAATTGGTTTTAATTTTTTCATGTTTCGGCAACAACGGCATTACCTCGAGTTCTGCGGCAATCTATATGCAAATGGTTTCCGCCATGACGCATTATATACAGTACGTCTACCTATTTTGTCTATTACATTTCAATTCGGCTTTTCCTTGGGGTTTCTATAACTACCGTCAAGAAGATACCGTAACAAATCGCATTTGTTTGCGATACCACTGATTCTCTAAATAAACAAACAGTGATTTGCAATAAAAGGAAATGAATGGATCTTTATGTATTTTACCGAATGTTTCACTGTTTCCGAAGCTAGTGAGTATGCGCTAAGAAATTTGGCTTCAAAATATGCAGTAGTACCCACAATTAAATTTAGATGCCTTGGTATTCATAAAATATCTTGGTATGCACTTGGCCAATAGACTTAATAGTAGGAACTCCACCCTGTCATTGGAAAACAAAATATAAAAATAATTAAACCAATATGGGCTTATGAAATAGAGCAATGAAGATGTGCAAGCCAATCAAACATACCGATAATCCAGCGAATCCTATCAAGAAGATACCATATATTAAGGATGTCATCAAAGAAAGAACTATCCGTCACCGCAAGCTCATCACGAAAATCACTCCAATTATACAATGGAACCACTGGTTGAACTGCAGCTCAATAGGAAGACACTGGATCTTAGAAGACCTGGCCAGCCGACCTAAATGAGGACTAAAGGGTCTGGAGCTCTGGAGCCTCACCACGCCATTAAAGAGCCTCATAGCTCTTAAGCTAGCACACTGGCTGATAGAATATTATGTAAATTCTGATTGTCAATTAATAAACAAAAAAATAAAAATAAAAAAAAGTACGTAGGGCATTTTTTAGTCATAAAAATAATTTTAACTCTAAACTTATGTGAAAACCTTGCAAGAAGTTAACCTTCGGTATAAAATAATAAAATTTTTAGTAATACGAACAACAATGGTATTCCATTTCCTTTACTATTATCAAAGTGGGCAGATAGTTTATGCCACTTTGTGTCGAAAATACTAAAGCTGTCGTTGAAATAAATATTGTTGCCTAGCTAATGGAAAAAGGCAAATGTCACAATGTTTAAAAAGAGAGATATGTTAACCTACATGACAAATTTGGAGAACATAAATAAGTTTTGACTAAGAAATCGACGTCCGAGTTACACATACAGACGATTCCAAGCAGTTGTACTCAAGGGAGATTCCAACATGAAGCAACGTGCGGCACTTTTATTAGCTGAGCGTCTGGTAGGTAACCTAAATGTCCACCGTATTCTCTGCTCTTTAAAGAACCGCATTTGTTATACCATATAAAATATTCGTATAACCAAAAACGAGACAATATTGTTTTATGAACAGTAGACGTATATAATGCGCGATTATAATTTTTTAGGTTCAAATGAGGATTTTTCCCACTTCCGGTTTCACTGGAAGATACTTTTACTTTGTTACGTTAAAGAATATCCTGTATATTTTTTATCTTAGCTGCCCCTTAAATTAATATTTTCAACTGTGCATAATAAAATGGCATTCGTTTTTAATATGGCTGCTATAATCCATTTTATTTTATTAGGTCTAGATGGCTATTGTATGAAATGTGGTGGTACTTAATGCTTATTGTACAGGGTTATCCACATAACATTCTACCCCACTTAACTGTTTTATTTTTTGAAATAGAAAGAAATGGTAAATACGAAAGTTGTAGGATATTTTACTGCCATCTCCGATATGTAAAACAATGGAATCTCGCGTTTCGGAGATCTAGACCAAACTTATGTTTTTTTTAAACACCCTATTTCTTTTTCGATTTTTGAAATCTATGTGCTTTTCCGATTACAACAATATATACATGTTATATCTTTGCTCTAGTAGTTTGCATAGTATCACCCTTTGAAATATCGAATATCAAACAAAATCAAGATCGCCATGGAAAATTTTAAAGAATAATTACGAGAATTATTATAAACAGAGTTTGATTTGACAGGTTATTTGAGGTGTTAGTTATTGTATTCTCCCGTTATTTTTAAAAAATGGTATATTATTATTATACTATTATATTTGACAACAAAACGGTGCTCCAGCACATAAATAAAATTTTGTCAAGCGACATTTAGATAATACTTTTATAGAGTGGATAGGTTCAAATGGAACTATTTTATGATTGGCCAGAAGTCTTGACCTGACCCCACTGGATTTCTTTCTGTGTGGCACTTTGAAATATCGGGTATATACGGAAAGGTCAAATAACGTAGAAGAACTTATTGTTAGAGGAAAAATATGTCGGGAGATCAGAGTCTTGAACGAGACTGGTATCTTGGTTTACAAACGAAATTTGTTAAGGAGGTATGCTCTCTGTACTATATATATTGCACAAAATAGAAGTATTATAGAACACCTATAATTTATAATTATAGTTTTTAATAAAATGTTACGTTCCATCCAGAAATATGATTTTTAATGTAACTATGATAACATCAAAAATAAAATCTAATTTAAACTATCAAACTCTGTTTATAACAATTCTCGTAATTATTATTGTTTCAAATTTTCGATAGCGATCTTGATTCTGTTTGATATTCGATATTTCAAAGGGCGATACTATGCAAACTACTAGAGCAAAGATATAACATGTATATATCGTTGTAATCGGAAAAGCACGTAGATTTCAAAAATCGAAAAATAAACAGGGTGTTCTATTTAAAAAAAAACATAAGTTTGGTCTAGATCTCCGAAACGCGAGATTCGATTGTTCTTATAAATATATGCCTGAGATCTCAGTAAAATTTCCTACAACTTTCTTATTTACCATTTATTTCTATTTCAAAAAATAAAACAGTTAAGGGGGTAGAGTGTTCCGTGGATAACCCTGTACTGCGATATCAAAAAAACCCTGATACACAATTTTGACTTACATATTTGTTTCACTTTAATCAATAGTTTACGAATGAACTGAATTAAGTTATTGTTTTGCGTTAACCTAGAATTTATTTTTAATGTGAACACAAAATGATATTCGGTTTTCTAAAAATGTCTAGATGACTTTTGGTGTAATTTATATCAGAAAAGTACTAATACTCTACTTTTACAGGGAGGGAGTGCCTAAAAAGTTTGATGATGTGCCAATATTATATTTAATAAATTTTTAAAAAAATTGAAAAACAAATATATAAATAAAAACAATGTTTGAATAAATATTTAAAGCGTTAAGGTGTTACGGTGTATAAATAAGGTGTTCCTCGCACTCTCTTGCGATTGAAAAATAATTTTCAGATTAGCGCCGAAACGTCACATTTGATGATAACTATTTATTAGCTAAAATATTATTACTCTTCAATGCATATATTTCAGTTGATGTTCTTTTATGTCTCTCAGTTCCAAATTTAAAGAGATGGACTAGACACTCATAGTATACGGATCTTTTATATTCATCGCTTTAGTTATTTACTTATATTCTAATGTTTAAATATTTTTATACACAAGAACTTAAAAATAATATTTTCGATCTGTTTATTATTAAACTAGCGCAAATCCAATCCAAATGTATTCTCGAAACACCCATCTTTTATTTATATATTCCATTTAATCACGGAAATCTGATTTCCGTCTAGCGTATATTCAATAAACTCGCGTTTTAATACACACATTTCCTTAAATGCATTTCCCCACATGGCGCTTAGTAATGGGAAATTGGCGAAGCGAGGAAAGGGACTAGTACAATATAAGTTTTATGTTTATTTCAATATGCATACCGTTTTGGAAATGGGTTACCCGAGCGAGTCGGGTCTCAAATAAATTGAAATCTGGTTTTATTGGTACACACTCGGTGATTGGATTGACAGTACGTACTACACCGGGAGATGTCGAGTGGAAGACAGATCTAATTTCGACATTCCTAACCATCGGACATTTCGTATCCGACTGATTGAGCTCAAATTCCCGGCGAAAATGTATTTTTTAGTTGTGTTGTCTTGTCTAGTTTAGTTCTCAGTCTACAGTAAGACAGTGAAATCAGTTCTCGTCTTTTTTTCGACAACCTTATACAGTACAGCCGTAAACTAATGCATAAGTTAACTTTCAACTAAACAAATAAAACTAAACAAAACAAATTTTTTTATGGAGAATCCTAAAGACCTCTACACACGCTCCGGTTTTCACTCCGGCGTGCCTGCCCGGGCTGGGTTTGTCCAGTTAAGCCTGAGTGTGTATGGGTAATTCAGGCGGCCTGCACGGGCCATAAACCCGGCCTGTGCAATGTCTGTTCAGTTCTGATATTTTGGCCTCAACGAACATGTCTGTGCAGGCAAGCCGGCATGTGTGTTGACACGCCAGTCCAATACCACAGTTTTGGATGAGTTGTCATTACGTTTAGTTCATACCTGTTGCATTTAAAATAAAAATATGGATACCAGAAATTATTCAAGAGATTTTCTCAAGGAATTTATAGAGTTGCACACGAGCTATCCTTGTATATGTATGTTTCTTAATCCATACGAAGGTAGTTAAACCAATCAGCCTTTGTAGTCTTTAATTCAGCTAGCAAATTGATATAAGAAAAATGTTGTCTCTTCAAAAGCCAATCTTTAACCCAATTTTTTTTTTGCTTATTTTAATACAACGAATAGAAGAAGAGAATTTGTTGTGTGTTTTGTCCGATTCTTATGATGTTGGAGATAAAATTTGTATGCAACAATATATAAGTAATAAGAGATGTCGTCTTGAGTTTGTTATGCATAACAAGAAACTGAAACCTCAACTGAAAAACGTCTGTGCAGTGTGGAGACAACTCAGAGGTCAGGCAAACCCGAGCGTATTTGCTCACGTCGGAGTGAAAACCGGAGCGTGTGTAGGGGCCTTAAGGCGTAGAAATGGGTAGATTCGAATTTGAATCGAAGAACATAAGACAGACATAAGATCTAAATCTGTACAAATGTATAAATTTATTTTTGGTAGAAACATATTCACTGAGAGTCCCTGGACATATTGATTGTTATTATTATATCGTAATTGGGTTAAGTAAGTGCATTAAAATCACAAAGAAATTTCGTCAACTTCGCACTAACTTTAACATTAACGCCAGAAAAAAAAATAGAATTCAAAATCCGAAAATCGAAATGAAATAACTCAAGAATGGAAAATCGTATCATATATAATCAAACGGAAAATTGAATGGCTAACAACCTGTTCTCCCAATTTCGCATCGCTTGATTATTTGTATGGAGCTATTTAAAAGTCCACTTTAGTAGACCAAATCGGGTCGATAACTTGTAGAATACAACTGGGTAATTGTGGGACGCCTCATAACATGTTAGGCGTAATATTTCCAAAAACGCCAAAAATATTTTTACTCCTATTTTTTCTAATGTATTATTATATGTATTTTCATGTTTAAAAATCGCTGAGATGCAATACCACCATAAAAATAAATCATTGGGTGGAAAATCTGGTGGTCTGGCTGGCCTCAAAATGGTTCTCCTGATAGTAATTAAACAATTAAGAAAAAAAACTTTATTTAATAATTATTCCACCAAACTATAATTGTTACGGAACAATCATCATATTGAAACCAAATATTACCAAATATTTTCCCGGAAGCCAGAAACATTATTTTATTCTTATTTAACACTGGCCTAGTTCCACTACCAAGGCTTATCACCCATGCCAGAAGACAAGTAAGTTACCTTCAACCTGGAAATGATATCAAACCCTCACTCTTGTGGTGAAGTGTCCAACATGTAATAGACAATGGATCTACGTCTTGTCCGAGGGATGGTATATATACACGCACTATACTACCTAAACCTCGCTTAAGATTTTTTCTGCGAGTTCACTAACATATCAGATATAGGTAAGCCGCTAGAAATTATTAATGAGCAAGCCAGTGGTCATCCATTTCATTGGTAACCACGACGGAATTCCTTGACTAACATCGATGACCGGATCTTATAGTGTACTTTGATACCTGTCGCATAAAACACATTCTGCATTTATGTGTTGATTAAAAACGAATGAAATTGTAAGTGTAGTGGTAATGATTTATATCACATCATGACGTGCATTGCTTTTTTTTTGTTTTGTATGAACTATATATGTATTTATTTGTATTCCATATTTTTGTCGTATAAATGGATTTTTTTTCTGTGAGGCAATAAAGACATTATTATTATTATCTACATATTTTTTTAGGTTCTCGTAATCAACTACAATGTTATATCATACTTTAACTTTCATCGGTTTTCCTTCGCATTAATTTTTCCTAAGACTGCTCGCGATTATTAAATAAAAACGGTATTCTCGTGAAACTTGATCTCGTTCAAGGAAATGGGAGCATACTTTAATAGGAATTATATTCGCTTTGTTGGGACCACCTCCTCGAGTCGGAATGGTACAATCGACCCTCGAATATTAAGCAATTACTGAACCACAGAAAACAATGCCGTCATAGAATTCGCACAGCTCACTAAAAACAATCGGGCCCCCCCGAAAACGCGACGACCTCGGCACCGCACGACGAAAGAAGCAACGAGGCGTACAAGTGATCGCGTATTCAGCCGGGGTTCGGCTTAAATGCACGCAGTAATATCGCCCCAGCAATTACTTTCCTCGCCTTTCATCCCCGTAAACAAAGGGTCGGGCCTGCATAATTGGGCCGCACTTAATGACCGATACCTGCGTGTACGTAACATGGCAGGCCGTCGATCCGCGCCTCCTTTTGTTTCTCGGCTTTGATATTTAGACAATAGACGGGCTCCTTCACGGTTCGCCGGGCAAAAGTGGCTAATACATGAAAATTTGCTAGTGATTTGACGATAACCGTAGCCGAGTAATTAGACGTGAAATGGCGTAAATGGTCCGGCGATGGCAGGACGATGATAAATTCCACCCTCCTGAAGGCCAGATTTCTTTAATGACTCAAAATTATTACATGAAAAACCAGGCGAATTACAACTTTGGTGCGAGAACTTCAAATTACTCTTTCATGTAGTTCTTGGTCAAAATTATATTATGGACCAAGTAATGGACATAAATTAATGAATGTGGAAGGTACAGGGTATCCACAAACTTAAAAATTATTTTAGTAATACATATAGAAGGCGCAGAACGTAAATCAAACGTGCAGATATTGCTAAATCGAACCGAAATGACAAATTATGGGAAATTCAGATCAAGTTTGGGTTTCCTTAAAAATAATTCAAATAATAAAGGTAATGTATAAAGATATTGTACATGGGATATTCAATGTAAATCAAATTACAAAAGGGAATAAACAAGGCTATGTAATATCATTAGCACTATTTTTGTCAGTATTTCTTCTTTTTAGCCTGTTCCCGTCCACTCCTGGACATAGGCGTCTTCCATGTTTTTCCACCGCTGTCTATCCTGAGCACTCAAAATCCAGTCTTTGTCGGCCTTCCTCTGAACATCATCCCCCCCATCTTGTTTGGGGGCGCCCGACACTCCGCCTAGTTTCTCTGGACCTCCACTGCATTATGTTTTTTTTCCACTTAATGTCATCCCTGGCGACATGCCCTGCCCAGCGTCATTTGTTGGCGGCGATATGCTCTATGACATCAGCGATTCTTGTACTTTCTCCGATGATTTCGTTTCTGACTCGGTCCCTCAAGCTGATCCCTAGCATCGCACGTTCTATTACCAGTTGACACACCCTATGTCAACGGAACAACCTGATACACAGGGGACACATCCAGGACACAACCTGATACACAGGGTGTCAAGAGTCGGGTCGCCCTGTTTTGTGTTAGGGTTATAGTCCGGAAACCGTAGGTCATGACAGGTAATATGCAGGCGTAGAATACTTTCCGCTTCAAGTTGATGGGCATACCCGGTTTTCTAAGGATGCGATCGAGTTTTCCAAAAGCCGCCCACGTCAGGTCAATTCGCCTGGTGATTTCTGTGGTCTGGTTGTCCTTGTTAAGTTTGTTGTGGCCGAGGTACATATACTTCTGTTCAACAACAAGCATGTGGTTGTCGAGGGTGATCTGGAGGTTATCTCGACTCATGACCTTGGTTTTTAGGAAGTTCATCTTCAGGCCCATGGACTTCGAATCTTCTTTCAGGTTTCTTAGCAAGAGTCCAAGCTCGTCGGCATCACTGTTCATCAGGATGATGTCGTCAGCGAAGCGTAGGTGACTCAGGAACTTCCCATCAATATTCACACATTTCCTCTCCCAGGTTAGGTTTTTAAACACGTCCCAGAGCGCCAGGGTGAACAGTTTTGGCGAGATAATGTCGCCTTGTCTGAATCCTCTCCTGATAGAGATCCTCCCAGTGACTAAGTTTTTTCCGACTTTGACGTGGAGAGTGACATGTTCATATACATATATCTCTGATGAGATTCGCGTATATCGAGTCAATCCCCGCAGCAACCATCGTTGCTTTCGGAGATCTAAGCGTGCAGAACTGCTTAGATCTCCACAGAGTCGAAAGCCTTCTAGTAATCGACTAAGGGTAGGTGGAGTGGGACGTTGTACTCGGTGCATTTCTCGATCAACGTGCGAATTGCTTGGAGGTGGTCTATCGTATTGTACCCCTTTCTGAATCCGGCATGTTCTGAAGGTTGGTAGAAGTATTTACCAGTATTGATTGGTAAATGCAACTGGCTAAAAAATGGAATTCCGTGAAACTATTTCAAGGAAACAGACCTAGAATATACCGACTATAGATTCTTAAGAATAAATATTAACGACATGGAGAAAATACTAGAAAACTCACTACAGAAGCTACGAAAATGGGACGTCATATAAATGTCACTAGGAGAACATGGAAATAGACAACAATAGGTGCATCATATTTAACGCACCAAAGAAGATTTAGCAGCAATCTGAAGGCAATATATGGATACGATACCTTGGTAGTTAATGACAAAAAAATTAAAACAATACAAGAATGCATCAACAAGTATTTGTGGAAGATGTTGAAGATCTTTCGACCCAGTATAACCAATACTAGAACATGAGCTGGAATTAAACAAACGCTAATATATACAAAACCAATATACGAAAATCGGGATAGATTTAACATATTTTAAGGAAGAAATATGGAGACGATTACGAAAGATTATCAGGGAATCACTAAAATGGACAACCGTAGGGCAGAGAGGTAGAGAAAGACCAAATAAAACAAGGAAGAGAGTAACAGATAAATAACTATTACAAACAGGGAAAACTTAGAAGGAGACCAGAAAACTGTCAACTGATACAAACAAATGGAAGTGTTCTGTGGATACCGTGTGCTCCAAAAGAGTGTAAAGGAACCTATACAGATACAGGGTAATTCTGGGTTGTACATATACAGTGCGCGAAATTTCCATACTTCCACATAAATATTTTCCACTTCCTCATATTACTTAGAGTTCATCAGGATTCGTTGAATTTACTCATAATTTCAAAAATGAAAATGTCTATTTTTGATATTTCAATGAAATATATTTAAAATTACAGAATTTCAATTTGTCAAAAATGACCAAGTCAAAAGAAATGTCTCGTCAAAATTGCCAATGAGTCCCTTATTATTTGTAAACAAATCAGGTAAAACGAATAAATGTTTCTGGACACTAACGTCTGAATGAAACATATGTTTACTAGAGGACGATTCTAAATTATCCGGCAGTATCTTAAAATATTTATTATTTACTGGCTAATCATCTGATAATAAATCACACTATGCAAGAAAATAAATAAACGTATTTTTTTTTTGCAGAAGGCAGTAATTGTAGAATTGACATTTCGCGAGATTTCCATACGCTGTCTGAAATGTGGCGTAAAATTAACACCAATTTCACACCATATATGAGGACACCAGTTCGATGTAATATGAATACTTCAAGGGGACTTAGTCTATACTAAGAATAAAAATTATAATATAAACGATGTTAATGTAGTAGTGACGTAATCAAGAATGTATCGAGTTAATAAATTCATAATCTATTCGTAATTGGGCACATTATTGATATGATTATTGTGTTAACTACCTTCTGCACGAAATCCTCTAGCGAGTTTGCCAAAATTTAACACTGCAGGCATCTAATATCGGTTAGTTTTAGCGAACTTGGCCATGACAATGACTATATCTGCTTCTTAGGATAAATAAACCATTTGTGAATTAATTGATTATTCAGAAATCATAAATCGGTGCAATGCTTCATGTTTTGACAATTGTTAATAATTCTTCCTATTGGGATTTAGTTCTCGCTGAAAATAAAAATTTGGTAACAACCTTGGTAAAATTTATATGTACGGGTATATTATTATAATTATTATATAATCAGTCAATAAAAGGAAATGATACAAGATATGCATTTGTGTTACCTATAAATTTTACCAATTACACTACTGTTAAGTTTTATACCAAAAATAGTGGCAATTTTTATTTAATTCATTTTCACACCATTAAAAGTGATATAGTTTTACCATGGCAGATTTTTATGAGTATAGTACTGCAAGGCAAGACTGCTATAAATAGAGGTGTCTTAGGGATCCTACGTAAAGGCAATTGCTTTGCTATTTAGCAGGTCATATTACTATCGTGTGTATAAATCTTCCAAAATGGTACTGCATCAACGATTCAAAATGAGGATGAAATAGTTATGGGAAATTCTCATGCCTGATGTTTTCTATTGGGTGTAAATTATATCGCCATCTCTTGGACAATTATCGTACGGGGCTTTTTGGTTCTGTAATATCAAAACCATCTGCCGCATTCTAACAACCAATTTAACGAGAAACTTTTCATTCATAATAATTCATAATAAACCAGAGATTTTTGAAAGGTAGCTGGGACCTTAAATCTGACATCGTTTACAATTCATCTCGTAAACTAATTAAATCAAATGATGATCAGCTAAATCAAAATAGCATTCTGTTCGAATTCGTAGACTAGGTAAATATTTGTGTTGTTAATAGGATGTATTTCAAAGAGGCGTACCTCCATGTAACAGTGGAGTCCAGTTCATAGGAATATTTTAATATTTTCGATGTTTAGAATTACTAAATTTGTATGAATATAAACCTACCTGATATAAATCAATTTCGAAAGAAACGGTGCTAAGATTTATGTTAGCAATAATTTTTATGACGGTTTACAGTAAATCACATGAATTTCCTAACTTATTGAGGGAAAGTTCTCTTGGCCTTTATTGTTAGCTCACATAATTTGCATTTTTTAATAATAGCGTGTTCCAGCACATCCAGATGTAAGGGTATTTGCAGAAAAAGTGACCTCAGCACCACCCTCATCATTATGACAGGGTAAGAAATGAAAACATAAAAGAGACAAACCAGCAGCCAACCAGTCGTTATTTATTTATTATTAATTCACATTAGACATCGAGTCACAGATTTTCACAACTCATGTTAGTAATCAGCACACTTTACTTGGTATTTGTTGTTTATGTTTAATATGTTTATTCAAGTACACCACAAGTTTACACCGTTGTCCTTCGAGCAATAAAAATGTAACAAGATGACAATTAAAAACAAAAGGTTCATAACATATTTAGTTTGCTCATACTTTTCGTCGTTACCCTAATTTTAATGAAACTAAAACCTTGACTGGTTGCTATCGTTTGTTATATGAATACACATGACAGTCAATTTTCTTTCGGTGTCTTTTCCTTTTACCACCACTATTTTCTAAGCTCTTTCCCTCGGATTTCCTGAAAACTGATGGATTTTGATGATGAAAAAACGTAGCTTTTCATCAAATCTACATTGTTCCACGATGTGGATTTGATGAAAAGCTACGCTTTTTCCTCTTGCCACTCGTCTTTTCCGGGTAAGGCAGGTCTGAATTGAAACATTAAAACATAAAATGAGATTCTTATTTCATTACTACCATTCAAGAATATTAATTAAAAACTGTTACTTTAAAAGCAATAAAAAAATAGATACTTAAAATAGGAACTAGATAGAATTCAGTATAGTTACTGATAATCAAATAAAACTAAAGTTGGATCAAAAAATAAATGCTTCAGTTGATTGGTGATGTCTTCCACGTAACTAGATTCACATTGTTATAGGTACATAACGTAATATACTGATACACACAAAAATATGTAGGTGTCAGGTCATCTATACGGGTGTCTATTAGTTAACATTATTTTGTCATTTCTACGTTAATACAAAAATTGGATCATTAAAGTGCAACATTTAGACAAAATATTAAAATTTTTCTAATTGGTGATGTCTTCTTCTATCTTCAGTCGATGTTCTCTTCTGACTTGCTTGTGGAGGGTAGAACAATGATTTTCAAAAATATTGATAACTGTAAAAAGATAATTCTTAGATTACTATCTTAATTTTAATTAAAAATTAGTTCACAAAACGCCTTTTAAAAATGTATATATTAAAAAAATGTAAATGAATAAAACACTACGTGACTTTAAGTGACTTTTTTGTTTTTCTCTCTTGATTTTCTTTCTCTTCTTCGATGACTAGTGGGATCTCGCAATGTTCAGAGCTCCTGGAGGACTGCTATGTTGATATGTATGTATGATTTACTAAGTTTATATCAAGAATTGTAACCATTAAGTGGGAATAAATCTGGTGGGATATAATGTAAATTATCACAAAGGAAAAAACGATATGGTATATTATTCCCCGTGATAATGTATTGTCGATTTTGGCAATAAAATTGATGGAAAGTGAAGTATTAATCCATTTTTCGCCCAGTCGATTTTCTTTCCTTTCTTTAATAGGCAGTATGATAGTCATGAAACTTATGTCAAGACATCATAAACTTTGTTGATTAATCCGTTAGCGGTAGTCGCATTACAATTATTACGTAAATTTTGCTATAACAGCGATAGGGTGTTCCGACTAAATAAGTCAGTGGAGTCGGCGTGGTTCCAAGAAATGTTACAGAATTATTTGTTTATTTTCTTATATATTTAAGTAAGATTTAGTAAAATGTAGCCACGCCCTATCAAAATAAGAATACTAAAATCACTAAATTGGGAATGATCAAACTTGAATAATAAATAACAAAATAGTGATAAATTACTGCCATCTAATTGATTCATAGTTGAGAGCACCGAGCTGTTCCGACTTCGCATATCGTGATTTTCTCCTTATTAGGAATCATTAGTACAGGTATACAGGACTACATTAGAAGCTCTGAGAATATTAGACGGGTTTCGTACAAGCTGGGTATAAGCGTACATGTAGAAATTGGCAAACGCCATCTATCTGTTAAATGATAAAGTGTCATGTACGGGAAGCTATGCTGCTTCTCATTTCTGACAGATTACTTCGTGTAGCGCAGGGTTTCATGGAGGGGGTAATAAAGAATTATTGCCATCTAACTGAATCTCAGTTGAGAACACCAGGCCGTCCCGGAACTGCATATTGAGATTTCATCCTTATTAGAAATCATAGTGTAAGTATACCGAACATTACGGCGAACATATAATTTAATATAAGTGAATTAAAATTTAAGCTATTTAATACAAACAGACAGAAAATACATATTTATACATAACTACAGTCTGTTCAACAAGAAAGGAACCAGCACCAAAATCAAATGACATAATTTTGATGACTCCGGGAAAACAGAAGATAATAATTGAAGGGACATAATATATTGGTGAAGCTCAAACACAGAGCTCTTTTTCGTATCGGGATCACTATAAATCACTGAAAGTTCACTTTTTAAACGATTTGCGCCAAAGAATGTTCCACATGTATCTACTAAAGAAGAAAAAAGTTCGTGAGGAAAACGTCACGAATGAAGTAAATTGTGTGGAATCTAGATTTAAAAATTTCAGTTTAGAAATTTCACTAAACCGTTCACTAATGTTCAAAGTAATAACGTCCAAAATTTCATAAAACAATCGTGCGTAGGTGCTCTTCTTATCTTCTTCAGGAATTAAATTCTTAGCGCATTATTTTACGTGGTGGTTGATTTTCTAACACAAATCTGTCCATACGGTCTCAAATGTCACTAAACTCGTTTCTCATTCTTCGAATATGTAATTTGAAATTGGCGATCTTTTTATTGTTGCAACTAATATCTGATATTTTCGTCTGTTGAATTTTAAACAGACTCTCGGAATGAGGGAATATTGCATAAAACGCTGCTAAGAAAAAATTAAAATCAAAGTCGCGCAATGAAGTTAAAAGGTCTCTAGCACAAATAACTGTTTCTCGATCCCATTCCTCATTCTCATTTTCCACAATTACTTGAAACAGCGCTTCCAAATCTTTCTTATGTTATGGCGTCAGTCGCCAAGATGCGTTCACATAATCGCGTAACTGAGTCCGGAAATAACCACAACACCCTCTCGAGGTTCCACTGTTGACTGTGTAAGATCACTGACATTTTCGCCCATCTAACGCGATGTAACGTCGACCATCGCATTTCAACACTGCAGCAAGTAACGCGGGAGTCCAATAATTTCGAGCGCCTTCACGGCCGATTTGAAATAAAAAAGGTGATGGTAGCGTTTAAAGTAAATAATGTATGTTTGCGGTCGGTTTAAAATAACTAAAAAATTGTAATAATTGAATAAATCGATTGAACTTTTAAATAACACTAATTTGCCAATTTTTTAAGGGGTACGACGCATCCATCACCCGCATCCATGTACGCTACGCCCCTGGGTCCCAGATTCCGGAAAAAGGGGTCGACTTTCAGACTGCGCTATGTTTGAGCAGCCGCGGTGCCCATATACCCGAAATAATTTTTAAACAATAATAACATAAAATTAGCTTTCTAATAAATCCAATACCATTGTCATTACAACGATTGTTATGTGTTTTATTTCATTTTAAATTTCTATACCTCTAAAAAAACACCCGATATTTTAGAAAATTCACAGCTAAAAATAAAATTTGACAGGTCCAAGAGTTTTTCCTTGAAGTCATTCCTTGAATTTTTAACAAATTTATTCATTACTTTACGAACGCACTGTATATAGAACACGTGAGAAATACTCTAGAGATCATCCATACTGCTAATGGTTTGTGGTGCTACAGTTCAGAGTGCAGATTATTCACACGTAACACGTATTTCACATTACTAATTTATATCCAAAGCACTAATTTGTTCGCGTATAATTCGAAACTGTGGCGCATTTTCGTATTAGTCGATGCAAGTTTAGCAATTTGCCGAATATTTCCGTACAATGAATTGCATTTAATTTTGTATTCTTTAAGAAATAAGAGTAACACGACTCATAGTTGTAGATTGAAAGTACAGAACGTCCGTATTACATTTTCCGCTTTTCGCGAAACGTAATGGGATTTGCTGTACAAAGCTTTCGCAAAAATTAACGTTCTTTTCCCAAAGTACCAATTCCTCAAATATCACGGCGCACAATTGCAGCAGGAGATAAGTTGGGAAGTAATTGCTAAAGAATGAATACATTTAAGTATGCACACCAGAGGAGAGACCGTTTTAAACACAAAGACGGTGTTCTGATTAAAAGCCGTCGCGCTATATTTAAATCATCTGTCACTTATAACCAAAATGGACGTAACGAGTCAGAAAGATATAGTCAGCGTTATTTTTTTGCTCATAATTTTCTAATTTAGACCAGAATCTTTCGCTTTAGCTATTTCGCAAATTATCTTTTAACATTTTTTCCATCCTTCAAGTTTATCACTGTTTTCTAAACGGACCATTTTATTTTAATGCAATTTGCGTAGAGTTGCCTAATTGACTTATCTGCTTTACCGTCGTCTTCTTAGTAGTATTAAGGGTATCAATTCAGCATTAACAGTAATTTTCGGTGACATAAATAATGTGATCATTAATTTACTTACTATTGCTATCAATTATTAAGTGAAGTCCCGAGGATTATTAAGGAAGTGATTGATAAAGTGATTTAAGTGACTTATCGGGTGAATAATAACTAAATCATCTATTCTGGCGAGTCGCCACAAGCCCGAACTCAGGTGACTATTATTACACAGCGATAGTTGATAGAAAATACGTCACAATACAATAATCGATATTAATAAATAGACTAATAAACAGAAAAACGGAAAAAGAAATATATAAATAAATAAGCCCCGGGTTATATTGCGGACATTTGAGAGTCGGACTTATACATACATGTTCTGAAATATCTATTAGAAATACAAACAGCGCAAAGAAATATCATAATCTTATAATAAATTATACAATAAAATATTTCATGCCAGTAGCTTGTCCGCACTCTGGCTCATTTTTTTTTTTGTAATTGTTATATTCCCCCGACACTCCTACCTGATGACTTCCTTTGAACCCCGCTTTAGCGGCTGCCTTCATTTCCGAGAAAAGGGCCACACCCCCTCAATAAAAATGTCCACGACCTTGGCATACTTATCACCAAACACCTGACACCAACCGTCCTTTGATCTCAATCAGGTGCGATCCGACGACCACCCTTCGATATCCAATTAGCACCTGTCTGGCGGCATTCATTGATCTCAACATGACGCGTGCCGACGACCACACCTGTTGGTATCGAATTAACACTTGCCTGGCGGCATTCTGTTATCTCAATATGACGCGCACCAACGACCACACCTATCGGTATCCAATTAACACCTGTCTGGCGGCATTCCTTGAGCTCAATATGACGCGTGCCGTCGACCACACCTGTCGGTATCCAATTAACACCTGTGTGGCGGCATCCTGTTATCTCAATATGACGCGTACCGACGACCACACCTGTTGGTATCCAATTAACAGCTGTCTGGCGGCATCCCTTGATCTAAATATGGCGTGTGGCGACCACACCTGTCAATATCCAATTAACACCTGCCTGGCGACATCCTTTGATCTCAATATGACGCGCGCCGGCGGCAAACATCAAAGGATCGCAAAGTCTCAGGCTGAACCGCCTCCTTTTCTACTACTTTTAACGTGATTTATCGAAATAGTTAAATCACACTGAAAACATTTAAGCTGAAACTCAACATGTAAATAATAAATGATTAACTTGTGTTAAGATTAATGTGTTATGTGACACCACAGCAACATTTAATTTGTTTATTTTCTTTTATTGAAACCTTCAACAAAATAACGTAAGTTAAGAGACGTGAGAATGAAATTGGTTTATTGGAGTGGCCTGAAGTCTTAAATAACCTGGTGGACAGTATGAATAATAGGCTACTTGAAGTAATTCGTAAAAATGGAGCGGTAACACATTATTGATTTTTGTTTGTAAGTGATTTTGTTAAGTTTTAACTAATAGGCGCTATAGTTATGCACCAATAAATTTAGGATGTTTTCTTAATTTATGCGTTAATTTTATAAAAATACCTTAAAACAACTAAGATTTGTTCACCTTCTTTTAGCGTACTTTCTTACCTGCTAAGTCCTTGGTGCCCTATTTTAATGTTAAGTGGACAAACACTGCAAAATATGGGGTGGCGCTATAGGTATGCTCCCTAGTTTATGTAAATTATTCCTGAATAATACAGTCTGTAAGAAAGTTTTTATGAAACCAAACTTCCAAGGAAATTAGTTAGTTAAAAACGACTGGGTATCTGAAGTGGGGAGAATAATTTTCATTAATATGGTTTTCATTGATATTATCGTCACGTACTCATAGCGAATACCCTCCTTGCAAATTATGAATGCATGATACATATGTAAGTTGGCGCCAGCAATTCAAATAGTGCAAATAATACTAACGTTCTTATTATTAAATTTAATAGACTCATTATGACACTTCCGTCTTACATTGTTCTTGTGATGTGATTAGCGTTAATGTAAGTAGGAAAAATACATGACCAATTAGTATGCCTTCGTACAATTATTATTAACAGTTTAAGATAACCATGGTGGTCCTTGGGAATAATAAAAAAATAATTTTTTCGTTCAAGTCTAATGATGGTAAAATTGTAGAAGACAAATGTAGAACGTCTGTAATTTTTTTGTCATGTACGTATATCTATATGCAAAAAGAAACGTTTACCACAGAATGTGTTTCAGTAATTTTATAACAAAAATCGGTGTTCTTAAAAAACACAAATAAAAAAAAAAACGCATGATGTGGAACATTTCAAAGGCTTTTATGCCTTCCAAAAAAGGTCATTGAAAACATTAAGATGTGCGTTATAATCAAAGCAGAAATCAGCTAAAAAGTGAAAGCCATATTCTTAAGAAAAAACAATATTAATAGAATAAAAGTAAAGTTAGATGAAAATACACACCATAATTGGTAAAAAAAAATCTCCTAGCTTATACTTAATTACCTGAAAAATCTTCTGAAATGCGTGAAATTTCAGAAATAGATTGTACAGGGTGTCCCAGCGAGAGGTAGCCGATTATGTTTGTAATTATTGGGCAAATAAATATAACGTTTCTACAATAATTTTGGGTCAATTGTTTATTCAAACTATGCCATTAGACATGGAATGCAATATCTTGTAAGTGGCCGCCTCTGCTTCTCTGGCAGCAGTGGATTCTTTTGATGAAGTTTTTCATCACTTCGCGGCATAGCTGTGGCCCTATGCCCGTAATAACTTCGCTAATGTTATTTTTCAGCTGTTCAATCGTAACGGGATTATTGGCATAGACTTTTCCTTTAACGTAGCCCTACAAGAAAAAGTCTAATGGGGTCTTAAACGCTTAGCAGACGGTTCACGCCGACCCATAATTGCACGCAATTATCCTTCAGTGCCCACAATTGAACCATTACTTTCGTAGTACGCTTTGACAATAAGTATGCGTTGCTGAACAGTATAGCGCTCCATTTAGTAATGACATAGTCTCCACGTAATACGTACGAAGCATCAACTTTCAAAACCTGCCGCAAGAGTAATGGCGGCAAGTTTAAATCGGCTACCTCTCGCTGGGACACCCGCTATATATTACCCATAAACTTAGTGCCATCCTCAGGTACAATATGTCCCATACTGGGGCCAAAAAAATTGAAAGTGGCCCAAATTATTTTAATACCGAATCAGACCAAAATGAAGAGGACATCGCATCCAACAAATCCATTCTATTCCTATTAGTCTTGTCAAAAGGTTTTGAAAAACTATTGTTAAAATGTCTAACACTGTTACGTGGAAAGAACAAACTTAAATTGGAAACAATATAACAGATCTACAGAATAGTTCAGTAATGATTTTGAGAATAGAGACTACCGTTCCGCTGTACCGAAGTGCTGCACTTTCATTACTTCCACTTTGAGTAACTGATCTGAATGCTCATCGTGTTCTATTGTTATTTGTTCTACCGTATTCTATTGTTAATATGTTCTTCGATTTGTGTTTATATTTCGAATATTTATATTAAATTCGTGATAATCTATCATTATTGCTACATCTAGTACCAGAACGCTTACATCACTTTTTACTGATTTTCTTAAAGACGTAAATAAATATATACACGTTGAATCTTAATTAATTATGGTTTATGGTATATATATATATATATATATATATATATATATACGAATGTTGTTAAACGTTACGAGGTAGATGTTATGAACGTAGCACTTTACACCTTACCTGATCTTCGTCTATCAATTACCATGAACATGGACGAGGATATGATATTTTTTGTCAGTTAATTCATCTTTATTTAAAATTTTAAACGTTGTGAACCAACTCTACAGAAATGTATACATTTGTGTTCCTTTATTTGCCTTTGCGCTAAATGAGCGATGGTCCTTGGGAAGTCTCACGTGACGAGGAGCAGAAGTTCAGTTTGTTGTAAATGTGCCGGAACCGACTGAAAAGTTTAAATACGATATCCATTCTCTTTGTGAGGCCAAGGCATCTTTTTGCTTAAATCCCTTAACAATCTCCAGGAAAAGGATGGCCATTATATAAGTTTTCCAGTGACGCATCGAACAATGCTGTCATTGGCATTATTTACTTCTTTTTTATATACTCGCTGTGATGTCCATTCGTGTTGTTGCCTTTCCGAAATATAAAGAAAATGCCCATTATATGCCCTTTTATATGTAGTGCCTAGAAGTCAATTGACACTTCAGTCTGAATTTCCAATAATTGACTTTCGCTATACAATTACTTGGTTAATAATTCTTTACAGTTAATTTGGTGCTAGAGTATTTTAGGAACTTGATATACCATATGTCAACGAAATATCATACCACCTGCGATTTCACAGGAAGTGTAAACTTTTGAATTCACATTATGAATCTAAATCTTTCACATTTATCTCAAATATGGTGTACTTATCATGTGAATAACCTCAATTTTTATGTTTTTATAAAGATTTTTTTTATAGAAAAGAAATATTCAGTTAATTTCGTATTTCTTTCAATACTGTGTGAATCTTGTTTGTTTCCTAAGGTAACTCGATCATTTGCAAAACGTTTTAATGCTTTAGATTAATACCTTTCATACCAAACCAAGAGGTATAGATTTCCAGAATTCATTTACAATGTAATGCTTACACCAATTTAAAGCCTCAAGTATAACGATTTCTAGAGGAAAATATAAAAGAGGGGTTAATTATTCGAAAAACACGTCAGAAATCAGAAATACATTAGTTATGTAATTTTTTCAAATATTTTCATTACAGCAAGTTGTAACCAAATATAAATAATGAACCATATTACTATTTTCAATGTATACTTGTCAAATTATCATTTTAGAAAGATTTCCAATTATTAATAATAATTGTTATAATAAAAAAATTAAATAAATCTAAATATGTATGTGAAGTGTCAAACGTTTAGAATCATTGTATAACAAATTTGAAGCAGAATCAGATTATGTTAAAATATACAATACGTTCATTTTCAAAGTTCCAAATCAATGACATATCCGTGAAACCAAAAAAAGTGATATAGATCATATATATGGCAAAATAAGTTTACATATTTACTTCACCCTTCAAGTTTTGAATTTAAAAATGTTATTCCAAAAAAATATAGTGCACTAATTTTGCATTTTAATTTCTTTATTAAACTAGGTATTACATTAATTTTGTGACATTACAAAGGCCAATGTTTGTAATTTAACAGCATGCTAGTTCTTGCAATCTAGCAATAACACATGTTTTCTTCTCGAGAGCCTAGTCTGGGTATGCGTATACACAACATGCTTAGTAATGCGGGTGCATCTATACCATTATGGAAGAGTTTACATAAAAATGACAGACTAATAAATACCCTTCTAATAACACCGACTTAGTTTTCCACAAAACACCAAAACTGATTAGTTTTAATCGTCTCCAAATGATGCCAACTTTACTGGCGATACGCGTGTCCAGTGTAGTATATAGTGGTTTGGTGTTTCGTGGAAAACTAAGTCAGTGTTATCTTCACAGCAAAGGTTCCAACCTACTCCAGTACCCTTCTAATGTTCAAATGGGTGCGTGGGTGGGTGGGTGCGTGCGTGTCGTTGTCGTTGTCGTCGGAATTTATCTTGTTAGCACGATAACTCAACTAAATCGTGTGGGATCGATCGGGTTTTGACTGATTCTGATCGGGGACGTCTCCCAGACGACACATATTGATTTTGAGGTGGATAGAACACACCCAACCCTGTCCATGGGTCATGAGAAACCACGATGGTGGACTATTTGAGATTTTTTTTTGTTAACACGATAACTCAACTAAACAACACGATTTAGTTGAGTTATCGTGTTAACAAAAAAAAATCTCAAATAGTCCATCGGGGATCGATCGGGTTTTGACTGATTCTGATTCGGGACGTCTGCGTCTCCCAGACGACACTTATTGATTTTGACGTGGATAGAGCACACTCTACCATGTTCACGGATCATGAGAGAGCACAATGATGGACTATTTGAGAAATTGTTTTTGTTAGCACGATCACTCAATTAAATCGTGTCGGATCGATCGGGTTTGGACTGATTCTGATTAGGGACGTCTACCAGACGACATCTATTGATTTTGGGGTGGATAGGACATACCCCACCCTGTCTATGGGTCATGAGAAAGCACGATGGTGGACTATTTGAGAAAAATTTTAAAAATAAAACTGTCGTATAAGACACATATTCTGCATTTATCTGTTGGTTTAGTTTTTCTCGGCCACTCAATTTCGAGATAGAGATGTTCCACGTGCGGAAGTCCGTTTTAAGGTTTTAAAACTGTTATTGATAGTTTATTCTCTGAACATCACGACACAACAATGTCGATGAATTTTTGCAATTTCAAGTGATCGACCGTCTAATAATTTTAAGTAATCAGTAAAACGAAAATCATGTAACAAGAGAATTAGAGAGAAATCGTTAATAAATCATATAATGAATAATGGTCCCAAATTTGAGTCTTATTAAACTCCAGAGGACTCTAAGGTATCGAATTTAAAGTCATATGTTTGGACAAATATGATTTGATTAACTGAAGAATCTTACTATTGAATGCATCTAATTCTAATTTTGAAAGTAGTACATTATGATTCACCTTGTTAAATGCCTTCAAAAAATCAGTATACACCACATCTCCTTGACTTTTATCATCTACATGATTTACGATTATCTGGGTGTAAATTCTACGAGATTTATAATTATAAGACGTTTTGCTACGAACCCAGGTTGATTAAGAGATTAAAGTTGTGGCACACAGAAATAAATGTAGGTGTAGAATGACATTTTGAAAACCTTTGGAGGATTTGACAGAATAGTGATTGAGCGATAATTTTTTGTCAGATGGTTTGGCACTTTTTAATATAGAGTATATCCTTACTGCTTTCGAAACCTCAATAAAAGTGTGGGTAGAAATTATCAGATTAAACGATATGAGGAGTAGATCTAATTAGGCTCCTCAGCAATCTTTGACAAGAAAACTGATCTGATCATCCACACAGCTTATATTGTTTTCAGGTTTAGATAATATTTGACGAATATCCGTTTGTGTAAATTTTACTGTATTGATGAAATATAAATCAAACATTAATAAAATAAGGCACTTAACCGATAAAATGTGCTAAGTGGCGTAAATATATGATATTTGATTAAAGTTATGTCGTATAAACCCAAATCCATTGTGATTGCAAATCAGTAGCGCCGAACAAAACCTTCTTCTTCTTTGACGTCTCGGCCAAGAGCTCTGTTCGACTAGCTTACCGCTGAACTCGCTATCCATGAAAACATTTGCACTGTCCCTCTTCTGATGGTTTTTCGAACCTAATTTTTGCGTATCAATTTGCTTTTTACGTATATTCTACTGATAGAATGTATTGAGACAATATTCTGAATTCAGGTTATTAACTGTTGATTAATAACGAATATTTTCGAATATTTAAGAAATTTACATAAAATATAAATATAACGAAATTGGACTAAACTTTCGTTACACACTTACTAATACTTCTATTGTTACTGCTACTACTACTTCTGTTTTGTTTAGAAGGATGTATAACACTAATAAAAGTCAAAGAAGAGTAGAAAAACACTACAGTTATTAAAGAATATTAAATTGTCCATTAACACGTGCTAACAGTTTTAACATTTTGAATTAGTATTTACGGTATTAAAACTCAGATAACCTTAAAACAAATACGACGTTATGATCATTCTTTGTCAATTCTCGTACGACCTAATTTTTGCTTCCACACAATCGGTTTAGAATGATCCTCTTAAATATAGCCCACTACTACTCGATGCTGAATATCGGTTGTGACAAGTCCCCAGAGAGCCCCTTTAAATGTCAGTAGGCGCACCGTTAGCTGTCCTCCCTTGTTTTCGGCGACACAGCTTAGAGCAAGGAATCAAGCCTCGTAAAATAATTTTTGAAGAGAAATGTTATCAATTATGACAATATTGGATTTTTTTTATTAGATTAGGTGGTAATGGAAATTTATCATTTTATTTAACATTTTGCGCCCCGGCTAATATCATATATCATATAATTTTACCAAATATTGCACAAATATCAACGCCCTCCTATCCTTCTACCGCCTTCTCCCGACCTTCTTATATCTAAGACAGAGACAATAATTAATTTCCACAATTTCATTTTATTTATAGACATTTCTAACCATGTCTATATTACGTTCAAGGTTGTCCCCACACGACATACAAAAAGGTTTACCGCTCAGAGGTATAACAGAGATAAAACAAACTTAGGATCTCTAATGAGTACTTACGTAATATTAACTGGTTTCAGGGCATAATGACGAAGTTAGTTAAATACCTTTTCGGCATCGGTTTCAATGTTTCAACTCCACTTTTCAAAACTAATATTGCCGTGTATACGGTAATAATCACAACACATCAATAAACATTGATGTGTAAAGAGAAAACAGTTCTCTGGCAGAGACACAAAATATGTATGTAACGAGGATTACGAACGACATCGTTGTTCAAATCAGCCTACGACAATTCAGTCAAGCACGAGATCATTTCAGAATGAATCTGCTTACAAAAGGCGCCAAATTATTTTAAGAATATAGATGATCACGTTTAACCAATTGTTTTATTAACATCCTTATAATGGTAACAATGCTGAACTTAGTGAAAGGTTTGCTGATGCATCTTTCAAATCTTACACTACTGATTCTAGAACTAACTTATCTGTATTAATTTATTAATTTAGGTTTGATTTTGAAATCGATTCTATGTTGGACAATAGTTGCGGGACAATAGCGGAAAATTTGCAAAGCGAAAAGTAATACAGAAATGCTTAAATTGTATTGCAAAAATGAATTTTGCGAAAAGTAAACACTAACTAACCTAATCGTTGGATGACGTATTATTGAATTGAGCGAGCTTTGCAAAAACTTAAGATGTGAATGTAAAAACGTTCTTTCACTTGAAAAAATAAAAAAGGAAAGTCGTTTAGGACTAAATGTGTAGTAACATCATACTGGCGACTGGTAAAATGCATACCGCAGCACTGCCAAACGTTAATTAACAAGTTTCGGCTTACCAAGCAAAACTTAAAAATTATTATCTTTTCAACAAATCAGGCAACAACCGGTTGTGAATATCTCCTTTATTGTACGAGCAAAAATTTTTCATTTAAGAAATTTATTCTTTATATGTACCCGAAATTTAATAGAAAGGCTAAAGAATAATAGAGCGCCGGGTGTAGATAAAATACAGGTGGAAATTTTGAAATGTGCGGGACAGAAAGTAGTAAATAGGATGTTTGAACTGGTAAAATACATATACGAAACGGAGGATTATAAGAGGAACATTATCGTTACTATACCGAAAAAGAGAGGAGCTGACAAATGCGAGAACTTTAGAACGATTAGCCTAACTTCCCACGCGTCAAAAATCTTAACCAGAATAGTGCAGAAGAGGATGGAAAATAGAGCGGAGGAGATACTAGGAGAAGACCAATTCGGATTTAGGCGAAATAGGGGAACTCGCGAAGCTATTCTGGCGCCAAGAGTAATGTTAAAGAAAACAATAGAAAAAGGAAAGAACGCTTATATAGGATTTGTAGATTTAGAAAAAGCTTTTGATAACGTAAGATGGGAAAACATGTTCGAGATACTAAAGAGCGCGGGAATGAAGTATAGAGATAGGAGAGTAGTACACAATCTAAACAAAGAGCAAACTGCTGTTATATAAGTAGAAGGGGAAAAAAGGGAAATAGGTATTAGGAAAGGAGTAAGACAAGGATGTACACTATCACCACTAATGTTTAATCTGTATATCGAAGAGGCGATTAATGTGGTAAAAGATAGAGTGGATTTCGGGATTAAAGTACAGGGACAGAAACTAAAAATGCTGAGATTCGCGGATGATATAGCAGTATTAGCATCAAGTAAGGAGGAATTAGAATCAACATTGAACGAAATGGAGGCAGTGTTGACAGAGGAATACGGAATGAGGGTGAATAAAAACGAAACTAAAGTGTTAGTGTGCAGAGGGCGCGAGAACAGAGCAAAAACAAAAGTACAAATTAATAATGAAAGATTGGAGGAAGTCAAAGACTTCACTTATTTAGGAAGTAAAATAAATTGGGATGGAAGAAGCGATAGAGACATAAAACAAAGAATCGCGCAGGGTCGAGTAGCTTTTAACAAAAAGAAAGCACTTTTATGCTCGGGGGTAATAAGCTTAGAAACAAAGAAGAGATTTTTGAAAACATGTATGGAGCACGGCACTATACGGTTGCGAAACCTGGACGGTAGGGGAAGCAATTAGGAATAAATTAGAAGCTTTTGAGATGTGGTGTTACCGAAGAATGATGAAAATGCCACGGACTGATAGGGTTAGAAACGAAGAAGTATTAGAGAAAGTCGGCGAGAAAAGAAGTATGTGGAAAAACATAAAGAAGAGAAGAGATAGAATGGTAGGCCACTTGCTGAGACATGAGGGAACAGTCCGCGATATTTTGGAGGCAGAAATAGGAGTGAAGAAAGGCAGAGGTAGGCCTAGATTAGACTACTGCTCGCAAATAGTAAGGGATGTAGGTTGTAGCACAATTAGCGAAATGCGTAGGTTAGCACAAGATAGGAGAAGCTGGAGGTTAACGTCCAACCAGTCTCAGGATCACCGATGACCTAATGATGATGACCCGAAATTTGATGAAATTCTATAGAAAAGTGGGTTTCCAGATAAATTACCTTAAACAAATCAAAATTGTTTAAAATGGCAACCAATTAAACAACGCCGTTTGCGTGGTAGTTTCATTGCAACATTCAGAATTTTCATGGCGACTTGTACTGCAGAAGAAACATTGAAACATTCTAAAAACAACTTAAGACGATAAATCTAGTTGCACAGCATCAAGTTGCTATAAGTATTAGTTATTAACTTAAGTAAAGAAAGTCATTAAGTTCTGGTATTTTCCTTTTTAATAATAATAATAATAATATTGTAAAATAATTATATTAATCATCATATTAACACCAACTATATTTGAATGAAAACACTAACTTAGTTTTCCACAAACCACTAAAACACTATACACTACACTCGACGCGCTTTGCGCCAACAAAGCTGGCATCATCAGTAGATGGTTAAAACTTTGTTGATTAAAACTTGAGTTTTAATCATCTCCAGATAATGCCCACTTTGTTGGCGAAACGCGCGTCGAGTGTAGTGTATAGTGTTTTGGTGATTTGTGGAAAACTAAGTTAGTGTTATCTTCACACCAAAGGTTCTAACCTGCTCCAGTATATTTGAATGACAATAAGGGACATTAAAGTGTCATTTTAACTCCATTTTAGATTCATCATCAAGACATCAAGTCATTTTAACTCCATTTTAGATTCTGGTAACTTATTATTAATATGACTGACAACATTTTCAGTGCCATTTTCTCTGCAGCATATGTTAGATAAATCATCTCGACGTTTGTGGTATGCATGTAAAAGACGTCTTAAGGGAATATTGATTTAAAATATATTTTACTCGAAATAAATGGGTTCGCACTAGCGTCACGAGTGCAGATTTTTCTTTTATAGACCGCGAAGTACTTTCTAGCGGAATAAAAATACCGTGAAAGATTGGTGACTGGCATATAAAGGAATATTAGTTTTTCTGTTCGATATTGATTCTATTCAAATGTATAACTTATGTATCATGTTACATATTAAAAATATATTTTAATTTGAGCGTAAAATACATAATTCAAGCCATTGACGTCAATAGAGCTACGTAAGTTAGTTACGCAGGTTGTTTCCAAAACATAAGATAGTTGAATAATCGATTTTCCTACGATTAGTAAGTATAATTTTTCATATACACTGCTCCAAGAAATTAACGCACCACAAATTATTTCTGAGAATAACTAGCCTGTCGTAGCAAGTCGTAAAATATTTAATGGTATTGTGAATCAGCCTTATATTTGGCATTTATAAAGTGTATATGCGTTTTTGTTCGTGTTGTCATTTTTTTCCTGTTGAATGTTTTATCGCAAATGTACAAATTCTTGATAAGATTAGTTGGTGTTCAAGACAATGTTGGTTTGGTGTTAGCACGTTACAATTGAATTATTCTTATTAATTGGATCAAATTGTCAACATGCAACGCAATAGTAGAAATTTGACACGTGATGAATGTGCTCAAGCCGTCCTGTTGGTTGAAGAAGGTTGGAGTTATCCCAGAATAGCTGGCAGATTTGGTGTGTCCCATACATCAGTTTTCCCGAATGTTGCAACGGTATAGGGAGACTGGTAACCATACTAGAAGAGCTGGACAGGGAAGACATCGTGCCACAACGCCTGTGCAAGATCGTTTTTTAAGAATTTCCATCTTGAGACAACGGATTGTAACAACAAGAATGTTGCAGTCCCAGTTTCAAGACGTGGAAGGTGCTAGAATGAGCATTGAAACGCTTCGACAACGACTCAAGGAAGCTAATTTATAACCCCGTATTCCTGCTCGAGGCCCAGGATTAACCGTGGGTCATCGTAAAGCCCGGTTAAAGTTTTCTACATAATACGTCAATTGGGTGGAAGCTGACTGGGAACAAGTCCTTTGGACTGATGAGTCCAGATTTTGCCTGTATACTTGCGATAGACATGTTCGTATAGTTCGACGTCCAAATGAGCGATTCGCACAGTGTAACTTTATTAATACCACTCTATTCGGTGGAGGTTCCGTTATGGCGTGGGGGAGGCATTTCGTTAACAGGGCGTGCCGACTTAGTGGTGTTAAATAATGGTAACCTTAACGCTGAACGTTACATACTGGACATTCTTGTAGATCATATTGTGCCATTTGCTTCTTATATTGGTCCACATTTCTTGCTGATGCAGGATAACGCTCGACCTCACACTGCTCAGGCGGTCCGGAATTCTCTTCAGGAAGTTGGGGTTGATACCATGGCCTGGCCAGCAAGAAGTCCAGACCTAAATCCCGTTGAACATGTCTGGAACATTCTTAGAAGATGATTAAGAGATCATCTGAACCGGCCTAATAACTTGGAGGTAGTGGTGCGTCTCCTTATCGAAATTTGGAATGGATTGAATCAAAACGACATTCGAACGCTCATATTACGCATGAATCGTCGATGCGTGGATATAATCCGAAATAGAGGTGGAAATACCAGGTATTAATTTAGTTAAAAGTGCTGTTTATCTCATTAAGAAAAATTTTGAATTTTACGACTTTTATGTTTGTAATTTATTTTTATTTGTTAATGTTAATCGTAGGGTTATATTAACACAAAGCAGTTTTTGGCGAAGCTACTTATTATAAATAATTATTGTATTTTAAGTTTAAGTTTGTTATTTACAACGTAACAATAAAATTAAATAAAATATTCAATATTATTTTACTGGTACGTTAATTTCTTGGAGCAGTGTATTATGAATTTTTTTATATTTCAATACTTGGTCAATTTATTTATTCACCGATATAATACAAGCTACGGTAGTTATGGTGACTTTTAAAAGCAGCTATAGGAGATTTTTTTATATTATTACTTGTAATATTGAATTAATTATATTACTTGTAATATTGTAATTGAAAAACCAGACTAAGACAAGACCCTGAATGAGGACAGCAGCTCTTTCAGTAGTCATAGTGGCAGAAACCGTGGGGGTTGGTATGGTGCTATGACACACACGACTGCGATGTGGAAGGCAAGAGGAAACCACCACATTATAATCCTCAGAACAGCTAGCAGAAAGCTTATCCTAAATTAATGATGGCGTCTCCTGGGACAAAAAACTCCGGAGGTAAAATAGTCCTCCGTTCGGATCTCCGGGTGAGGACTGTTCCGGGAGACGTGATCGAGTGCAATCATAATAAGAAGTGTAGCATTTCACGAGTCGGAGCGTGGAATGTCAGAAGCATGAGACAGGCAGGGAAGCTAGAAAATCTGAAGATAGAAATGGATAGGTTAGGATTAGATATAGTAGGTATAAGTGAGATGCGCTGGCCGGAAGTAGGAGATTTTTGGAGCGGTGACTATAGGGTAATACACACAGGATCGGTAAATGGAAACGCGGGAGTAGGGATCGTTATGCGGAAGAACGCAGGACAGTGTGTAGATAGCTACCTACAATACAGCGAGAGAGTAATGATGGTTAGGTTAGATTCGAAGCCAGTGGAAACAGTAATAGTGCAAGTATACATGCCTACTTCTAACCACAGCGAGGAAGAGTTAGAAGCCGTTTATTCGGACATAGAGCAGGTAATAGGATTTGTGAAGGGTCATGAAAATTTAATAATAGTAGGAGATTTTAACGCAGTCGTAGGTGAGGGGAAAGAAGGAGAATTTGTAGGGCCTTATGGATTAGGAAACAGAAACGAGAGAGGTAGCAGACTGATAGAATTCTGTGAGAAGCACAAGATGGTAGTCGCGAACACATTGTTCAAGAATCACGTTAGGAGCCGGTACACATGGAAAATGCCAGGAGGGATAGACAGGTATCAGACAGACTACATTCTGGTTAGGAAGAGATTTAGAAATCAAGTAAAAGACTGTAAGAGTTATCCAGGAGCAGATGTAGACAGCGATCACAACTTGGTAGTCATGAAAGCTAGATTAAAGTTCAAAAATCTGAAAACCCGAAGGATAGGAAACGTATAAATGTAGACATATTGAGGGATCAGAATATGAAAGATAAGTTCCAGGAGAAAACAGATCAATTAATAAATAAAACGAGTAAGGACGAAATCAAGAACGCAGAAACTGAGTGGGAGGGTATCAAGAATAGTCTAGCTTCCGCGGCTACGGACGTTTTAGGACACGATAAAAGGGAAGCTAGGAAGCCCTGGATAACGGACGAAATCTTAAACTTAATGCAAAAGAGACGAGGCTACAGAAACAGACGAGACGAAGAAGGACTGAAAACGTATAAGGCAATAAAGTGGGAAATCGTTAGAAAATGTAGAAAAGCGAAAGAACAATGGATAGAGGAGAAATGCAAAGAAGTAGAAGATAAGTTGCAAGTAGGTAAGACCGATGAGGCTTACAAAATAATTAAGAGGAACTTCAGGGATGTAGGAACAATAAGTAGAAATGTTAGGAGTCAATCGGGGGACATACTGATAGGAAGAGAGGAGAAAGCGGATAGATGGAAGCAGTACTTAGGAAATTTATACGAGGGTCAGGAATTAGGAGAGATATTAGAGGAAGAATCTAGCATCGATAGGGAAGATGTAGGAAAACCTATATTGAGAGAGGAATTTGAAATAGCACTAAGGGGGCTAAAGAATAATAGAGCGCCGGGTGTAGATAAAATACAGGCGGAAATTTTGAAATGTGCGGGACAGAAAGTAGCAAATAGGATGTTTGAACTGGTAAAATACATATACGAAACGGGCGAGATGCCGGAGGATTATAAGAGGAACATTATCGTTACTATACCGAAAAAGAGAGGAGCTGACAAATGCGAGAACTTTAGAACGATTAGCCTAACTTCCCATGCGTCAAAAATCTTAACTAGAATAGTGCAGAAGAGGATGGAAAATAGAGCGGAGGAAATACTAGGAGAAGACCAATTCGGGTTTAGGCGAAATAGGGGAACTCGCGAAGCTATTCTGGCGCTAAGAGTAATGTTAGAGAAAACAATAGAAAAAGGAAAGAACGCTTATATAGGATTTGTAGATTTAGAAAAAGCTTTTGATAACGTAAGATGGGAAAAAATGTTCGAGATACTAAAGAGCGCGGGAATGAAGTATAGAGATAGGAGAGTAGTACACAATCTATACATAGAGCAAACTGCTGTTATAGAAGTAGAAGGGGAAGAAAGGGAAGTAGGTATTAGGAAAGGAGTAAGACAAGGATGTACGCTATCACCACTAATTTTTAATCTGTACATCGAAGAGGCGATTAATGTGGTAAAAGATAGAGTAGATTTCGGGATTAAAGTACAGGGACAGAAACTAAAAATGCTGAGATTCGCGGATGATATAGCAGTATTAGCATCTAGTAAGGAGGAACTAGAATCAGCATTGAACGAAATGGAGGCAGTGTTGACAGAGGAATACGGAATGAGGGTGAATAAAAACAAAACTAAAGTGTTAGTGTGCAGAGGGCGCGAGAGCAGAGCAAAAACGAAAGTACAAATTAATAATGAAAGATTGGAGGAAGTTAAAGACTTCACTTATTTAGGAAGTAAAATAAATTGGGATGGAAGAAGCGATAAAGACATAAAACAAAGAATAGCGCAGGGTCGAGTAGCTTTTAACAAAAAGAAAGCACTTTTATGCTCGGGGGTAATAAACTTAGAAACAAGGAAGAGATTTTTGAAAACATATGTATTGAGCACGGCACTTTACGGCTGCGAAACCTGGACGGCAGGGGAAGCAAGTAGGAAGAAATTAGAAGCTTTTGAGATGTGGTGTTACCGAAGAATGATGAAAATTCCATGGACTGATAGGGTTAGTAACGAAGAAGTATTGGAGAAAGTCGGCGAGAAAAGGAGTATGTGGAAAAACTTAAAGAAGAGAAGAGATAGAATGGTAGGCCACTTGCTGAGACATGGGGGAATAGTCCGCGATATTTTGGAGGCAGAAATAGAAGTGAAGAAAGGCAGAGGTAGGCCTAGATTAGACTACTGCTCGCAAATAGTAAGGGATGTAGGTTGTAGCACAATTAGCGAAATGCGTAGGTTAGCACAAGATAGGAGAAGCTGGAGGTTAGCGTCCAACCAGTCTTAGGACTGATGACCTAATGATGATGATGACTTGTAATATACGTCGTTAGCCATTTAGGCGATATAATACAAATGCCTTTATTCAGTTTTCCGCAATTTTGTGTATAGAGTAGTAACCTGACGTCGTAAATTACGCCTTTAAAACATACAGAGTGTCCTTTAGCAGTCTGCCTCCTTTATAACATTACTATGGGTTCCTCCCTGAACTACCGGTTATTTAAGACCCTGCAGTTTTAATCTAGCCCTGGTAGAAGTCCGAACACCTGCACCAAAATGAGCAATCGAACGATGGAAGAAAGAGTATACATCATCGAGTGCCATTTTTCTAGAGGAAAAGTATATAGCAATGCGTATATAGTAATGACTAGTAATGAGAGTTTCGTACTAAATTACGTACACAGAGTTGCAAACGAAAATACACGGAAAAAATTAGAATTTATCATTTATATATACGCATATACCACGTCATCGAAGTATCATAAAATTTCTTGGCACTGAAAACAACTGTTCGCGGTATTTGTCACTGAATGACTTCCATACTCGCCTGATTTGAGCTTATGTGATTTTTTCAATGGAGCTACATCAAAGATCACGATTATGCGAAAAGCCCGAAGACAATAAACGATCTGACCAAGTTAACAAAAAAAAAATGATTAGTTTCAAGCAACATTTTATAAACAACTTAAGCGAAGTTTTACGCAACTCAAACGATGGTGCAAACTTCGGGAAAGTTTATCTTTAAGAACTCTAATGTTTCTGCGTTTTTTTTGTGTGAAATAGACCTATGTTTTAAACACTACCCTTTCCTCTCAAGTGGGCTTGTGTTATGGTTCGAGCGTGAAAAGCTCTTAAGAACTAAAGGATTATTTTGTACATGGATGTACTTCATATTATATTAATTAGAGGTTTCTGAGATATTTTTCTAGAATCTGGCGTAGTGTGGGGTTCTTCAGTTTATGTAACGAATACATTTGCCAGAAAGGCCACCGGAAGGTCATAGAAAAAGATAGTGTCATCATTATTATGACCGCTAGATGAAGCATGGCTCTTCACATGTCTTGTTACATTACTTTTTTAGACAAATTAATAATACGTTCAAACACAATACAAAATAGATCATTTCCTCTAGTACACATACCCGCAAACTACCCCGAGTCACTACCAACCCAAGTTTCCAGGAATTCTAATCTCATTTTTTTTCAATCAAAACACGAGGCAGCGCAAACAGTGCAACTAGCGCTGGGATTAAAACAAACCCATATCAGACCTCTGTGTAACAATCGGTGACAATGTCGTTTCCATAGAAACAGACATCGGCAGCGTATCGATTGTTAATCCGTTTCTGCTACAGCTCTGCTTTATCGACTTCGTACAGTGATGAAGAACAAATAATATTTCTTGTGCTTTTCAAAGCTGCTGTATTTACAAAATTCGCTAAAATTCTAAAAACGTACTCAGCAGAACTATATAGATTTATAAATTACCTGTACAGTTAACAAGAATTAAGCTAAAAGTTCCGATTTGGAGCCTATTTATATAATATTATATATTAATACCTGAAAATAAATATTGAACACTGAAATCAGCGTTAATGATTGGCTTTTTCAAATGAGACATGAAATGTTTCCTAAAGAATTCCCTGAATATTATAGTGTTACTGCAAGAGTATGTATACGATAATGAGTAATAAATATTATTTCCGTAAGAGTGTAACATGCTGGAGTTATAAATACAAATATAATAATTATCCAGGATTACTCTACTCTCCTTTTAAGTGAAACCCGAAGGCTTTGCTTGCTGTCAATTCCTATTCTTAAGTGGGATTTAGAAGTTTGTTTCCTTTAACAGACTATCTACCTCGGGGATTCTTTAAGCTCGTCAAACATAGTTGTCTACCAGAAATCTATGTGTTGGATGATTAATATTTATTTGAATATGTATATACACCGAAAAAGAAGTCTGGAGGGCCTGAAAAATCTCGTAAAATATTTTGTTCTTGCACAAATGCTCTAAGGGGTCAAAATGTATTTTAAATTTGCCATTTTTTAATACTTTAGTGGCGTAATTGTACTGTGGCGTACTATTACAAGATCAAAGGAACGCATTTTGTTACGGTCCCAATTTTTTCTAATACAGTGAAAGAACATATTTTACATTATATTTATAAATATAAAGAATATAAAGAAAGCTTCGAGAAAATAGAAATAAAGTTTTAATTGTGAAAATGTATTTTTGGCGATAGCAAGGATAAAGAGTGCTTTTTTGCCTCGACCGGGAATCGAACCCGGCTCTCCCAGTTTCCGGCTAGTTGCTCTGACCGCTGAGCTATCGAGGCACACTCATTATCCCTGCTAATGCGCCAATTTTAATGCGTCACTACTTTGGCGATAGCACGGATAAAAGTGCATTTTGCCTCGACCGGGAATCTAACCCGGCTCTCCCAGTTTCCGGCTAGTTGCTCTGACCGCTGAGCTATCGAGGCACACTCATTATCCCTGCTAATGCGCCAATTTTAATGCGTCACTACTTTGGCGATAGCACGGATAAAAGTGCATTTTGCCTCGACCGGGAATCTAACCCGGCTCTCCCGGTTTCCGGCTAGTTGCTCTGACCGCTGAGCTATCGAGGCACACTCATTATCCCTGCTAATGCGCCAATTTTAATGCGTCACTACTTTGGCGATAGCACGGATAAAAGTGCATTTTGCCTCGACCGGGAATCTAACCCGGCTCTCCCAGTTTCCGGCTAGTTGCTCTGACCGCTGAGCTATCGAGGCACACTCATTATCCCTGCTAATGCGCCAATTTTAATGCGTCACCACATATTTATTTATAAACAAAACAAAATAAATACGTTAACTAATAATGTGCTCACACTGTTGCACCTTAAGTATTAGTCTTAAAATAAATTCGTTCAGCACTCTGTTAATTTTCTGTTTTCGGGTTTATCGACAGACTTGTTTTTAAGCGACTCCATAAGAAACAATAAAAGGGTGTAAGATCTGGGGAATGAGGTGGCCACTCTAGAGCTTCACGTCGCCCTACCCATCGTTGTGGAAATATGATATCCAAATAAGTGCGAACCGGAAGAGCGTAATTAAGAGGTGCACCGTGCTGTTTATATCAAAGTATGTCATCAGGTATGTCTTGTTTATTTGCATTTGGGTATAAACCTGCTAAGGTTGGAATCAACTCTTGCTGTAAAAATTGCAAATACCTTGCATCATTCAAGTTGTCATTAAAAAAATACTAAATTCTGTTTCCGACTGTACCTGCCCAAACATTTACTTTTCTTGGAGATGCAGTGTGTGACTCCTGCATCCATCGTGGATTCTGTTCTGGCGCAGTACCTAATTATGTCTATATAAAATCGCATTAAGGAAAAGTGTAACTTCGTCCAAAAGAATAATATTTTTTGCACACATGTTGTCAACATTACAATGTAGTTGCACTTCTTCGCAAAATTGCATTTGACTTGAAAATGTACTCTTTCACTGTATCGAACAAAAAATAAGGGGTATTTAAAAAAAATGCGCCTTCTTTGACCTTGCAAATGTACGCCATTATATATAGAGCTAATGTATTTCAAAGGACAACAAATTTAAAACAACTTTTGACCTCTTCGAGCATTTTTGCAAGAAGGAAAGTATTTTGCCAGATTTTGCAGGCGGTCCACACTTCTTTTCCACAGTGTATGAGAAGAACGCAAGCAAGTATAAGAGAATGGAACTCTATACGAGTATTTTCGACATTAGGCACAACGAAAAATAAAACCATTAACGTAGGGTAAGCAGCGGATGCTGCAAAATTAAATTTAATAAAAGCCAAAGCGTAGAATTATAATTTAACTTATCCATGGTGTTTGTGCCTTTAATATTCCAGGTATTGTATTTCGGCTGTTGAGCAAATTTCGCTTTCGGCGACTATACTAATTTACTATCTTTAATAACTTGATTATTTACTCGTGCCCGAAATTTTATACCTTTAATGAAAGCTGACAAACTGATTGTTATTATGTAACCTTATGCAGCTTCTGATATTGAAGCTTGTTTAGGGTGGTCATATATTAGAGCGTACCTGAATGAATTAAGTGTAAATTTCTTGTACTTATGCGCTAATGTACTAGAAATATATACGTAAGATTACAAGAAATTAAAGAAATCACAAACAATGTTCAAATAATATTTTCACAATAGACAAACTTTTCTTATTGAACATCATTGGAATCAAAGACCGGAACATTCATGTTTTAAATGCTCAATTTTTATGGCATTGACTAAAAATGTTTTTGTAATAAACCCATTTAAAAAAAAAGTATTCACTTTTATACACTGGGAACAATGGTTACTTATAGAATTTTGAATATTTGAATACTAAGTGACAGTTAAAAAAGTTAATTTTGTATAATAATATAAAATGGTATGGAAATTTTATTTTCTATTTATTAAATCTGTACTGCGATTGTTAGTGTGCAACATTAATGTATTACATAAATAGGCGGGTGTATTGGTCTTTACACTATTTAAGACAAATCCGATAATATATATATATATATATATATATATATATATATATATATATATATATATATATATATATATATATATATATATATATATATATATATATATATATATACCTCCTCTCAGATATGTTCAATAAATTAAATGCAGGCATGTAAGAAAAATTATAATCAAATGATGGTACATTCTGATTTTTTTTTTGTAAACGAATTTTGTCCTCCTGCCAGGCAAAGTCCGAACACAACATCTGCATAATGTATAAATAAGATCACCAGAAATAATTTCACCAAGCAAAATTTTAATATTTAGAATTTTAAAATAATACAGCTGTTTTAAAGAAAAAAAATACTTTCCTAGATATATTATTGATATACGATATATTGATATTGACCCCGGAACCCCGAGCTTGTTTACAACACTAATTGAAACGATTACTTCATCGTTGATTTTAATATTTCAATTCATCCGTATTATGAAATTGATGTGATGTACTAAAAAACGATATTTTGCCTTTTATTTTGACTTATAATGATTATCAGAAACGAAGAATTAGAGAAAGTCGGCGAGAAAAGATTTTGTGGAGAAACATAAAGAAGAGAAGAGATAGAATGGTAGGTCACTTGTTGAGACATGGGAGAATGGGGGAATATTTTGGAGGCAGAAATAGGAGTGAAGAAAGGCAGAGGTAGGCCTAGATTAGACTACTGCTCGCAAATAGTAAGGGATGTAGGTTGTAGCACAATTAGCGAAATGCGTAGGTTAGCACAAGATAGGAGAAGCTGGAAGTTAACGTCCAACCAGTCTTAGGACTGATGACCTCATGATGATGAATGCATATCTATACTTTTTAATGTCCTTTCAATAATGGTTGTTAAATCATTATTTATGATTTGAGAAGCTACGAACTTGCAGAAAAAATATTAAATAGAAATGACCCCAGTACAGACCCTTGTGGAACCTCCGTCTCAATTGATTTCATGTGTGATCGAAGAGGTTTTTATTAATCCTAGTAAATTCCTAGATATTGGCAATAAGTAGAAATAGAAGCGATGTTAATAAAAACAATATCCAGGAAAAGGTTTATTGTAAATTCCAAATGAATCTGGTCACTAATAGAATAGCAATTATTTTATTTTCGATACGTTAACCCGGATCCTTATGATGCATATTTGACGTGACATACCATGTTTTAAATAGGCTATCGATAAACTTAAAGGAATATTACATACATAATAATATTAATGAATATTATCATGTATACATCTGCATTTTATTTCATGTCAATATATTATTAATTTTATTAAAATGAGCATGTACTCTGTGCACAATACTTTGCATGTATGAATGCTTCAAGTGAATAATATGATCAATTACGTTAACCCAAAATGTATGAAATGATGTATCGAACTCTATTTTTTATATTAAACTTTGATGTCAACGTTGAACTATTTTATTTTTCATACAAAATGAAAACTATATTTTAAACAACTCTTTGGCTTTAGTTATATTTAATAAAATAAAGCAGTAGATAAATTATATTTTTCACGGTTCTAGTTTCACTTTGTACGTTTTTCCACAAAGCGTTTTCCAGGATAAATTATTTCCGAGGACTCTATTACGCTTGGGCGGTAAACCACATATATCTTCCTAACTTCCTCTTATATTCGATGCAATCCAAATATTTAAAGAGAACTGAATTACTTACTATAGTCATTACTCCTAAAAACTGGTTGTTTTTAAGATAACAGTTTTTTTTTCGTAATAGACATATTATTAAGAAGACGCTCTTATGCAACACCCACTGAATAACAAGGCCTTAGTGCTTGTCGTGTGACGTCATCAATATAGGCCGTGCAATTTATTCATATAAGGGGATACATACACTAATATTTATGAAAACTATCAATAGTTAACTTATTTTAAAGAACACTAGTTATATGACAGGCTTCTTGACAAATCCCAAAAATTATGTTTGAGTTTTGATTTAATACTAGGTGTAGTATTAAGCGCAGGCTCCCAACTTCCCTACACCTGCGCCAAAATTCAGGATATGAATTTATGTGTAATAAAACATTTTTCACGCTACTGAAAAGAGGTTATTACACATAAATACATATACTGAACTATTCCACACCTTCTCTTAATTATTATTACTTAGTAGGTATAATGTAGGTATGCATGTTCATGCTATGCACTTTCAAATTTCATTTACCTACCTAACATCGTGCTTAACTTAGTGTTGAGGTGAGAATTTAGGTATAAAAAATATATTATAGAACACAAGCCATGAAAATACATTAATTAAACTTTTAAAGAAATAGGTCCCAAATTATATACGTTTAGTTATAAAAAATATTTATGCATGTATAGGTAGGTATATGGCCTACTTCGTTAATGTATCGAGTTTTCTTTTTTTATTTCCTTTTTTTAAATGGTCGCTATTTTTAGCGCAATAATTTTTTAAGAGGGTATTGGAAATACTTTTGAGAATAATTTTTCAAAATGTCTTTTCCATTATGATTAGCGCATCCATCGAAATGTGAGACATGTTTCTGTTCAATACAATATTTCAAAATTAAATGAACCATGAACGATCTTTTATTATAGATTTCTAGAAATGTGTCCTCAAATTCATTTATTAATTTATTGAAGATTATATAAGTCACAGATACAACATTTATAACTTGTCCTTGGGGATATAAAAGTCCTCCACGATTTAATTTATTAATGAGATCAAAATTGTCCTCAACAATAAATTGCTCGTCACATACTAATTTTTGTTTACAGCTGGCACATTTTAATTTTTTTAGCAATGCTAATTGTTCACAAATAAAATCTAAAGCATGTACTATTTTGTTATCATCAAGATTTCGAAAACTTTTTAGTATATTTGACACAAAATCGAATACACTTTTAATTTTATTTATGTCATTTGATGATTTGACAGAACCAGGCATGGTCTTGCTATTAAAGTCCCAGTCGGGGTTGTTATTGTCGGTAATATTTTCCTCTCGATTTTCCTCTAAAGGTAGGGTAATAACCTCGGTAATAACAGTCTCATCTATGGCTTCAAATATTGACTGTATATCGTCCAAACTATGTGAAATAAACGGCGTTTTAAATTTTGATGTTGAAATACAAACTGACTCGCTATACAAAAAAGTTTCAATATTCAGGTTATAATTAATAACAATCGCCCAATTAATGCATGGGCCAGGTGTATATTCAATTTTAAAAATAGTTAATCTTTCACCTTCTTGAGACAAACTTTGGGCAGAAAACCAGTCTTTTGGTAGTTTAAATGTAGAAAATTTTACTATAAATTCATCAAACTTGTCAAAATGTATGTTTTTTTCGTGCTTCTCAAACTCAATTATGCTTATTTCAAGGGCTTTTGACAAATTTAACTCATCAATATTTTTGAGCTTTTCATCTTTACATGGCCGGATTTTGACATCTTTTGATAAATAAATGGGGCAATTAAAAAAAATAGATGGTATACAGTCTTCTTTTAGCAGTGGTTTTAGTAAATCTATTGTAAAAATCTTACCAGTGTTTGAGTCTTGCACTGTTGTACTTTTTATTATACTACCTTCAGGAAAATGAGCTTCACATACTTTCGTGTTGTTTGTGGGCTGAAAGTTATCTCGGGGTATCACTTTTAGCCATTTTTGTCGTAAACTTACGTCCTTTGGAAAACCGAAAACATGAACTTTAGGCCCATTTTTATAGTTTCCGTTACAGCGAGGAACACAACACTTTTGAGGCATAATTTCACTATGTATCAGTTACCACAAAACTAGCCGAAACCAAGAGAAAAACATACAATTAAACACGAACAAAAACTTATAAACTGTGCTGTAAATAAACCGGCGGACCGCCAAAAAAGCAACAGGTTATAAGTCCGAAATATATGGTTTTACGTATTTAAAAATACGCCTAACAACATAAATTATATACCTAAATATACAACGAAATATTAGGTACAAGTTTCACGCACTTAAAAGCACATAAATAGTTCTGATTTCAGAAAAATGCAAGAAATAACGCTGATTATAGCAACGCTAGGTTCACAGGTTAGCGTACCAGATGAGCGCTGTTGCCGGCTCCGTAAGGAAATAATTTTTATTAGGGAAGTCCACGAACAAGGTAGTAGTATTTGATAATTAAATAAATAAATTACGAAATACCACAGTAAAAAAAGAGGAAAGAACATCTTAAAGAAATATGTGTTTTACGATATTGGAGAAGAAAATGGTAATTTAAGAGAAAGAGATACATCCTTTATATACTGGAATCCTAATACATATTCGCTAGTATCGTAGTAGTCTGGCAACGTTGCAAACATCTGTGGTGTCTAGATCGTGTTTACGCCACCTGTAAGCTGGCTTCCTACACCTTCGCTCCATATCGGAAAGGCCTACATTCATGACGTCACGAGCTAAAAATTTTGTGAGCGCTTTGTCCTTTTGTAGAGGTGTTGTTGTCTTATGCCTTTAAATTCAAATAGAATACATGGTCACAATCATATTTATATTATTAATTATTGAACAGTATTGAGGGTGTCAGCGCACATTAGTATCCAAATGGGTAAATGGCCGTTTCGATGTTCCTTTTTCTTGGAAACCGCTCAACCCATTTTGACCACATAATAATCACTCAATTTACATTACTAAATGAATAAATGGTATTGAGTATTTATTATAGTTTTTAAAAACGAAACTCAAGAAAAAACAAAAATGTATTCTCACTTTGAATTTTTTTTCTTAATAAATATTAAATATGTTTTCAACCCTTAATAGGATTGATACACTATCTTATCCCTAGAACGGTAACATCGGGTTATGTATGACCCAATGGTATTTCGCATTCGCTGTCTAATCTAAACTAATGCGTCTACATAATCATACATCTCAGTACCTTCTCAACTATCGATAGTGAGGGTGTAGTGCGAAAATCACGAATATAAAATTCTTAGAATGGCTGGTAAGCGGCGAAAATTCAGATTTGACCCGATGTTACTGTTAACGTTGCTTTTTTTAAAATAGGTAAATATAGCTCTTCCACTAACAAAACGTTAAGCGAAAGCGATTTAGAAGATCTCGCACGCAAATATGAAGCAGGGGACACTGATTTAGAAGGTAACGATTAAGAAATTCATAATGAGGATGATGAAAGTGATGACCAAATACTGTCCGACTCCTTTGATAAACATGAAGAATTTAGTGTAGATGAATTATACACCAATGACGAATAATTACAAACAGAAAGTGATGAAGATGTAGAGGCACAACCTAATAAAGAGAAAAAAATGTGATTTACGGAAAAAATGGTAATGAATGTTATCGCTATCGTCGCGTTATCTCGCCGTTCGTTGCGAAAACTAGTCGAACGGCAAGAAGTAATATAGTTTTACATATGCCGGGGCCGAAACCTGTTGCAAAAAGTGCGAACAATGAACTTGCGTTGTTGAAATTATTTTTCGATGCAGAGATTAATTCGAGTCAAATTGTTGATCACACGAACGAGGAACTTGCAAGACAAGCTCCAAAGTACACGAATCCTAAAGATATGTGCATGGGACCGATGTAGACGAAATACAAGCTTTACTAGGCCTATTGTATATTAGCGGTGTTCTAAGTCTGAACGATCTCAATACTTCGGAATTGAGATCACCGTATATTTTATGGTATGCTTGATGGGGCTGGATTGAACTCTTATATCATTCTGAGACAAAATACTATCCAAAAAAGTGGAAATGATAAATTTATGTCAAGACGAGAATTTCTGAAAAATTTAGCATTACTTGAAACCCCATATCCGTAACAGGCTACAGAATGTTTTAAATTTGCCGCAATCATTGAGGTATCATATGGTGGACATTTTAGGAGAGACTGAGCCTCAATTAGTTGAGTATATACAGCTAATAGGAACGAAGATACGAACCTGTTGTCGAATGTGTCTAAGTTCAAAAGATAGAAAGGGAAAGGATAAGTGTGTTAGGTGCAACTACGTCTTATGTGCAGAGCAAAGAAACGCTACCTGTAAGGACTGTATAGACGAATTCCTAAGCTGAACTATTTGAATGTATTTGATTTACCTACCTCATCGATAAGTTTCCTTAAGCTTAGAACAATAATATTTTAGTTTTGTGTTTAAAAATATTATTTAAAATATTTTTTAGAAGTAGAGTTTAAAATGTCCTCTATATTTTTGAAGTGAATACTTCTTTGGCGGCGTTCTGATATTTGACGAGAATGGAGAGTGAATTGGCAAAAATGTAATGTTTCCAGATTCGTTACACGCGAGAGAAAAAATATGACGTAGAGAGAAGGAGAAAGAGAACTATACATTTGGTATACCTAAAACACAGGCTTCGTTACAAGACAGAGTACACAGATATATAACATAGAGAGAAAGAGAGCTATACATCATATATATATATCAGTTTAGGCTATCCGCGTCTCCCTATTGTCGCGCATACGTGCGTTATAGATGTACGCGTCCAGACGCTATATATTAACAGCTGAAGCAGCACACGTGTGTACCGAATATTTATCATTGTGTTTTGTAATTATTTACGTTATTTACATCTGTGTTCTGTGATTATTTGATAATATCCTTGAACCGTTTAACTTGTTAAAATCTAAAAGATATAATATATTTCATTCACCGCTCCCTACTGGTTTACAGCCACACAGGTGCAAATGCACTTGGAAGAGGCGAAGACAAAATCCCTTTTATTCTCGGGGGAGATTTCAATGTAAATTTTGGATCCAATGATTTTTTGACGTTGATTAACTTTCTTCGAGAAACATATACAGATAAACATTGGTCTGCTTATAAATAACAATCCCAAAGAATCAACAACAAGGTCCGGAACAAAAATAGATGCAATTTTTACACGTTATCTAGAAATTATCGAATCACGAATATATATTTCATATTTTAGTTATCACAAACCAATCATATCAGTATTAGCAATTGAACCACCAGCCGATGATAGTGTAGATAATGAATAAACCGAATATTTTTTACACAAATTTTATATTGTTATGTTTCTTTTGAAATTATCCCTCTCCCTTTCTCTCTCTCTCTCTCTCTTTCAATATCTCACTCTTAATCTCTCTCATTCTCTATTCTAAAGAAGTATTCACTTCTATCACGTGTACTGTGCTGCACATGATATATATTTTTTTTAATGAAAACCAATAAAAAAACTACTTTCGTTTTATTGTAAATGGTAAAACAAACATACTTGCTACAACTTGTGGTACTTATATTACAACAAATTTACGAAAGAAAGGGATTTTTTTTATGGTTTACAACTCAATGTTACTTTTCGAGTTTCAAATTTTTATGTTACCATTCTAAGGTAATTGTTTCTATGAATTGATGGATTTATTTGTTTAAAATTAATATGCACAGCTAGATTTTTTAGATCTAATTTCAAAAGAACCAAAGTCTTCAGAAGAAGCAATAATGGTGATCAAAAGCCCTCGAATGTGCTATATGATATTTAGATACTCCTTATGTTTCATTGACCTTCTTCATAAGCATCAGCATTCATATTTCTTACATAATTCTGGTGTGGGTCGGAATCCTTTGGTGTGAAGATAACACTGAGTTTTTCCCAACACTATACACTGCACCCGACGCGCGTTTCGCTAACAAAGTTGGCGTCATCTGAAGATGATTAAAACTCTATTTTAATCATCCCCACTCCACTAATAAAGCGACAAATAGAATTCCCTAAAGAACATCAGCGTCAGTTAGTTTCTAAATGTTGTTAAATTAATCCCCCTTGTCCCCACCGATCATCCCTTGGATATCTGATTTGGGATGATTCGCCTTATGATACTTCAATTAATAGTAATTTTTTTCTGTAATTCATCAGTGCTTTTTTACGTATAATTGTAAGATGTTTTTGTGAAATAGGAGCATGGAGCTGATTCCCGTGGAACTCACTTGACCCAAAAAAGAAAATAAAAAAGTGCCTCGTAACGGAACCACCTTAATATGTCATGTATAAAATTAAACCAATATCTCGTTGATTTATATTAATGAACAATCTAAAGAACCAACGTATGCGTCAAGTAAAGTTCCCGAAATCCAGACCGCAAAGTTCCATACAGTAAATTCAGACTATAAGTCTTTACGGTAGAGACTCTGACATGCAGGTTTAATTCGTCATGCAATTTAATAAAATATCTTCTGTGCTATAATGCCTTTACTGTTTTAGAAGGTAAATTTATCAGGAGTATAGCTTGTTCAAGAGAAATTAAATAGTGAGAAAGTTAATAACATTTCCAATAGTTGCAATTTGTTTTAAGGCCATTACAAAACCAAAGCACAATGGCATATACAAAACCAAACCACATTTTGCACTGTGTACTACAAAATGTGGTTTGGTGGAGAATCGGTTTATTATACACAGCTACACTTTATTATAGCGTCCCCATTATTGAGTAGAGTGTTCTTTTTGATTTTGCATTAAACAATTGCAATTCGTACTTCCTATGAGTTTTCGTATATCCGTACCGCATATTTCGAATTTGCTTTGAGCCACGTCATTTCGATTCATACGACAAAACCTCTAACTATTTTCACCAAATTTAGTCTATCGAGGTTCAAGTGATTCTGTACTTTAGCAGGAAACACCAACCGACCAAAATATCATGCATTCACTGGGGAAACGTCACATACATATGTAGTTCAATCAGACGAGTATTTATCCAAGAACAAAATCAACACATCGAGCTGTTCGATAGCCTAGTAAATTGTAAATGCATCAGGCGGACTCTAATGCATTTACATTTATCTCTTAGTCCAAATGGGCACAGTGGTTGTGCTTAAATAAGGTTTTAGAGACCACAAATCGGCGCTACATTGACATTAATAGCTTGGTATTCAATAGGGTGGTAAAAAGATTTGCGGATTAATTGCCTATGACACAATAGGTTTGGAAATTTGCATTTAATTACCATAGTATCTCGTTATTATTCTATATTCGTTATTCACTTTTAGTTAGTATAACGCACTTATAATAATTAATTAACCATATTTTATGGTTAATTATTAAAAGTACGTTATACTAACGTATGATTACTGATGACGTCACTCGAAAGATTATACAAGAATGGAGCTACGATAAAGCAAAAAGAATATTTGTGAAAATTATTCTGAGGCTTCATTCAGACAGGATGGTAATTAAATGTAAAAGAAATAATTTTCAAAGGGAAAAATAGTCTCAGAGCAATTGTAAAAAAAGTAGACTGAAGCTCCAAGTTTCTAGTTTTCCAAACTTTTTTACCACCAGCTGTTCTTGAGTAATCATAACAAGGTAACATATACCTAAGTCGGAAATCGAGAAAGTAACCACCAAACCGCCAAGCAGTTATCAAATTAGTTCCCGAATAGGAAGGCTATTACATAATCGCTATAGGAAACAACTACTCCGAGGGCTAAAGCCCCGCCAGGCATTGAATTATACCTAAAAGCGATCATCGACCCCTTTCTCGTGTTCCTGCACGAGCAGATAAGATTTCAAAAAGTAAACCCGCCACAGGTAGGATTCGACATCTGTCCCGAATCGGAACCGAACGACATACAGCTGTTTCGAACTTATTAGTTCTCATCAGTGCCGTACACGGTACGCCGATCCAGAACAAATGCCGAATGAAATCTATGGGGTATATATCTTTATCGATAAAGATGTATACCCCATAGATTTCATGATGAGAACTAATAAGTTCGAAACAGCTGTATGTCGTTCGGTTCCGATCCGGGACAGATGTCGAATCCTACCGGTGGCGGGTTTATCTTTTGTAATCATAAGAAAACCATCGGAAAAAAATCTAAATTTTTACTTCCCTTTCAAGGGGTCCACGGACTTCAATATTTTTTTTCAGTGATTTCATCATGAAGTTTTTTTAGATAATTTTATCCCGTTTAATTTTGAGCAGTCTAAAAGCCTTGTACGATGACATTTCGCTGAGTTTCAAAGTAAAAAAGTCAGTTTTGACTTTTGTAATTAATTACTCGAGAAATAATGATCGTACAGAAACTACAAGTAGGGTTTTAAAAACTGAAAAGTATTCTTTACAAGTCGTAGTTATTGGTTTCTAATAAAAAATGTTCGGTGCTAGAATGTTAATTGGCAAAGAGGTAAAAAATTGCGTGTTTAGGGATATTCGCTTAACTTAATAATTTTGCAAATAATGGATAAACTAAGTATGTTGACTGCTTCTTTTTAACCTTAATATATCCCAAAGAAACCCTCAAAGTTTCAAAGCGCTGCGATTTTTTTTTTTTTCATTGTATTCGGAGTGATTGAATTTGTCGTTTTTGCTAAAAATTAATGTAAATATGAATTTTTCATTAATTATCCATTTTTTGAGATTGAAAATATTTTTTTATCAAAAACTGTTAATTATTTATTGTAAGAAACAAAGACGAAGAGTTATATTGTCTTAAAAACGATTATATATTTTTTATTTAACTTTGTGTCAGTCGTCCACCTTGATCCAAATCGCAATAAGGTCATGTGGCTATTTGTTACAATACCTATTACTAACACAAATAGTAAAATAGCTTAATTTAGTTAATCTTAAACCAGTCAAAAAGATTCAAGTACAATGATCAACTGATCTTTTTCATCCGAATGCAGTCACAGCGCGGGACTTCCTTTTTCATATAGCAGCTCCTAAGGTTACTGGAACAAATTTGAATTGTATAATTAAGACTGATATTGTTTGTGACAGAAGTAAACCTTAAATTTTTGCACAATAACTTGTGTTAATGACCTTTCATAATACTTTATTATAAATGTTCAACCTTAATATTAACCGATTTACTAAATAGTTATGAAAAATGTAAATAATGTATCCAGTTGGATTATTTGAATTAATCTACTACAGATAGATACGTAATAACAATAAAATCAATTAGCACTATTAATTTTGTTATTATTGTTTTATGCAGTCATCCAGTAACGTCATCGTCGTGTAATGCGTGTTCTGATAACATAATTACTTTTTTAATCTGTACTATTTCCGACACATTGAATAGGTAGTATTTATTTATCAGTGTAAAACATATTTTTGAGTGATTGGTTGTATCTGCTATTGTCTGCACTTTTAATCAATAAGAGCATTTTTATAGCCAAAGCATTAGATTGACCTCACAAAAGATATGAGGATTCATATCTATCATCCCAGTACCTTACATTCTGAGTGTTCACATTACTATTTAAAAAAATCGTAGATTCATCCTTTAAAAAAAAAATGTTGTGGAATGTTCATTTTCGTGGGCAATTTTTTCTGATATTTTACAAGAAGTCTGCGATCGGAATCATCTTATGTCAGCTGATGAACCATATATCATTTGTAGGAGTGATAGTTTTGTTTAGTTAAACCCTTTTACGCAGTTTTTGGAGATATTCCACAAACAGCTGTATAGGATTATAAACAAAGCACAAAAGTTAAGGGATATAAGAAATACTAAATATTTAGATGATAATTAAACGGCTGTAACTTGGAGAAAAGTAGTCGCAGAGCAAATTGAACAAATTGAAGCTCCAATTTTTAGTTTTCAGATTTTGAGGTCAACATTTTTTATCATCAGCAGTTTTGGAGTTATCATAAGAAAAGGTCCACGGACATCAATAAATGTTCAGTGATTTCATCACTGAAATTGAGAATGCAGACTTGGTATTTTTTCCTTCCAATACCGTTTTGTCCTTATTAAATTTCTTTTTGGATTCCAACGTTGTTACATCGTAGAAATACAGTTTGAAGAAGTGATTAACATATTTTAAAAATTTTTATATCTTGTGTTCTGTTACACTTTTTTCTGATACAATACATCACTTCAGTAAAACAAAAGTCCAAATGAATTGCCTCCAACTTAGTAGAACCAAGCATAATAAAGAGCTGATATCAGGTGGTCCAACCAAAACGCACGATGTTAATTGTAAATAAAACAAAAAGTTTTCAGATAATTATCTTAATATTTTTTATTATGATAGAAGGATCTATGACAATTATGTGTGAAACAAAATATCGGCCAAATGCTCGCCACGGCTTCGGTGGCATACCTCTATTCGATGGTCCATATTTTCAATGACTCTGAGACATAATTGAGGTTCAATGTCATTAATGTGCCGAATTATCTCATCCTTTAGCTCTTGAATTGTTCTTGGGTTATTGACGTACACTTTTTCTTTTAAATATCTCCAAAGAAAAAAGTCCAACGGTGTCAAATCACATGATCGTGGCGGCCAATTAACATCGCCACGACGTGAGATAACACGGCCATTGAATTTCTCGCGCAATAGTGCCATTGTTTCGTTGGCTGTGTGGAAAATGGCACCATCTTGTTGGAACCACATATCGTCCAGGTCCATATCCTCAATTTTTGGCCACAAGAAGTCCGTTATCATCTCGCGATAGCAAACACCATTCACGGTAACTGCTTCTGCTACACTATCGCGAACAACAGCAATGTTTTCCGCAAAACGAACTGGGCGAACATGCACAGGTGTTTTCACATTTCCCACAGACCCGGTTTGCTGAAATTTGCGCACAATTCTCCCGATTGTGGACACATTTGGTCGATTATGCTGACCAAAAAAGTCACGAAGTGCACGAAATGCATTTTGATTTGAACGCCCATTTTCGTAAAAGGCTTCAACAATCTTAACGCACTGCTCAATTGTGTACCTCTCCATGGTTGAATTTGTCAAACACTGAAACAAAGAAATGTCAAATTAAGTTGGGCAAAAAACTTGACGTTAAGGTGTGACTCACAATTAACATCGTGTATTATGGTGGACCACCCTTTACTACGTCTTTTAAATATATTAGGCACAAAAAATTGTATTAAAGAGCCCAACTCTTCCAACTTATTAAAAATCAAACATGTATTGTCAGACTATTAACTAATTGGCCCCTGATATAATTAAATCGTCTTTTTTTTTTGTAAATTACCCAATTAGTGCTTTTCGAGTACTGAACGATAACTGATTTTTTCAACGAATTATCTCAAAAATGAATTTTATACCACCCTAATTTCAATATTAAACTTAAATTTTATCGTAGAGCATGTTTATTCACCATAGAACTTGACTTACTTCTACGGGTGTAAATTATTATGGAGGCTTATGTGAAAGGAGTGCAAATTATAGGAGGACTGAACACCCAAAGAATAATCTAAGGCGTAGCCTGTTAACCGTTATATAAACTGCTTGCGTAATATCTTAGTTATAACAATATTTCCCGGTTTGAACAAGGGTGGATCTAACACGCTGACGTGTTTTGAGTAACATTCAAGTTTTCAGAGACGCCTGAAAATGAAGACAATGATTCAAGTCGTGTGCGTCATAAAGTTCGTATTATAGAGGAGTTCCAGACTTCTACCCGGTTCAGCTTCACTTGACGATAGTAGTTGTTATTCCTGTTTACATTTTGCCTTGTTAGAAATTTGATTATGAAGTTTCATAGCGTAGTTTTCCATCCAGGAAATGTTCAACTATTTAAGAACGTGTTCTGCATCTATTTATTAATATAATGGGAATGTAAATGTTGATATATCATAATAGATTCGTTTGCAAAATGTCAGAGACACTTGGAATACAGAATTTAATTTGTTTTACACTTAGATGGCCACTAATTTACCTTGCGCCACCAAGAGAATTTTTATACCGAGGTATCAAACATTGTCTTGATTGAAAATGGTTCTGTATTTGTGGAATATGAAACACTCATAATCTACACACTTTTGTTGTATATAGGATGGCCCACGAAATTTTGGCCAGTCGATATCTCGAAACATATTTGAACAATAATTATGAAAATTGGTGATGTTAAACCGTCGAAAGTGTTGCCCATTTTTGGCATAAAAAGACTTTATTTCACCTGCACATTTCTAGTCACGTGACATCAACTCAAAATTTTAATATGTTAGATACCCTGTATGTTATTACAATTTTATGACGGTCTATCTAATATAAATCCAGCGATATCATATCTATCAGCACGTTTATGTAAAACAGTGATAATCTGAGCTGTTAAATGAATGGATTGATTTTTTAAAACTTTTATTAAAGATAAATAATTACACAGCAAAATACAATAATTATAAAAATCATTACAGTTGATGCTCAAATTGATGGCCACCTTCATTAATGCAATACTCAAATCTTTGTGTAGCATACTGCTCTAATCATTTCTGGTGTAACAGTTTGGCACGCTGCTCTGATTTTGTTTTGCAAATCATCTAAATTTCTAGACTGTGTATTGTAAATCAAACCTTTTAAGTATCCCCATAGAGAGAAATCTAAAGGTGTTATATCTGGGGAGCGAGCCGGCCAATATATTGTAGCATTGCGCCCAATCCATCTTTCAGGGAAAGTAGTAGCATCAAGATATGTCCTAACTTGCTATGTAAAGTGAGGACATGCACCATCCTGCTGCCACCACATCGTCCTTTCTTCGTTTAAAGGAATATCTTGAAGCAAATGGGGAAGCATATTCTGCCGTTCAACGTTTCTTGATAGAGATATGGTCCAATTAAACGGCCGTTGAATAAACCGCATCAAACATTTACGCGCCATGTTGTCTGGAAATTAGTTTCTCGTATCAGTTTTGAATTTTCAGCCGACTAGTAGTGATAATTGTGTCTATTAATGGTAGGTACCGTTGTTGTGCAAATGACTTTCATCACTCCACAATGTTTTATTTAAAAAGGACGGGTCATTGCGACTTTCACTGACATTTCAGAAATAAAATTAAGTCTTCTTTCAGGATCTTCTGGGGTTAAAGTTTGCGTTAAATATACTCTGAAGGGATGATATTTATGATCTTTTATTACTCTCTGGATTGTAGTTCTACTTACTCCTAATTCTTGCCGAAGGCATCGCGTTGAGATATGATAATTTACTTGAAGATACGCCAGAATATTAATTATAGTATCCTCTGTTAGGCTTTGTTCGAGGAGTTTTCCGTATTCCACTAGGAAAAGAACCACGTATTAATATTTGTTCCACGCAAGCAAAAGTATTTTTACTTGGAGCTGTTCGGTCGGAAATACGATAACTATACAAATCTCTAGCACGCTTACTATTTTTTCCACATTCTCCATAAATCAGCAGCATATCAACGTACTCGTCGTAAGTAAAATGTAAAGGTATAATAATCTTATCACTATAAACACAAAATACTACTTATACTGCTTGACAGCTCTTGACAAGTAGTGATGTCTTTCTGTTGCTAGGAAATCTTTTTCGTTTCCAAGCTACTTACGTTTTTTTAAATAAAAATAAAGAACAGTTGTTTATCATTATTCATTACTGTAGTACCGCAAAAAATTGACATATATGGTATCATTAGATTGGCATTAGATAGACCATCACAAAATTGTAATAACATATATTTAAAATTTTGAAGTTGATGTCACGTGACGGGAAATGTGCAGGTGAAATAAAGTCCTTTTATGCCATAAATGGGCAACGCTTTCGGCTGTTTAACATCGCCAATTTTCAAAATTATGGTGCAAATAGATTTCGAGATATCGACTGGCCAAAACTTCGTGGGCTACCCTGTATACACTACAGCCCCACAATTTTGTTGTAAGTGGTAATTTCTCGCAGAACAATAATTGTTTATTTTCATCATCAATGTAGTGATTTTAGAGAAAAAATATAGAGAATAGCAACAATCTGACTGAATGTATATAACAACCACACCAATAGTACATACAACATGAGATGCCATAGATTTTTCTACGCGAGTTTTTGATGATCAATTGTAAATTTGCATACGCAAGTTAAGTTTCCTCTCAGATCTTTTTGTTAGACCATGTTTTATTCCCTTACTAACAAGAAAATAGGATTTTTAGAACTTAAGTAGCTAATTTGCAAGAACTGGAATGAAAACCTATTGTAGAATGCGCAACCAAAATGTAAAATGCTTTTGATAGCATGAGGAGGCGTGTAAAATTACGCATTCAACAAGCGAACGACGTTTTCAACATTAAGTTTATTTTGGTTTTTTTATATAGAAGTGTTAGTTTTTCATTTGAATTTTCAACCTTCTAATTCATTATTATTGTATCTTTAGAGTTCCTAACACATTTGAACATTATTGTACCTAACAAACTTTGGCAGAATTATTTCAAAACTATTGTATAAACTAAGACGGACGTTTCCACTTCATGACCATCTTTGACCTTTGAGATATTTTTTATATTTCGGTACATAAATTCTAATGTATACCGAAATAATTAGCTATGGATAGTTTAATAGCTCGTTATTGAATTATATGGCAGATCAGTATTGGTACATTACATATCCATATGATAAACAATTTTAGTTTTCTTGCTGTCAGTTTAGTGAGAAACTATGACATGTTTGAATTATATATAGAGTGGGCATAGAAACCTGATTGTTTTTTATCGGAGTATACTAGTGGCTAGTTTAACTAACGTTGCGGAGGTTAAGGGATAGAATAGCGTATCTGACGCCATTTTAGTAGCCATCGAACAGTGGACTGGGCAACATCGTGCGTTCGTGATTGAAACGATTTTTAAGAACGGTGCATCAGTTATTACAATTCAGCGATTATTTCGCATGCATTTTGGAATCCCTGGCTGTGGTGCAGTCCCCAGCCATAACAACATAAAGCTATAAGTTTCAAATTTTCGGCAGAGTTGTTGACAGTATAGGAGAAAGCCTCCGGGTGCCTTTCGTACAGAACGGACACCTGAAACATTTTGGACATTAAAACTGTTTAGTTCATCAAAATCCACGATGTTCAGCCAGGAGACATGCTCGTGTCTTGCGAATTTTAAATCGAAACCTTCGCAGGATTTTACACAAAGACTTGAAGTTTCATCCATACAAAATGGTGGCTGTTCAACAGCTAAATGACGTGGTCTTGATTTATCGGGTGAATTTTGTTGAAATTTTTTATGAAATAATTGCCCTAGATTTTCTGCTTTTGTCAGATGGAGCTCATTTTAAGTTTTCTGGTTGTGCAGATAAGTAGAACTTTTGGTACTCGATTGGGCACTCGACGACCAGTAAACATTGAAGACTTAAAACAATGAATTCGGAATGAAATTATGGCAATTCCTGAAGCAATGAGCGAGCAAGTAACAAAAATGTTCGAAATTGACTAAACTAATGTTTGCAGAATGATGAAACATTGATATCCTTTCAAAAAATGAAATGACATAACAGTAGGTTTAAAACAACAAAAATATATCAATAAAAAGGAAAAGCTATATATCATTTCATGAACCGTCAGGTTCCTATGCCCCACCTTGTATTATAAAATATGTATATAATTTTTTATTTATTGAATTGATTTCAAAATACCTATTAGTATTGGTTTTTTGCACCCACATTTTTCCCATATAATATTGAGATAATTTCCATATTAATATTGAATAATGACTTCATAAAATGACAGTTGCAGCAAGAATTGTAAAACTTTATGATTAAAAAAATCTAAAAAATAAAGCTGAAAAATGAAAAAGTGCAAACAAAGAAAATATTAAAGTTGTTTGAGATATGCGAATATCAGATTAGAATGATCAAAGTAGTAGTTTTTTATAACCTAAACAACATAATATAATACTTGGTAAAGAGATTTTGGCCAAAAAGCCTCAACCTACATAAAAAGAAGTTTAGTTTTAATTCAGTTTTAATCATCCCCCGATGATATCAACTTGCTTGACGGAACGCGCGTCGAGAAATGTATAGTATAGTTTTTTGGAGTGGAAAACTGATCCTCTTCCTGTTTTCGTTGCTGCTTCGAAGGTTCCAGTCTCTTCCGAGGACTCCATATAATACAATAATGCCAAATATCCTTGAATTCCAGAACAAAAGGCACAAAAACCTTTACCTTCGCACAATCAAATTCGTCCAAATTTGTTTTTGTTGAGTTTACCAAATGTGGACTTGATAATTTCAAAGGATAAAATTATCAGGGAATGTTTTTAAAATACTTGAAATAGTGTTGACTAGATTAGAAGAACGTCAGTTTACACAACACAGCAGCTGCAAACATTTCTTAAATCATGTTTTATGTTAAATACATTTATTTGAAAATTAACATTCCATTTTTTCATCGATTTTAATCGAATTTTACAAAGTTGTAAATGAAGTAAACCCATTCAGCGTTTCGTTAGAATGCCAACTTGCTTATCAATGACAATGATAGTGACGTGGTCTGATGTTGAGACTTGTTCAAGTAATTAAACACAACGTACTTCATTTAAATAACTAAGGCTGAAGCGGAAAAATATATTTAATGAAATCTTCTTTGATTAAATCAATCAATTTTTCATACTTTTATATTATGTCCTTGTGTGGTTTTATTTTATTATTATTATTTCTTTCTGTGGTTTTATATTATCATTTGGACATAAAATTTTATGCTAAATGTTATTTTGTATAGTGTGAGAAACATTTTTCATCTTTTATATACATATATTACTCTTATACCCGTTTACTAACACTGACAATTTTTTTTTCAGGTAAGATCAGAATATATGATTATTTTTCAACATCGGTAAGTGGTTAATTTTCTTCTACAAGTTATAACATAATACCAACAATATACTAATATACACATTATGGCAAATTTAATTTATTTAATATCAGTTGATTGTATACACAATTATATATTTATATGTAACCATATTAAAGTAATATAATGCATAGTACGTTTGCTGAAACAAACTAATATGAAAGTAGTTTAAATACACATAATTAGCTGATAATTACTGTTACTATTATTGAATAATTATATTTAACATTACTATTAACCTGTACAAACATGAGAAGTCTAAATTCACACTTAAATCGATCAAATATTAATAAACAATGCAAACCTTCATGTAAATTTGTCATAATTCGTCCCTTACTAATTACGTGACACGATTGCATTAAATATATGAAAATATTCTTTATCATTGAGTTATGTGAAAGCTTTTTGCATATTTTTGCGATTACATACTGTATAATAATAACAATAAACAACCTTTATTGCCCTACAGATACAATATTTCAATTACAGGAGAAAAATAATATCAAGTACAAATAGATACAAAACAGAATTATGAGGAAATAATGTTCCCATATATTTATTGTCTTTTGAACACAATAATATGTGTTCGTAATTTTAAGTATTATATAAAGGATACAAAAAATATGGGAACATTATGTCCTCATCATTGGGTTATGTGAAAAGTTTTGCTGTTGTTTATTCTTGTTGTTATTTAGTCCATGTTGTTCTTATATAATAATAGACAACATTTATTGCCCAACATATACAAGGATCCAATTACAAGAGAACATCATATCAGCTACAAATATATATAAAGCTATTAAGTAAAGTATAAACGTTATCTAAAGAGTACCCTCACTATGTTTAATTAAAACATAATATACACATTTCTAATTAAAAAAAAATGAAAAGAAATGAGTATAACGATACAAATTAATTACACACATATGGAGGATTATAAGGATTATATTGTGTTCGCAATTTTAACTATTCTCTACCAGGATTATTTAATTAACATTTGATAAACATTAAAGTTTGAGCTAGTTGCTAGCCGTTTAAACGGTATACCCTCAGGGGTTTATCCAAGTTTTCAAATTATAAATATGTTTCTTGAAAGATGGTAGGCTCCCAGGTTTCTGAGATACATTTTAAACTATACTATATGTAGTATTATCTTTTACTTATTTCTAGCAATTTTATTTGCAATTTCACCACAGCCATTTAGTTATTATTTTTATTTCTACGACCAACAAATAGCAATTTGGAGATCCATTAATTGGGAGAATAAGAATGTGTATACAGACAGATAATTTCTTCCTTTTATCTTAACCAGTATAACCATAACTTTGCGAAAATCGAATATTCTCTTTTGTGCTCGCGTATTTTCTCCTAATCTCCATAAAAGCTTCTTTTTACTTTCCTCCCCTTCAGTAGCTTGCTACGTACTTTATTTCAATTAAATGTGGGCTATACGTATGAGACTGTCAATTCAATTATATCGCGTAGAACAGAAAATACGAAACACAGTTAATAATTTAAAATGTATTACGTACACTGACAGAATAATGTAAATATGTTCAACAATTTTTATAGTAGGTAGTAGACCAATATAATAGGTTAATATAATTATTAATTGACAGATAAATTGGTCAAATAAAAATGATGTTTTATTCACTTAGGAAATTACTGTCATTTCTGTGGTTACACGAGAAGTCCTGGCTGTTGCTACATTATGGGTTAGTGACCTCAAGGATTGTCTTCTCGATCACCAAATTCAACCCCATTGGATTGGTCCCGTTAGGGGAACTTGAAAAGTAAAGTTTATCTCCAAAAAGCGGAAAATCTGGATGAATTGAAGGAATAAATACGGTATCACGTGGGAGCAATAGATCTGAATGTTTTAAGTAATGTGTGGATGGAAACTTTTAATCGTTTAGTACAATTGGTTCAAATTTTCAAATAATTCAAATTTTATAAGCTTTTATTACCTATTTTTTTAGCAATTGCTATATGATAACTTCTTATTTATTTGATATAAACATAAAATTTATACACGGAAAGTATTTCGGTCCGCAGAAGAAGGTGTGGCCGCCAGTGTTATGGCATTTAATTCTTCACAGCGTCTTGCGCCGTTTTGACTGGATTATCAACAGTATGGCCTAAGAATATTGCTTAGTGGAAAATTCAAAGGTTTGCGTAGATTAGACAGCCCTTGTGTGATAATGAAAGAAAAAAAATAGGTCCACGGGAAGAAGTGTGGTCGCCACTGTTATGGCACCTAGTTCTTGACAGCTTCTTGCTCTCTGTCAGCTGCATTATCAACAAGATATTCTAACAGCATTGCTTAGTGGAGAATTCACAGGTTTGCTCTATAATAGACTAGACAGCCGTCATATGATAATAAAAAAAGTGGTGCAAAGAACATTATCTGTCTTTTAATCGCAAGAAGACACAGATGGTTATCTTCGCAAAGAAAATGTAAAACAAAAACAGGAAGGCCCCCATGCATTTACACATACTATTGATATTTGCATCAGAAGTGAAATAAATATCTTAGTGTCACCTTTAACCAAATTTAGTTGTAATTGACTTCCACCTTGAAAGGAGATTAACAAGGAGTTTCATATCCTATGAGTAGTGTCTTAAAATTATAGGGAAAACATGGGGAATGAATCTTAAAGTTTACTATCATAAATCCGATCATAGTACAAGGGACCATTGTCTAGTAGATGAAGAGACAACAAGCTATAACAAAATTAGAACTTCCTCAGAACCATGATATGCCTCAAAGTTGTTAATGGCCTAAGAAGGAATGCCAGAATGCTGGAAGCCACTTGTGGAATAAAGCTGTCAAAGCGATACATCTTCCACGGATAAAGTCTGACTGCATTCACCCTAAATTCGTGTTTTACACACCTTACGTATGTAATAAACTTAACGTGTGAAAATTACCTACATAAACAGAATTTACGCATATCTGTTGAGTTGAGGATCATAAACAATACGAAGGCCATAAAAAGATGGACCGATTGGCTAAGAGGCTGCTAATCCTGGTGAGCTTAGGATAGTCTTTGGTTAATACACTACCAATAACGACAATAACGCAAATAATTAAAGGTAACATGGACCCTAGTCGAAGTATAGCTCTGATATTATTGACAATATTTAGAAAGAACTAGAAGCGTCTTTTGACAGGAATTATAGCTCGGCACTATCAGATGAGGATACATCTCCTAAATATGAAGTTGGACGATACACCTTACTATAGAGAATGTGAACATAATAGTGATGGTACTATTTTGGTAGAACGTTAACTAAATATGATCGACGTCAGGGAACTTCCCTTACGCGACTTAGTCGTCTATTTGGAAAAATAGGCTGGTTCATGGCCTAGGTGATAACATCCTTCAGGGAGTATATATGAGAAGAAGGAGACCCAGTGGGTCATAAATCCTTCCCTTTCACTATTCCTTGTCCCTTTCACCATTTCCAGGTTCTAGGACATTTGTTTCATATAAAGCAATACTAATCAACCATTTAATTTCAAATGTAATATTTATTTCACGAAAACTAATGTGTTTTTACGTAATAAATGGCAATTTTTTCAAGCCTAACTAATATGCTTACATTGGAATTACCAAATATATTCAAAGTTACAAACTACTCAAGTGGGGAGATAGCTCCACATCATCTACAAATGCATTATAATATACAATAAAGACTAAACAAATTAGGCCAAAAAACCTGGCCTTGCTACATGCCGACGACGAGCTCTGAATTATATGGCGAAATTTACCGTATTTTGTCTAACAGAGTTAGCACTAAAATACAGTGATTCAGACTGTTCGAAAACCACAAGGAAGATGCAAATCGTCCTCTATCTCAAGATATTACTAACTGCAGACCGGTTTCGACCTTATCTTGGGTCTCGTCAGTGCAATGTAACTGAGTATACATTTTTCAAACGAGGCTCGCATCTTGTAGACGCCGGTAAGTTCTACTACAGTAAAGCATAACAAGCGCCAATTCTCGAATACAATGCAAAATTTTACTTCGCAGATGGTAATTTTTACAAACTATTGAAGTGGGGAAATATCTCCACACCATCTGCAAATAGTTTACACAATAAGGACTAAACAATGTTTTGGCGTAATTTATTTAATCCTTATTGTATAAGACATTTGTGGATGGTGTGGAGATATATCCCCACTTCAGTAGTTTGTAAAAATTACCATCTGCCAAGTAAAGCTTTGCATTGTATTGATGATATTTAGAGTTAATGTGTTATAATAGAGAAAGACAATATACGTTCACAATGACCTACTCTTAATAAAAGTATAATTTAATACAACTTAAATTTACTAGAATACAAGAGTGAAACAATTCAAAGACTTGTTGAATTGAACCAAGACGGAACAAACTCGACCATTAAGTGTATAATACATTTACTATATTTATTCACCAAAAGTAAATCAGTACAATATAAACACCGATTCATTATGTACTTCAGTCTTGCGAATCCACAGGAGAGCGTTAGTTAGATTACTGGTGAACCTTGTGGCGAACCAGCCTGGCACTGTGTAGCGATTCGTCACACTGCTCCGGAGAATTTTACTCGTGCATAATTAATTATACGAGTTGAATTCAGGGAATCACCTGAAAACACCATTAAGTAGGGGAAGACGACTCCGTTCACATTTGAAATCTGGTAATCTCCGTGTACGTGCCAGGAAGGGTGTCGCGAATATTTGCTCTAATTCTCCAGAACTCCCACTTTGCCTCATACACCTGAGGGACCGAAGTGATCACGAGTTAACCGATTTAATTAGTTTCGTATTTGCGGAGTAGTTTTAGTTGTTGCGCATCGAAATTGGAAACCCCGAATTCGGGAAACCATTGTATAAATAACAATTACTGCGAATAAGTAGAGAAGAGGCGGTGAGAAGATACTCTTTCAGCATAAAAAAATCGTTCTGCAAGGAATTAGTCGATATATTTTGAACTGAATTTGCTTAGGCTTTAATTAATTTCATTATATTCCTTGAAATGACGAAGTGATTATTTCACTCAGTATTGATATAACCGTTTTTACTTTTCCACACTCAACTATACCAGAGCGGAAAAAGTAACGTAATCGTGTAAATCTTTTGTGGCTTCTTTTGTGGTCTCTTGAGCACATGAGATTTCTCCTGCAGCACATGAGATTTCATGTGCTGCATGAAACTCCTTTTATATGGGGCCGTAAATGAGCAGAACTTACAATTATACTTTTGAGGGAGCTTGTGTTTTAGAACGTGATCCTTTAACCTGCTTTTATTTATCGTTTTGTAGAGACAATTATCACACTTGTATACCGACATGGAATCTGTGTGGATCGCCAGGTGAGAATTCAGATCTCCTCTACGCTTCGCTAGAAAAAATGGGAAAACATTTTTTCTAGCGTTTATTTTTAGTTTTTCGACCTAAAAACTAAAAAAAAATGATTTTTAATAAATTTTGTGTATGTGTAGTTGTCGTCGGCTTTTTAAAATTTTTTTGTTAGCACGATAACTCAACTAAATCGTGTCGGATCGATCGGATTTTGACAGATTCTGATCGGCGACGTCTTTCAGATGACACCTATTGATTTTGAGGTTGATAGAATACACTCTTACCATGTTCATGGGTCATGAGAAAGCACAATGGTGGACTATTTGAGAAATTGTTTTAGTTAGCACGATCACTCAATGAATTCGTGTCTGATCGATCGGATTTCGACTGATTCCGATTAGGGACGTCTACCAGACGACATCTATTGATTTTGAGGTGGATAAAATACACCCCACCCTGTCCATGGGTCATGAGAAAACACGATGGTGGACTATTTGAAAAAAGTAAAATTGTCGCATAAAATATATCTGCATTTATGTGTCGGTTTATTTTTTCTCGGCCACTCAATTTCGAGATAGAGATGTTCTACGTGCGGAAAAGTCCGTTTTAAGGTTGTAAAACTGTTTATTTTTTCATAAAAGTAAACTTATTTAAATCGAGTTATTTTGTTTTTCTCTTTTAACATATAAAAATTGAAAGATCCAAATAAAATGGAATCAGCAAAACGTAGCAAGATAATATACAGAGCTGACAATTCCAAATCTTGAATAGGCTACTTATGCGTGGTAGAAAAAGGGAAAATGGAAAAGCTCATTCTAGAAAAGAAACAGCTTTTGCCTACGTTGCTACCACTAATGGCTTTCGCGTGAATGCTACCGGGAATGAAACTACAGATGCGTAGAAACTCCCTGATCGCATTATAAGTGGAGAATACACAATCAAATAACCTCCAAGATCCCCCGATTTAACCCCAAATTATTGCTTTTTTTTTGGATCTCGTCCGCTGAATCCCGACACAATCGTCATGTCCCTCGCTGCAATCCTTGATCAGATCGTCTTTCCATCGGTGATCCCTTTCAATTTCTTACTTTAAGAATGAGGCGGTGAAAATCTCTAGGTCTCGATGGTCGAAGTATTCAACAGAATATCGAAATTTATTTTGGAGATCAATTTATGTGGAGTTCAGCGACATGAAAAATCCAGGTTCCAGTCCACTGTTGTCTTCTGCGTTGGTTAGGCTTGATGCGTTTGACGGCGGTGATGCGTACTGTTGCTCCTAAACTAAGATTTGCCGAACCCTTACTGCATTAATGCCTTTCTGGAAAATGACGACGTCAACAAAGTAGCATGATGTCCAAACAAATTCCATAACAAGTAATACAACAATGTGAGTTGAGTCTGTTTGCGCTCTTGCTCCTTCTACTGAGTTATATACTCTCGGTGCCTTGACAATTCTTGTCCTACGAGCAAATGTATCCTATATATCTAGCATAGTTTATAAACATAATTTTTCACTGAACTGAATTTTGCAATCCGAATCAACTCAGTTAATTACTGAACGATTTACGTCTTGTAATGAAGTTTTGCTTCTCTAAGTGTTCTATATAGTTATATTCAATAATATAATTTGTATCTATTACTTGCCCGGCTGAACTCATTCACTCACCCCAATATAATTTCCAACAAGTATTTCTGTGGCGTTTCTCACAAACTGACTAGTGCTTCAGTGACAGCTCTAACAATTTCATAACAATTCCGTTTTCCGGGGTTCGTCAGCCAACAATGATCCGTTAAACAGAGTTTCCAGTGACAGTTAATAAGAGGAAAATAGTATGCGAAAGTCGGTAGGCAGCACAAAAATATATTTATTAAATAACATGCCCGTTTGCAGAGGAGAACGTGATATTAATAAAGCAGCAAGAGTGAAGTGACACTCCATTTTCGCCCTTACGTTAATTATTAATGAAAGACCGCTGTTCTGTAAAATAAAAAGGGTAATGTAATAACTCAAATGGAGTTTTGAGCTGTATATTTAGGCTTTTCAGTATATATGTAGGTTTTATGTTAATGTCAGTCATTTCGATGGTTAACTAGTTGTTTTATCTGTTATACAGTATTAATTATATTTAATTTTAGTTATTTTACGCATTTACGATTTCTACTCGTATGATGTGATGAATATGTATTTGTTAAGAACGTTAGTTACACTTATATTTTGATTAGATAATCGTACCCCGGCACTTTTTTGATTATCTTGTTTCAGAAACCAGTTTAAAAAATGTTTCAATAAATAAAACCCGCCACAGGTAGGATTCGACATTTGTCCTGGATCGGAACCGACCGACATACAGCTGTTTCGAACTTATTAGTTCTCATCAGTGCCGTACACGGTACGCCGATTCAGGACAAATGCCGAATGAACTTTATGGCGTATACATTTTTATCGATGCGATCTCTGTCAGTAACATATAAGTCGGAAATCGAGAAAGGAACCACCAAACCGCCAAGCGGTTATCAAAGTAGTTCCCGAATAGCAAAGCTATTACATAATCGCTCTAGGAAACAACTACTCCTCGGGCTAAAGCCCCGCCAGGCATTGAATTATACCCAGAAGCGATCCTCGACCCCTTTTCTCGTGTTTCTGCACGATCAGATAAGGTTTCAAAAAATAAAACCCGCCACAGGTAGGATTCGACATTTGTCCCGGATCGGAACCGAACGACATACAGCTGTTTCGAACTTATTAGTTCTCATCAGTGCCGTACACGGTAGGCCGATTCAGGACAAATGCCGAATGAACTTTATGGCGTATACATCTTTATCGATACGATCTCTGTCAGTAACATATAAGTCGGAAATCGAGAAAGGAACCACCAAACCGCCAAGCGGTTATCAAAGTAGTTCCCGAATAGCAAAGCTATTACATAATCGCTCTAGGAAACAACTACTCCTCGGGCTAAAGCCCCGCTAGGCATTGAATTATACCCAGAAGCGATCCTAGTGAAGCATAAAATTCACTATCAGAAATTTAAAACATAGATTTTTTTTTGTAAAATTTGTACTTCGCCTCGAGAACATTGTTCAATATCGTATTTTATAAATTTCTAGTTTATCTAAACTTATTTGCTTCACTGGATACTACTACTTTGTGATAATAATGAGTTGTGCGACTTTCACTATTTCTGTGTATATTCTAAATTTAAAGATCTAGACAGATAGATCTAGAAGCACAGGTAAATGGACACTGGTAGGATGATTATAATCGCGCACAGTAATAAGAACGGTCGCCTTTAAATAGTCATCATTCGCAGTATCTTAGGTATCCCATCAAACACTTCTATTTCGATACATGCGAGGGTCACTCAAATATGAACCGGAATCTTTGTTTGTCTGCCCTGTTTGGGCGGGGAGTTGGCTGCGGTTTCAGAGATAGTTAAGTAGTTGTTATATGAAATAGGTCGACACCATTAAGCAGTCCTCTCTCGCCGATCACGTGCCAGTAACGTCATGAGCGAACAAGAAGTTCATATATCTCTTCCGCATTGAATAATTATTATATTTCTCGCTAATGAGAGCATCAAATCGAGTCAGATTTTGTGGAGACTCCAAACACAGGTTTGAGGATGACACCGTGTCACAAGTCTACGTATTTTATTGTGCCAAAAGATTTCGAAGTGGCCGTGATGTAGTGGAGAATCAGAGACGCAATCGTCGACCCCGATTAACAGTCAATGAAATCAATATTCGTACCGTTAAAAATCTTGTGGAAGGTGACTGACGCCTAACTGTGCAAGAAATTGCATCAAAGATAGGCATAAGTGTTGGGAGTGTCCACACAATTCTTTCCGAAAAGCTTCGTGAAGTGTCCGTGATGTGGGCCTCACGGCTTTTTACTGAGCAGTAGAGAAATGTCCGTAAGAAGGTCTGTCAAGGGCTTTTGAATCGATTTTAAGGAGAACTGTGTTTAAACCAAATTGTGACCGTTGATGAGACATGGGCCTATCACTACACTCCAACAAGCAAGAGGGCGAACATGGAGCGGAGGAAAAGTGAAGAGAAACCTCCAATCAAAGCCAAAACTTTACAGCGGGGAAACGTCTTTAGACCGTGTTTTGGGGTTCAAGAAGTATGTTGCTGATCGATTTTCTTCATGACCGAAGGACCGTGAATGCGGCATACTACTACAGCCTGCTAGATGAGGTGAAGGCTTCTACTTAATCGAGGTCACCAACGTTTTCTTCATTCATGACGTTCTGCTGCTTCACGACAATGCTCGACCACATACAGCAGTCCTAACCCAGGGAAAATCAGAGAAAATGGAGGCCCCTTGAATACTCACAGTCCTGACTTATCGCCATGCGACTACCATATATATGCTTGGGCCACTGAATGTGGTGTTAGGAGGGGAGAGATTCGATGACGATACCCAGGTTGAACAGTACGTGTGCAATTGGCTTCTGGAAGGTCCTACTTCTTTCTATGGCGAGGAGGTTAAGAAGCTACCAACTCGGTGGCAAAAATGCATATCTGTTGAAAGTAACTGTATAGAAAAATAATATATTATTGTCTTAATTGTATCCTCAACCAGTACACCAGTAGAAACGGTTCATATTTGAATGACTCTCGTCTAGTGGAGTAGTATCTTACGACTAATTCAAATATGCAACACAAGAATTAATTATGAAAAGGTACTTTCAGTCTAAGAAGATCGTGCATATACGAGGTGCATTCAAGTTCTAAGGTCCCCGATTTTTTGTTTCATGGCTGGGAGCAGGTAGACAAATGCGGTTTGGTTTACGATACGTGTGAAGTCTTTGTGAATACGTGACAGAGGTGGCAGCACTGTTCGGCACACAAATCCTCTAGTGGTGACAGCGAGAGTGAGGAGTGTTGTTGACACTTAAAATGGTGACGTTTTCATTACAAGAACAGCTAGTAATCATTCGTTTTCTCCACATGCGTGGTGCGACACCCATTGAAATTCATCGCCAATTGACTGAGGCATGTGGTGGTGGTGTCATGAATGTGAAAAATGTGCGTTCATAGGTCAGACAGTTCAAAGAAAGCGAAACGTCGTATGATAACGAACTAAAATAGACTCTGCCTCGCACCAGCCGATCTGACAACATGGTCGCGCGAGTTGTTTTTGGAGGATCGCCGAGTGAGTGTGAAAGCCATCGCCTCCAAAGTTGGAATTTCCGTGAGATCTGTGCACACAATCCTGCACGAGGACCTAAAAATGCGGAAAGTGTCCTCCAGGTGGGTGCCACGAATGCTGTCGGACGACTATAAGACTGCGCGCGTGACAATTTTCCGGGCGATGTTGACATGTGATGAAAGCACGAATGGGAGTTTTGGGACAGCAATGGCGTAATCCTTACTCATTGCATTCCAAAGGGCACCACGATGACAAGTGCATCCTATCGACATGTTTCGAAGAACAAACTCTTTCCACCACTGCAACAAGAACGATCGGACAAGGCTCCATGTGTGCTTTTTCATCAGGACAATGCGCCAGCCCATCGGGCGTACACGACACAGCAGTTTCTTCTTGAAAACAACTTTGGCGTGGTTTCTCATGTTCTCTACTCACCAGACGTGGCTCCTAGTAATTTTTGGCTTTTCCCAACGATGAAGAACACTCTCCGTGGTCGCACATTCACTAGTCGTGCCGCTATTGCATCAGCGATTTTCCAGTGGTCAAAACAGACTCCTAAGAAGCGTTCGCAGCGGCCATGGAATCATGGTGTCAACGTTGTGAAAAATGTGTACGGCTGCAAGGAGATTACGTTAAAAAGTGACAAGTTTAAAATTTGTTGTATGACTAATTTGTGATAAATAAAATCGGAGACCTTAGAATTTGAACTCACCTCGTATATTTTTGGGATGTACTACCTTCGTCCTTACTTCAAGGTGAGTGGCAGTCATACAGCAGGTCTACATATATCATTGAATCGGTTCAAATAAGATAAACTACGAATCCCAATTCCGTGTAAGCTGTCCGAATCCATCGTACTTTCTTCTACTTTCAACTGTACCTCGTTTTCATTAAATTAAATGCCTGACCTATTTCCATACGTATTCCATTAATTAATATATTTTATTTATTCACAAACAATTTACTGAGACCTTGGCACGCATGTTCCCAATACTTAAACTAAGTTGGTACAGTTTTGTAACGGAATTTCAACTGTAAGACTAATTATTAAGACGGGGAAAGTTTGTCGATATATTTCAGGACCTGCCACCCTACCGGCTCGATCTCATTGAAATTTGCATTAAAAGGGGGGCGTGCTGACAAAATATCTCGCATAAATTAACGAAACGGACCTGTCGGGTTGGTTTACATGCCGCAACCGTTGTTTGCGATCTACGGCGAATATCAATGTTATCTTACGATGAAGTAACTTTAGGTACAAACGCGCGCTTTACGTCTATATTAAATAACTCCGTGCCTCTTTGTCTCCAACGCCAGATAGTTTTGTTTCGCTGTGAATAGACAGTTGTCGTGGCGTCGATATACGGGAAAGCCCAAACATCGGCCGTGGTTCGCATCAATCTAATGTGTATTGAAATACCACAACGGCTATAATGTAATTGTCCCTGTGACAACTCGTAACTTCCAAAGTTGGTGAACCAAAACCCTGCTTATATGTGGAAGCTGTAATCAGTGATGCAAATACACTTCTCGGTGTAATACAGGTCGCAGATTTAATTGTACTCCTTAACTGTATTTAGGTATACGTGAACTACTCAAAAAATACACCGCGAATACTAGTTTTGATTATCACTTCATTCATTTAAAATCTTTTATTTTCTATTTCTAATCTTTGGTACATAATTCTTAACCTCGCCAAGAGTCCGGCAACAGGATTCAACGGTTTTTAATAGGTTACTGTTAAGAAACAAAGAATATATTTGGACTAATTATTATTACAACTAAAAACACAATTCTGGAAATTTCTTAGAACATTTAGTTTGCAAAGATCACATCCCTAAGATGATCACCGTCTTCTTCTATATACATTGCTGCAATCTGTTCCTTAAATTGAACATAACGCGTCTGAGTAAATCTTCGTTTATCGAATTTATCACTTCACGAACCCTTTCTTTGAGTCCCAGAAGTGTTTGGGGACGAGTAGAGTACACTTTGGACTTCAAAAATCTCCACAGAAAAAAATCCGGAACCGTCAGGCGCGGTGATCTTGCGAGCCATGCAAAGTCGCCAAACCTTGCAATTAGGCGATTCGGTAACATACGCTGTAAAACAGCAATGAACCGTCTAGCTGTATACGCTGTGGCGCCGTCCTGTTGGAATCGTAATTCATCTTGGTCCATTCTTTGAAGTTCCACGGCCAAAAATGTTGTAAATGACTGTAACGGTGTGGCCGTTTTCTTCAAAACAGTATGGCCCGATCACACCAAATCTGTACACTCCACACCACACCGTTACCTTTTGGTCATAAAGTTGGTGTTCATGCATTTCTCTTGGGTCGTGTTCTGCCCAGCAGCGAAAGTTCTGCTTATTAACGTACCCGCTGAGATGGAAGTGAGCTTCGTCAGACATAATCAGTTTACCAAGAATTCCTGATTGTGGTTCAATGGTGCAAGAAATTGCCTGCAGAAATTGAGGCGCTTAACTTTATCAACAGGGTTCAGCCTCTGGACTATGTGTACTTTATACGGATGAAATTTCAAATCCAGATTTAAAATTTGTCGCATACTTCGCTCTGAAATTCGCAGTGCAATTAGTTGCCGAATTGCAGAACGTTGTGGACTCCGTTCAACGGCTACTCTGGTTTTTTCAGTGTTACCTTATGTACGAACTGTATGTCTACCTCCAACAAATTTTGAGTTTGCACTGCCCCTTTTGTCGAAATCTCTTATCCATCTCAAAATTGCATTTCTTGATGGGACTTCAGCGCGCACTAGCAAATTAAATCGACGGCGAAAACGCCTCTGGGTTTGAACGATAGACTGGGTCAGGATAAATAATTTAACAGTAGAGACCCATTGATTAACCGGTCAATTTGTCATTGTGAGACAAAACTTTCTATTTCAAAAAATAAAACCCGCCACAGGTAGGATTCGACATTTGTCCCGGATTGGAACCGAATGACATACAGCTGTTTCAAACTTATTAGTTCTCATCAGTGCCGTACACGGTACGCCGATCCAGGACAAATGCCGAATGAAATTTGTGGGGTATACATCTTCATCGATGCGATCTATGTCAGTAACATATGAGTCGGAAATCGGGAAAGGAACTACCAAACCGCCAAGCGGTTATTAAAGTAGTTCCCGAATAGCAAGGCTATTACATAATCGCTATAGGAAATAACTACTCCTCGGGCTAAAGCCCCGCCAGGTATTGAATTATGCCTAAAAGCGATCTTCGACCCCTTTCTCGTGTTTCTGCACGATCAGATAAGGTTTCAAAAAATAAAACCCGCCACACATAGGATTCGACAGTCGACTTCCGACTTATATGTTACTGACATAAATCGTATCGATGAAGATGTATACCATAGATGTACCGTGTACGGCACTAATGAGAACTAATAAGTTCGAAACAGCTGTATGTCGTTCGGTTCCAATCCGGGACAAATCCTGAACGATCAGCAATTACTTGCCTCTGGACTCATGTTATTTTCAATATTTTAAACCCGTGAAAAATATTCAAGAATATTAAGAATTGATCTTGCTGATAACAATCGTTTGACTAACCCAAATACTGGATATCAGTTCTTGTTTCTATTATGACGTGGTGGTACTGAATCGTCTCTTTCTGTATTCACACTCGACTATGACTTCACACGATCAGTGTTTAACAAAATTATATTTTCATGTTAAACTGAATTGGTGTATCTCCTCTCTATTAAGATTGTTTTAGTATTTTATTAAGTAATATAATTTACTTCTTTCCGCTATTTTGATATTAGCATCATACCCTATGATCTTAATGATGTATATCTGGCGTCTCTGATCTTCCATAATTCTGTGTTGTATATTATAGTATGTTTAATCTATTCGTACTTTCGACATTTCGTAAACACTTTTAGGAGACAACCCTCATTTTAACAGAGCATCTTTATGTGTTACAGTATGCTTAATTAATGTAGTCAATGTTATTAAATGTAACCTTCCCCTCCCTAGCTTGAGGTTTTAGGGAAAAGGAGTTAATTTCCGTGTGTCCAAACAATTAATACTTTCCACATTTTGTAAATAGTTTCAGAGCACAACCTCATTATATCGGAGCAACTTTATATTTGTTACACAGTTCCAAGCCGTAGTTCCCCTAGACCAATGGTTTTCAACCGGTGGTACGTGGACCGCTTGGGGGTACGCGAAAATCTGTAAGGGGTACGCTGTTAACTACCAAAACATATACAAAATTATATTGATACATGCTAGAATTTAATTGTGACAAAACTTTGGGTATTGAAGAAGAGTACAAAGAACTAGCAAACATTGCTGTGAAGTACCTTCTGGGGTTTATTACAACTTACTTATGTGAAAAGGGGCTTTCAAGTTTATACTTACCTGAAGAATAAGTATAGAAACAAGTTTAATGTTGAGGATGATTTACGGCTATATTTGACCAAGCTGGAGCCAAACATTGATGAACTTTGTAAAGAAGAAGCCCAGCATTCCCACTAATTATTTTCTGAGGCCCTTTTAATTTTATATCTGATTAATAAAAACTTTGTAATAAAATGTCCATTAATGTAAAATTTCTTGTTTTTAATTTAAATTACCTATTCGTAATTAGACTTTAACATATTAACAATTAAACTCTAATTTAACTAATATAACACATTTTAATAAAACTAAAGTGTTTTTGTTGGGGGTACGCATAGTTAATGATACACAAAAGGGGGTACGCGAGTTGAAGAAGATTGAGAACCCCTGCCCTAGACCATAGATAAATATTAATTGTGTTTGCAAGGATATATTGTAGAAAAACTTAAATTGTTGTATCTGTGTAATTGTTTCCTTGTTCAGTATCTCTTGCGATATCCCTTTCATTGCACTCACTGTCTCTGGGATATTTTAATTTTGAGGCTACCTCAAAACAACAACTAACGAGAACTTGATTCCTTTAGAACATAGGTACATAGAACATGTTTTTACTTTTCCTTGTCATGGTTCTGCAAAGCAGAATGGATTTTATCTTATAGGTATGGTTATACATTATTTTACTTATTTTGCTTTTACTTCGATATAATATATCTCTCTCCAAGCCACAGCATATATAATAGATAGGTAGGTAGTAGTTTTCTCTGGCTAGTCGATATCTATACATAATTTTGTTTACTTAGTGCGACCGAATAGTGGAGTGCAACATAGATAAGTAATAGACTACTAAAACGACATCGCTGCTCTAAAACTAAAAATGACCCTTAAAGTGCCGTTGAAATTTAAATTATAATTTATAACGCATTTATATAGCTGAAGTCATAATCTGGGTAACTATTTTCTTTCACGTCAAGAGCTATTTACCAAAATTACCGACCATGCAACGAACTTACCCACTACTAAAGGGCTTAAGTGTAGAATTAAAAATTCTACTGGCCGCCATACTTTCATACGTTCTAAATTAAATATGACGTGGAAGAACAAGGGAATATTGAGTCGCGCAAAAACTAATAATGCCATTTTATTGCTATTGCTACTTTTTAAGAAAATAAATGGTATTTACAATTAATATTTTATTAATTGTATTATATTATAAAGTATATTATAGTACATATTATAGTATAAAAATAACCTGCTTAGAGGATCAATTGAAGTTGCAAGAATGCATAGACCTTGTTGTGTCATGGTGTTCTAAGAATAAATTATCAATAGACATAGATAAATGTAAAGTTTGCTCCTATACTTTAAAGAAACAACCACTAGTATTTGATTATTCTCTTGGTGGTACAATTTTAACACGTTCCGAAAATATTAAGAATCTTGGTGTATACGTTGATGATAAATTGTCGTTCTCTGAGCATATAAATCATGTGGCTTTTAATGCATATAATACCCTTGGTTTTGTCACTAGGAATACAGCATCATTTAATAACACTGTTACCTTAAAGTCACTATAGTTTGCATTAATTGGTTCAAATTAGAATATTGTAGCCTTATTTGATATCCTCGATATCTAAATCATATTAATCAACTTGAAAGTGTCCAGCGGCGTTTTTTTAAGTATCATTTCGCATAAACAATTACTATCCAGTAAGAGGTTACGACCATACTTTGCTTCTACAAAGATTTGATATCCAGTCATTGAACACTAGAAGGGTGCTTACCAGCCTCTCATTTTTATTTAAATTGTTCCACAATAGAATAGATGCACCCGCAATGCTAAGCATGTTCAAGATACGTATACCTAGACTAGGCTGTCGAGAAGAAAGTTTGTTTAATTGCCAGCCTGCAAGAACTAATGTACTGTTAAAGTCACCAGTGTTTGTTATGTCTCAGAATTTTAACGTAATATCTACACTTGTGATTTGAACAATTGTACTCATAATGAATTACTGTAGGGAAACAACTTTTTACTGTTCTGAAAATTATATGCTACTGAAGTAATCGATTGTATATTTGTTTTAAAATTATTTAGAGGTTAACCTTTTGTTATTTATTTTTCTTTTTTTTTTTTGTTATATACAGGGTGTAACATAAAGGTTGGGAATAAATTAAACAGTGGATTGCTTAGTAAAAAAAAAATAGATTTTCTTCATATGAAGTTATGCTCTATGGGTTTTCGTTTCCAAGCTATAGGGCGCCAAAGAATTTAAAAAAATTTAGTTTTTCTCTAATAACGTTCGAAGATTGGAAGATAATTAAAGGAAATTTTAGCCGTAGCTTAATTTGATAATGCCCTAGTAACAAGAAAAAGATTGACTTTGTAAGTTACTCAGTGGCGTGCATACACATTGTACCGTAAGGTTTTTTAAAACAATTTTTAATTTATTTTTTAAGATCTACTTTTCATTTTAAATAAAATTACCCTCTTGCGTTTTATTTGTATCTCTTGTCATTTTCCCGTAATTAAAACTTTTGTAAATACTATTTTTCCCACTTCCATAAGAAAATGAAAATTACAAATACATTATGAAGTATGCTTTGACTCAATTGTCAGTTAAGACATTTAGTTTTCCTTAAACGGTTGTACTTTGGTTTAGATCTGTTAAAAATGGACTACTCATTTAAAGAATTAACAGATATACATTTTATGTATGGCCTTGCCAACGGAAATACTGTGTTAGCTATGCGTCTGTATGTTGAACGTTTTCCAGCTCGGCGCATTCCAAATAGGAAGACTTTCTCGAGAATTCATGCGCGCTTACGTGATACCGGCTCGTTAAAGCCTTGCACCTCCATCGGAAGACCTCGAAATGTAAGGACAGTACAACTTGAAGAACAAATCCTTCAGACGGTCGAGGCGAATCTTGAATCAAGTACTAGAAGAATTGGAAGAATGGAGAGAGTAAGTCATATGACTGTCCAACGAATCCTGCACGATAATTTGTTATACCCATACCATCTACAAAGAATGCAAGCACTTTTTGCCGAGGGTTATGTATCACGTCTCATATTTAGTACCTGGTTTTTAAATAAGTGTAATCAGAATTTGTTATTCCACTCATTCATTTTATTTACCGACGAAGCTGGATTTACAAGGGATGGTATAGTTAATTTTCACAATAACCATCTGTGAGCTGATGAAAATCAACATGGAATGATACAATCTCGGCACCAGCAGCGATTTTTAATTAATGTTTGGGCCGGAATAATTGGCGATTTTTTGATTGGTCCCATAGTACTACCAAATAGACTAGACGGATTATCGTATCTGGATTTTCTTCAAAACGAATTACAACCTCTATTAGAAGAAGTCCCAATTGAAACACGCCAGAACATGTGGTTTATGCATGATGGCGCCCCAGCTAACTTTAGGCGAGAAGTGAGAGAATATCTGAATTAAACGTTCCGAAATAAATGGATAGGTCGTGGAGGGCCAAGAGCGTGGCCTCCTCGTTCTCCTGACCTTAATCCATTAGACTATTATTTGTGGGGGCACTTAAAAAACATAATTTATTCCGTTCCCATTCCTGATGTGCAGACCCTTCGGCAAAGAGTTGAAATGGGCTGTCAGCAAATTCGAGAGATGCCTGGTATTTTTGGAGGAGTAAGAGAATCCATGAAAAAACGCATTGAAAAATGTATTGAAGTTAGGGGGCAACATTTCCAGCACCTTTTGTAGTCGAGTTTGTTAGTTTATTACTTCCTATTACCTAGTCAATAAATTCTATAAATTCCTAAGTTACCTCTATTTTTTATTATTGTTAAAATAATGTGACATTTTAATATCATATTCAATCAAAAAGTATTTTCAATGCTTACTCGACCATTTTCGGTGGCTGAGTCAGATCATACTTGATAATGTTTTTATTACTTTAATTTTCCTATGTTAGCAGTGGGAAAAAATTAGTATTTGCAAAAGTTCTAATTACGGGAAAATGACAAGAGATACGAATAAAACGCAAGAGGATAATTTTATTTAAAATAAAAAGTAGATCTTAAAAAAGAAATAAAAACATGTTTTTACCAGTGGCGTACCACAATTTTCTTCCGAAAACTTTACGGTACAATGTGTACGTACGCCATTGAGTAACTTACGAAGTCAATCTTTTTCTTGTTACTAGGGCATCATTAAATTAAGCTACGGTTAAAATTTCGTTTAATTATCTTCTAATTTTCGAAAGTTATTAGAGAAAAACTAAATTTTTTGAAATTCTTTAGCGCCCTGTAGTTTGAAAACGAAAACCCATAGAGCATAACTTCATATGAAGAAAATCTATTTTTTTTTACTAAGCAATCCACTGTTTAATTTATTCCCAACCTTTATGTTACACCCTGTATATATATTTATATATATATATATATATATATATATATATATATATATATATTTATATATATATATATATATATATATATATATATATATATATATATATATATATATATATATATATATATATATATATATATATACTGTACACATATGTATGTATTTATTTTTTTTGTCCTATAAATAGATTTATCTGTTGGGCAATAAAGGAATTATTATTATATTGCGATTTTTTTAACTTTTAAAAAAAAAAGTTTGGACACACAGAAATTAGAACATCCTTCCCCAGAAAGCCTACAGGCAGGTTTTATGTAGGGGAAGGTTACACATATAAACGCGGACAAACACCCAGCCCTGAGGGAAGTGCCAAGTTCCCTCTGGTGAGAATCGAACTCACGCAGACAATGTACCCAGTATTTGGCCCAGTTGCCACCCTGTTACCAAATACCAAGTCAGTACCACCGCGGCACCATGAGAATAAGACCATGCATCACCCATCCAAGTCGCAACCGTGCAATCCGTTGCTTGACTTCGAACAGCGCAGGTCCGACAATGAACGGAGTACGCTGCCTCATCCTCTTCAACTTCATTGACTATATTACATATTTATAAAAATGTGAGAAATGAGTGCAAAAAATTAAATCAAAAATAAAATTTTAACATTTTGAATCTTAAAATCAGAGCCTTTTTGACCATATGTTTGTAAGAACTTTCCGTCTTAGAATTATGTAAAAATTTCTTTATTGAAATATTGACCATTTATTAAAAGACACTATACATAATATAGTAAAAGCGACTACGACTTTATTGTATTTAAAATTAAAAAAAAAAACAAACAGTTTTACATTCATTTTTGTATTTTAATACAACCATTTGTTTCCTTTTTGATGTTTTGTGTGTTGCATTAAAATTTGTATGTCAGTTTTATGTGAAATTTCAACTTGAAGCGGTTCTACAAATTTTCCCTATTGGTAAACTTAATAATCATAATGTTATTATAAAAGTCCAGTTTGTCATAATGTGAGTTGCACATAGGCACACAATTAGTAACATTTATTTTTTCTACGACTGACTTAAAGAGTGTTTATAGTGCACTATTAACTACACTTGAAAATTGATAGTCTTATAGCATGTTACACATATTTAACGCACAGCATATGAAAAGTTTTCACACGCTCCTAATATGTTTACTTGTATTTTAACAACATAAATAAATAAATGATTGTTATAATTACTATGTAATGATAATATTTAGTTGAAGTATATGCTTCTCAGGCCTAAAAATAAACAGCGTATGACACACAAAAAACAAAATACTAACCTACACCGAATATCGACCCTCGACAATTGGATAATGGAACGATTCCTGCACCAAGTACAATACCATACTCCTTAACTAAATGTTTTTCTAGTATGCAATAATATTTATTACACTGAAGCCAATTGCGCACGAACACCACCACTCTAAAGCGCACTGCTAAAACCTACTTTAACGGTCCAAACATATAAAAATCATATGACGATAGGTTCGGACTGTATAATGTGTGTTCAAGGGTCTCTTAGAGGAGTTTCTCCAATTTCCAACGTGTTGGGTTTGCCGTATGGCGTCTCAGTTTCGCGAAGCAAAATGGCCTTCCAGACGGGTTATCGTCGTCTTTTTCTCCGATAAACGTGCTTTGATTTGGCCCAAGAAAGTGTAATAATAAGCATTATTAATTGTTCTCTAGCCATAAAGAAAATGCATCAAAAGAATCCCAAAAAACTGTCGCGGAATTTTCTCCACTGACAACGCGCTTTGGCCCTCTTCGGGATGGACTCTCCTTGTTTTTTACCATTTTTTGCTCGTCTACATGCTCTCGGAATGTAATGTTGAATCCAACGCTCTTGGGGTCATTATGCGACTAACGAAAGGGTCTTCCTCGGGCCGATAACATTTGAGAAGCCAGTGGCCTATGTCAAAATGAACGTTATTTGTTCCTCTAAAACGAGGTGTAATATTGCCGAAACCAGGCTTATAATGGATGATCGAATAGATACTTCCAATCTGATTATCTCAGAAGGGATTTAAGCGACAGTGAAATGGCGGTCATTTTCAATAACAAAACTGCTTGAATGTGTTCTTTGAATAGAGAATGTTTTGTGTCAATAAAACACTCTGGGTGGTTGTGAAAGGGTGTTTGCACTCAACTGTTCTCGCAATCTTAGTAAAATTTCATCTAAACGGGTCCCCGCATCAAAGACTTAATGATGCGTTGCGCAACATATGGGTATATAGTGATCTCGCTCATCTTTGTTACTGCTATACTAACGTTCTCAGGGCTGCGTCGATGACAATTCTGGCCTCCCATTACCCCCTTCTACAGTTCTCAACAGCACCCAAACCCAACGCTGCTTCTTCCAAGAACGCCCACCTGAAATTCTTGTGTATATTTGAGCGCCCCTCGTATATTTTGATATGCTCGGATATACCATTTATCGTAAAAAATGTACACAAAGATTTAATAATATATTCTGACAAAACAATATCGTTCTTTTTTTTATAAAATCATTTTCTCCACCTATTTTGTAAAATCGACCACTATATCTGTACGATAGATAGTAGCTTAATAACTGGGGGCAAATAGTGCTGCATTGAAGACAAACACGAATAATAATACAAATAACGTATTTGCTACCGCGAAGCCTCGTCGACATGGAGTACCATTGCACGGATTTACATCAACTTACCACGAACCCCACTTAATAAATCAAATAAAATTGCGGGGCTGCATAGAATAAATTGCAGCAACGGAATAATTAGTCCTGCACTAACCACTCATCATCCTTTGCTCCACTAACCGCATAATGCAGCTTGACGTTGAACATTTATAACCTCGGAATAGTCCATAGACGGGCATGGGTTATCTGCATACGTTCGCGTCCCGGGAGAGGGGTAGTTAAGTGGCGGCAACGGTGCAGCGGAATTTAGGACTTTATCCGACGTTATCTTGTTTCCAAACAGATGTTAGATAGCTTTACTAGAATGCGCCACCTGCGCTATGCTTTTACGACATTATTCTCTCTTTAACTTTGACAATAAAATAACATAAAAATTGGGGGACTACTGTCCTCGATAAAGCTGTAAAAAACTTAAACAGCAATCTGATCGAAGAGAAAACGGAGTTTTACGTAAGAAAGATTTTAAGTAGCATACTCTTAATGATTATTAAAAAAAATTCTGTCAACACATAAAACAGGCAACTTGTTCTCTAAGCAAACTCATGTCCCGAATATATTTATTAACTTGTAGTCCAGTTAACTAACGGTTTAAATCGGAATGTTGAGATAAAAGGCTGACTTTCGTATATTAGTTTGTTTCAGGCATTCTATAACTATGCATGTAAGTTAATCTTTTTTAAATCAAAAAGGATAATAGTTAGGAAAAAAAGTTTCACTTAAAACTTATTGAGCATAAAATTATGATAAATCAACCTTTTGACTTTTTTGCTACTGTCAAAAGTAACAAAGTTAGGTAGGTCGTAATGTAAGGGATTCAACAAAAGTTTTAAAAAATCATAACAAACCAAGAACTTAACGAATTTAAACTCTTTTAATCTACTCTAAAAAAATATGAGCTTTCTTCTTAGAGAAATACTTTTTTTTAATTATTAATAAAAACGTTATAATAATTTTAATTTTTAAAATGTCAATTTCAAGGACTTATGAACAATTTTTTTTTCTGTCATTCGATTCATTATTTTAAAAAATGAAAACTGGCTTTTGAAATTTATTTTTAGCTTCAGACAGGTAGAAATTCAATCACCTGTTGAATTTTATTTAGATCCTCCGCTATTGCTTAGTACGAAGTTGTAAAGTTATGTTGTATATTGTCCCACTCAAATAATTAAAAAGTGTTTGACGACAAAAAACTATCGTTTTATTTGAAATTTTTTTCTCTAACTATTATCTTTTTCGATTTATTTTGAAAAAAAAATATTTATATTTACAAAACAGAATATTATAATAAACATTCCAATGCAGATAAATTATTTAGAAAACTTAAACCTAAATTACAAACACAAATCTAAATAAACAGGATGTACAAAATGGACTGTAACAATTATTGTAATACACACAGAGAACAGTCTATTTCTATTAAGAAAATGTTTTTTTTTACTTTTTTTGTTCGTAATGCTACATTGTAGTTTTGGCACAATTAGGAAATTCGACATGTTTACTAAATTAATTCTAACATCAGAAAGTTGTGTTTAGAAATTACTGATCGATAAGTGATTTTTTGTATCAGAATTTGGAAAGTTATACATATAGACGAGGACAAACACGCCCATGCTCAGGAGGAGGTGCCAAACTCCCTCCGTTGGAGCTTGAACCCAACCATACAATGACACTCCAATACTGGGCCCAGTCCGCCCAGTATTGGAGTGTCCCTGGACCACATCAGTGATATTGTCGTAGCTACGTACGAGTATATATGATAGAAACGTATGAAAGGTCTGTATATTATGTATGATTTGATAGGTCACCTATCAATTCAGAGACCACAGAACAGTAATTGATAAATAAAATGTAAATAAAAATATCACATTTAGAACTTTGAGTTATTCTTTCTATTAAAAACAATATTGAAATTACACTTATTGAATGTTAATTGGAGTGTTTACAGCAATACTTATTCTCCAACATAATGTTCTTTTCAATTACATGAATAATGGTGATACCTGCAGGACTGCTAAAATTTTCTTGTTCATTTTCATATACAATTTGTTTTGAAAATTCTTTAATCTTCTTTTGCAATTTTTAAGACTCAAAATTTCAATGCCGTTCTTTGGCAGAACAGTGGCAAAACTTTTTTGGAATACATATCGTTTTTATAATCTTCTTATTTCATAAAATGTGCATTACTAACTTAACGTAAACTATTTGGTTGTAAGTATTTATTGTATTTGAAAAATAACTGAGTTATGATTTGAGCCATGATTTTGCTTTGACAAAATGCCTTTTGTCTTTCTGAATGAAACGAACGCATATATCGAAGTAAATCTGGCAAATTTAGGTATTTTGCCAACTTCATATTGTAACCTGCCCACTACTTGTTTAATGGCTTTGCTATTGCGCATGGTCAGTATAAGTGAGATGTGTTTTTTCTCTAAATCTTTAAATGTTTTGATCGTCGTTTTCTGGACTAGTGTTCGTTAAAATGCTTGGATGATTAGTTTTCTTATTAGGAATATTTATTATAGTAAACAAACCTCGATCCCGAATGTCAAGTAAACTTCATCAGGAAACTCCTTTAAAAACTTGTACATATCTTCGATTGAAGAAAACGTTCGATGTATAATATTATACCTACCTCTTAAGAGAAGCAATTAGGTTTACAAATTCTTAAATATCGACAGTATTATTGAAGAATATCGCAGGTTTCGGTATGGAATGCCGAATACTAGTCAACCTCGTAAATTATGGTACTTGGAGATTTAAGTTTTTTGTTTATCCTAACACAATACGCTAACATTACTTTTTGTAATATTTTCATAATTTATTTCGATGCCCTAAGCTTTGAGGTGTGTGATTTGTTTATTTTCTACCGTTTTGTTAACTTTACTGCTATAATCGCAGAAGCTACATGTCAAGCTTTCTTAAGATCAAAATCGTCAATTTCTTGAAAAATTGAGAATTTCCATAGAAAGTCGGTGTTGAGAACACCAAGGAACTTAATTCATTTAAATCAGAAAATCCATATAGTAATTATGAAAAAATATCAAAAGGCATCTCGAACGTAAAGGCGAGACAAAGTTGAAGACTGCAAACATTGTCTTCAATCATCCCTTACCATTCTTAATATATTATAATATATATATATATATATATATATATATATATATATATATATATATATATATATATATATATATATATTCTTTATTTGCACAAATTTTTCTCATCAGAAATATATTTCTTTATTACAATATTAAGACTTTGCAAGCCTCATTTGCATTTCCTCCATAACTAATATATCACATCCGCAATAGGATAACCGTACTAGAAAACAATGAAAAAAATTTAGGATATCAGTTAGACTAATGGCTATTATTTCTTATCATAAATCCTAATTGTTATTTTTAGTTATTTTATTTATATGGCGTTTAAAGTTAATTTAATATCAAAAGTAACACCTAGGCCTTTAATTGATGTAATTTTATTTATTATACTTTAATAATAAAAAGGGTATTATGGCATAATATCCTTTTGTATTTAGATCTAAATAGTTTAATTATGACCAATTATATAAATTGATTATCTCGCCCGTCTGACTTTAAAGTCATCAGCAAATAAGGAAATTGCATTTTGTTTGCAAAGAGTTTGGACAAGGGGTCACAGTACGATCCCTGTAGCACTTCCCGTAAATAATTTTTCTGTTTCCAAAAATTATTCAAATAACTCTTAACTCTCAAATAACTCTTGTAAATAAAGACTTCTCACAAACTACTGAAGGTTGGAGATATTTCCAACTTCTCACAATCAGAGTTTTGAATATAGCTTTTACAACATTAATGAGTAACTATTTTCTGACTATAGCACATAGTTCACTAAATAGAAAGAAAATACTTGGAGTTGACCAATTTTTTTTATCGCTTGTGCACATACTTGTTTTCTATCACGGGGTTATTCTGTTTTATGGAATAAAATAAGGGGGATGCTGATAATGTAAATCTGATATAAATAAATGTTATAGCTTCATGCATAACGTCACAAAAAATATATGGTGAAATCAAGAAATACTTCAGTAATTTGTGATCACAATTAATTTTGCCAGCTGTCGATATTTTCCAAAAATTAAAAAGAATAGTAAATCGTGAGAATAAATGTTTAAATCGTGAGATTAAATACCTACCCGTTAGAGGTTTATTTTTCTTATCTACTGAACATCCCCGACTTGATTTAACTTCTTATTTTTCAAGTTACGAGGCATAAAGTTAATTAACCCGAAAATTATATGCCTAAAAAACTCCGCCTGTATAAGTTCTTAGAATCATTTTACCGGATTAAATATCATTAATAAAATATTCATAAACCGATGGCTTCCTCGAAAGGAAGTTTGTGAAAGTACGGTGCGACGCGCAGTTCGCTTCTAATGAAAAAAAAAAAAAAAAAACAGGCAATGAATCCAAGCATTTTGTAACCGTTTAAGCTTACATTATTTACATGATTAATAAAAATCAGTCTGCAATCGAAGATCACTTCTAAGTCTCGATATTCACTAACTTTATTTAAATTAATGTTATTAATATTATAATCAAAAGTAATAGGATATTCTTGACGAGTAAAATATATTAAATTAGACTTACTGCAGCCCTAGAGACTTAAAATGCAGCCCTGCACACATGTTACCTAACGAAATAGTTTACAGCCATCTACATACAACAACATTTTCGACTCTATATCCTGGCAGATATTTATAAATGCGATAAATATAAGAGGCTCCAAAATAGATCCTTGTAGAACGCCCAATGGTATAAGTGTTTCGACAGAACTGAACTATGATACTGAACTAGTAGTCTTATATTCTCTAAATATGATTAAGAAAGAACAATAAAACTGTCTGACAATCCAAAGTTGCATAACAACTTATTGAGTAAAATATCATAGTCTAACCTGTGGAAAGCTTTAGAGAAATGACATGTACTTGGAAAGCAACTAACAACAAACTATAATACAGACCAGATTCCTTACCGTAGATATGCCCTTAACAAATTCGTGTTGACACTCAGTGATTTGAGACCTTGCATGACAAAGTGCTATATCATATACCATAATCTAGAAGAATTATGGCTAAAATTACATACCATCGTAATAGGTCTATAGTTTTCAATTTGCATTTGTCATCTTTCTTGTATGCTGGACATGCCTTAGGTTTTTTTTTGTCGGACTTTACTGTTTAATCGACAATAATATGTACGTAGAATATCAACACTTCTGAACTGTGCTAAACAACGCCTGGGATACCTCGGGGTTTGAACTTGGGCCGTCTGCTATTTTGTAGTTTTATAAATGATTTGACTCAATTACTTAAACAGAGAATGATGATATCTACAGATCTTAATTTATTTAGTAGTTTGGCGGTAGCAAGGATAAAGAGTGCATATGTCTTGACCGGGAATCGAACCCGGGTCTCCCAATTTCCGGTTGGTTGCTCTGACCGCTGAGCTATCGAAGCACACTCATTATCCTTGCTAATGCGCCAGTTTAATGCGTCGCTACAGTACTCCCTCCCTAGAGACATAGTTTGTCTCGATACAATTTAACGGAATGTGACTGCGTTCGCCATTCTTACGAACCGTTGTTCGGTAACCCCCGGACTGTAGGGCGATGGATAGGACGGGAATCGAGTCCGCGAATTTGAGATATAAGGGAGGTTGGATGTACTGGAACGAATCACATCACGTCGGGGTTACCACTTGACCGGGAATCGAACCCGGGTCTCCCAATTTCCGGTTGGTTGCTCTGACCGCTGAGCTATCGAGGCACACTCATTATCCCTGCTAATGCGTCAATTCTAATGCGTCACTACAGTAGTATATCAACCATAGATTGTTGCATTATTGCTACGAGCTCTATGTGCCAATATAGAGCTCGTAGCAATAAGTAATAAGAAACATTAATATCGATCTAAACGTCTACATAATGAAACACTGTGGAGAATAGTTCACCAATCATTTCAAATAATATAAATGGCAAATTCAAAGGTCGTAAGTCCGATGATAATTTATAACACAAACGGAATTATATAGAGCAATGTTTCCCTTTTAACGATAAATTACAAATAAACAATTTATTATTTGGTTGGTAGATACTAGTTGTTAGATACCTTTGAGATGTTATAGATATATATAATAAATACATTTCGTACAAAACTAAAATAAAACAATATAAGAGAATAAGAATATTAATACATAGTATTCCCTTATTTTTTCAAAAATAGAAAAGATTTCATACACATAAATTTAACTTAACTGTAATAAAGTATATTACTACCTCTGATGCTGAAAATTGCATTACTTTTCCTTGATTGGCTCTAGTATCTGAAATAAATATGCATGATAAATATTAATGCCAAGTAAGAAAAACAAAATAAAATAACCAATTTCTCTTGAAATCGAACTACAACATACTGAAATTTGAACGAAATTTACCGAGGGCCACTTTCCATAAGAAACATCCTTTCCCTAGCAATTTTTGAGAGAATAAGAATATTAATATATAGTATTCCTTTATTGTTTCAAAAATAAAAAAGATTTCTTACAAATATATTTAGCTTAACTTCAATAGCACTGGAGAACAGTCAATTTGTTGCCAGGAATTTAAAAGTTGATTTAGAGTACCATTACTGCTTCTGATGCTGAAAATGGCATTATTTTTTCTTGATCGGCTCTATACTATAACCAATAAATGTAAAGAGTGCAATGACCGAGAGAAGGTGGGGATTTTGTCTGGAACAGAGGCGTAGATGTTTTTATTTTTTTGGCGGGGTCAATGACTACAAGTACTGCTACAATTATTGATATGGCGGAAATTAAAAAAAAAATTGCTAAATCGCATACGGAAGAATTTTGTGAGTAAAAGCAAGTTTTTACACCATGAAGTATTGCTAATGGCACGTTAGCATTTTTTTAGTGAGTGGTTCGCCAGAAGTCTTCCCACATTAATAACAATTCTATATAAAATAAGCAAAATTTTATAACAAAAACAAAATAAAAAATTCTTTTCCAAAATTGAACAAAACTCCATGACATAAACCAAATTCTGTAACAAAAACAAAATAAAATTTTCTTCTACAGAAAATAAATAAAATTCTACTACAGAAATAAAAAGAAAATGTTCGAAAAACAATCTTACCCTTTCCAATTTTCGAGTTATCACTCACTATCACTTTTATCGACACTAATAATAATGGAATTGAGGGTTTCATCAGTCATATTATCTACATCCCACATTTTCTGTTCTTCTCTTTGAACATGACCAATACACTGTCTCCAGTCTTCTGCTGTAATATTTTCTAATGCTTTCTGAAGATGACGTTGGACATCGCCCAATTTAAATGTTCTATTTTCTCTGGCCACATCCCCTTTAATTTGTGCCCAAATTAACTCAATTGGGTTCAACTCACAATGATATGGGGGTAAACGTAAAACAGTAGTTCCATGGCTTAATGCTAATTCTTCTACAGCAAGTTTCTTATATTTACTTACATGTATCTTCACAATTCGAAGCAATTCTGGCTTTAAGCTATTTTCAGCATAAGGGATACCTTCGTCCCGTAACCATTTTTGAATCTGTGCTTTCCTCGATGACTGTTGTGGCGTTTTTTTTTCGCATTTTCGATTATGATACGGGGCATTATCCGTAACGACGACAGATTCTGGTTCTATATATTCAAGAATGTCTCCAAACCAATTTTCGTATACCTCTGCATTCATCTCTTCGTGGTTGTCTCCTGTTTTCTTGGACTGAAATATTGAATCACCATTTACTAAAAATCCACTATCACTTCCTATATGTATAATTATCAAACGATGACCTTTCCCAGACTGCATTTTTATACCAGTTGACCAGCCTTCAATAGCTGCTTGCCGTACATTTTTTCACATTTTCATCTTGCCATACTTTTTTCACAGTGTGCCCCTCGTTGATCCATGTCTTATCCGTATAATAAATTTTCTTTCCTTGCATCCGAAATTCTTTAATTTTCCTGAGATAGCTTCTTCTCCACTGTACTATTTCACTTCTTTCAATAAGAATACTCTTTCTATCTATTTTCCCATATGTAAACTTCATGCCATGTAAAGTTTTCCACAGTGTCTCCTTACCCATTTTAGGGATTATCTCATTTTTAGTAACAGCTTCCAGCACTTCCTTTAACGTTGGTAATTCATTTTTCCTAAAAAAAATGTATGAACGGTTCTTTTTATAGCATATTTTGTATCTTCGTCAACTTCCACTTTCGTTGGACCGCTTTTTGGTTTCGGTGCCTGTACTTGTCCATATATTTTTTGTTCTCAAAATATTTTACATATTTGACCTTGAGACTCCTGTATAATCTGCGCACATATCTACTACTTCATCTTTTAAACCAGGATGGATTTCTTCGTAGATACTGAAAAACACGTAAAATCATTTTCTTTTCACCCAGGTTCGACTGGTCAATCCTTTTGCAGTTAATGACGGCCCTGGCACATTTTCCTCCATTGCTAACGTAATCGAAATTATTATTACACTATCAATATTATGATATTTAATAGCTTCACATACTATATGCACCAGAATCTTAATTCACACGTATCACGTTTTCAAGAAATCACAAAACTATATATTTACGATATTTATAACACAATCTATAATTTAAATAATAACAAAATCACATATCGTTAAATTAACTAAATAATCCTATGTTGTATTGTGAATATATATTGAATTAATATAACATTAATAAATTTTGCCCTTGTGTGTCGCCAATGGTCATCGGCTGTTGTATAGAATTACGGCGTGTGGTGTAAATGACAGGCTAAAAGAGTGAAATAAATAATATTCTTCAAATGAGAGAAACAAAGAGGGCGACAACACCTGCAAATATTGGAGTAACGACGTTGCCATTTTTTGCAGAATATCTTCCTAATGAGGACTTAATACAATGAAATTTATTCATCTTCTTATATTTGACAAACATTACATAAATTTACATACGCTATGTCACAGATGGGCATTATACAATTGAATTAAATTTAATATTACCGAATTAATGTAGAACATATAAGAAATTTAGGAATTAAATATGACAATAGCGCCTATCTGCTTCTTAGGTAATTGCACTCTACACTTTTTGGTTAAGGTATAGTTTCTGAAATAAATACCATATATATGATAAATATTAATGCCAAGTAAGAAAAACAAAATAAAATAACAAATTTCTCTCGAAACTGAACTACAACATACTGGAATTTGAATGAGATTTACCGAGGGCCACTTTCCATAATAAATATGCGAAGTCCTTTCCCTAGTAATTTTTGAGAGAATAGGAACATTAATACATAGTATTCCCTTATTTTTTCAAAAATAAAAATATTTAATACAAATATATGTAACTTAACTTCAATAACACTGCGGAGGATTCAATTTGTTGCCAGGAATTTAAGAGTCGATTTAGAGTACATTACTGCGTCTCTTGCTGAAAATCCCATTACTTTTTCTTGATTGGCTCTAGTTTCTGAAATAAATACAAAATACATGTTAAATATTAATGCCAAGTAAGAAAAACAAGATAAAGTAACCAATTTCTGTCGAAACTGAACTACAATATTTTGAAATTTGAACGAAATTTGCCGAGGGCCAATTTCCATAAGAAATATGCAGAATCTTTTTTCTAGTAAATTTTAAGTTAAAGTTGGACCTCCTATCGATGAATAATGTAGATATGCTAGACCTAGACTATGCTACAATAGATTTAAAAATTGTTTGTTGATCCCACGTATAACTGGATTAAATAGGCCGCTTCCTTTTTTATAGATTGCGAATGTACAAAACTATAGAAAAATATCACTTTGGCACGTTTAAAGGCAAACAAGAACATTTTTGCAATTAATACAAACTTTTTCTGTTTACATTGGACTATAATAAATTGATACACTCCTTATATCCCTCAATCTACCTTATAGTTACTCCCGACACTGTAAGTATGGTATACTTGCCAGTAAATAAAAAAGGATCTCCTTATTTGATAAGCTACGCTGTTGGAGAGAATATAAATACCAAAGTGGACAACCTAAACAGAATTGGAACTGTCGTGTCAATATTAATATAAAATAAATTGGGTAGGCAAACAGCCCTAAAGAACGATTTCGTCTCATTGCGTTCGCTAAATATATGCAAAAGTAAAGGGAGCCTGCCTATCCTTGTTTTTCCGGAGGACGACAGAGATTTCAAGGTCTTGGAGTGCGGCGTTCACATTATCATTCGATCGAATAAATTTGGATAAAGCCAAGCGATAATGAAGCATCTTTGATTTATGTATTGTATCCTGATTACTATCTAATCAACTACGCAGATTCGTAAATGTGATTATACATTTTATGTCACTGTTTATTTTAAAAATTATTTTATTTCAAACTACAGAAATAAGGAGTTTATACTCCAACCTGCAAATGCCTTATATAATAAGGACTAAACAAATTAGGTCAAAAGAGCTATTCTCCTGGCTATATGCCAAACGCCGAGCACTGAATTACATGACAAAATTTGTCGCATTTTTGTCTAACAGAGTTAGCACTAAAAATACAGTGATTGTTCTAAAACCACCAAGAAAGATGCAATGTGTCACCTACCTCAGGATATCGTTAACTGCAGACCGGTTTCGACCTTTCTATCTTGGGTCTCGTCAGTGCAGTGTAAACGAGTATACCTTCAACAGATAAAGCTCACATCTAGTAGACGTTGCTACGTTCCACCCCAGTAGAATGTACCAAACGCCATCTCTTGGTAGTTTTGAACAATCTAAATCGAAGTAAAAACTTGAGATCATCAATATAATGCAAAGTTTTACTATCAGAGGATAACATTCAAACTACAGAAATAAGGAGTTTATACTCCAACCCATCTGCAAATGCCTTATATAATAAGGACTAAACAAATTAGGTCAAAACAGCTATTCTCCTGGCTATATATTATCTGTCGAAGGTATACTCGTTTACACTGCACTGACGAGACCCAAGATAGAAAGGTCGAAACCGGTCTGCAGTTAACGATTACTCCTAAGATAGGTGACACTTTGCATCTTTCTTGGTGGTTTTAGAACAATCACTGTATTTTTAGTGCTAACTCTGTTAGACAAAAGTGCGACAAATTTTGTCATGTAATTCAGTGCTCGGCGTTTGGCATATAGCCAGGAGAATAGCTGTTTTGACCTAATTTGTTTAGTCCTTAATATATAAGGTATTTGCAGATGGGTTGGAGTATAAACTCCTTATTTCTGTAGTTTGAATGTTACCCTCTGATACTAAAACTTTGTATTATTGATATTTTATTTCACTTTATAATTTTGTATTTGTAAGTAGTTATTACTGAGTTATTATTCGATGATTACTTAATTATATCTGGGAGATTACTGACGTTTCTTTTGTGGGTTTCTTTATTTAAAATCTTGCTTTCGCTGACATGGAAGAAAGGTTCCAAGGAGTGTTTTCTCTCTGAAGTTTTGCAACTCGGAATGAACATGATGAATATTAAAAAGTAATTTGTGATAAGGAGGACGAAAGGATTTAATTACATGATTATCATAATGACTTTAGGTGTACTCTTTCTTAGACATAATATTCTATATGCGAATGACCTGAATTATAACTTTATACAGGATGATATTATCTTAAATCTAAAAGAACAATTTTAGAATACATTTTATATAACATACGTAAACAGCGTGTTTTGTCTATGTTTTAATTTTTGTTCCTATGGTTGCAGTAGAAGGGGTTTCGTTCCTGGAGTATCGCAGAAGATGCAATTGATCCTTAAAGAATGATTTGCATGATTATAGAAGTGCGTTCCATTCGGGTGCGCCGCGGAAGATGCAGTTCGTCCTTGCAGAAGAACGTGGTGAACATCGCAGACGTCGCGGGTGGAGTCTTAAAGAAGGGATATAGTGAGCGGAGCGGTAGACACCGATCAATGCAACCATTACTGAAGGGCTGCACTGTGTGTCTCTGTACTGGTGTCACTGACACGGTAGCGATGCACTTTATCCAGAAAGTCAGTTGACGCACTGAGAACTGCACTTGACTGTCCATTGATGGCTCGATTAGGTTTTCCATTGGATTGGGTTGATTTGATACTACTTGCTGCTGTCCAATGCTTGATATTGGCCTTAACTTCTCGAACATGATGTTGCTTTGTGTAGAGTAGACTGATGATCCTCTGGAAATTCGGATGGATTATTTCTGCCATTTCCTGAGGGTTTTTCTGAAGGCGATGCTTCTATAGTCTGTTGAGGTATGGTTTGAAGGTTTTTATTGCCGCTCTCTTAGCTATTGGGCTATAACTTCTCTGAGGAAATTTTGTTATTTCTTATTCGAGAAGATTTCTGTGAGGGTGTTTACGTAACAGTTGGGATTGCGTACGTTATCTTTGGTGCTTTTGTGACTTCTGGAAGAGTCTCTTTGAAGTCTCCATAAGTAGAAGGTGATACGCGTAAATGTATGGAACACTGCAAATGAAGGTTTCTATTGTTTGTGTTTCTATGTTAGCATCAATTGGATATCAGTTAAATTAGCTATTAGTTTACCATCACGACAGTTCGATTAAGTAGAACGCTCACAATTTCGATGGGAATCGATGTTGTCTGCGCCTATTCAATGTATATTCTCCGCTCAGATAGCTTCGACTTTAGGGTTTGGACACTACAGTTTCTCTCCGTGAGTTTTTTTTTTACCAGCTAGAGTTTAAACCAACTTCCGTTTCCTGCGACGTCTTGTTTGATCATAGTAGATTATTATGTATTCCCATATTCAACAAATAGAATTTTCAGAACTCGTGTAGCTAATTTGCAAGAACTGGAACAAAATGATTTTTTATTAAATTTTGATACAAACTTTCATTTCTACAAACATAATACAAGCAAGGAAGGAAGTTTTCCAGTTTACAGCCATTTTTGACAAAGGTAAGTTTTTATATTTCTGTAGTAGAGCTAACAATTAATTTGGAAAGGTCTTAAAGACGTTAGACAATTTGGAAATGATTTACACAATTCTGAAAATCTTAATTGAGGTAAATCCGGCATAAACTAATTTTTGTTACCTCTAGAATAAATATAATGCTATTGACACTCTATTTCACGGTTGGATTTACTGTAATAAATCATGTTGCAAAATCTATACGACCTGAGCTCAGTATGTCAGCGGTATTGAAACGGTTTTGTTTATAATTGAACATATATTTTTATTCTTTTTTACATCTAAGCAATTTCTATGAAGATACTTTTTTAATCGGCTTATTTTACCAAAACCTACCATCTATTAAAAACACTTGGAATAGGCCGCAACCTTCCTACATTTAAGACTGGTCCCTTACAAAAGTCTAGTTAAATTGTCAGTTTAGTTCACTGGGGTGCGAACCATTCAGAATCGATTCAGGAAGGGAACGATTGAATAAATAAAATCGAGCCTCGGCTAAAATGCACCGGGTTAGTTAGTGTCCCAGCTATCTCAGACATTAGGCGGGATGTAGACCTATATTTTATCGCCGGAGACGCAGACGACTTCGGATCGATGCAGATTCCTCCAAGGTCCAGAAGACCAGCGCCAACGTTAACTATTTAACTGAATGTCTTACCTGGAAACTGAATTAAAGATTTAAAAGGGGCTTTAAGAAAAATAAATCTTAGCCGTCTATTTAAATGGTGCAGGAGATTTTAAGGTAACCAAGTGAAAAATTATAACTACTGAGCCGTGTGTTATATGCAAATATGTAGTATTCCTGAAATTTTTGTGGATGTATTGCGACCTCATAAATTATAGGAGCTAGAAAATAGATAAAGAAGGAAAGTTTTAGACAATTATATTATTGGTAATTTAATAAGGTTCACGAGATGATGCAAGCAGTTATGATGTTTTTTGAGGAATTTCGAAAACAGGTTAAATGAGTGAAGCGTTTATTTTCAAAAGGTGACATGCTATAAATTGAAAGATTTCAAGAGATACATAAAACCAATTAAATATGTAATTTAAGGACCTACATTTGCAAAGTCCACGTTGAATTGCAAGCTTTGCCATACTTATTAGCTTATTATTTTTTAAGTTTTTCTACCCCACCTATTGATTCACAAAACCATAAAAACCAACTTGGACATGGCATGTTTTGAAACTAAATAGAAGTTGAATGCCAGATGAGGCAATATTTTACCATAATCTTTACCATGCAATATTATTTTTATCACATTGTTATTATTATTCTCATTAAAAAGGCAACTGAGTGAACATATTATTTTTATTAGATGAGTAGCTCAGTAAAATAAAAAACAAAAATCAGATGACTAGATAATGTGACTGTCGATTAAGACAAAATAAAGTAGAAAATGATATATGCATTATCCAACTGAATTAAATCTTCAGAGGCGTCTGCTTCACTCGTTTTCGTCTTCCATGACAATATCTTCTCGTAAAATACAAGGAATTTATCGGTGATATACATTACAACTTTGCTATTGTCAGCATTCTTTTTCTCATTGATGGTGCTCGAATTGATGGGTTCGCTAAGAAATCTTACAACGGTTTAATATTATATTTCTTTAATAATTTAAAAGTATATGTACATAGTGAGGCCATCGATAAAATTGCGTGTTGTGACTAAATCGTCTATGTATTCGAACATGTAGAACAGAAATATACCGAAATTATTCTTTTTCTGTTTTGATACCTTTTTGTACTCTTGTGATAGAACCTTTTTTATGCAAGGGCCACTAGTCACTAGAAATAGTCCTGCTAGTCCTGGAATATGTCAATTTTTGAAAATAAACGGGATATGTTTTATTTACTACTGCCTTCTATATTTAAGATATAGCCACCACATTTCACATATTGATGTGAGAGAAACCAGTTTACAACATCCCAGTAAAATTCGAAATTCGAACAAAATTAGACACGCCACCTTTTGAAAATAAACGATTCAAGTGTTGCCGTTTCTAAAACCCGTCATAAATTTTTTATTTCTAAAGGTTTTTAGCATCTGCATTTTAAGACACACTGTATATAACGAATGGGAGAAGCATCAAGTAGGACTGAATTTTACCCATTATACCTATACATGAATTTTTTGATCATGTGTTTGGAAAATAATTTTTTTTGTAAAGTATATTTAATTAGCGTAAGTTATTTTTATTGTATTATAAATATCACCCATCACCACATAGGTAATTGGGGAAAAGTCAAGTTAATAAAGATAATTCTGAGAATTACGCCAAATTTTTGCTAACGGTGCATCTAATTCAGTATCTACAATATTTAGAGTGCCACAAGGAAATACATTACGACCGCTCCTGCTTATTATGTATGTGAACAATATACGTTATCTTATAGTTGTAATATTATACGTATAATAAATAGCCTCTTGTGCCTTGTAGTATTGTCAAGGCCGCATTAACACCATAAACGTGCCTATTGTGCCATGTAGTGCCTCCAAGGCCATATTGCTACACAGACATTGCCTTTTAACGAGCTGTAATATGAACTGCCTGCACTGTTCATTTCTACGCTATTTGCCAAATAGAAAACGCTCTTATCTTGCTGATAAACGGAACGGTCTATCTGAGCCTAGCCATAAAAACAAGCTATGGTATGTTTTGAGATTTTTTATTTAGCAAATAGCGATGAAATAAACTAACATGAAAACTTAAACTATTTCAAATAATCAATGTGCAAATATTCCTGTTTCAAAAAATAAAACCCTCCACAGGTAGGATTCGACATTTGTCCCGGATTGGAACCGAACGACATACAGCTGTTTCGAACTTATTAGTTCCCATCAGTGCCGTATACGGTACGCCAATGCAGGACAAATGCCGAATAAAAGGTATGGAGTATACATCTTTATCGATACGATTTATGTCAGTAACATATAAGTCGGAAATCGAGAAAGGAACCACCAAACCGCCAAGCGGTTATCAAAGTAGTTCCCGAATAGCAAGGCTATTACATAATCGTTATAGGAAACAACTACTCCTCGGGCTAAAGCCCCGCCAGGCATTGAATTATACCTAAAAGCGACCCTCGACCCCTTTCTCGTGTTTCTGCACGATCAGATAAGGTTTCAAAAAATAAAACCCGCTACAGGTAGATCGATAAAGATGTATACCCCGTAGCTTTCATTCGGCATTTGTCCTGGATCGGCGTACCGTGTACGGCAATGATGAGAACTAATAAGTTCGAAACAGCTGTATGTCGTTCGGTTCCAATCCGGGACAAATGTCGAATCCTACCTGTGACGGGTTTTATTTTATGAAACCTTATCTGATCGTGCAGAAACACGAGAAAGGGGTCGAGGGTCGCTTTTAGGTATAATTCAATGCCTGGCGGGGCTTTAGCCCGAAGAGTAGTTGTTTCCTATAGCGATTATATAATAGCCTTGCTATTCGGGAACTATTTTGATAACCGCTTGGCGGTTTGGTGGTTCTTTTCTCGATTTCCGACTTATATATTACTGGAATATTCCTGTATTTAATATTCCGGTATTAACATGATATAGTTAATTTAATAAAAAATTGCTTTTTTCGTAATGGTCACCCGCGGAAAGAAGTCATGAAACAGGTAACTTTTATTAATGCCTCTTTTGATGATTTTTCTTTGGATGAGGTTTTATCGAGATTGGAGAGGAACAGTTCTGTCGATGTTTATTTTTTATTTTTATAATAATTTTTTAAATTTAATATAATAAGCCAAAATGCAGCATACAACTGAATTTTGTATGCTGACAGGTGCAGATCTTTCTTTAAAATCGGTGCGCGGTGGCTCTTGACATGATTCAGTTGCTGTGAACGACGTGAATTGATATATTTGGATACTCTTGTACACTTTCGCATCACTGTATCAATATTTTCATCTGACCGATCAGGACAAGGATGTCTTGATGTTGCCTTATCAATAACAGAACTTATATCTGTAGGCGCTTCATTTTGTTCTAAGTTTGTATTAAAAAAAATTCTAAGCGAATTTTTTTTAATACAACTGTAAACGATCGCTCACTTTCATAAAACAGGTGTGCTCAATCTATTCGTTGTTGAACTGTTAATCGCAGCATATGACGTCGTATAGTTTGTAGATGACAGTGGTTAGATATTGACGCCCTATGTTTGACAGAACATAAATGCGCGCAATTCAAATCCTATAGTTTCAACTGAAACACCTTGTATTAAATGAATTGCTTCTATTATTTTTTTCAAGTTTCTGTTGACTACAATTACAATTAACATGATTGTAGATAATTACCAATATAAACTTTATAAAGAACTTGATTATCACTCTCAATAAGGTAATGATGAATATCTAAAACAATATGTTTTTATTATTATAATAAGAAGTATCTTTGTCCAAACTTTCAAGCTGAAGGTATGCATTACCTAATTGTAAACTAATGACCAACTTTTATTATAAAAACTTTGGTCTTTAGTTACACAACAAATTTCTGTCGAAATACATATCTGATTTTCCTCAGTCGATCTTATGTAAATATCATCGTAATTAAATCTTACTCCAACTATAAACTTTATAGGAATCATTTGCATTTCAGTCTGCAGACCTGGCGACAAATAGTAAAAGAAGCTCACAATGTAAACGTAATCCAGAAATGAATGTTTACATCTAGTTGAATATCTAATTAGTCTTAAATCTTAGTTATACAATCGTGCAGAACATTCATTAAGAGTCGGCTGACAGGTGGGTGTAAATAGAGACTCCTTTTATGAATTTAGTGTCTGACGACTGGAATCTGACAGAAATTTTGCTAATTACCTTTAAAATTCTCGTAAAGAAATTAATACGGGCCTTACGGACAGCAAACCGGAAATCCTTTTTGAAATAAATATGAATAGGAAATACTTTAAGAACTTTGTTATCTAGACGAAATGGAGTTAATGAATTAATTAAGAATCACATTTATCACTTAGATCATAGTATACACCGTTAGCATATAACGAGTACTGCTCGTCAATAATAGGAAAAAGTCTGGGATTTCTCTATGTATGTGAAGAAGAAAGAGTGGGGGCAGCATTCTGCTATTTACTTAGGCCAGGGTATTTACTGCGAATTTCGTGGGCGGTCCCATAGAGACCTGTTCTTATTCTTTACGAGCAGTAAAGAATAAGAACAGGTCTATAAGACAGAATAAGAGTTTCACTTAATAAATATCAAAGAGTCTAAGGACCCAATCCCTTGGACCAATTGGCCTATCTTATTTGTTTGTGTACCAGAGCAATTCCAGTTGTAGAATAAAGAAAATAAAGCGATCTTCATTCCTTGCAAGTCAAGACGTTGTCTTTCATAGTACAAAAACATATGGTGTTAAAACACGACTCTGTGGATGGCCACAGTTGAGATCTCCAGAAAATCCATGATTCTGAAACTTATTTCAACACCTATCATGTTTTCATCTAAGGCAGAGGAAGATGCTGCTACTGATATATTTTAAATTCTTTGTGTATACAACAGAAAATAAAATCATTCTTTTATGTATAGGTATATAACACCTAGTGAGATCTTGAATCTAGCTAATGGGCAATAAGTATAGGACGTGACAATAGATTGTATGATATGTACAGTCTCATTCGAGTGAGCGATCTCGTTTAAATATATCTAAATCTTAACTTTAGAGTTTATTTGGTTATATGGATTAAATTTATTTAAATAGTATTTAAATGTCTTAAGAGTTTAAACTTATCTGGTCCTGGAAGTCAGGTTGAATAGCAGCAGACGGTCCAGCCTACGCACCTCATTGGTACCACGCACATTTAACTGAATGCCAAGCATATTACGGTGTACTAACAGTCGTTCACTATAGTAAACGTTGAGCTGATGGATGACTTCTTTGATAGACTCCAGAAGGACGGCGTGTTGAATAATCTCGTTGGAAACGTAGTAAAGTGCAGTAACGCTGATGCTCAAGACTGTGTTCTGAAACCGCTGGACAATTGTTATGTTTGAATTATTGGGAGTGTCCCGTAATTGAATGCCGTACGTCCACACAGGTTTTAGAATGGTTTCGTATAACAATACCTTATTGTCTAAGGATAACTTGGAACTGTGGCCATTAAGCCAATACCTTTCGCTTAGTTTAATATCCAGTTGCTTGCGTTTAGCAGATATATGTTTTCTCCGATCCAGATGCATGCATGAGGCAGATGTTCAGTCAGTATAAGATTCCAAGACAGCAGTGTCATCGTCATATCCATCACCAAGGACGCTCTCGTGAGGAACGCCTGAGGGTATAGGATGCAAATCGGTATATTGACTACCTTGTTTCACAAGAAAGTGTCTGTCTGTCAGATATGATTTGAACAGTTGGTAGTGAGAACTCATCCTCACAAAGGAAGGAGCTTCTTTAGTTTAACTTGCAAACCACTGTGCCACACGTTTTCAAAAGCTTGTGATATGCCTAGGAATGCAGTAGAACAATCTATTGGCATTTAGGTCTTTGTTAATTTGGTTAACTAGTCTGTACACTTGTTCTATTGTTTGATGTTTATTACGGAATCCAAACTGGTGGTCTGGGACTATTTCCATTCTTTTATTATTATGTTGAGTTTCTTCATATACAACTTCTTGAAAACATTGGAAAGCATTGGTAGTAAGCTTATGCGGTGGTAGGAGGAGACATCTTCTGGCTTTTTCCTGATTTAAGGATTATAATGATTTCTGTGAAGACTAGTTTGTAGCATTGCATTGAAGATGAAAGTTGTTATTTTGTAGCATTTTTCAGATCATTCTTGTAATATTTTTCCAGATATGAGATCAAAACCTAGTCCCATTTTTATGTTTATTTCTTTTATTAAGACTTGTTTTATGTCTTTAATTGTGGACATGCAATGAGACAATTCCATTTAAAATGGCACGTCCAAGAAGCCACTTAGCTCGTCTTCTTCCTTGGTGGATAGCTCTGACGGGAAGGGTTTGAATATATTTTGTAGATGTTTCGAGAATTCTTTAGCTTTTTCATTGTTTTGTGTTTCTAGCCCAAGTATTATCCTCGTTTTTGAGTGGAAGATTGTGTAGTTGGGGCCTTTTTAACCTACTTGTGACATTCCAGAGTGAGTAATCCGTTGCTTCTGTTGATAAAATCGTAAGACAGCCTTCTTCAACTAGGTTAAAAAGCAGTATATCATCGTTATATAGGAATATATATCAATGCGCAAACAATTAAGGTTAATAACCAGTTGTCTAAGTTGTCTAATTTTATACTTTTATTCTTGCTAAAATGTAAATAAAAAGATAAGAATATACAATAATATTACAATAAAATCATGATAAATATTTATAAAATATTTATTACGTTAGACAAATAAAACAAACCACAGAGGCCTAAGAAACAGCCGAATTAATTTGTCAATCGCTGTTTGCTATAGAAAAGCTATAATAATCAGTATAGTTTTAATTACATATTTTGATTTTAAGCCCATGGATGGCATCAATGTCCGTAACAATTCCATTAATATGAAATACACATACAATTAGGTCCACGTCATACCAGCTGAGAAACTGAGAGAATCAAATCATAAAAATTTTCGTTGTAGTTATCTCTAAACTGATCAAATGCCGCGAGAGCTTTATCAACATTTTGCTGCATTCAATTTGTTTAAAAGTCGATTTCATTTTATTTAAAATATCCTCACGTATTCTAACATAAATAAGTTCGTGAATTAAAAGAATGTCCAGTAATTCCACTGCCGCCTGATACTAACCAGATCGTGAACGTGTCGTACTTTTGCTATTATTTTTTTATTTTGTAAAAGTTAGTTATTGCTTTAAGTTTGTGAATATGTATTAATATTATTATATATTATTATATATTATATCCGCAGACATATTACTAAAAAGTGAGCAAATAGTACACATCATGTTATATTTCGTTGGCTTCAACAATGACAAACATTTTATAGGTTTATACAAACGTTTGCTTAAACAAAAGTGTTTTCAACTGAAAATTACAAACACGCATAATAACTTTAGTAAATATAACTGAAATGTTGTGTCATACATCGTTTAATTCTATTGTAAAGGAGCTTTCATATTTGTTTTCCACAAAATCCCGCATTCAAGTATTTATATATGCACATGTCTCGTCTTATAATTGGTAGAAAGTTTATGGATACGGAAACTCAAGCAACTGCGCGGGTTACTACATATTAATACACGAAATACATTTCACAAGTTAGTTTATATTCCATATGCACTGAAATCTGTATCATATAATGGTGAAATATTTAGTAAAACAGATTAATTATAATCTGTTATAATAAAAAAATGTTAGACAATGTAATGTAGATGTAAATAATTTTGTAATAACTCGAAACTTGAGGCGACAGGGTGAAGAAGATACAACTTGAATATGCCCATTTCTCCTTTGGTTAGGCCAGATGTGAAGTTTACAGTTCATATTAAACAGTCTATTATGTATGAACTATCATCGACATTCACAATATGATTTCCAGTCTCCAAGTGTGTATTTATGTCAACGAGAATATCTGCACCTATGAAAAATCATGATGTTACGCAATATGTGCTCCCAATTGATTTAAACTGGCACTAATGCAGCGTGGAGCTAAGCAATGAAAAAATACTGTATACAAAAATAGGATACCAGTTTTCCATAAAAACTGAGCAGTTTTAATCATGCGATGATGCCAACTTCGTTAGCTAAACGTGCATCGAGTGTCTCATAATTTTTCCATGTTAGAAAAAAGCCGATGGAAAACTAGTCTCATATTTTTGCTGTTGAAAATTCCAACCCCCTCCCAGGAGAATGTATTCATTCATGTTTCATTAATATTAAACTTATAGAATACATTCTTAAAATCAACAAGCCCATATATAAATATTAATATTACAGATTACAAGATACTACTACCAGAATATCTAAACTTCACAAATCATAGTAGTCAAAGTATTATGGTTATGTGCAAACGATCACAAGGTAGTCGTAACTGGTATTAGAGCTGTAGAGATTCATTGATCAAGATTTAGACTAACATTTTGTTATCTTATTTCATCACACTTTTACTCAGACTCAAGTTGTTTAACCTACTGGAAAGTAGGCCAATCTATTAATAGCCCTTTATTAGCAATTATCTCCTACATATTCTAGAAAAGTCATTGTACCTGACTGGTCTTTATACGATTAGTATGGGTTAGTTTATTCCGGGTCTCACCATATATATATATATATATATATATATATATATATATATATATATATATATATATATATATATATATATATATATATATATATATTATATATAACACTTTAACTAGCAGTGACTCATACATAATATTAAAACACTATCACTACTAAGTGTACATACAAATTCTATGCAGTTATTAAGCTTTTAAAGCAAGCTGAAGCTTCCGTTTCAAGACATGGAGTACCGATCGTCGTGTCGTCTAAATTGAAAGAGCGAAACACGCTGAACGCTCGGAAACAGTGCGAAAAGAGCCGAAAGCCACTTACGCTTTCTCCGAGTAGGTTCGATGTTTGCAAATATTTCGAGAGCACGTGACACTGGCTGTCACGTGCTCAAGCATTGGCGTAGCATTCGGTATTCTCTCCGGTATTCGGCATTTAAAATGGAGTCCTCAGCCAGCTGTAATAAAGAAAATGTTATTTCAACACCCAAACACAAATGTGTGCATTTAAAGCCCCAGGAACATGAAATGATTTGCTGTGTGTACGAGGGAATTATGGCACGTAACATGAGACAATCGGTTAGTTGATGGAGTGGAACTGTGTAGTAGTTTAACTCAAGTGTTAGTTAGGACTGTATATCGGGGTTCAAAGGAGTAGAAGAAGGAAGAGTCAGTGCCTCTCGCAGCGGCGACTAACAATAAGGAAGCGAGGGGCAGAAAAAAGATAGTTTTGGACGAAGACACGAAATATGCTATTCGTCGGTTAATCCATAGTCGTTTTTATCGAAATGAGCTGCCAACCTTTAAGAAAATTCAAATCGCAGCCGCCAATGATGAGAGCCTTCCCCATATTTCAAGCAGAGTACTGAGGCGTACCATCCGCGACTTAAATTTTCGGTTTTTATGGCACGCAGCGTATTTGCAAAAGTAAACTTGTAAACAGTAATGAAATTGTTATGTGGCGGAAGAAAATATTTGCAAAAGATTCTGCAACTTCGAAGTGAGGGAACAAAAATTTATTATATGGATGAAACGTGGGTGAATGACGGACATACTGTTTCTAAAGTGTGGCAAGACTTGAACATTACCAATTTACGGGAAGTCTTGAAAGGGTTCTCAGCGAGATTAAAGGCTCCTGCTGGGAAGGAGCGCCGACTGATAATTACCCATATCGGGAGTGAAACCGGTTTCGTAGAAGAAGGACTGTTGAAGAACATTTGAGTCCAAGAAAACGGACGATTACCTCTAAGACATGAATAGTGAATTTTCGAAAAATGGTTCGAAACCACTTTAGCGAAAGTAGAAACTGGCTGTGTTATTATCATGGACAACGCGCCGTATCATAGCCGACGGTTAGAAAGCCTATCCACTTCAGCGTGGCGTAAAGGCCAACTTATGGATTGGCTAACATAAAAAAACATTCCACATGAGGACACATTCCTCAAAGTGCACCTTTTAGAAATTGCGCGCACACAAAAAGAAGTACGTGAAGTATGTAGTGGATGAAATGGTTTGCGCGCACGGTGTTGCGCTTACCGCCGTACCATTGTAAATTGAACCTTATTGAACTGGCTTGTGCGCAAGTGAAGGGTGAAGTGGCGTGAAAGAATACCACTTTAGAATTACCTCAGGTAAATTAGTTATTCCATGATGCTATTGCCAATGTAACTGCACAGTCGTGGCAGAAATACATTCACCATGTGACCAAGGAGGAGCGGCGGATGTGTTAGTTGAACCACTTGTCTTTAATGTGGGATACAACTGCATCAACGGCAGTGATTTCAAGTCAGCATCAGATTCGGATTACTTATAAAAATCAGGGCCTTTCTGAACCTTAGGCGATATAACAGTCCGTTGATTGCCTTTTTATTCGTGAATACCTTTTTCTTACTGGATTAGGCTTCTTGGGGATACCAGTATAAAGCAAACGCACCTTATTACACTGTACCTCTTGAGCGGTATGGAAAATAGCGAAAGCCTCCCCACTCTATATCTCTGATGCATATATATTTTTATTCACATTTTTAAAATTTTTTTCCCTATGGTTTCTCGTCCCCTTCCCTCATTCCCCGCCGCAACGCTCCAAATGCTTAAATATGAGTCACTGCCAGCTAAAGTGGTACAGTATTATAGTCAACTTATGTTGACGTTTCGCTAAATCTTGTCAGCGTCTTCAGAAGGTTTCCAAAGACTGGAAGCCCTCCGAAGAAGCTGACAACATGATTAGTGAACCGAAATAAGTTGACAACCGCGGCAAAGCCCAGAGGAAACCAGTACATCTCGTCAAGAATAGGAACAAGTCTCAAAACTGCGATATCGGACCACCCACAGTAAATAGCCTGGCCTTTACTCATTGTCAGTCATATTGAGACCTTCTTAGAGTGTTGTATATGCAATGTGAATGTACACAGAGTTCGATCTGGCCGCGCGTAGAGTGCGTCCTTTTCCCTCCTAATGCTGCCTCACTCTTTCTTCTACGCATACATAGACTTTTTCCTATTATTGACGAACTGTATATTGTTATAGTAATGTTGTTCCTTCACCTTGCCTCTTCTATTGCTTGTCAGCGTAGTAAAACTAATACAACTCCGTCTTCATTAACTCCTAGAACGGGTAGAATAATTAGACAGCAATAAGTAGGTATAATTACTAATTCTCTGCGGAATAGTGGGCCATAATATTAGGAAAGTATAAGGACATATTTAGTATACAGTTAGTAGTCCCTACTTTTTGAAGGTTTAGAAAGACTGCGAGTTTGTTAAGCATAATCTGCTTGGCGATCAATATCACCACCATATATCATCACAGTGCATAATAAAGATAATTCAATCATTTCATACCAGCCACTATGATCACTATCATCACAATCACTAACTTGAAATCCAATTATGGATTATAAACTTTAATTAGTCATATTCTGTGCCTCGCAAATTTTGTCGCTAGAGCTGAAAATAATTATGATAAAACTTGATAATGCACGGGCAAGCAATCCGGAGAATTCCGTTATTAGCGACTAATCAACTTTGGCCAACGGCTACGAACACCTACCTAACCGAGCTTTAAATATTCCTCTACACCGCTACCTGAAACTAGTTGGTACACATGTTTAATAAACTGGTTAACTGCAGTTGCTGGTAACTTATGACGGTAAACTATTTCGGTAATGTAAAGTTCACGGCACATTGCATATAAAGGCTGGTTAAAGCCACCGGGGCGATGGTGATACTAAAATGTGATGCTCGTAAGAATTGGATGATTTTTTAATTTACTTGCGCTTAGCACTACAGGGTGGCCGAAAATTACACCGACAACGCTTGACTGTATATTCATGACGATAAATAAATACGATATACGAAAAAAAAAGTTAAAAAAAAATTTAGTTTCCGAGTTGTAAGCTTTCAAAATTGCCCAAAAAAATTATTTAATTAAAAACTCCATACCTCCGTTACCGATCGGGTTGAAATTTAAGTAAAGCTTATTACTTTTCAAAACATTAGTCAAACCGATATACTGGGTGGTACTTTTCTCGGCGTACCTCCCTCTTTTAGTGATCAGAACTTTTACCGTAGTCGTAATTTTTTTTAACGCATAGCAGCAGTGAAGAGGCCATTTTATTCTAAAAAAAAAAATGTCTGTAGTGATAATTGCCTACAGATAACCATTTTTCAGGAAAATGACTCTTTACAAGGTCTGGTTGTTCCGCTTTGTGATGTGAGTGCCACGGATTAAAACCCTTGGGTTCAGTAGGCGATGAAAACAAAAATGTTATTTGCTATTACTAGCATCAGGTTAATGTTATTATTGTTATCTGTTCTAGTTGATGGCGTGTTGTTACCGATTTATTCTACTTTTATTCAAATGATTGCGGTATTTTTTCAATTTATTCCTAGTTTAGACTATGTAGTTTGGCTAGTTTATTTAGTAAGGAACTTATTATCAAATCGTTTTATTGAAAATGTACTATTCGTTTAATGAGTTTGCCCACATACATTTAATACTAGGAGAATGTGGGATCAACTGTCGAGCTGCCGCACGATTGTACAATGAGAGAACCCCGAATTGTCGAACACCTCACTCACCACACTACGTTCGCTTTGGTTGACAGAAAATTAAGGGAATATGGTTCTCTTCTAACCATATTCTCTTAATTTTCTATAGTAGTTTGGTGAGGTGTTCGACCATCCGGGAATACGTCACTGTACAATCGTGTAGCGGTTCGATGGTTCATACTACATTCTCCTACTATTAAACACATGTCGGCAAGCTCATTGAATGAATACTCCATATTTAATAAAACGATTTAATAAAAAGTTTCTTACTAAATATACTACTAGGACTAAATTTAAAACTAGCAAAATTAGTTAAATGAAAGTAGTATAAATCGGTAACAACACGCCATCGACGAACAAATGACAATAATAACATTAACCTGATGCTAATCAGCAAACAACATTTTGTTTTCATCGCCTACTGAATCCAAAGTCTTTCATCGCGGCACTTACAGCACAATGTAGAGCAACCATAAATAGTCATTTTCCTCAAGAATGGTTATCTGTAGGCGATTTTTGCCACAAACATTTTTTTGTAGAATAAAATGGCCTTTTCACTACTAATATCCTTTTAAAAAAATGTGACTATTGTAAAAGTTCTGACCGTTAAACGAGGGAGGCATGCCGAGAAAGCTATCATACAGTATATCATATTGACTAATATTTTGAGAAATAATAGGCCTTACTGGTTCAAATTACCGTTCCAAATTTCAACCCGATCGGTAAAGGGGTTGTGGAGTTATTAATTAAATAATTTTTTGGGCAACTTTGAAAGCTTATAACTCGGAAATTGTTTTTTTTTTTCGTAGATTGTATTTATTTGTCATCGTGAATATACTGTCAAGCGTAGTCGGTAAATTTTTCGGACACCCTGTATATATTTCACACATACTTTTACTTTTTTTGTTTGTTATCCTAGTTTATTACAATCTATCGGACATTCAGTTATTTATATACCAATATTAGTTGACATGTAGAAAGTGCACATAGTTAATGTTTAACTACTGGGTTTTTGCTTATAAATTAATTTAAAATATAATTGGTAAATCATACCGGATCATAACGCTTAAGTTTACGGTTATCAATAAGTCTTCTACGAAGTTGTATCGACAAACTGTTTGGATGGGCACTTAGTTTTTGTAAGCATCACCTCACCTCACAATGAGTATTTATTTCTTGTTTTACATTTACTACACTTAGGTCGAAGCTGAGTACTTCATTTGGAACGAGCCATGGAGCACCTACGAATATTGACAGCACTTTGGACTGAAATCTTTGAAGTATTTCAATATTGGAGTTGGAGGCTGAGCCCCATTTGGACTTCATATTATCTAGACGAATTTTAAAATACTTTTGTAAATTAGGAGTTTATTGCTCAGCGTATGTTGTGATTTGTTTCTAATGAGCCAATAAAGTTTTAGTCCCAGTTACTTCAATCGTGAATTTATCCTTTCGCCAGGTGAGTCTGCGATCTAGGTGTATTCCTGAATATTTAACTTCTGCCTTTTGTGATACTGGTTGGTTGTTCAGCCTGATTGGAGGAGGAATTGTCTTTATTAAAGATGAAAGTCACATGTACTGATTTGCTCTCGTTAGCTTTTATTCGCCATTTTTTTAACACTAGGAGATACCTGTTCACCAAGTATGTTTTTAATATGCTATATACATAGATTATCTGATATACTATTCTAATTTTATTCTGATATTAGTCCTTCAAGCCAAACTTTGTCGAAAGCTTGTCCGATATCAAGCAATGCTGCTGTATAGTAGCTTTTTAGTCTTGTGTTTGTCTGATTTTAGATGTGATTTGGTGCACATGCTCTATGGTTGAGTATTCCTTCCTGAATTCAAACTGACGAATTAACTTCAGTTTCTTTAGGACTAAGTTTTAATACAGTTTTAACAGTATAGAATTGATAATACTACTGATAACAGTATTGGCATTAGTGAGTGATTTGAGTGAGTGGATTGTGAATTTCCAATATTTGACAATACTGAAAGTAGATAAATAGGTCTGTATAAGAATTGTTTTAAGTAATGATTCAACAAAGCAAATGAAAATATATTATTGAATTTTAAAACAAAAAAAAAATACGCTAAATATTCAAAATGTACTCCATTCACAGCAATATCCAAGACGGTAAATAAATAATTAAGTGTAAAATCATTATATTTTCGTTTGATTTGTCGAGTTATTTCTCAAAAAATTCGTATGAAATTAATCCCTTATTTTACTTTACTGTACGTGAAAAACAATTATTTTAAATGGCGTAATCAGAAATTACCGTTAAAAATATCGATAACGTCATACGTTTAACATACAGCTGGAAAAAATAAAGAGTATCTCGAAAAATTGCATTTTAAGTACTTCTTCTTCTTCCTTCTTGTATGTAAGTCATTTGCTTGTTTTTCTTCGTCTCTTTCCCGAGGCAAAGTTTCAGTTCTATGAGCAGTGTGCCTTTTTACCCTGGTGCTAGCCTGACCTAGGAACCCTCCTCCTTTATCCGGGCTTGGGACCGGCAGTGGCAGTTACCGGGTTACTCAATCCACCCGATAACCAACCCCAGGCGGAGTTCATTTTAAGTACTTACTTTGATATATCCGAGTGATTTAAAAGAACTATTACCAATTTCACGTTTACTTTTTTAACTCGTTGTATAACAATTTATTACTTGAAATTCAGTCACTTAAAGGAACTGTACAAATCAACTAATTAAAGGCAGTGAATATATGAGTGATATGCCTAACTACATAAACTTTTAGTTATCAGAGCTGTTGTTATTAAATTATAAATATTTATAATAATTAAATTATAAATAATAATTAAAGTAACAATCACTAAATCAAACAATTGTCGAAAACAAAAATCAACAAAATATTCTTTTCTCGAAAAATAACAGCGCAAAAGATCCACTATATTTTATTATTATAACGCACTATTATACACTCGACTAAATTCAATCATCTACTTGCTAAAGTTTCCAATGCGATTTTTGCTGAAAAGGAAGATTTTTAAAAAGGATGAGATAAAAGGTTAACACCCTTATACTTTTTGGCATACCTACTTTGTCTCCTAAATATTCACATACGTACGATGAACATTCTTTGATATCATCAGAAAATAAACAGTTTTAAAACCTTAAAACGGACTTCTCCACACGTAGAACATATCTATCTCGAAATTGAGTGGCCGAGAAAAAATAAACAATACATAAATGCAGAATATGTGTTTTATGCGACAGTTTTTACTTCTTTCAAATAGTCTACCATCGTGCTTTCTCATGACCCATGGACAGGGTAGGCTGTGTCATATCCACCTCAAAATCAATAGATGTCGTCTGGTAGACGTCTCTAAACAGAATCAGTCAAAAACCGATCGATCCGACACGATTTAATTGAGTGATCGTGTCAACAAAAAAAATTCTCAAATAGTCCACCATTGTACTTTCTCACGACCCATGAACATGGTAGTGTGTTCTATCCACATAAAAATCAATAGGTGTCGTCTGGGAGATGTCCCCGATCAGAATCAGTAAAAACCTGATGGATCCGACACGATTTAGTTGAGTTATCGTGCTAACAAGAAATTTTAATGCCGACTACGACACACACAGACAAAATTTTTTAAAAACCTTTTTTTTTTTGCTTTTAGGCCAAAAAAACGAAAAATAAACGCAAATTTTTTTTTCCATTTTTCTTTACACGATTACATTACTTTTCCGCTCTGGTATAGTTGAGTGCGAAAAAGTAAAAAATAATTTTAAAACATCGACCTCAGACTTTTCAAAATTAGCCAGGATTAGCCATGTCGAGATCAGTCATTAATAATATGAAATGATTATACTATAATATCTACACATATATAGATTACCAGCTTAGTTTGTTTAATTTAACTAAAATTAAAAATACAGTTTGCAAAATTGATATTATTAGTTTAGACATTAAAGTGGAAGCATAAACATGGAAAAATATCGGAATCTTTAAGCAAAATCGAAAATCTTCAATATCTTCCTATGTTCTAATTTAGTATACGAGGAGGTACCCAAAGAAACGGAATTAGTTATTTAAATTGTTTTAATTTAAGATAAACGTTTTGAAAATACCAATCTCCTTCAAAATATTGTCCGTTATATAATATGCACTTATCCCAACCGTTTTTATACTGTTCGAAACATTTTTTTATATTTTTCTGAACTAATGTTGTTAAGTGCGTCCAGCGATTTTTTCTTAATAGCTTTATCTTCTACGTCCTGAATACGATTTCGCTTTAGATTTATTCTCATGAGGTCGAGGGCTAGGATCTTGCGATCTCCACAATTCAAGTCGTTTTTCCCACTGCCTCACGCAATTGCTTTAGCACTTCTAGATATTAATTTTGGTTTATTGTGGTGCCATGAGGAACACATTCAACGTGAACGACTCCTGCGATTTTGACGAAATAAACCATCATGGATTTCACATTTTATTCACTTGCCGTCCTTTTTTTTGCCTAGGCTATGAAGGTATCTTCCACTGGCTGGACTGCTGTTTTGTTTAGGAGTCATAGCCGTAACACCAAGATGCATCTCCTGGAATGGCTTTTGAAAAAAAATCAGGGTCAGTCTGTGTCTGTTCTTTCTATTCCTGGCACACTCCCAGACGGTTCTCTCTGTGGTAAACAAACCTTGTCGCGATATTCGTCTCTCAAATCTTCAGGAAGGATTCTTTACCTTGAAGTCCAGGAAAATCCAGTTATTTTCTCCAATTCGTCGATTGTTCAAACATGATGGCATCAAGCACTGTTTTAATATTTCCGTCTGTTCTGGACGTTGAGGGGCGACCAGAATGGAGTTCATCTTCAAGTAACAGTTGACCATTTCTGATCGGGAAAACCACTCGTAAATTCTTGTCTGGCTTAGAGCTTCTTTCCCACAAACTTTCCAGAACATCTAAACTGTATATGCCGCTATTTTCTTAAACAGGACACAGAATTTACTGTTGGCGCGTTGATCCTTAAGTTTGTCGTCACAAAATCGCTGAAAACGTCGGGGTGAGCTTAAGAAAAAATCACTGTCCTCTCTTTTTTTTTTGTGTCCCTCATATTATGCAATGAGCATTTATTGATAGCTATGATACAAGCCGTATGCGAGTATCACAAGGAAACAAGTGCACTATTTTTTCTACGACCACATTTTTACCTACTTTATTTGCAAAAAGCTAAAATATTGGGAATTGACAAGGGAAACAGTAATTATGAACTATCGAAACAGATAAATTTAATATTGATTGGATTTTGAGAAATACTTTCTTAATTTATTTTTTAATGTCAACTACAATAAAATAAATATTAACTTGAATTTTCCAGTGTATAACCTAAGAAAAATCTTACGAAAGAATTATCAATCAACAATATCTAAAGTTATCTAACATTTCAATTTAATTTAATGACCCTGTATTTTACCATCTGTATATCTGTTGAATCCACATCCTCAACTTTAGAATGGATTTCCTGCACAATTACTTGTTAACGGATTCATCTCAATATAATCGAAAAAATAGGAAACGTGTCCCGTTATTTCCTCCAATGTAACTTCTTGATTTAATTATATACTCGTAGTAACGATCACGTCGACTGTCTCCTACTTACTTTAATTAACTACATAACAAACTTTATTACGGTTAATACGAAATGCAGTTTTTCAGCCAGATCGCATGTACCTACCTTATAATGAGCTAATTATACTTTACTAGAAGTTGTGACACGTTTTATTTATAGTCGACATGAAGGAATGTCGCAAGGCCTCTTTTTTGCAGAAACAACATTTTAATGTAGTTATATTGTAATGTTATTTACAATAATTCGGTTTCATTGACCTTTTTTTTCTGTAGACAATGTCATCCCAGATATACTGTTACATATATGCGTCACAAGAAAGTATAAACAATTTCAAAATTGGCTACTAAAGTTCATCTTAATATAATAGTAATATAAGGATGATAATTAAATCACCATGTAAATTTGACTATTTTCTACGATCGATATGTTACGAAACGGATTCTACGACCCAGGCTCATTATAGTTCAGCCAGGCATAATTTTATAACTGATATATTTAAATAAAAGTAATAACACCCTCAAAAGTATTTTATGAAAGAAAACTACTGGCAACAGAAACAAAGTATAAACATTTAAACGACAAAGTACAAACGACTAACTTTTCATTGACACATCATAACGTAGTAATATTTCATCGTATTGAAGTTAACAGTTTATAGTTTTTTTCTGTTTTGATAATGTTATTACTTCTATTTAAATATATTAGTTGTAAAATTATGCCTGGCCGAACTATTATAAGTCTGGACTCGTATAGTCAAATATGGCAAAAGACCTATAATAATAGCGACTAATTAGTAACGGAATTATTAATATTAGTCATCGAGACGATTTTGGCAACTACTTTTCAGAGATTAAGAAAATATTTTATTATTATATTAGAGTAAGTACCCAAATGAATACTCTGACCTTTTAAGTATGTCATAACTTCATAACGTTCACTAATGTTTAACTAATTATCAACCTTGTATGACAACGTTTGATGTTTAAGGTAATAAAGTATTTATATGAAGATTGAGACATCGGTATAGCTTATGTGTAACCGTATACGTAATTGAAGTTTTCTTATGTTCGCCAAATACCTCAATACATACCGTACTTTTAAGAAACATCAATGGAGAACGATTTATTCCTTTTAAGTATCGTTAATTACTTCATCTGTAATGTTGTAATAGCAAGCAATCCAACTATAGACATTGATTATAGTTTATGATGAAGTTTGTGAAACACCAGACTTGTATTACACAAGATGGAATAAACTGATAAATCGCTGGTACTGAATACGTATATGTCTGTCAATTTATCAAATCAAATAATAGGTCCAATAAATGTAATTAATTTAAATTTATTAATTTAAAAAATTTTAAATTATTTATTTAAACATTTTCATTAAATCGAGACCAATATCGAATGTGGATTATACCGAGAAATATTCAGTTCATTATGAGGATTAAAATATTTTTCTGAAATCTTCTCAATAACAGATTGATAGTCACCTTCGCGGTTTCGTAATCATTCACATAAAATACAATAAGTAATGCTAAGTAATAAAATAATGAGCGCCTAGTTATACGTTATAATTTATAGAAAATTGTAAAATATTTACCCTCCTAAACAACGCAGCTTGTATCTGTTTTTTATTTTCATGTACTTTTCTTTCTTAGTAAAGTGGCTAAAGAGGGCAAACTTCTCCATATACTATACCAGCTATGTAAATATGAAGCCGGAATTTGTCCATAGATGACCTAGCTGCTATTGTGGTTACCGTCATACCGCATCATTGGCGCCATTTTATTGGTTTGGCGATGTGATAAAGGTTTTTTATCTCACAACAATACAAGTTTCATATAACATCGTTTTTAATAGCGTTGAGCATGTCGAATTTTGTGCCTGGAAACTACGATTTGCGGACAGTGGATTTTCTGTTACCATTTGAAGAAAACTGCTGCAGAATCGCATCGAATGCTTGTCAAAGCCTACGACGAGCATGCTCTTGGTAAATCACGGTGCTTTGAGTGGTTTAAAAAATTCAAACGTGGCAATTTTGACGTGATAAACGAAGAACGTGGAAGACCACATCGAAAAAGCTTGAAGATAGCGAATTGCAATCATTGTTGGATAAGAATGACGCTCAAACGCAAGAAGAACTCGCGCATCAATTAAATGTGACACGAGAATCCGTCTCCATACGTTCGAAAGCCATGGGAAAGATCCTGAAGATAGAAAAATGGGTTCCACATGAACTGAGTTAAAGACAGCAGAAAACCGAAAAATCATTTGCGAAGTGCTGCTCGCCAGGCACAAAATAAAGTAATTTCTCCATAGAATTGTGACTGGCGATAAAAAGTGGATGTATTTCGAAAATCCTAAACGTAAAAGATCATGGGTAACTCCAGGTGAACCATCGACATCGACTGCAAGGCCAAATTGCTATGGACGGAAGACAATGGTCTGTGTTTGATGGAATCAGAAGGCTATGATCTATCATGAGCTGCTAAAATCTGAACAAACCGTTAATACTGAACGCTACCAACAACAAATGATCGATTTGAAACAAGCTTTGCGTGAAAAGTGACCCGAATATCAAAAGAGGCAACACAAAGTGATTTTGCTTCATGATAATGCGCCATCACACACAGCAAAACCGGTCAAGGAAAGTATTGAGGCGTTTAGTTAATACTTTCGCATGCGGCTTACTCACAAGACTTGGCTCCGTCCGATTACTACTTATTTGCATCGATGGGACACGTACTCGCTGTTCAAGGCTTCACTTCTTACGAAAATGGCTCGATGACTGATTTGCCTCAAAAGAGCAAGAATTTTGTTGGCAGGGAATCCACAAGTTATCAGAGATGGGAAAAACTTATAGATAGCAATTAGTAATACTTCGAATAAAATTTTTATAATATTTTTATACAATAGACGTATATTTTCTATACAAAGAATTCCGGTTTCATATTTACATACCTGGTAATAATGTTTAGGTCTCACTGTATAGTTTATTTCATCGTTATTTGCCAAATAAAAAATCTCAAAACATACCGTGGCTTGTTTTTATGGTTAGCCTCAGGTAGACTGTTCCGTTTATCGGCAAGATAAGAGAGTTTTTTATTTGGCAAATAGCGATGAAATGAATAGTACTTAAGATGAATCTATTTCACAAAATTACAGTATATGAAGATATTTATTTTTTTATATATAACATTTATAAGAAGCCATATTACTATAAATAATATTTTACAAATAATCTTACAAAAACAATATGTTTTTCACAAAAATATGTCAACTTATTGTAGACCGCTGCGGAGAACTGGAATCGAGATTGTCTAGTATTAAAAGTAAGTTTTTTTTCGCGTTAATAAGTTTTATGCAGCCAAATAAGTGTGCCATTTGTGTAGTTTCAAAAGCAGAATAAATTGTTGCGTTGCTAATGCACATTCTTCATCATCGTTCAATGCTAATGCATTGTAGATATTGTGGTTGCCGATAAATCAGGTCGTGTTTGATTAGAGATTATTTAATATAGACCTGGAGAAAATCATTAGAGACGCTAATCTTGAGACTAGGGGAACAATATTCATTATGTCAGTCCAGACCTTGGCATATGCAGACGATGTCGACATAATAACAAGAACGGTAAGAAAGTCTGCGGAAACTTTCTTTATTAGACCTACAACGGCAGCGGGGGCCATGCGACTAAAGGCAAATGACGAAAAGACAAAATACATGTCAACTACTTTGCAGACAAGAGCTGGTAACGCAGGATAATACTTAGTAACTGCCAATAACAACTTTCAAGCAGTCAGGGAATTCACCTATCTAGGTACTCAAGTCAATCCAAACAATAACATCTCGGGAGAAATTAAACGGCGCATAGTAACGGCAAATAGATGTTACTATGGCCTTTCCAGGCATTTCTCCAATAAGCGACTGTCACAAACAACAAAGCTGAGAATATTCAAGACCCTAGTAATACCTGTACTGCTATATGGATCAGAAGCGTGGACCATCACAAAGTCCGACGAAACCTCCCTGCTTTATTTCGAGCGAAAAATACTGCGAAAAATTTTCGGGACCATATGCGAGAATGGGTCATGGAGGCGCAGGCATAATTTCGAGCTATATAACCTGTATAAAAACAAAGCGAAGGGAAGAGATATTATCACAGCGGCCAAACTAATCAGACTGCGTTGGGCAGGACATGTCACCCGAGCCAGTGAAGCGAACCCCATTAAAAAAGTGCTTAACATAGAACCTGTAGGAAGCAGGAAGAGAGGTAGGCCAAAGCTTAGATGGGCCGATGGTATAACACAGGATGCCAGAAGTATAGGTGCCCCCAACTGGAGAGCAGGATCACAAAATCGTCAGGAATGGCGGAGGACGCTTGAGAAGGTCGAGGCCCTTGCAGGGCTGTATCATCAATGATGATGATGATGTTTGATTAGAGAGGGTTGGTTTGTTACATATAATTACATGAATTTCTCGCCCGTGTGATAAAATTTAATAGAGCCTGGAATAAATTTAAATATAATTTTAGTAATTTGCATGTCGTTTATACATTTTACTTTCGCGGTCTCTCAACGGACGTGGCTATCACCTTCATACGCATATTCAGTGCCTTCATAAAGTAATGAGTAAATTAGTTACATATTTTAGGAAGGAATAACATTTGGAAAAAACTTTTAGACCCGTCAGATTTTATTTTTAGTTGTGCTTTTTTTAATTATAATTAATATACCAGGTAAGTAAATATGAAACAGGAATTTCTGGTATATAAAATACACGTTTATTGTATGAAAATGATAAAAAACATTTTATTCGAAGTATTGCCCATTGCTAGCTATATATTTTTGCCATCTCTCTGACAATTAGTGGATTTCATGCCAAAAAAGTTCTTGCTCTTTTGAGGCAAACCAGTCATCGAACTATTTTCGTATATTTTCGTAAGAAGTGAAGGCCTGCTCAGCAAGTGCGTGTCCCATCGATGCAAGTAAGTAGTAATCGGACGGAGCCAGGTCTGGTGAGTAAACCGCATGTGAATGTATTACCCAACTAAACGTCTCAATCATTTTCTTGACCGGTTTTATGTGTGATGGCGCATTATCATGAAGCAGAATCACTTTGTATTACCTTTTTTGATATTCTGGTCATTATTCCCGCAAACCTTGATTCAAATCGATCATTCGTGTCGGTAGCGTTTAATATTAACAGTTTGGCCAGGTTTTAGCAGCTTATAATAGATCACACCCTTCTGATCCCATCAAACACAAAGCATTGTCTTCCGTCCATAGCTATTTGGCCTTGCAGTCGATGTTGATGGTTAGCCTAGAATTACCCATGATCTTTTACGCGTAGGATTCTCGAAATATATCCACTTTTCATTGTCAGTCACAAGTCAATGGAGAAATGACTTTCTTTTGTACCTGGCGAGCAGCATTTCGCAAATTGTTTTTCGGGTTTCCTGATGTCTTGCATTCAGTTCATGTGGAACCCATTTTCCCATCTTCTGGCTCTTTCTCATGGCTTTCAAACATATGGAGACGGCTTCTCGTATCACATTTAATTGATCTGCGAGTTCCTGTTGCGTTTGAACGTCATTCTCATCCAACAATGCTTGCAATTCGCTATCTACATACTTTTTCGGTGGTCTTCCACGTTCTTCGTTTATCACATCAAAATTGCCACTTTTGAATTTTTAAACCACTCAAAGCACCGTGATTTACCAAGAGCATGCTCGTCGTAGGCTTTGACAAGCATTCGATGCGATTCTGCAGCAGTTTTCATCAAACGGTAAGAGAAAATCAATGCTGTTCGCAAATCGTAGTTTCCAGCCACAAAATTCGACATGTTCAACGCTATTAAAGATAATGTTGCTGTGTGAAACTTGTAGGTATTGTTGTGAGATAAAAACCTTTATCAGATGTCAAAACAAGAAAATGGCGCCAAAGGTTCGGTATGACGGTAACTACATTAGCAGCTAGGCCATCTATGGGCAAATTCCGGTTTCATATTTACATACCTGGTATTTACATACACTATGTTTCTCTCATTTTATAATCTCAGACCTTTTAAATATAACGCAGTATACACACCTATAAAATACTAAATAAGGAAAACCTGAAAAATGTTTGTCCCCTAGACATTTTTTATATTGGTTTTTCGAAGTAATTTGATTATGTTGACCATAGGCTATCGTGAAACTTTTGAGTTGATATGCTATGAGCTTAACTCACCGATTTATTAACGTTATTGATGTCGTCCAAGAGATTTTTAGTGACATTGACCCTGAGGTTTCACAAGGCTAAAGTTTGAATTATGTTTGTCATGTTTACAAATGGCCTGGTTAGATATTTGGTTATGTATTTTACCGTAGGTATACTGCTGTAATAAACTGTTGTAATAAACGAATTATAGAAAATAATAGCTGCCAATAAGAAGACTGCATGACTACTAACGAAACGTACACTTGCAATGAACAGCATTTGTTTAGGGTACTGTAGTTTATTACTACAAAATAATATTATTAATATATCTAATTCACCATCAGTAATCACTTGTATTTAGTGTTATTTTATTTTTATGCTGATTCTTGATGATGTTATGTTAGTATTATTAATGATGTTATGTTAGTGTTATTTTATTGTTCAAATTCATACTCACATAAATGACAATTACTTCACAATAGATCCACACCTATATCCATAATAATACAAATCTATTTAATTGTTTTCAATTAAATGTGTTTGAAAATTATTTAAAGGATCTCTATGTTTGCATATACTTGATTAGGATCTCTATGTATGATTATTTTACAAAAATCTCTTGTATATTAATATGCATTAAATGTCCTTCCCATCTATCCTGTAGCTGGTGTTTTCCTTATCTCTTTGAATATGTAGTTAAAATAATTACATACATTGATTAAAGATCTAAACATTGTATAGCAACAGAAAAATGTTGTTTATTATATCTCCTTTGTATTTTTTTTTTTTTCGTTACCCGCCGTTCATTTTTGCCAAAGTAGCATCAACGTCAGATATCAAGTCATAACGTTTTTTTACGGGCGATTACCGTTTTATACTCTTTTGAGGTTTATGACAAAATAAGCACTTTAGAATTTTAGCGTCATTATGAGATTTATCATAAACCAAATATTATTTTTACTTAATGATATGTAAATAGAGCTTTCAAATTCAGAATTTTAATGTGGTAAATTTTAAACAGCCTTATTCGTCTGTATCAAACCACAAAATTATTTCTTATACTTATTATATTTTAATATCGGTATGAAGTTTTTTAGCTCCGTAATATAAACAGAAAAAGGGTAATTTCAATGGTAATATAACGATAATTAAAGCGTCTTGTAGAAATGCCGCTGATTATCACAAAAAGGTGATTTTTTTTAAATTACCTACAAATTAGAATTTAACTTATAATATCTATATAATAAGGGTTGTATGGCGCTAACTCGAGCATTTTTAGCTAGGATTGTAAATAAAAGTTTTATTGTGTAAAATTGTTTTGGATAATTTTTCACGCAATAGTTATTTGGCATAAAATCAGCGAATTTAATGACGCACACAGAAATTTACGAGTAAGGTAAGCTAGGGAGATTTGTTCCACTTAAAACAGGGGTGATTAAAAATACAGTTATTATGTAAAAGTAAACTGGTTATGATCAGCATATAACATACATTATGCGAAAACTTAAATCTAGTATTCTTTTAAAATTAAAAATTAAAACAAAAACAATTTTTTGTCCATCTCTCTTAGCACTCCAGGAGAGTTACCCCTTTGTTTTGGAACAGATATCCCACTCTAGAATAGTAGCCCTATTAAGAAAAACTTAAGAAAATAAAATAAATAAAAAAAATCAGAAGTAACAAGTAATATATTATATAAAAACAACAACTAAATTTATTATATAAAAAACAACAACTATCTTTGAAATTGGCAAAAAGGAAAGTGTAATCAATTGGTTTAAAGATATATATTTTACTTCGTACAGTTAAGGCTTGCTGCTCATACATAATAAAGTCTCGTGCAGCCACTTATTACTATTCAATGAATTTCGCTCGTTGCATGATAATTCTTCCAGCATTCTACAGAAGGATATGTACCTCTAGCAGAACTTATATAGTTTATTTCATCGCTATTTCCCAAATAAAAAATCTCAAAACATACCGTGGCTTGTTTTTATGGCTAGACTCGGGAAGTCTGTTCCGTTTATCGGCAAGATAAGCGTTTTTTATTTGGCAAATGGCGATTAAATAAATAGTATACTCGCAACAGACACAAGTGGTGAGTTTTTTGCTTTTTTTTTGTGCAAAAACAAAAAGTTCATCGACAAATCATCTGAATAGAAAAAGTCACCACTATTTATTTTATTAGGTCATGGTATTTATTTTATTAAAACTCCAGCGAATTATCTTCTTCGTTTGTTGTTGATTCTGGACGGGATTAACATTTTCCATAAATTTTCAAGGAGTTTCTTCTATCTGAGCAACTAGAGCCAACGATGAACTCATTTATACCTGGCATAGGTCCGGCGTTGCCTTCTTTGGGTTTAACGGTTTAACGGTTGCTGGAGCTGACGATGAAACTAACAAACCTGATGAAATTAATAAATTTTTCGCTGACTTCTTTTGAAAAGCCAAAGCTTTTGAGGACCAGTATAAATTACCACTGCACCATGTTGTCGGAAGTGTAATAAAAATGTTCTGATATCACATTGGAGTTAAGTGAAAGCATTCCTGTTGAACACCCGCTGAACCTAAATAGCCGTTTTACTCCAGGAGGTGCTAAAGATTTTACCAACTTGTAGGTGAGTGACTCATCTCCGAGGATGATTCATCATCCCTTCTCTAGCTTCTTTCCTCAAATAATGTTCTAGATGTCGATAATGAATGGTCGGAGTGATCTGTTAAGCTGCCAAATCGCTTGACTAGTGTGACCTAGCAAACGTATTCAAATGACTTAATTTACTTCAAAGGAATTTCCGTGTCATGGATGTCCGTCAAATGTTAAAGTGGTTGAAACAAAAAGCTTTTTAGGAACATAATATTCTTGAAGCCATTTTAAGAGCAACGCCATTATAAGATATAGGACGACTTTTCTTTATTCATAAATACTTTTACTCCTCGTGATAGTCAGGATCTTGAAACTCCTGTTTCGAGATGAATTACCCGATGGTATACCTGGCCATAATCTGTTTATAGTCCCTAAGCAGATAAAGAGGCTTAAACTTTCCTGCAATCCGTAATTTCTGCTGACGATCATTGAGCCATTCTGATAGTAATTCCTTATTTACGCAACAAAAACGAATTGGTCAGTCATAGCCCGTCAATTCTATTTCGGGGTTAAATTTACATTTAGTTTACAGTTTTTAGCAAACTGAAGGACAAGAGACCTTATCAATTCTCTATTAAGCACGAAACCACAGTTTTTCTATTTTTTTTTTTTATATACGTGTCTGATAAATTGCTTCTCGTTGATAGTACCCAGGCATCCCCCAGTGCTCAGAGGGAGACCGCCGATAATTCCCGATGTTTTAGGATGATTTAATGTTCCAGATTCATCAAAGGTAGAGCAAATTTCATTAATGCCCATCTGACCGAAATTTACAGCTTAAAGTCTTCTTTACGCCACCGGTTTCTTAGTTAAGTTGGGTTCTTGGCCTTCCTAAGCTATACTGTTTTGTCTTTGGGTTTCCTTTAAGGTTTCATTATCAAAACATCATCCGATTGTTCTAAAGCGAGGCATCATCATCATCATTCCTTTTGCGAGACATAAGTGAAACAGCATGGTTTATCCAAAACTTGGTTTTTCCTGTTTATATGTTTTTTAATTTTTCTCACTATTTGACTGTAATTTACATTTAGTTTTCGGACTTTTTTGTTTAGAAAATTATATTCTTTCTTCTGAATTTGAACAATTTGAGCTAGATAATATTTCTTCATCATTAGATGGCAAAAACGTTGGATCAAAATCAGAATCAAAGCAGCTGAAAGCATGTTGTTTAGATTCATCATCTGACACAATATAAGAAGCAAGCAAATAAAGTTACTATCGAAAACAACATAATTTACATAAGCATAAAAAGTTTGAGCTAAACAAAAATCGTTATGAATTACCATGACATTTGAGATGTTTCCAAAGTAACTTGTAATATTTTACTCCAATTACTCATTTTTGGAGTACTTACATATATACAAACAGCGAGATACTAATCTATGCAAACGCAAACATTTTTTTGTATAAATTTTTCTACATGTAACAAGCCCTAACTGGAATAAAATCACCGCTGCCAGGACAGATGACAACAGTGGCATAGATTTGCTAGTTTTTTCCAAAATTTTTGACTGTTATCATAAGTTTTTGAAAACCTATAGTATATATATATATATATATATATATATATATATATATATATATATATATATATATATATATATATATATATAATAGTATAGTATATAGTATAATTATTGTAGAACTCGATTTCAATAATTAATTTTCATTTGGCATTGCTTTCATTTTATATTCTCTGGATTTTCGTACTTATAAAAATTTTCTAAATATTCGACTTTAAAAGGATTATTCTCGTGGCATACTAGAAGCGAAACGAATTTCAAATACTTTTTCATTTTACCACACTCGACCATGGCAAAGTTTAGTTTGGAGTTGCCACGCTAAGCAACATTCAAGTAACTACGAATGACAATAGGGAGACAGATATGAAATATTTTAGACGGATGCGGATAAATTCAAACGAAATGGAATTTATAATCATCTCCCGTTCTTCATAAAACATTTAATAATGCAGTCTTCGGCTTTATCTCGAGGAATCAAATAAAATGCAGAGCCGAACTGTTGTGCATTTGCATATAATTCCGGCTTTAAACAAAATTAATTTTGACGTCTTCGGATAAAACACAGTCTGTTGCCTCGAGTAGTCGCAACTTTAATACAGTTCTTACATTTAAATTACATGATGAAAACATGGCTTTTTGTTAAGATTATAATTTTATTAGAGCGTATTTCAACGATTTCGAGTAAAGCACATATTTGCACTTTAGTTGTAATAGAAATTAAGTTGAAGTTTCATTTAGTTTGAAAGCAGTCAAATTCATTTTCTTTAAACCACTTGCGACTATTCTCTGATTGTGGGTAGCTGATTCGCCAATAATCAATCATACATTTAACGAAAAATGGTAAAGATGATAAACATAACCTAAAAGCATGCAGTGCGCGTCTGAAGTCCCTTCTAAATTTCGCTTTAAAAACACAAACTACACTACTTGAAAAAATTAAGGAAACAGTAAATCCAAAAAATGTTCAAAAATTTTTGAGAGGCTGTAACTTTATGAAAAATGGTCGTATCGAGATGAAGAACAAACCATTTTGACGCTGGAAGTTCCTAGTTTTGAAATCTTTTGGTAAAAAATTGTAAGCTACAGTTAATGCGCTATCCAACGAAATACCGCAAGACAAAAATTTTCAATTTTTCTTTTACGAATGTCCCCGGGTTCGGGAAAGTTATTTCGGACTGAATTAATGCAAAGGCCGGTTAGCCTGTTTTCTCGGGTTTTTAAAGGACTCTGTACGACGATTTGTTGCTGAGATATCAGAAGTTGAATAGAAAATTACGCTTTTGTCTTTGATCATCGATATCTCAGGACTAATAATCTTATAGCGAATCCAAGGGTGGTTTTGAAAACTTGAATAAACCTCTATTAATGACGAATGTCGTTTTTAAACATAACATTATTTTTACCCTCGCTATTAATTGGAAAAAAAGTAGAAATGACATTTTCTGTCTTTTTATAAAATCTACAAGAACTTTACAAATGTTGAGAAAAAGACTAATGTTGCCAGGTTTTTTTTACCTTGTTATACTCCCAATAGCCCTGTAAATTCCAATTTAAATTCAATTTGATCCATCGAACCGTTTTTGCCTCCGAATGATAAATGTTTTAAAAGGAATTAATTGAACAAGATTACATAGGCCTACATATTTTGTCATTTTGAAAGTTCATTTGGGTTTGATAAGTGATTGTGAGTTATTTACGCTGATTTCATATCTACCTTCCGTTTTTGCCCCTGATGTAAACTTTTTTATCAACTAAATAATTAGAATAAATTAAAACTAAAGGAAAAATTACATTTTAATAAACATTAAAAAACAGTAAAAAGCATCAACATAAATAGTTTTGAGTGTCTACTTTATTTTTTTTCTTTCAGCTCTCTCCCTTTTTAACAAAAAACTTTGTTTTGTAGTTTTTTTTTTGTGTAATCATTTGTTGGATGTTCTCTTTTCAACATCCAGCAATAACCTGCCATCAGCACCACATCGCATCGACCCTGGTACCTCCTTTCTACCCCCTTTATATCTTGATGGAGACTTTCACCTTGCTCCTCACTAACAGTATCAAGATTTTTTAGAAAGCAGTCCAGATTAGCATGCAGAAAATGAATTTTTATGCTCATATTACAACCAAGTTGCTTAAACTTATCCAGAATTTTGTTGGCAATTTTCTCATACTGCAGATTTTTATAATTTCCTAAGAAAATTTATGTTACATTTTTAAAGTATACTCAAGAGCCTTTTTCAATTTATGTCATTGTTTCTTCAAACTGTTTGTCCTGCATTAATTTTCTTATTTGTGGTCATACGAAAATGCCTTCCTTTAATTTTGCTTCAGAAAGAGCTGGAGATTTGCCACAGAAGTACTTAAAACAATTCCCATTTTTATCTACAGCTTTTACATATTGCTTCATTAATCCTAATTTAATATGAAGGGACGGCCAAAAAATTGTTTGCGGATCAACCAAATTTGCATAAATTACATTTTTTTAACCACGTGTTAAGTTTATAACAAAATAAATTGGGTGTATTTTTACAACTCCTAGGTATTTTTAAAACAAAATGAAAACTCACGACGCGATGTCACGAGTGTACACACATTAAAAACGTATTACAGCGACTATGTAAATACCCAAATAGTAGAAATAGGAATATCCTCAGCAGCCAACTCTGTTTCGGTAAATCCCCCACACTTGTGTGTATGTTTCAAACCGATTAAACACAGGGGCATCGCGTGCTGCAAAGACTCAGGCAAAATTTTATAAAACCTCAGTTTTAAAAACTACAAATTATTGTTTAATTTACATTTACAAATACTGATGCGTGATGAAAACAAGAAAAAAACATGCTTCTGTAGTTCATGGTATGTAACTAAGCTAAAAAGTTAAAAGAAATCCAATCATGAAATCTTCGTTGGCCTGTGTTATTGCTTTGAAACATCATTTAATGATTAGCAAAATGGGAACAATTTTTCTTTACCTTGCTGTAACGGTATGGGCGGCAATGAACGCATCTGACATAATTGGTTCTTACTTTTATGAAAATGCAAACGGTGTTGCACTCATCGTTACTTCTTTTCGAAATAGAGATATGCTAGAATTTGTTAGCAGTAGAACACAAATATTGTGCTGGATTTAATGAAGACACATAGTTCCAACTAGATGGGGCTACAGCTTATACTGAAAGCTCTTCAATGGATGCCATTAGAGCGATATTCCCTAGAGAAGTAATCTCAAAGTGGCGGGACTTTAAATGGCCGCCGAGAAGTCCCGATTTAACGCCGCTGGATTTTTTATTATGTGGTTATTTGAAATGTTATTTATTGAAATGTTAAATATTCATTGATGCTCCTTAGATTTTGCTTTAGTTAAAAGCCAAAATACCTACGCAAGGAAATAGAGATTTGAACCAGAATTATGTCGGCGAGTTATTGCAAATTTTAGGTCGCGCTTTGAGGAGGTACTACGGCGTAAAGCATACATTACAAGTTTAAATAGAAAATGGTGAATGTAAATATATGTTTTAGAGGAAAGCATTCCAAGACACGTATGTAAAGGGTGGTCCAACCATAATGCACGATGTTAATTGTGAGCCACACCTTAACGTCAAGTTTTTTGCCCAACTTAATTTGACATTTCTTTGTTTCAGTGTTTGACAAATTCAACCATGGAGAGGTGCACAATTGAGCAGCGCGTTAAGATTGTTGAAGCCTTTTACGAAAATGGGCGTTTAAATCAAAATGCATTTCGTGCACTTCGTGACTTTTTTGGTCAGCATAATCGACCAAATGTGTCCACAGTCGGGAGAATTGTGCGCAAATTTCAGCAAACCGGGTCTGTAGGAAATGTGAAAATACTTGTGCATGCTCGCCCAGTTCGCTCTGCGGAAAACATTGCTGTTGTTGGCGATAGTGTAGCAAAAGAGCCGTCAACCTCGACTCGTCGTCGTGCCCAACAATTGAACATCTCACGAACATCACTGATGCGAATTTTGAATAAAGATTTGAATTTACAAGCTTACAAGGTTCAATTGACTCAAGAGCTGCAGCCTACTGGCCATTTCAAGCGTCGTCAATACGCCAAATGGTTGGTTGAACAGACAGAAGTGAATGTTGACTTTACAAAGAAAATCATCTTCAGCGACGAGGCACACTTTCACCTCAGTGGATTCATTAACAAGCAGAATTGCCGCATTTGTGCAAATGAGAATCCACGAGTGATTGTTGAAAAGCCGATGCATCCACAAAGAGTGACTGTTTGGTGCGGTTTATGGGCTGGCGGCGTCATCGGGCCGTACTTCTTCGAAAATGAGGTCGGCCAAGCAGTTACCGTGAATGGTGTTCGCTATCACGAGATGATAACGGACTTTTTGTGGCCAGAAATTGGGGATATGGACCTGGACGATACGCGGTTCCAACAGGATGGTGCCACTCGCCACACAGCCAACGAAACAGTGACACTTTTGCGCGAGAAATTCAATGGCCGTGTTATCTCACGTCGTGGCGATGTTAATTGGCCGCCACGATCATGTGATTTGACGCCGTTGGACTTCTTTCTTTGGGGATATTTAAAAGAAAAAGTGTACGTCAATAAGCCAAGAACAATTTAAGAGCTAAAGGATGAGATAATTTGGCACATTAACGACATTGAACCTCAATTATGTCTCAGAGTCATTGAAAATATGGACCATCGGATAGAGGTATGCCACCAAAGTCGTGGCGAGAATTTGGCCGATATTTTGTTTCACACATAATTGTCATAGATTCTTCTATCATAATAAAAAATATTAAGATAATTTTCTGAAAACTTTTTGTTTTATTTACAATTAACACCGTGCGTTTTGTCTGGACCACCTTTTATTATAATGAAAGGTAGGAAAAATGTATTGTAGCAGGAATTCCATTCCTGTACGTTTTTTATCGACTTCAAGGTTATTGGTCGACGACCGTAATCCTTTTAACAGCTATTTGCATCTCTGTTGCTGACTTCACTCCAGGAAGAAAGTGTAAGTAGAAATGTTCGAATATTATCCTGCCCAACGCTGTACGATATGGAAAATAACGAACGGCACATATAGGTTCGGACATCCCTTCTTAAATTTTGCTTACCAATAAGTGAATCAGAAAAATATTCAAGGTGGAACGTAATATTACAGCCAAAGATTGGCATTAATGTTACTACTATATTATTTCTTTAATCGTAGATTGATGAATTAATTGAGGATTGTTTATAAAATAATTTATTGGCGACTATTGACGGGTCTAAAACAAATTTAAATGGGATATTATTTCATAATGGTAACAAATATCCTTCCATTAAGTAAGTTACATTTACTTAGTCATTATGAAAGAAACATTACTGTTTCAAATAAGTTTTAAACTCAATCAAATATAAAGATCCGTCCTTGTATCGATTTGAAAATGGTAGCTGTATTGCTATCATTACAAAAAATGTTAATCCTTGTTTCTGCCTGAATTAGATACGCATTAATCCATTTACGATAAACCAGGGAAATGATTCACCTTTGGTTAATTACCGCAGCAATTTACGTTATATAATCTCAGCGGTAGTAATCGTACAGAATACTAAATACACAAATACAGAAATTAAAAAACCACCAGCGCCCGCGCTACAACTGTTAAATCTCCTTAATCTTCCATTATTGTTCTTTCATTACGTTTCCATTATCTGGCAGTTAAATAGAGCGGAGTACTCCGGTGGTTTCGGATCGCGACGTCCGCATTTTTTATTGGTACCGGATAATATAAATGGGGAAATGAGGGATCGTAAAAGTTTTTGCGGCCTCTTTTTCAGTATGTACTTAACCCGGGAAGATTTGTTTCTAATTTTCTTTATTTGTTCTAGGTGGGTTCGCGCTACACACAAAGGGGCCATAAATCGTAAGTAAAACAGAAATGCTATTATGGACTACTCCTCTAGATTAGGTTTTATAATCGTTCCGTTGGAAATACTCCCGCTGTTTCGAGTGTATTGTGGTTGGGTTGCAAATTAAAGCCTCATTTGATTCGCGAAACTTTAAAATTTTAAATCTCTTAATGTTGCAGATCAGCCACATTTCTTATTGTTACGTGTTTCTCTTTAATACAGCAAAACTTTTTTATCACTTTTTTTACTTGGCAACTTTATTAACTCTATATAACAAGTATAGCTATTATTACGATAATAGCTATACTTGTTATATTTCCGATCCTAACCTTCTGGAACTTTTTCGGTTATCTCCAACAAAATTTATTAACAACACACATTTTCGGCTCATACAATAGAAATAAGTAGATCTAAAATAATTAATAACAACTTAAAGAAGTGGAACATACAAGAATTGATCTCCTTCCCATAAGGCTTCAGATTGGGGAAAGGAATTTTATAAATAGACACGAGGACACACATCCATTCTCAAGGAGAGGTTTTAAAGTCTACCTGTTGGAACCAAAACCCAAGCATATAATGACCTATAGGTCTACAGGTATATACCTATAGGAATACAATAGGTCACTCATGCACAGCCGCGGAGGAAAGCGCTGCACTTTTATTAGTTCTCAGTCGGGCATCTCATATGAATGCCCATCGTATTCTATTAGGTATAGAACTATTTGAAGTTATAGGTTTTAAAATGCTAGTTCAAATAAATAAATTAATAACATCAAAGTTCGTGTTACTATCAAATTTTACCCTCACTTACTACATTGGACCAAAGCGCTCAAATTAAATATAGGTTACTAATATTTGAATACGATGCAGTAAATTGTATTTCTTGTAATCCACACCGGAAGAACAGTTTATTTATTATCTTAGTGAGCAATATATTCTTCATTCAAGAATATATTTGGTCATTGTCATATTATGGTTTACCATAATTAGAACATTACAATCACTTTGTATAATCCTACCATTTATTCTTGTGAAAATATTTTTTTTAGAAACCCAAAATACAATTGTAGATTAGACAAATTCAATTTGATATTAATTTGGTTTTGTTATTAATCTACCTAGCTGTGATATATTAGAATAATAGGCCATAGTATGAAGAGTATAAATACAAAACGGCAGAATTTAAAGATACTCGTATTCTCAGGACCATGCAAGCAGATTCCCCTGGTGATGATCCCGTATTTATTGTAAATTGGTGAGAGCTGTCATTGGTCATGTCTATTAAATTCTCCGTTTCAATATAGTTACGAGTAAGCAAATCGCAATAATATTGCGCCGCCCCCTCGCTCGTATCGAAGACACCTCCGGAGCGTGCTTCTAGAGGCTTCGAATCAAAAAACAAAAGTTACCACGTTGTTCGCAGGGGTCGATTTAATATATTGATTTTGTCAAAATGCCGAAATTTGTACGAAAAGGATTTCGTACATTGACCTAAAGATTTCGGACACCTGAAAACAGAGATTTTCAATTTTTCAGTAGTTTCAGTAGTTCGATTATTACGTAACGCATATTGTATGGTACGTTTTGCTTAATTGGCTCATATAATTCAGGCATTGTCATTGTCAGCTCACATGGAGTGTTACGTTCTTGTAACCATTTCACCATATGTATCTCCCTTTTTTGTTCCTGTTGTTGGTTGATTTTCAATGGTTTTGTTGTGTTAGGATGCATTATCAACAACCAAAACAGATAATAGTGGCAAATTTGGGATTACTTGACATTCAAGCCACTTTTTAACGTTTTCGGTGTTCATATCGTCATGATAATCTGCACTCTTACTCCTTAAATATAATTTTTCATATATTTTGAATCTAGACAATATCGTACCTAATATGAATAAGACATTTTCCATATATCCATTTTCGTTGCCAGCATGAACAATAATCAGGCGCTTTCTCTCAAACATAAGTTTCTTTAAACTTAAAGAACTACCATCTGTCCATTCCTTTCCTACTGTGTGCAAATTGTAAAGATAAGTTGCATCTACATATATAAAATATGGATCGATTCTCTTCTCTAAACTTAATAAGGGATTTTAAATACTTGATTGTGGTATTGTAAATACTTGAGTGGTAGTAATATCTGTTCCACTTTCAAATATAACCATTCTCTTCTACCGAAGTCCAATCCCTTCCTTTTAGAATCCGATAAAGCTAATTAACTTACTTCTCTAATATACACACACCGTCAAAAGTCTTGGACCCCCGATGTTTTGTGTTAGTAAATAATTTAATTTTAAATATTGTATGGGTTTTTCAAAGTATGTTTTTCCTAAATGTGTTTTTTTGTAATACAGGAATAATTTTTAAAAATTTAATAAATTAAAAAAACAATGAGAAAAAAATTTGCAACTTTTAAGTAAATTACGATTATGAGTATTATGACAAAAATTAACAAAACATATTTTTTAACAAAGTAAACTACAACTTAATAGTCAGTATGGCCTCCTCTGCTTCTCAGTAACATATTGATATGCCTGTGCATTGAAACAATCAAACGGTTGATAATTTTTTTAGGAATATTGTTCCACTCCACTATTGCTGCTGCAGCTAACTCTTCCGCATTTTGGGGTGGGTGCATGCGTTTGTGAGTTGCTCTAGAAACAAAATCCTACATGTTCTCAATGGGATTCATATCTGGGGAATTAGCTGGCCAATCTAATCGGGTAATATCTCCCTGTTCGAGTACCTCTTGAACCGTTCTTGCGCAATGTGGTCTCGCGTTGTCGCCCATGAAAATGAAATTGTCACCTAATTCATCGCGCAGGGGATAAATAATGGGCCTCATAACAGTTTCAATATAAACTTGACTTGTCATATACTGATTTATGGGAATTAACGGCGTACGGCGATTGAACATTATCGTATATTGGGGGGTCCAAGACTTTTGAGGATGTGTGTATTTATTATTATGCTGTGGCATCTCAAGGATGACCTTTATGATCAGTCTCCTACAACTATGCATTTATACACGGGTACTCGCTGAATTTAATTCATGCGTTGGGTTTCACAACATTAATAAAAATGTAAAACAACAATTTAACTGCAAAAAGTCAATGATGTTACAATCGTAATTGGACAATGTACCTTAAAAATAAAAAGAAAATAAAAAAATCTCAACTTTAAAAACTCATTAAATTACTGTCTAGCGTGGTCGGAGTTCAAATCTCAATTCCGGCACTGGCAATATCGTAGAGAATGGGTGTTTTTTTTTTAATTTGTAACCCCTCTCCGTTTCGATTCGGCTTTGGATCTGGTAGTATGCTAGTTTTAGTCTAATTTATATGATATGTATAAATGAGGATACGCATATGTCTTGTATCTTTTTTTTAATGTGTACCCAGTTATTTTAAAATATTGAAATAATCCATGGATATTATCCAGAAAAAATTGAAACCATATTCTATCGATTTTATACTACCAACGGCTTCAGTTCATTCACATTTTTATTTTATGAAAATGAACTTCTCGTAAAATTGTATTAACAATTATTATTAAAGAATATATATAAGATTAAAACATTTGCTGGTTAGATTTTCACTTTTTAAAAGGTGAAAATCTAACCAGCGAATGTTTTAATTTTGTATAAATATGGATTTTCATCAAGTAACGGCCCAATCAATTCAGAGTATATATGAGAAATATATAACGACTGCGATGTGGAAGGCAAGAGGAAACCACCACATTATAATCCTCAGAACAGCTAGCAGAAAGCTTATCCTAAATTAATGATGGCGTCTCCTGGGACAAAAAACTCCGGAGGTAAAATAGTCCTCCGTTCGGATCTCCGGGTGAGGACTGTTCCGGGAGACGTGATCGAGTGCAATCATAATAAGAAGTGTAGCATTTCACGAGTCGGAGCGTGGAATGTCAGAAGCATGAGACAGGCAGGGAAGCTAGAAAATCTGAAGATAGAAATGGATAGGTTAGGATTAGATATAGTAGGTATAAGTGAGATGCGCTGGCCGGAAGTAGGAGATTTTTGGAGCGGTGACTATAGGGTAATACACACAGGATCGGTAAATGGAAACGCGGGAGTAGGGATCGTTATGCGGAAGAACGCAGGACAGTGTGTAGATAGCTACCTACAATACAGCGAGAGAGTAATGATGGTTAGGTTAGATTCGAAGCCAGTGGAAACAGTAATAGTGCAAGTATACATGCCTACTTCTAACCACAGCGAGGAAGAGTTAGAAGCCGTTTATTCGGACATAGAGCAGGTAATAGGATTTGTGAAGGGTCATGAAAATTTAATAATAGTAGGAGATTTTAACGCAGTCGTAGGTGAGGGGAAAGAAGGAGAATTTGTAGGGTCTTATGGATTAGGAAACAGAAACGAGAGAGGTAGCAGACTGATAGAATTCTGTGAGAAGCACAAGATGGTAGTCGCGAACACATTGTTCAAGAATCACGTTAGGAGGCGGTACACATGGAAAATGCCAGGAGGGATAGACAGGTATCAGATAGACTACATTCTGGTTAGGAAGAGATTTAGAAATCAAGTAAAAGACTGTAAGAGTTATCCAGGAGCAGATGTAGACAGCGATCACAACTTGGTAGTCATGAAAGCTAGATTAAAGTTCAGAAATCTGAAAACCCGGAAGGATAAGAAACGTATAAATGTAGACATATTGAGGGATCAGAATATGAAAGATAAGTTCCAGGAGAAAACAGATCAATTAATAAATAAAACGAGTAAGGACGAAATCAAGAACGCAGAAACTGAGTGGGAGGGTATCAAGAATAGTCTAGCTTCCGCGGCTACGGACGTTTTAGGACACGATAAAAGGGAAGCTAGGAAGCCCTGGATGACGGACGAAATCTTAAACTTAATGCAAAAGAGACGAGGCTACAAAAACAGACGAGACGAAGAAGGACTGAAAACGTATAAGGCAATAAAGTGGGAAATCATTAGAAAATGTAGAAAAGCGAAAGAACAATGGATAGAGGAGAAATGCAAAGAAGTAGAAGATAAGTTGCAAGTAGGTAAGACCGATGAGGCTTACAAAATAATTAAGAGGAACTTCAGGGATGTAGGAACAATAAGTAGAAATGTTAGGAGTCAATCGGGGGACATACTGATAGGAAGAGAGGAGAAAGCGGATAGATGGAAGCAGTACTTAGGAAATTTATACGAGGGCCAGGAATTAGGAGAGATATTAGAGGAAGAATCTAGCATCGATAGGGAAGATGTAGGAAAACCTATATTGAGAGAGGAATTTGAAATAGCACTAAGGGGGCTAAAGAATAATAGAGCGCCGGGTGTAGATAAAATACAGGCGGAAATTTTGAAATGTGCGGGACAGAAAGTAGTAAATAGGATGTTTGAACTGGTAAAATACATATACGAAACGGGCGAGATGCCGGAGGATTATAAGAGGAACATTATCGTTACTATACCGAAAAAGAGAGGAGCCGACAAATGCGAGAACTTTAGAACGATTAGCCTAACTTCCCATGCGTCAAAAATCTTAACTAGAATAGTGCAGAAGAGGATGGAAAATAGAGCGGAGGAAATACTAGGAGAAGACCAATTCGGGTTTAGGCGAAATAGGGGAACTCGCGAAGCTATTCTGGCGCTAAGAGTAATGTTAGAGAAAACAATAGAAAAAGGAAAGAACGCTTATATAGGATTTGTAGATTTAGAAAAAGCTTTTGATAACGTAAGATGGGAAAAAATGTTCGAGATACTAAAGAGCGCGGGAATGAAGTATAGAGATAGGAGAGTAGTACACAATCTATACATAGAGCAAACTGCTGTTATAGAAGTAGAAGGGGAAGAAAGGGAAGTAGGTATTAGGAAAGGAGTAAGACAAGGATGTACGCTATCACCACTAATTTTTAATCTGTACATCGAAGAGGCGATTAATGTGGTAAAAGATAGAGTAGATTTCGGGATTAAAGTACAGGGACAGAAACAAAAAATGCTGAGATTCGCGGATGATATAGCAGTATTAGCATCTAGTAAGGAGGAACTAGAATCAGCATTGAACGAAATGGAGGCAGTGTTGACAGAGGAATGCGGAATGAGGGTGAATAAAAACAAAACTAAAGTGTTAGTGTGCAGAGGGCGCGAGAGCAGAGCAAAAACGAAAGTACAAATTAATAATGAAAGATTGGAGGAAGTTAAAGACTTCACTTATTTAGGAAGTAAAATAAATTGGGATGGAAGAAGCAATAAAGACATAAAACAAAGAATAGCGCAGGGTCGAGTAGCTTTTAACAAAAAGAAAGCACTTTTATGCTCGGGGATAATAAACTTAGAAACAAGGAAGAGATTTTTGAAAACATATGTATGGAGCACGGCACTTTACGGCTGCAAAACCTGGACGGTAGGGGAAGCAAGTAGGAAGAAATTAGAAGCTTTTGAGATGTGGTGTTACCGAAGAATGATGAAAATACCATGGACTGATAGGGTTAGAAACGAAGAAGTATTGGAGAAAGTCGGCGAGAAAAGGAGTATGTGGAAAAACTTAAAGAAGAGAAGAGATAGAATGGTAGGCCACTTGCTGAGACATGGGGGAATAGTCCGCGATATTTTGGAGGCAGAAATAGGAGTGAAGAAAGGCAGAGGTAGGCCTAGATTAGACTACTGCTCGCAAATAGTAAGGGATGTAGGTTGTAGCACAATTAGCGAAATGCGTAGGTTAGCACAAGATAGGAGAAGCTGGAGGTTAGCGTCCAACCAGTCTTAGGACTGATGACCTAATGATGATGATGAGAAATATTATACTTATTTACCATATTATTATATCGTTTATCATAGATATATAACCTATGTAATTTTATCTAGGTAATTTTAAGCTAATACCATAAACATTTTAAAATACTATATTCGCATCAAGATACTTCATCCTAATATAAAACACCCATGATAAAAAATAGGCATTTAATAATTTGAATATAATAAAACATTTAAATTTAATAAGACCACGGTGTACATACAACCCCAAGTACGTATGTTTAAAAATACGACCCTCTATACAGATATTTTAACCCCTTATTATAAGAACATTATTAATACATATTGGCATTATTATTCAATAGGCAATATTGAAAAGGGAAAAACTTACTCAAATGTATAAGTAAATTAATTTTGACCACATAAAGATCAATATCAGGCCATCCATGATGACTTTAAATTGAAATGATAAAAATGGTGGCTTTATTAATATCCAATCAATATATAACGATTGTTTCGTCAACATTTTTTAATAGGCCGGCATAATATTATGGCAAAATATATAATCTTAAATGATGAGTCATAAGAAAAATTTCGAGGCCACTTCGATCTTGTCTGACCGCAATAAAAGAATGTCAAGACCATGCTCACGAGGATGAGTTGTTAGGGTGATAGAGGTATGTATAGTAATACTTTTACCACTTTTTTTAATTTTATATTACAACTGTCTCGAAAGAAATGCATCATGTGAAACCATAATTGTGATAGTGAAGAAGATGGATCTATCCTTTTTATACCACCTCGTATTCACTTATACCTAACTTTAATCTGAGATCGTGGCTTACGCTTAGCATCAACAAATTTTCAAAAAAGAGTAAACTAATGATATACTACTTCGTCTGGCGTGATTTGTAGACAATGCATGAACTCGTACTCTATCATCATCTTAATGTTTCCGCGGAACGGAAGGTTATGCCAAGAAACCGAAATACGTGCAGTAAGGGGAAATCAACTTACATATATTTTAAAGTGATAGATTATATAGTATGTTAAAAAGTCTCTAATAAATTCAATATTTGTAATATGTGCATATTAAATATTGAATTGAATTATTTTTAAAATGTGCATTTTTGAGTAGCATCCTCGGATACATCGTTCTTATTTTTCCTTACACACTTTATCGTACAGGACGCTATTAAAATCCCGAATATGAGGTCATCGATAGGAACTATATATTTCTCAGGTAGAATCTTGTAGACGAGCTCTTCCTGTACATACAAAATTTAAGCTTAAACATCCAGTGAAGTGCACTGCTGAAATAATTAATAATATTGAATGCTTACCATCACAACAAATTTAAGAAAAGACGTCACTTAACTGATCTTATTTAACTCAAGAAATTACGAGGCATTATTAATGAACAAATAGTTGATGCTTACACTAACTATTTAACATACATTCAGCAAAACTTTAATGATGATTCCACCAGTTGTTGGTATTATGTTCAGATTACGAAAAGTTCGATGTGTATTCCGTCAATGGTTTTCTTCAATGAGGAATTATTTGATGGTCCATACAAATTGTAAATAGATTCGCTAAATAGTTTTCCAGTGTCTTTTTCCACTGACGATGTGCAGGCTATAAACACTAGCTCTGGCAATTACTCAACCTGTATCAACTTAGTAAAATTTACAGAAGCGGATATTCGTTAATAATTATCTAAAATTAATATCAAATAGACTTGTGAGGATGATCATATACTGAGTTTTCTTGCTAAGGTTTCTCAGGAGTCTTAATAGAGTCACTGTTCATATTGTTTAATCTAGTACTCTGTACCAACACTTTTCCGGGGGTTTGGAAAGTAGCAATGATCTAGTCTGAACAGTGGCAATCCATCTCATAAAAAGATATCGCCCAATCACCAAAGGTTCTCGAACTGTCAATATACGCCCACATTTATCTTGGGGTTCAACCTGTTTTATCTCTTAATCAACATGGGTTCATAGCAATATGCTCAACAGTTACAAATTTAGCAGAATTTACCCAGATAATCGTAAACGACATTATAAAATCAAGTGTATCTGGTGTATACTGATTTTTCGAAAGCCTTTAACAAAGTGAATTATAAATTCATTAATTTCAAAATTAGAATTGTATGGATTCAGTAGTAATCTTCTTCACTTAGTCAAATCATATTTATCCATACGTACATTACACAGGTCTATAAAAAAACTTTTTTAAAAATTGTTTTGATTTAGTTAACTGATCTTTATGTAGTTTTTTGCGCTGATTTCAAAAATGGCATTGGTTTTTTTTCTATCACGTAAGGCTTGCCTACAAAATAAAGTTGAAGTTTTTGGAAAAAGTACAAAAAACGGAAAATTTTGGATTTGTTTTTATTATCTTAATATGAAGTAAAAGCAAAAAAAAACAACGATACCTAGCTAGAATGAGCGTAATAGTGATGCATATGTATTGCAAAGTTATTATAAGTCTTTGTAAAAACGTTTTCTTTTTCCATCAAAGCTTCTTTTGGTACTTTTTCGGCTGTGTTCTTGTGAATTTTCCCTTTTTAACATCCAACAGTAGTCTGCCAGCATGTTGACATTCCATCGACCTTGGTATCTGCGCTCCATTTCTTTTATATCTTGATGGAAACATTCTCCTTGTTCCTCACTTACAGCCCCAAGATTTTCTGGATGTGAAGTGAAGGAAATGGACTTTGACACTCATGTTGCAGCCCAACATTTTTTAGTTTTGTAACAATTCAGCAACCAAAGTTTTGTAGTTTGGGTCATTTTTGTTTCCAAGAAAGCCTGTTACAACAAGTTTAAATGAATTCCAGACATTTTTTTCTTCCATTTCCATTTTAGTGACAAAGCTTTCATCTTTTAAAAGTTTTCTGATGTCAGACCCAACAAAGACTCCCTATTTCAGCTTAACATCGGATAGACCAGGAAACTGTTCACAAGGATACTTGAAACACTCTTCTTCTTTGGGTAATGCTTTCACAAACTGTTTCATTAGTCCCAATTTGATATGAAGTGGTGGATGTAAGATCTTTTTAGGATCCACTAAACTTTGTCTCTCAACATTTTTAACTCCGGGAATAAGAGCCTTTCGGATTGGCCACGTCTCCTTGACATAGTGTTGTTTCCTGTCACGGCTACCCCATTCACAGAGGAAACATGCAAACTTTGTGCAACCATTTTGTTGACCTAGTAACATGGAACTAACTTTCAAATCCCCACAAATGATCCATTTACGGTCAGAGTAGCCGAACTTATTAAGAACAAACTCAAGATTTTCGTAGCATTCTTTCAAATGGACTGAGTGTCCAACAGGCACAGAAGCATATCGGTTATCATTGTGGAGTACAGCTTTTAAACTCCTTTTTGATGAATCGATGAAAAGTCTCCATTCCTCTGGTTCATACGTGATTTTGAACATTCCTATGATTCCAGGTACATTGTTGCAGAAAACTAGGTCATCCTCTTGTGTAAAAAAAGGGACTAATTCCTTTTCTCTAAATCGGTACCGTGAAAATGAAACACCAGAGGCTAACATATGTCTTTCTTTAAGTCTAGACCCTAAAACTTCCGCTGAATCCTTTGGGAAGCCCATATCTCGTACTAAATCGTTCGAGTCTGATTGAGAGAAAAGTTTAGGGTCATTGGTACCTGGATCTTAGCTGTCCTCACTATCGCTGCTACTATGTGACATTTGGTCTAAATCGTCTAAAATATTGTCCAGGGTATCCGGAGGTGAAGGAATAGGCAAGTCAGGTCCATGAGGAACAGGGCGAATAGCCGAGCATATGTTGGTTGGGTATGAAATATCCTTCCTATATTTTAAATTGAAACCTTGCACTGAACAAGAACAAAAATAACAGTCATCACTGTGATTTTTAGGCTCTCTCCAAATCATGGGTACTCCAAAACGAAATGATTTCTTCTTACCTTGAAACCATTGTCTCAGTTCTTCAACACACACAGAACACACTGTATGGGGAGCCCAAGATTTATCTTGGTCCCCTAATTTAACACCAAAGTATGCAAAATATACCTTCTGAACAAAATTAGAAATGTTCCTTTGTTAATTATTGACGGTATAAGACTCATAAATATAACAGAAACAGTTAGGAGGGTTGACACATCCTCTAGTAGCCATTTCTTCTAAATAGCACAAAACTGTTTGATATGCACACCACAGTGGCTAGCTCCACACTGAGTCACTGACTGCAATCAAGGTCACGACTCGCTACATTCCTCACGACGTCTAGCAGACAGTAGGATTGGGGAGGGAGCAGACAGACTGAGACATGTCTTGTTCCAGTAGGAACTGGATTTTCCCGGTTTAGATTCATTGTCTTATTCAAATAAATAGAAGAAAAACATTTTTTTTTTGCAAATAACATACTCACATTGTTAAGTAACCTGTTCACCATGAAAGCTCCATAATTCAGACTAAATTTACCACTTATATAGGCTATAATATTAAAAAATCGTACGCATACTGAACCTGAAAACCCCTGAAAATAAGAAAATTTCAGGTGAAATTTGTGACTTATCTAGGGGTGTGGGTATTTTTCACTATTTTGTCCGTAATCAGCACAAGAAATACTGTTAAACCCACTAGTTAAATATGCTACAATTTTTTCATAGCAGACCTGTGTTATTTTTTTAATACAATAGCTTTAAAACTGAGACCTACTTAGAGTCATCTGAAGTATCTCAAGGCTCAAATTTGAGACCATCATTCTTTATATTATTTATTAGTGATTTTAATAAAAATTAAAATAATTTAACGCATTCCTAAAATATTAAGGATCTTGTTATGTACTATGATTGTAAACTATCTGTATCTCCAACTGTAAAAAAGATATTTACAAAATTTAAAAAGTCGTTTATATTTTATTTACCCTAATATGAATACCTTATATATTTTTGTATTTACCATATGCCAACATTTACGAGGATTGTGACTATGTTTTGATGCTACTGTTTATAATTTAATCATCACATGCTCTCCATTATACCCAACATCTTAAGGTAGTACTAGCTTGTATTTCGATTACGAAAGTTTGGCAGCTATATGCTGACTGCTGCTATAGTTCGCTGCAGTGCGATACACTACATATTTTTGGCTGTGATTGTACCAATTTTTTTCACGTCGCAGCTGTGTTTACAGCGTGGCAACGCTCCAAGCGGAAAACCTCGATGCTTACCGTATCGCGATATCATTTTCTTTATTCATGCCCCTTTTTCGATCGTGTTGTTCGTCAATATTGCATTGGATATGCCAAAAATAAAACACGAAGGAGTTTGGAGATGGGAAAAAGATGTTAAATGACGTCTGAATGCGGGAAAAGCAATAAATGACGCGAAAAAGCTTCAAATCAAACCGCGAAAAAATTCAACTTGGAACTCGGATCATCAATTTAGGTGAATTGCAGCAGAATTTGAAGTCATTCATGTAAAACGTTATTGTCATTAGAAAATGCCGAGAGTGTGTAGAAAAGTAAGAAGTGGTTTACAATCCATTTGGGCAGTGCGATGTAATTCATTGCCACGTAATATTGGTTGTTACTTTGCTACGGTGCAAGAATACGTGATTCGTACTAGTAACTTGTTAATCGTAACGAGAAAATTCGTAACTTTTTATTATGATTACACGAAAACTATGTAGTCGATCAAGCTCATTTTGCGTTCACATATTTTTGGCTAGTTCATAAGCAAAATATTAGTTTTTTATGAGTCTAAAAAACAGTTTTTGATATATCATGGAATAACTGTCATTTTATTGCGAGGTCCCTACACTTCCTACGTTAACGAGGTCACCTTTTGATTTAATTATCGAGAAAACGGTATAGATAAACGTTTCCAAACTTAACAAAAGTAACTGTTCATTTAATAAATATAAAAATTTCAGTGAATTCTTAAGAAAACGGGAAACTACTAGTATTACCTTAATGAGTTCCAACATTGAAATTACTCCCTTCCTACAACAACAATGCTCCTCCAAAATCCCGTCCTCCGAGCATCATCGGTATTAAGTTGTCGGAAAGTTAATGAAGCATCAATCAATAGAGTCATAAACAATTCAATTTACCCGTTAGGCAGGTGGGCTCGCGCCACCCCCGATCCATAATGAAAAAGCGTAATTAATCAAAATTCGTCCCCCGGCCGAAACACATCATTCCATTGACGTATATGATGTAAGCTAATTAAATTTTTCAGTAAACCCGCAACATCACTTGGCGGCGCGTTTGCTACGTAAATTGCTCACGGACGGTGTGCAATTTTCATGACAAATAGCGATGTGTGTGTGTATCTGTTTCGGCGTTATGAATCAAAAGTTTTTGGCGTGTCCAGATTAGATTCCGTAATTTAGCTGTGGTAAAATAAAAGTTTGGTTTATGCGAATTTCATGCGGCCGTGTCTGCTTTTTGTCCGATACATAATAGCGCTTTATGCGTAAAGTGGCTTAACAATCGTTTTTGCTCCCCAATCTTTATGCGGGGGGATTATACAGATATTTTGTGTTTAGGGGTTTTAACAGTTCTACTCAAAATCCTTGTCGCAAAAAATATTCCTGTAATATTTTTTAGGCGCCGATATTATACACAATGGTTTAGAGAATATATATTGTAAGAGGGGGATATATATGCGAAAACATTAAAAAAACACAAATTGTTTACACGTTAATTGATTAGCGTCATTGTTTTGAGTGAATAATACTAACTAAATTATCAACTCTCTGTTAACAGTAGCGTTACGCTAGGTTTTGGCAGTGGGGTTTAGATTCATCATATTAGGGTAATTCACATGTCCATAGTGTTAGTAGGTCAACTTTTGCAAATCGGTCTCGCAATAGCATAAACATTTTCCGTTTTTAGCCGTTAATTAATCGTGAATGAAGAAATTTTGCCGCTTTCTATTTTTCTTTAATATGGTGTGCGTTGCTAATTTCATGTGAAGTTAGCAGGTCACATAAATAAAAAATTAATAAAAAAGTGAGGTAGCTTAAAATTTGCCGTTTTATTTTCCGTTGAAGAATGACTATAAGAAAAATATTGTTTTATAAACGGGAAATTTATATTAATATAAATTTCCACAAGCGATAACGAAGGTTACACATAAAGACAATGACTAACATATCAATGCTGATGGAGAGATATTTAACTCTCCCCGTTGGAACTCGAACCGAAGGATATAATTGCACCCCCAATACTGGACCCAATCTACTATCTCAGATTACAGTACGAATGAATTCTTGCAACCACCACCTCCCTAGGAGAACACGATAGGTCGCCCATCCAAATGGTGGTCGCGGAACAGTGTGCTGTATTTATGTAGCTCCACCTCGGACGACTGACCTGAGCACCATCGCGTTATACCGTGAAATTCCTTAATGCGTTGTGAGGCTTTCAGAAACGCTTTACGCAATCGCTTCCAGAAACGTAAACTTTCTTTATTGCTATTATTTGTCAACCTGCGTCGAATATGTGCAACACTGTAGAGGGCATGAAGTAAACAGATTACGCATAGGCAATTTGAATAAACGGGTTTAAGCAAAGTAGCAGCTTTCCACATATATGCACCTCCATTCATATGTCACTAATATGTTATTATCGGTCACACCTAATTTCTGTAAAAATGCCCATTAGCAATCTCGTGATTGCTTCGGATTTTGTTTGTATTCTGTTTGCAAGTAAGTAAGGCCTTCCCACTTCAGTTGGACTCAATGTTCGCAGTAACACTTGTCCTGCTTATATATGTATATTATTGCTTATATATGTATCTTTCATCAACAGTTCACATCAACATGTATCTTTCATCAACAGTTATCTACGTAGTTTTATTATGTATAGCCGAGCGTGTGTCTTTGTCACTTCTTTTCACTAAGAACACATTGCTGCAATTGCCACTTAGAAGATAGTTACCAGTGAGATACAATCTATTCCAAAATTTCTGAAAATGGGGTTTTTTGAAGTACGTGTAAGGAAATATTACGCGCAGCGAACACGAACAGCAGATCATACCAAAATACCCACTCTGTAACTTATACTTGGCGATTTGTTATGTGACGTTTATTTTTAATATATTTCCTACAAGTAGACCGTTCAAAAATTACTAACGTCGTTTTGCATACGAGGCCCTTTATTATGATATCACAGTAGACATCTAGAATACATTTAAAAAAACTGGAAAACATTGACTAGAGAGGCATTAACGGTCGATTATATTACTCCCGGCTCCTCGGCAAAGGTCAGACGACGACAACTAGCTAAGTAGGAAATCATTGATGGATTAGTAATGTTGAACTCTAAGAACAAGATGGAAGTAATCTACAAAGATAAACTACAGTGAGCTACACTCAGTGGTAATATTTTCAGGGGGTCTGACACTACTGCGACGGTCTACTGTATTTTCATTATTAACTTCGCCGGTTCCTGGTATTTTGTGATGAGATTCCTGACGGTGACGACCAAAAAGTCCATGATCTAGGACGAGATTAAGTACTTTTCAACTGTTCTCTTTCGTTCATGGTTTGAGTATTACCCTAAATGTACTCCAGTAGTTTTACACAGATGAGGAGTAATAAATTAGCAACATATATATATATATATATATATATATATATATATATATATATATATATATATATATATATATATATATATATATATATATATATATATATATATATATATATATATATATATATATATATATATATATATATATATATATATATATATATATATATATATATATATATATATATATATCTTGTTCGTGTTGAAATGTGTATACTATTTTTTTTTTGTTTGATTACCTTGTATAATCTTTATTTATATTCATGTCGCCTAAATATTACAATAGATATGCATGTTCTCTTACAATTTGAAATTTTATTTATGCAATTCAAACTAATTTTATTGGCAAAATAAGAGCACCTGTCATTTTGTGCAGTTGACTAATTATTTCATGTACAGAATAGATTTAATAATTTTGCTGTATGTACTTATTACATTTCATGTTTTCACGTTCAACAATTGTGTCATAATGGAACAATAAATCCTTATAAAGCAAAACAAATTGAACCGACCCAGCCGCATACCGTCTGCTTGATTATCAATCAACTTCTACATACATACCTATGAAATGGACTCCAGAAAATAATATTTACCGCGACAATACTTCAATTGTACTCGTATAAACAATATAATTAATACACATACCGACCGTCACGCCACTCGTAAATCGTGACCATTAATACAGCGTTTGCGTGACAACTCCTTTCCCTAATGTTCTGTTAACATTGAAAATATTCTAATGACTTAGGAATAAACAGGGCAGAGAAACGTCGCCTAAAAAATGGTTCATTATATACGTGTGTTAATTTATTACAAGAAAATCAAAGCAGATGTAAAAGACGCACATTCTCTATTAATCCATTTATCGTAATATTAAGAATATAATTATGTGTTTAATTCAATTTTCCTTCATGTGAATATAAGAGGATCGCTACGAAAGTTTTGATATGTAGAATCGTGAAAACTGATGCGTGTAAATTAATTGCGTCCTGATATCACCCTATCCTTTTTTTTAACCTGTTTTCGTCCACTCCTGGACATTGACCTCTTCCATGTTTTTCCACCGCTTTCTGTTCTGAGCACTCAAAATCCAGTTCCTGTCGGCTTTCCTATAGACAACCATCCCTCCGTCTTGTTTGGGGGCGTTCGACATTTCGCTTAGTTTCTCTGGGCCTCCATTGCATTATGGTATTTGTCCACTTGATGTCATACCTGGCGACGTGCCCTGCCCAGACCAATTTATTGGCGGCGATACGCTTTATGACATCAACGACTCCTATTCTCTCTCTCTGATGATCTCGTTTCTGACTCGGCCCCTCAAGCTGATCCTAAGCATCGCACGTTCCATTGTCCGTTGACATACCCCAAGTCGATTCGCCCTGTTTTATGCTAGGGTGATAGTCTCGAGGCCGTAGATCATGACAGGGAATATGCACGCGTTGAATAGTTTCCACTTCAGGTTAATGGGCATATCCGGTTAATGGGCATTTCTGAGGATGTGATCGGTTTTTCAAAAGCCTCCCACGTTAGGCCAATCCGCCTGGTGATTTCTGCGGTCTGGCTGTCCTTCTCCTCAACAACTTCATGCGTGTGACTCAAGTTTGACCTGGATGTTATTTCGACTCATAACCTTGGTCTTTGGGAGGTTCATTTTCAGGTCCAGTGTATCTGAAGCTTCTTTCAGCTCTCTTAGCATGAGTCTAAGCTCGTCAGGATGATGTCAGCGAAGCGTAGGTGACTCACCAACTTCCCATCGATAATAACGCCTTTTCTCTCCCAAGTCATGTTTTTAAATACGTCCTGCAGCGCCAGGGTGAACAATTTTGGCGAGACAGTGTCGCCTTGTCTGACTCCTCTCCTGATAGAGATCCTCCCGGTGACCAACTTCTGAAGCCTTCTCCAACTTTGTCATGGAGAGTGATTTCCCCATCCCTTATAAGTAGCTAATATTCATAATTCTGATCTTATATTCCCGCATATCTCTGTGGTGACATATAAAGTGACGAAACTTCTATAACCACAAGTATTCAAAAACATTATTGGGAAGCCAAATCACACTAAAATGTCTCGAGTGAACTGCAACTCTCCATGTTGCAGTGTTCCATTTTCATATAAATTCTTTGTATAATTAATAGGACGAGATAATGCAACAGTATATCTACTTAAAAAAATTCAATATATGTTATACGATTGTATACACAGTTCAGAATTCGTTTTCAAAACGAAGAATTATCTTTTACTGCAATAGAAATTATTTCGACCAAACTTTTCAACGTAATTGTGTATTTGAACCTGAAAACGTAGAGCTTATATTCCTTAGATGTCAATTGTACTGTTGTGAAAATAAATTTGTTACGCCGCTGAGTGGTGTCACAGTTGTTGACCAGAGGGCGTTTGCGTGTAGCCATACACCGCTCCCCACAAGTAAGCGCAGAGAGTAGTACGATTCGAGACTTGTAATTGACAGTAGTCCGCAGCTAAGCTAAAACCAAGATATAAATTTTGTCGAATAATTACATGTTTTCTAATACGGATAACAACTACGCATATTACTTGTTCTTTCTTAGTCTCCAAATCATTTGTAAGAAGGCTTGTAAAAACAAGAAAGGAAGAAACTTTGAAATATATTGTTGTGTTCTACAAAAGGCGTATTTTCTTCCATACAACGACGTAAAAATATTATTATGTGCGAATCCCGCACATGTACAATCAAATCCGTCCTTTGAAATTAAATCCTATAGTCATTAGGTGTATAGTGTTCTTATTTGAAGATTCAGTCCTCAAGGATATTATCAATGCCTCTGGTGATTACTTTAACAATATTTTTATATAAATACAACTTATATAAAAGTAAGTTGTCCACATTGGCACCAAAGAAAAAGCACACCTGTCGTCATCAAAGATGTAAAGTAGATTGCAGAGAAGCGAACGGTTGAAAGATTATTTTACAATGACCATTGGAATTACTCCTTCCAATTTTATTTTGAGGATAAAAACCTTCCGGTTTTTATCCTCGAATATTGTGCTCATGCTTTTGAAAAACTATTACAGATCCTGTGTTGCCTTGGGTATGACAAATGGTTTGAGTGGTTGTAACATCTGTTCCGCTCTCAAATGTAACCATTCCCTTCAACCGAAGCCCAACCATTTCCTTTCAGAATCTAAGAGAACCAAAAAGAACCTGTCATCCTTTATAGAAAAAAAAAATCGATTTTAAGGTGTGTCCAATATTGAAAAAAGGGAAGCAAAATTACATAACGAATTATAGATCGATCTAACATTTCCCCTACTTCCAAGTCTATTTATAATCCTCCCCATAATAGTGCTCGCAAAGTTTACCCTCTGTATCTAGCAAACATAGCGGTATCGTTAAGAAAACCGCAGAATCGCTAAGAATTCTCTCTGTTTCTCTGAGTGAATTCTGAAAAATACTCTGCTTTCCGAATCAGTATTAATTTCACATCCTTCCAAACCATCATATTATTATCTGGTTTAATTTATTGTATTATAAACAAAAAGTAATGGTCTCCAATTAGATGTCCAACGTTCTGTTTGTATTAAAAGAAATCGATACATTCCAATCTGTATCTTATAAAGGCAGGACAATATAAAAACTGAAGTTTAGTATTCATTCGGCATAATAGCGTTTTCAAGATAACATGAGGATTTCACATGTGATATCCTAACGAGGTACGTGGTATAGCCAGTCGTGTTCAGCCCCTGATATAGAGAATTTTGCAGTGTGTACTCCCGAGAGATCGCAGGCTATGGAAAGACGACGCCACAGTAATCCATTTGACAGGCACAGACCGTTATAATTGCTCCTCATTTTGAATGTGTTCACGTTTATTTGCGGCGATGCCTAGCAATTACCGGATTACTACAACAGTATATCCTTTGCAGAGATGCTGACGATATCGCCATAAGCTGTGGTTTCAGATGATTTCTCATACTGGTCACGTTGAATTACAGTACATAATAAAGGGTACAGTGCGGGAAGCTGTACATAAACGGCAATAAGAGTAAATGAATCCGCCTATGTATTTACTAGGACATTGCTGATATACCATGCTTGCAGAATGTATTATCTTTTCAAAGTAAAAGTCTGAGTGTTATTCCTTAATACTTTATTTCACTTCGTTTTGCATATACCAAGTTACTTAGCAGCGTTAGCGTAGAGCTGCTCGTTTCGTCAGCGTACCAGAGGCGTCACCCATACAGCTTAATAATTCAAATAAATAATGTTAAGTAATGAAATAATAATAAGCCCCCGGTTATACGTTATAATTCATACAGTTCTGTAAAATATCGACCTTCCTAAACATCTGTATCAGTTGAATTTTTCTTGATTAAACCTCTGCAGCATTAGGTATGTTTCTATAGTTGTTTCAGTGAACGATGTTCACCGCTGTGAAAATAAAAATTCTTAGATATAATTAACGACCATGCGACATACAGTAATGAATATTGTCATAATTAAAACAATCATTGTAATAATGAAACGAATCCGTAGACACAAAAACATTATATATGCATTTGTATTAATCTGGCAAAGTTTAAATCTGTTTTTTAAAAACAGTGTTAAACATATTGTTGGAGCGAGACCGGTCCTGCACGGTGGAATTCGTATGAGAAGTGCGTCGCGCAATAGCGCAGACATTCAGTTTTAAGACTCGATGTGAGATGGTCCGCGACCGACTTGACTCCAATAGATTTGTAGTATTTTGTAGATTGTATTATATATTTCTTTTATTGTTGAATAAAAGTGGTCCTGAGCTATTGAAGAGGTTGTTTGGAATTGTAAAGCTATCATAGTGGCAGTATTGGGGAAAGCCCCAAACACATATTATTTTTGCGCCGTTTAAACCATGTATCTGTGTACATCATACCTTTTCACGATTAGTTATGCGCAAGCGTGAGCGTCATGTTAAAAATGCGCTAATCTGAAAGTTTCGGACACTTTTTATAAATATGGCTGGACAAAAAAGATCATTACCTTATTACCAGCGCAATTAAATGAAGAATTGGTTGATGGGGCTTCATTAGTGCATCCCACAGTAGAAGCACATAATTGTATTCAGTAACGACGATGGTTAAAATGCCATGGCCGTCTCCAAGGCGGAAATAAAGCAGAACTTGTTGAGAGGTTAGGATAACATTTATATTTATATTATGTTTGAATTGATTAATATATGTAAGCTTTCTTGTAGGTCTAGGGATCATTTAATAAACAAGGCCGGATTGAATGTTACACATAGACAATATATTCCAGGAACTAAATACATACAGCACAATGTTGAAATAAGACAAACACATAATTTCTAAAGCAACGTCCCATTTAATCACTCGTCTTACAACACGTGATCGGCACTATTCGTTACAACAGGGCAACCGTCTTACGTCTTACTCAAGAAAATACTCGAAACTAGAGACGTCTTTCCTCAATTGGCGGTTTCCAATCGACTCACTTCTCGAATATCCGGAAACACTGTGACGCGTTCGGGGACTTATCAAAAGAAATAGGTAACGAGGAAGGAATATATATGCGAATAAATAAACTAGAAACGAAAATTAAAACTATTTTCTCACATATATTAATGATTAAAATTGAATGATGATTAAATTAAATGATATCATTTCTTTTAACACTTTTACTACTCCACCATAGGAGTAATTTTTTTAAATAATCAACTTACGCCATGAGTTTGTTTATATTTGTCAGCCAAACAGGTCTTTGCTACTTTTACCTACAAAGAACATTCATCATTTGAGGTTATATCATGAGCTATTACATTAATAATTAAATGAACGAGAATTACCTGATTACATGATTTTTTACACAACTGATGGGGTCAGGTTGTTCTGTTGTTGGACCACTTTCTTCTTCGAAATGAATTCAACAAATATACGTGTCTTTATTAACATGATCAATCAGTTTTAATCGACCATCACCTCGTCCACATCTTTTAACCTACAAATCATACATTTTGGACAAATTTTTGAATCTTTTTGTTTCGTTGACTTAATAAGTTTTCAACGATATTCGAGACAAAGCTTTGGAAAACTTATAAAATAATATAAATTCTCCGAAAATGATTTACTACGCATGTCGCTACGAGATATCCAATAACAACGTTTTTTTGCTCCTTTATTGATAACATATATTTTAATAAAAATGCTTGTATTATTTTACTTCAAGTGTATAACAATGAAAGCTACTACTGATAGTAAATTGATAATTAATTATGTTATTTTTTATAATTACATTGAAAATATTATATTCACAGCTTATACAAGTATAGAGTGTCCGAAAAATATGGCAGTGGATGCATGCGCACAACAAATTTTGAACTATGAAAAGGTCTACTTGTAGTGACTCCACTAATCACAAGGAAATATTTTGTAATTTTTCTATTCCCTTCACTAGCCTCTTGTAATTGTTATGAATAGTTTGTAAATCTACTTGAACTTCTTGGGATATTGAGAGGATCTTGAAGTATCGCTTGTCTTTCCTTGATAGCAGCTACCTCTTTAGGATCAAATTGTAAGACTATAGACATCCTTCTGTGGATCTACTGAAGATAATAACTTGTCGAGCCACTGTCTGCAAAAAATCTTTTGTAGTCGTTTTTTAGCTAGTAAAAATAAACGTGATGGTTTAACGATTTAAACCACGAATAATAATAATAATAGTTAACGAGTAATAATAATAGTTTTTTTATAATCCGTTGTTTCGTCCACACATAACCACAATTCTTTGTGTAAATAAAAATTGCGTATTGTTTTCTGTGTGTCGCAGCACAACAGGTAGCAGCACAACAATATCGCAAATTAAATATACTATTTTTTCACCATCGTATTTCAAGTCAGTAAATTCCCATATAAATTTATTTACTTCATCACCAAGTGGTCGTTTTTTTAACCCTACGTACATTGAACTAAATTAGCACTTTGCAACGCGTTCGAATCAAAATGCACAGTGCACCACTAAACAGATGTTTAACAACTACTGCGAGAGTCGAACGAACAAGCTGAGGCGCTGATTCACCGAATCACAGTCCCCACATGTGCGCACATATACAGCGGCAACACTTCACTGTCAAAATCGAGCAACTTATACGTGATAGGGTACTAACAATTCGTTACAAAAACAGGGTTATACATAGCTTCAATTACATTAGTAAGAGGGGAATAATAACAAGATTGAACTTAGGCTTGGTAAAATAAGTGTAAAAGTAACAAATAACGAGACTAAAGGCCTTAATCAGACAAATTCAGTAGGAAATCACACCCACGCTGATTCACCAAGTGAATATTTTAAAGGGTTGCCGTAATACATAACCGCAACGGTAGGAGAAACACTGCAAAATTACACTACAATTAAGGCCATGAAAACACTTTGGAGCTCGTGGTAGTTAATGACGGAACAGAAGAATTAAAACAAAATATTTTCTGTATAGTTAAACATCGTGAATAATAGTTGTATTGCATTATTGTGCGTCATGATACAATCATGGCAATAATATAGCATGATAATAAAATTTCATGCTATTTATCACCTTTTTATTAAATTGTTTTTTTTTTATTCTGAATTACTTTAACCGTATAAAACACATCGAGTAAAATAAAAATTCAATTTTGTCGACTGTTTGAATTGTGGCGCCTCAGTCCAGCTTAGTCTATTTTAAATTGCAAACTCCACTTTGTAAAGCGAATTCCTTAACTTTTTTCGAGTACAGTCGTAGCCCATAAATTCTGTTGCAAAAATAAAAGCTCTGTTTAAATTCTAATTGTGCCCCATTAGCAGGTTGACCTTGGCCGACACGGGTAGCATTCGTTGCTCTAGATCTTCTAAATTATTTAGTCTATTAAAATAGATCCTCAATTTTAAATAACGACACAATAGGAAATCTACGGGGTGCAAGTCAGAAGTACGTTGTCGTTATTCAATTTATCCTCGTTGTCCTATTCATCTAAGGGGAGGTATCGTTTAGAGATGACCGGATATCAACACCAAAATGTGAAGCTCCGTCTTGTTGAAATCAAATTGTTTGGTGAGAAACAGCATCATCCTCATTGTTTAAGTAAATAACTTAACTATGTCAGAACTATGTCAAAATGTAAAAATTCTAAATAACTAGCTGATGTTTAGTAAAATAAAAAAGTAAAACTCTAAAATATGCCTTTCTACCATTCCAACCCATATATTTACTTTACTTTGACACTGACTATAAGATTCTTGAATTCAATAAGGATTCTCTCTAGAACAATATCTGCCCTTATGGCGAGGTACTTTTCCATTCAAGGAAAAAGTCAAAATGTCCACCAGATCCCTGAACGATATTCCTGTGTAATTGGAAAACATTTTAATTTTTCAGTGTAACCGTATGTAACTGATTGACGTTTAACACCTTCGTCTTATAAGCAGTTAGTAGGAATGCTCTGATATGGGGTACCATTGTAATCGAAAAACTTTAAAGTAATTCCCTTTAAATTTCAAAAATGAGTGTTGCATTATATGGACTTTCGTATTGTAATTTACGAAATATAATCGATTCGAGCCCCCACTGTTTATCTTATATTTTTCAAACGTTTTTAATAATATTTCCATTGATTTTTTTTCTCTTTCACTATTCCTCTTCTAAAGGGTGGTCCAACCAAAACGCACGATGTTAATAAAACGCACGATGTAAATAAAACAAAAAGTTCTCAGAGAATTATCTTAATACTTATTATGATAGAAGGATCTATGACAATTATGTGTGAAACATAATATCGGCCAAATGCTCGCCACGGCTTTGGTGGCATACCTCTATCCGATGGTCCATATTTTCAATCACTCTGAGACGTAATTGAGGTTCAATGTCGTTAATGTACCGAATTATCTCATCCTTTAGCTCTTGAATTGTTCTTGGCTTATTGACGTACACTTTTTCTTTTAAATATCCCCAAAGAAAGAAGTCCAACGGTGTCAAATCACATGATCGTGGCGGCCAATTAACATCGCCACGACGTGAGATAACACGGCCATTGAGTTTCTCGCGCAAAAGTGCCATTGTTTCGTTAGCTGTGTGGCAAGTGGCTCCATCCTGTTGGAACCACATATCGTACAGGTCCATATCCTCAATTTCTGGCCACAAGAAGTCCGTTATCATCTCGCGATAGCGAACACCATTCACGGTAACTGCTTGGCCGACCTCATTTTCGAAGAAGTACGGCTCGATGACGCCGCCAGCCCACAAACCGCACCAAACAGTCACTCTTTGTGGATGCATCGGCTTTTCAACAATCAATCGTGGATTCTCATTTGCCCAAATGCGGCAATTCTGCTTGTTAACGAATCCACTGAGGTGAAAGTGTGCCTCGTCGCTGAAGATGATTTTATTTGTAAAGTCACCATTCACTTCTGCCTGTTCAACCAACCATGCGGCGTATTGACGACGCTTGAAATGGTCAGTAGGCTTCAGCTCTTGAGTCAATTGAACCTTGTAAGCGTGTAAATTCAAATTTTTATTCAAAATTCGCATCAGTGAGTTGTTCACTTGTTGGGCACGACGACGAGTCGAGGTTGACGGCTCTTCTTACACTATCGCGAACAACAGCAATGTTTTCCGCAGAACGAACTGGGCGAGCATGCACAGGTGTTTTCACATTTCCTACAGACCCGGTTTGCTGAAATTTGCGCACAATTCTCCCGATTGTGGACACATTTGGTCTATTATGCTGACCAAAAAAGTCACGAAGTGCACGAAATGCATTTTGATTTGAACGCCCATTTTCGTAAAAGGCTTCAACAATCTTAACGCGCTGCTCAATTATGTACCTCTCCATGGTTGAATTTGTCAAACAGTGAAACAAAGAAATGTCAAGTTAAGTTGGGCAAAAAACTTGACGTTAAGGTGTGACTCACAATTAACATCATGCATTATGGTTGGACCACCTTTACATTTGCAAACTAACATTTTCATCTATAATCAGTTGTTGAAGCAGCCTTCTTATTTACAACTGGGCATTGCTGGACAGTTGTATTTTACACTTTCACAATGCTTCGCACAAATAATTATTACACTTGCATAGTCAATAAATAAAAATAATTAAATAAAACATACTCTGGAACATGAAATGAAAATGGAAATAAAAATATCTGCGGAAACCATATGTACTCGTATATTAAATATTCACTATATTACAGATTTATTGAGAATTAAATTTGTATTGCTTTTACTCGAATCAAATATTTGTAAATATTTTGAACGAATTGTGTTTCATTTTTGCTACATAAAGTCGTTTTAATTAAATATCAGTAGATCAATGAAATGAAGCTTTTAATTATTCCCACTCCCAGTGTATAAATAGAATTCATTTGTTCGCCCATTTATTTATTACAATTTAAGTACATCATGGTTTTGTTGTCGAATTTTTCCTATATATAGTTTGCCTAATGATTTGATCAAACGAAAAATTTAGTATAGTCTCTCTGATTAGCATTGATTAAGCTATACATGGATTAAGTTATTACATTCATTGAGTTCTCGTAACATTGCCTACGCAAACCGAGGACTTGTATTTTAGCTTAATGAGGTGAATTTTACACGAAACATCTTTGTTTAGTATCCGCTATGACCTGTCTTGTACTTGCCCAGGTTATACAGTGCGCATCTCAAGTAATTATCTGCTTCAAAACCTCGATGTTAGCAGGTATTTTAAGTAACCCCATAAAAGTAAATCTAAGATCTGGAGACCGAGCATTTGAACAGTGGTGAAGCATTGTTTTTTGTTTGTCAGCGTTTTCTTCGTCTTCTGAAATTTTTCTAGCATGGTTTGGAAAGGTTTAACTCGATATCATCTGAAGAAGTCCCCAAGGTTCATTATTGTGTCCGTGGGCGCGTTCGAGGCGAAGCGGTTGGGAACTGTGGATCTGGATCACTTCACTAAGTGTCATTTTCACGAATTTTCTGGTCATTCACTGAGAGTCTGTGTGATTGGTCCTCTTCGACGTACTTGGGTTCAGTAGAAGCTGATTTTGTGCAATTTAGAACGCTTACGGTAGGGTGATGTGAAATGCGATTGAGGTCCTTATAATAGGGCGTAGTGATTGGTGTCAGGAGACACGGTTATATCCCTGCGGAGGAATATGTGAGAGTCGGGGTAGACGCCGTTAAATCCGGTCCTCAATGAAGTAATACGGATCTTCATACGTATTGACTGGTAACTAACTGAATGATAACTCAATGACCAACCGCCGGCTGTTGCTCGTCGTTTCGTATTTAATCTTGTTGGCTGTCTAGATGTGACTGGTTGGCGTCTAGACATTTCGACCAGCTGGATCTTGGCGTTCTGCTGGTATTTTTGTACGGGATTTCTGCAGCTTTTTTCAGGATGATTTTGAGGTAACAATATGTTAACCTCATGGCTGTGACGTTGCTGCTTCCTGCTGAAATTATCTGTTCCTCGTCATGATAAACAACATGTTCCCGAACGTTCGTGAGACTGATGTTTAATTTTCTAGAGCTGTGCCTACGTGACCATATGTGGATTTTTGCTGGCTTTTCCTGGTGGTTTCTGCAGTGATTGAGGGTGGTTTTTCAAACTTGCGGGGGTGGTTACCAGGCTACTCTTATACCCCGGCGTTCAGTAGATCTATTGAAATACTGCCCATTGAGATAAACTCTTACTGCCCCATAATAATGTGGAGGAGTACCATTCTGTTGTGAAGTTATTTCTAGATCTCGATTAGGATTCTTGTCTAGAATCTTCAAAATTAGCGACTCAATAGAATTCTGCAACATGTTCAAATACCCCGTTCTCGTTAATTTTGAATTTAAAAACAAAGAGTGTTATTGCGAAAATGGAGAACATACATTCTATTCATTGGTGTAACGACAAATTAATATGCCGACAGAAGGTCTTATGTTTTAATAAATTGTTAAGGAAAAACAAACATATCTGATTTTAAATTTGTTTTAAAACAACATTTACTTCTTTTGAAAATACAGGTTGTAAGCTCGACTACATAACAAAAGAGCAATAAAAATAAATAAACAAAATAGCACAAATATGTACATTATCATAATAAATAATTAGAAGTATGTTTAAAAATTACACAGTAGTAGTATGTTTAAGAATTGCTAAAAATAACATCAACTGTTTAATTTAAAGGAAAAGTAAGTCAGTTTATATATATTTACTGGAGTGGTTTCTTCTATATATTTGTTATATCATTAAAACTGCAACGTAATATTTCAAGATGAATATCGATACCATTACAGTTATTACAGTAATCTACCGGGAGATTATAAAAATACAGAGGTCCTAGAACGGACCCCTGTGGAACGTCAATATTCACAGGTATTCAGCAAACTTACACATTTCAAAAAATAAAACTCGCCACAGGTAGGATTCGACATTTGTCCCGGATCGGAACCGAACGACATACAGCTGTTTCGAACTTGTTAGTTCTCATCAGTGCCGCACACGGTACGCCGATTCAGGACAAATGCCGAATGAACTTTATGGCCTATACATCTTTATCGATACGATCTCTGTCAGTAACTTATAAGTCGGAAATCGAGAAAGGAACCACCAAGCCGCCAAGTGGCTATTAAAGTAGTTCCCGAATAGCAAAGCTATTACATAATCGCTCTAGGAAACAACTACTCCTCGGGCTAAAGCCCCGCCAGGCATTGAATTATACCCAGAAGCGATCCTCGACCCCTTTCTAGTGTTTCTGCACGATCAGATAAGGTTTCAAAAAATAAAACCCGCCACAGGTAGGATTCGACATTTGTCCCGGATCGGAACCGAACGACATACAGCTGTTTCGAACTTGTTAGTTCTCATCGGTGCCCCACACGGTACGCCGATTCAGGACAAATGCCGAATGAACTTTATGGCCTATACATCTTTATCGATACGATCTCTGTCTCTGAATAACATTTACGAGTTATTATTAGTATATAGTCATTATTAGTATTTTACTGTTTTTTATTGGAAATTGGAAGAGGCCAACATCTTTACGAAACAATCGTTAAGTTGATAATTTAAGCTCAATTGAGTTTCTTTTCCAATGAATTTGTATAAGTATGAATTTTCATGAAACGATCGTCTTCTAATCAATTCGAGTTTGTAGTCCTTTCATCAGGATTTATTTAAATAAAAAAAATGTAATTACACTTCCCAATGTTCAATGTAGTTTCTGCGCTGCAGTAAGTTGTTAATGTAATTAAAACGCATTAGATAAACATGGTAATTGTGGAAAACCTGAAATTGTGGATTACTGTTGCCATAAGCGTGTGTGTTCTCGGAATCAATTAATTATATTGCTATTGAGTGAAATAGGCTTTCGCGATGTCCGCGCCGTTGTTAATTAAAAGTTTTTTTCCAAGTAAAAATTCACAGAGTACAAAATCAACAGTGCGCTATTCTAGTATCATTATTTTAGATGTATTTATTTAAAACAACTTCAATATGGCACGTAATATACATTAGATAGATAAAATAATTTAATACCGTACATTTTATTTAAATCGAGTATTGACGCTAAATGTTTAAAATATCCTATCTAGAAAATGTTGTCGATTTAGTAGTTAGAAAAAGTCCCTACCAAAGTACAATACTTGCAATTGAATAAAACGGAATTGAGTAAAACAACTACTAAGTTTTATGCCACTTTATTTACACAAACATCGTCACTGCAGTTTCGACACTTTTATGTCATTTTCAAAACGATGATTCAACTAAGAATAAAATACAAAAATTCGGTTCCCATAATATATACTATCCAATTATAGAAAATAAGGAATGACAATATACAGGTAATTAAGGTTTATTGTCATAACCTTTATTTTCTGTAATTGGATAGAATATATTATAGGAACCGAATTTTTTTATTTTATTCTTAGTTGAATCATCGTTTTGAAAATGACATAAAAGTGTCGAAACTGCAGTCACGATTTTTGTGTAAATATAGTGGTATAAAACTTAGTAGTTGTTTTATTCAATTCTATTGGAATTATGAACTACCACAGAGTAACGGCTTCCTCGAACAATTTTTTATAATACTTTCTATTTAATATTCCTCTTTGCTTGCATAGGAATACGTCCCTTAACTCGATAATTAGCAACAAAAATAATTCTCATTTGCTGATTGATGGCAGATAGCGCAAATATATCTGGTCTTTAAAACTGGAGACATTTCTCTACCAAATAGTTACTCGACCAATCTCGGTATTATGTAAATTTGTAAAGGCTTTGGAGATGTCACTATACAACCGTATACATATATACTTTAATTAAAAGCTATATATCCCCTAATCAGCACGGTTTTATTCGAAATGGCTCAACTGTAACAAATCGAACATTCCCAACATGTGTTCATTCATTAACCGTAAACATTCTCAATATGTATCCAATACAACTGATAATCAAGCTCAATTAGATGTTGTTCTTGATACAATTGACCATGGACTTGTATTAAATAAACGAAGAAACATTGGACTGAGCGAACCTCTTTAGTATTATTCACTTTATATCTTGCGAGTTGATCACAGTATGTGTCACATAATGAATTATTTCTCGATCTTTTTGTCATACATCTAGAGTACCACAGGGGTCCAACTTAGGGCCACTTTTATTTGTAGTATTTATTAATGATATCATTAGCATAATAGATTCTCATTTCGTATTATTTGTAGACGTCCTCAACATTTATCAAGCTATTGATACTTCTGAGGATTGTGTGTCTACTCAGAACCAGTTAAATAAAATTGAATTTTAGTGTAAAGAAGATAACTTAAATTTTAATTCAGAGAAACGTAAATCTGAGGAGTACTTTCAACAATTATCTTATCGAATGTACATATAATATAAATGAGGTTGAAATTAATCTTTGGCAATTTTTAAAATATTAGTGTACTATTTGATAATAAATTTTTATGAATGAATATTCATGCGAATGAATATTCAAACTCAATGAATTTCAAATTCAATGACTATGCAACATTCAAACTAGATTCTGTCGTCTTCACTAAGAACATTAGGATTCGTCATAAGAAACTACAAAAATTGAGCAAAACAGGGTTGTACTTTTAAGTAAGAATTTATAGTTTTAAGTACTCGTTGTACTTTAAAGTAGAGCTGTAATCTAGCTTTGTGATATACGAGGTTTGTCCGGAAAATACGTATAAAAAAATCGGGCCGGAGCGTCAAGGCGTTGTGGAGGGGCGGTCCGGTGGTTCCTCCGCTCTATGCAATCCCCTCAACGCTCAGTTCGAGCCAGAGCGCTCTACGAATAAATAGGAGTCTACGCCTGCTTGTTGAAAGCGACTCTTTATTTACCTGCCGTCGGCATGGAGCTCTCTCTGAGTGAGGAACAGCTCATCAACATCAAGTTTCTCACAAAGCTAGGCAAGAATGGCCGTGAGATTTTTGAGTGTTTGAATCAAGTTTACGGAGAGAATTATATGAAGGAACCAACCGTAAACAAGTGGTTAAAAAGGTTCTGGGAGGGCCGAGAAGAGGTGAAAGATGACTCTCGCCCAGGACGCCCCTCCACATCGAGTTCTGAGGGAAATGTTGAACGAATTCGGGATTGTGTTCTTCAAGACCGTCAATTGACAGTTGGAATGATAGCCGAAGATCTGTCAATCCCCAAAAACAATCGTTCACGAAATTCTGACAAAAAAAAATTTGAAATGAAAAAATTGTGCGCGAAAATCGTTCCCGAGCTCTTGACTCCAGAACAGAAAGCAAGGAGGGTTGCTTGCTGTGAGGATTGGTTGGAAGCAGGGGAAGGGGGGACTTTCTCAACCGGGTCATCACTAGAGACGAATCTTGGTTTTACGAATTCGATGTGGAGCTCAAATTTCAAAGCAAGGAGTGGAAGCAAGCAGGGGACCCGAGAACAAAAAAGTCGCTGAAATCAAGGTCCAATGTGAAGACAATGTTGATTGTTTTCTTTGATTCTCGGGGCATTCTTCATCAGGAATTTGTCCCTCCCGGTCAGACAGTGAACGGAAATTTCTATGTTGAAGTTTTGAGACGTCTCGGAGGTCGTGTGGCCCGAGTTCGACCGGATTTGGCACAAGGGGGCAAGTGGATTCTTCATCACGACAATGCGCCCACTCACACGTCGCTCGTTGTGCGTGAGTTTTTGCTCCGAAGCTCGATCACCGTGACAGAACACCCGCCTTATTCGCCCGATAGTCCCTTGCGACTTCTTCCTGTTCCCGAAATGCAAAATGGTGCTTCGGGGGCGGCACTTGAGGGATGTGGAAGCCATCAAGGCAGCAACGACACGGCAACTGAAGAGCCTCACAACTGAAGACTCAGCGATCCTATCAACAATGGAAATGGCGTTGGCAGAAGTGCATCTTGTCTCGGGGGGATTACTTTGAAGGGGACCATATTGAAATACCTGAATAATTGTAAAATAAAATTTTTATTCCATTTTTATACGTATTTTCCGGACAAACCTCGTACTTGTAAATGGTGGGCAGACTAAAACAATTATGCATTAAGGTAACATGCATTGAGCTTAATAGTTTTCTATAATATTTTGTATTTTAAATCCGAAACATCATCGATATTATTTACTGTTTTTTATAGTTTTTTCCTCTCCCCTTTTTTTTAATCATAAATGTGTATATTATGTTTTAATTAAATATAGTCGGGAACTCTTTAAATAATGTTTATATTGCAATACTTACAGCAATAGCTGTATATGTATTTGTAGTTCATGTGATTGTAGTCCTATAAGTAACTGAATTTACATTAGATACTAAAGACTGTTTATTATTATTATTATGTGAAAATTTAAAGTTTCCGATTCGGATAATTCAAAGCATTTTTAATGTGCAATAGATGCGTGCAGTTTTAGCCTGAACACAACATTAATGTTTCAGTGTTTAAACTTTTTTATGGGTTAAGGCAAAAATCTCTTGAAACGTTTTTCGACACACCTGAGTTACTCCTCCATCTCCTGTTGGTACAGTATAATAAACCGTATTTGTTCTCCTACTGTTCGCAGGATCTGCATATGTTCCATGTCTTCTTCTTTTGATTTTGCCAATATGCATTAATCCCATTAAGTACGTGGACTGCTTTTTATTGTCACCCATTTCATGGGATGCGTGGAACAACTTACATTTCTGCTCAAATAAAAGGGTTTTGAAACCCAATTTGCATTTGCAGGACACCTACATCGAAAAGAAAAGAACAGTGATACACGATGCGACCAAAGCCTGAATTACCTGTTCATACCACTTCCTTTAGAGGATTCTGCGCATCTTTTACAATGCCTTTTTGAGTCACGTATGATTTACCACCGTTTCTCTATTGCTTCCTTTCTTGAATTTCACTACATTCTCTTTCGCTTCATTTTGTTTCATATTTATATTATTATTTATGGCAAAGGCACATAGATCACTTTGTAATGATAAAATCGAACTCATAAATTTTGACACGTAGATCGTTATTTAATTACACCCTTAGTTAATTAAAGTGTTCACTCTAAAGCAAAACAAACAATACTTGTCCTAATACTTACCCTAGAAATCAAAGTTACATGATAACAGTCCGCGTCAGCTAAAAGCAATTTTAGGTTATTTGCTGTTCTATTCTCATACATACACCAACTCGTTACCCAGTGCACGAAAATCGTGTTTACACAATCGCATTCGAATTGCTGGAAAAAAATAAAAACATTTACCACTGCGAATCGATTACGTTTAAAAATGCATTTTTTTTGTTTTGTCAACATTCGAACATTCATTTACAACGCTTAGAAAACACAGCCATTTTCCAATTGCACGTACATACCAAACTATGTTTATGACCCATTTTGAGTGGCATTATATCCAACGTGAACGTTCATAATGGAAACCGCAAATAATAACGCCTGTATAGTTTGCGCAAAAACCCTCAATTTATAAAATGACCCACTTTTCTTGTCGCAGCAGTATTACTATGATGTCATTACGACGTTGCTGTGACGTCATCACTATTTTATTAAAAGGCACTATTTTACCAAATCTAAATGTGGTGGATTTCTGATAATAGTAATATGCATTACTATGATTCGCTAGATTTCAAAAGAAAATTTTGAGAAATGTGTTTCAAAATGTTGGAAAAGAGATGTGTTAGGAAGGAGAAATTTTTACAAATACAGTTTAGTAAATTCATGAAAAACAATTATATAACAAATACAGCGAAAACCAAATAATATATTTAAAATTGTATCCTCCGCCTCTTGTCAACATGGACGTCAAGGGTGATTGGTCGTAATGTCATCCTCCACTTCTCTTTTTTAATTCGTCAACATTGTTTGTGTTATTAATGTTTTATGCCTTAAGGCGTCATATAACTCTATAGAAAAACTCGAAGAGGATAAGTTCTGGAGATCGAGCTAGCCAACCGATAAAATCTCTTCTGCTTATAGACCTATTAAGATATATTTGATTCAAATCTGTACTAACGTAGCGGTATTTAACGTACCAGGCACATGGTAGTGCCCCGTCTTTTTGATATCACAAAGCTTCATAACGGCATATTCTGATCATTATCATCTGATAATAATACAATAATTACATTTCTAAATATTCCAGAATCAGTCCAATCAGCGTCAATATAACAGATGATGAGGATTAGTGAATGCCCAATGCCTATAGTTCTGTATATTAAAACGTAAGATCATCAAGAAACATCATGAACGAAACGTGGACTCTCTTCATAATTTCATCTCAAAATGATATATTTTGTGTATCATTTAATTTCATTCCGTTGCCGTCGTTAAATTTCTCAACTTAAGTTTACATAAATGTGGATCGTATGGAATGTAGATGAAAGCGTGTAGGATTTTGCTTCATGCATTTTATTACCAAATTTGGCTAATAATTAGATCCCATATCCTAGCAGTTATTAGGAGGTTATTGTACATCGTGCAACATTCGTAACTCGGACATTTTCATGCTCTATTTGCTTTTACAATCTTTCTTACTTCTTTTAACTCTTTAATTGGTTCTTGATGAGGATATCTAGCACCGAAATGATAACAAACTGCACCGAACGATCTTCTCACTTCAACATGATCAGAACCAAAACCTTAAGACGTGCTTTTTAATAAATTCAAAATTTTTCAGTAAAAAATATTAACAATAAATTTTCAATGAAGTTAATATTTTCAGCACACTATGGCTACCCAAATTATACGTCAAATATAGCAGATATACATTTACATTTCTATAAACTTGATACCGTTTACAGATATTTTCCAAACTTTGCAGCCGATTATTTCTTTGTTATAGTTGTAATTTAATGTTATAGTAGTACATGTTGTTATTTTTATAAATTTGTTCTGTACTCAGATTTGATAAAACAACTGGATATTATGATTTTAAAACATCATGATGAAGTGACAGTGACATCGAAACAAGGTCATTTGACTTTTTTAGGAATAAAGATTATTATTATTTTTATCGAAAACAATAAACAATTATTTGTAGTTATTTGAATTGTGTTTCTTATAGAACATTATAAATCATCGGTCGATATTGTTTAATTTAAGGGGTGGCCGTAACAACGTTGTATCTACAGATTTTGCGAAACCGAGTTCTTGGTGAAATAGCGTTGTCTGGGGATCCTTTATCTGGGAGTTCCACATGTTATCAGATAAATGAGAATATAAATGAAAAAATATTTTCCCTAAATATGGCAGGAGGAACACATTTTATTGGATACTGAGAAGTAGGGATTTTGGAGGTACAACGTTGTTGCGGCCACCCCTTCAATTTCTTGTTAGTCTAAGGAAATGACAAATAAAAGTAAACCTCTCTTTTTACTCAAATTGGTAACTATTCTCACATAGTTGAAGATAATATAAGTGCTACAAGAATAAAAAGAAAATTATAGTATAGATAATGAAATGTTTAAATAATAAGAATTTGGCCTGTACAATTATATTTTTAAATGAAGAAATGCAGATGCACATTTTGAAGTTAATTGCATTAAATTAAGAGCTCAATATGTAATTGAGGTAAATCATACAAAATCTTACGCATTAACTTTTTATCTTTTTTTACCATTTTTACCTCATCCCCCAATTTTCTAGTTTCATTATGTATAATTCTCAGCACCAATAACGTAGAGAAATATCTTCGAAACAATGGACCCGAATAGATTAGAGCATTAATATTTTTGTATGCAATGAAAAGAAACGTAGATGATCTGAATGAGATAGTTGTACACTGGCATATTTTAAGTTTCTACCTACCACCTATTTTATCTTCATCATCATTAGGTCATCAGTCCTAATACTGGTTGGACGCTAACCTCCAGCTTCTCCTATCTTGTGCTAACCTACGCATTTCGCTAATTGTGCTACAACCTACATCCCTTACTATTTGCGAGCAGTAGTCTAATCTAGGCCTACCTCTGCCTTTCTTCACTCCTATTTCTGCCTCCAAAATATCGCGGACTATTCCCCCATGTCTCAGCAAGTGGCCTACCATTCTATCTCTTCTCTTCTTTAAGTTTTTCCACATACTTCTTTTCTCGCCGACTTTCTCCAATACTTCTTTGTTTCTAACCCTATCAGTCCATGGTATTTTCATCATTCTTCGGTAACACCACATCTCAAAAGCTTCTAATTTCTTCCTACTTGCTTCCCCTACCGTCCAGGTTTCGCAGCCGTATAGTGCCGTGCTCCATACATATGTTTTCAAGAATCTCTTCCTTGTTTCTAAGTTTATTACCCCCGAGCATAAAATTGCTTTCTTTTTGTTAAAAGCTACTCGACCCTGCGCTATTCTTTGTTTTATGTCTTTATCGCTTCTTCCATCCCAATTTATTTTACTTCCTAAATAAGTGAAGTCTTTAACTTCCTCCAACCTTTCATTATTAATTTGTACTTTCGTTTTTGCTCTGCTCTCGCGCCCTCTGCACCCTAACACTTTAGTTTTGTTTTTATTCACCCTCATTCCGTATTCCTCTGTCAACACTGCCTCCATTTTGTTCAATGCTGATTCTAATTCCTCCTTACTAGATGCTAATACTGCTATATCATCCGCGAATCTCAACATTTTTAGTTTCTGTCCCTGTACTTTAATCCCGAAATCCACTCTATCTTTTACCACATTAATCGCCTCTTCGATGTACAGATTAAAAATTAGTGGTGATAGCGTACATCCTTGTCTTACTCCTTTCCTAATACCTACTTCCCTTTTTTTCCCTTCTACTTCTATAACAGCAGTTTGTTCTTTGTATAGATTGTGTACTACTCTCCTATCTCTATACTTCATTCCTGCGCTCTTTAGTATCTCGAACATTTTTTCCCATCTTACGTTATCAAAAGCTTTTTCTAAATCTACAAATCCTATATAAGCGTTCTTTCCTTTTTCTATTGTTTTCTCTAGCATTACTCTTAGCGCCAGAATAGCTTCTCGAGTTCCCCTATTTCGCCTAAAGCCGAATTGGTCTTCTCCTAGTATTTCCTCCGCTCTATTTTCCATCCTCTTCTGCACTATTCTAGTTAAGATTTTTGACGCATGGGAAGTTAGGCTAATCGTTCTAAAGTTCTCGCATTTGTCGGCTCCTCTCTTTTTCGGTATAGTAACGATAATGTTCCTCTTATAATCCTCCGGCATCTCGCCCGTTTTATATATGTATTTTACCAGTTCAAACATCCTATTTACTACTTTCTGTCCCGCACATTTCAAAATTTCCGCCTGTATTTTATCTACACCCGGCGCTCTATTATTTTTTAGCCCCCTTAGTGCTATTTCAAATTCCTCTCTCAATATAGGTTTTCCTACATCTTCCCTATCGATGCTAGATTCTTCCTCTAATATTTTATCTTCAATAATTGTAAATTATTTCCATTGTTTTCGTTTCGTTAATACTTACATAGGTGAGTTCTTCTCTTATACAGTCTCCAAACAATACAACAATTAGTACAACCTTAAATTAAATTTAAAATAATTACTATTTAAGTTTTAATACTCAATTTTATGAATATTTATCTTCGATAGTAAATAACATTGATCATCCACTTCTGTCAAAAAAAAATTATGTCACATTCAATTAATATTTTAGATTTCTTATTTCTACGAACTTCACTTCATAAATTCTATTACAGTGCAATATTTTGGGACACCTACATTATGCTTCATGTATATCATGGTTTCCAATATTAAATATTGCTTTAAAAAATAATAAACAGTTCTAAAACTTTAAAACGGATTTTGCCGCACGTAGAACATATCTATCTCGAAATTGAGTGGCTGAGAAAAAATAAACCAACACATAAATGCACAATATGTGTTTTATGCGACAGTTTTACTTTTTTCAATTTTTCTCAAATAGTCCAACCATCGTGCTTTCTCCTGACCCATGGACAGGGTACGGTGTGTCCTATCCACCTCAATATCAATAGATGTCGTCTGGTACACGTCCCTAATCAGAATCAGTCAAAGCCCGATCGATCCGACACGATTCAATTGAGTGATCGTGCTAACAAAAACAATTTCTCAAATCGTCCACCATTCTGCTTTCTTATGACCCATGAACATGGTAGACTATGTTCTATCTACTTCAAAATCAATAGGTATCATCTGTGAGACGTCCCTGATCAGAATCAGTTGAAACTGATCGATCCGACACGATTTAGTTGAATTATCGTGTTAACAAAAAAAATTTCTCAAATAGCCCACCATCGTGCTTTCTCATGACCCATGGACAGGATGGGGTGTGTCCTATCCACCTTAAAATCAATATGTGTCGTCTGGGAGACGCCCCCGATTAGAATCAGTCGAAACCCGACCGATACGACACGATTTAGTTGAATTATCATTGATTAACAAAATGGTTTATGTTTTTGATTGTGATCTTGTTTCGTATCACTAGGGCGTACTGTTGTTGTTGCCTTAAGGGGGGTTGTCAAATAAACAGTGGTGTTTACTTCAATACATAGATTTATTAAAACTAAGCAACAACGGTGAACACTTTAAAGAAAACGTTCTCTATAATGATTATAAAACTGATTAATGCTTAAGTTACGTGTTAGGCAGTTGATGTAGCAATGCATGGCTTTCGGTTTTCTATTTTATAGCCTGTCCCTAACATCTGTTGTGACGCGATGGGGGTGGCTTTTGTGTCACTTTTTGACCATCGAATATGCTGGAACAGGCTACTAAAAAATACAAAATTAAGGGAAGTTAAAGTTCAACATAGTTCCGCACAGCAAGAAAGGATTCCGAAATAAATAGAGCCGACCGTTCCCATAATAAGTACATTTTTAAGGGAACGAAACTATTTACTGTGACCCTAGTAAATCCACTGCCATAAACTAATAGAAGTCTTAACAGTTTAAAAACCGGTTTTTTTTTTGGTTTTTAGGCCGAAAACGAAAAATAAACCCTAGAAAAAATTTTCTTTTTACAGGATTACATTACTTTTTCACGTATAGTGGAGTGCTTAAAAGTAATAAAATTTTTCAAAACTTTTTTTTTTTTAGCTAGCATAACTTTTTCTCTGAAATTAACACCTTTTTCTGTTGACACCAATCATCACATTTCTTGAAATCTATTCTAGTATTATCGTCAAATATATATAGAGTCTTAGTTTTGGAATTGATTTATTTTTCTGTAGATAATGAGTGATTGCGAAAAAATATTGTATGTAACTAGTCAAAAATAGTTTTTGGACATTTTCTATTATTATAGCAAAAATTATTCCTATTGACAAGTTGGCTTTAAAAGTAGGTGGGTAATATGTAATAAGGGTGAGATATGAAACAATTAACCTTGGAGAGATCGCTGTAACCCAATCTCCAACACAAATAAAAAATGTATTTAGTTTGTAAATATTCTTTTAGGCAAATCTCCTTTCTGATCGCTGCAGAAGCCATTAAGACCTACTACCATAAGATTAAAAAATCACCGCTTACTAACTTCCGTGGTAATTTACATTTCTAAGAGTTTTTCGCTAGATTATGCGCGAACTTTGTATAGCTGAATGGGTATATGAAGGAGAAAGACCGATAGGGAGAAATGTCAATGAGCTATTAAATATCCATTAAAACCTCATTTCAGAGTAATTGTACTTGGAATCGCGGGGATTGTCTCCGTTCGCTTACTTAGTGAAAATAAAATTTTCATAGACTCCATCGTTAGGGTTCAAATGTAAGATCGCCGTTGAGGTGTTCTACAATAGACAGCGAGGGAATGAAATATTTAGAGACATCTCAAGTTATCGAAAGCATGAAATTAATTTTACAAAATATACATATATAGAACTTCTATTTGTATCTGGTAGTGTCCCATTTCATTTTATCAGTTATAACTTTCATATATTAACTTCACAAAATCTAGTTTGTTCTTTTGATAAACAAAAAGTTAATGTACATAAAACATATTTTATGTATACTGTAAAAGTATATAAATCATATTTTATGTTCTACAAATATACCACGATACAGGCTTATGCAGGTGACACTAAAATATTGCACCACTTCGATTATTCTATTTAGTTGCCCAATTGTTCGTTCGGTTTTTTCATAAGTACCTATTATTAACATTATTTTACAACAGTTATTGCACATTATTTTAATCAATAATGTACATTCCTCCATCTCCAATAACTTTCTCTCACCTCTCAATAAACTTCATAATACCGTTTTCATAAAAACTTTGCCGTTTGCTCGCCAAAAACGTTTTTATATGATTTCTGACTTGCTCGTCATTGTCAAATGTTAATTTTCGTGAACTGTTATCCGTGGAGCGGAACAGGTGAAAATCGAAGGGCGCGAGGTCTAGTATATACTGTAGATGGGGAAAATATCCCACTGTAACTCCAACAATTTCCTCTGAGTCAACAGAGATGTGAGGTCGAACGTTGACGTGATGGAAGACAACCTTCGTGCGAATTACAAGTCCAGGGCCATTTTCCTGCGTGGCCTGGCTTAATTTTTGTAGTTGTTTGCAGTAAACGAATTTATCGTTTCGTTCTTCGGGAGTAGCTCAAAATAAATGATTCCTTTGAAATTCCGCCAGACGGACAAAAAAAATTTCCTGGGTTGAAACCCCGCCTTTGGTGTGGATTGAGATAGTTCACCGGACTTTCCCCAAGGTCGTTTTCGACTGACTCTGTCGTAAATAATCCACTTTTCATCTCCAGTGACCATATTTTTCAAAAGGGATCGCTACGTTGACGAATCCTTAACATATCGCAGATGTTGCGATCCATGAAATTGAATTCGCTGATTTCGTAAGGAACCCAAACATCGAGTCTACTGACGAACCCAAGTTAAGGTGATTCTGTAGTGTGTACACTAGATTTTGTAGTCCTGATTTTTTCTGCAAGCTCACGTATGGTTTGGCGAGGATTTGTCTCAACTATGTAAGGCTTGTAGATGCTCGGGAACGACTTCTTTAGGTCGGCCTGACTTTGAGGCGTCCATGAGGGAAAAATTGCCAGATCGAAATCTCTTGAACCACTTTTGACACGTCCAATCTTGAATGAAATTTTTGCCGTACACAGAACACAATTCGCGACAAGTTTCGGCGGATTTTTTACCTTTTTTTTTTTAATAAAAAATCATCACGTGCCTAAAATGCTCGGTTTTACTCATTTTCAATTAAGCTCACGCACAATGATAGTAAAACATGTTTACGAGTATAACGGCAGTAAACAATAGCTAAATATCAGGGTTAAGTAGGGAGGAAGGCTGCGTGTATGACATCATAGGCCGTTACGTAAGTGGTTAACTCGGAAAGTCGAACGAACTTTTTGGACAACCCAATATTACAGTATTCCATATGTTTGTATAATCGAGAAATATATTACATTTTTCCATACATGATATAAAATATATGTATTACTTTCAACTCGCTTCCACAGCATCCTTGAGGTATTGTTGTGGAATGTTGCTGACAGTACCGAGTATTTTAATCTTGCTTTACGGCAACTACAAGCTGCCCCACATCCTTTCTGTCATCTGCACGAAATGGTCTTAAGAAGGACCTCTAGAGCCGGTTCTTATGATCTGTATTGCATCTAGTCCTGTGCTTGTCTTCCGCCATCCGTGTTCTTCGGGAGCCTTCTGCACACCCCTCCCATTTTGTAATTGAATAAAATTGAATGTCTTTTAAGCGTTATCGTGTAATTACCGAACGGGATTCATTACACATTTCTGGGCCACTGAACTACAAAAGTGAGGCACATAGTAATTTTGGTCTGAGTTTTGTGTGCTTATTTAGAGTCTACTTAAGTATGAAACATTTTATTATAAGTATATAAGGAGCCCGCAATGTTCGTTTGTTACAATTCCATTATGCTTTTCATTTTTCCTTGAAATTTGCTTTCCTTTTCATTGACATCCAAAGATAGGGTATTTTATGTATCCATTAATTAAATCAGCGGTTGTTATCGTGGCAAAATTGCTGGTGAAGTTCAAAGACTGCCCGTCTTGAGAAATTGAAATGAAAATATCTATAAGAACTTACTGAACTGTGAATTAATAATTAACATTGCAAACTTACCATAGGTTTTAGGTAGATGGAGATAGAAATTATTTATTCCTAATTTTCCTGGCTACATCGACGCGTAACAACTGTTCACAACACTACGCCGTTCCACCCATCGTAATCGTTGTAGCGCCTTTGATGTGACGCTGAAAAACCGACAAGCTACGGGACGCTCTGATGTTACGTGACGACGTTACGTTACGTTACGGTATGTCACGCTGTGAGTCCTTTAAATTGTCACGGGGCGGCGTTACGATACGCTTCGTTGTTGCATGTTTGGACGCACCTTTAAGTATCCCGCTTAGTAAGCAACGAACAAAAACGCACTAGAATAGAATAATGCCCAAGGGCCTGGAATACAAGACATCGAAGGATGTTATCTGCATGATACAGCCCGAGGAGACTTGGTTCTATTATTAACTACATCTTAGAGTAAAGTGTGCCTAGATACAAGCAATCTGGCGCATCTAGAGCAAAGTGTGGTCAAGTGGAGAGATTTGTAGTACATACACAACGGTCAGTCACTAGCGTAACGATCAGTATCAAAAGTAATTGAAACACTCCAGAGAAATACGACCAAGGTCTGGGTACTTCACTTGGTTCATATGTCGTTATCGCATTCTAGCCCAAAACAAAGAAAACAATTCTTTTCTAATCAAATCTGTATTGAATCTTTTATGTCATGCTCTGTACAGTTCATATCTTGACCCCTCCGAACTCAGTCTATTTACCAAATCAATAGCCAAAGCAAGTTTTAAATCAAAGCACACCTGAAAGGAAGGCATTTATCCAACGACAAATATGTTTTGGCAAGTGGGAACAAAAGTGTAGAGTAAATACACATACCACAGCACTATGGCAATCTATTTGTCACGTAGCAAAGCCAGTGTCCTTACACAGGATATCCAAGACACCACTCACCGAGTCTCTGCCGAAGGCATGAAAAGCAAGTTTCATAAGATAATTGTAGAATATCGTGAGAGGAGAAATAGATCCTTCATTTGGAAGTATTTGTGTTTATTTTTTATTATCTATTATGTAATATCTATATATGTATTTATTTTATAGTTTTATCGCACATTACGGAAAGGTGTATACGAGTCTTCGGTTTAACTGGCATTAGTATAGATTTTAATTTCCATCCTGTGAAAAGGTCCTAAGTAAATAAAATAAAATGCTCACTTTCTCGTGTAAGAATACTTTGAAAAAAAAAAAAGGGTCGGTCGAAGGCAAGCTTTGGTATACATGTTTTATTTGTATATCCGTATAAAAATATTGGCCGTGTCAAAAAAATCTTTCCAGTAACGATGTAAATAAACGTTTTATGGAGATATATCAACTCTAATGAGACACAGAATAATCCAATGTATATCAATATTCTTGTTTACAGCTGTACTCTCGGTAAATTCGCGTCATTTTCAGGGCATTTACGTCATTTGTTTCTCTGTGTGGGCAGTGACGTTTTTGATTAAAGAGAGGCAGTTGATTTGCTTTAAATTAAATTAATTTTTATGAACACATAAACAAATAAAGTTGATATTTTTATACTTTTAACATATGGGTATTTGAGCAAGCTTTATACATTAATTTAATATATTTCTTAACATATTGAAACAGGCAGTGACTTAAGCGGACTTGATGTATATATATATATATATATATATATATATATATATATATATATATATATATATATATATATATATATATATTATATATATATATATATATATATATATATATATATATATATATATATATATATATATATATATATGTGATGTCAGTCACTCAACGTTTGTCGCAATTACTACTGGCGTGGATGACCATCGAATGTTTTATAACTTCTAGCGGATTATATATTACTGGATTTGCAGAAGCTACAAAATTTTAATTGAGGTTTGTGTAAAAGACATACCTCCCCGCGGATAGGATGTAAAACCGTAGGTCCCTTTTCTGTTACATTTTAGGCAAGTAAATAACCTTATCCCGCTACAAGAGTGGGAGGGTTCGGTGAAATTTCCAGGGTGAAGATAGATTGTCTCCTCCTGAAAAAATTCGCTAAATCATTCTGTAAAATTGACGACGGACCACTGGCGAAATTGTCGAGCTATTTGGAGTGGCTTAGAATTCAGTTCAGCGAATTTGAACGGAAGATTTGGGGATGAAAAGGGTGGCTGCCGAATTCGTGTCCCGACTGTCCTGACTGCGCGTCAATTTTTGACCAAAAATGGCATGACTCCTCCGCCCCATCCCCCCTATTCACCCGACCTTACCCCCTACGACTTTTTTATTTTCCCGAATGAAAGGAGACATGAAAGCAAAGCTTTTTGCCGACATTACTGAGGTGAAGAAAAAAACGACGGAAACGCTGTCGGGCATCACAGAAGACGAATTTCAGAAATGTTTTGAACGATGGAATAAAACATTGGACAAGTGTACTAGTGTCAGTGGAAGATACTTTTAAGGGGATTGAAGGCTTTTTATTTAAAAATTAAATAAACAAATTAAAAAAAAATCGTTTTCTTTTGGTACACCCTCGTATATCACGTTTCTACGTGTGAAGCGTTTCTACAAGGCTGTCAAGCAAGATAGTAGTAAACAAACACCTTAAACATTTGAAGTATTATTTTTTATATCATAAGTTCGAAAAAAAACTCTATGTAGTGCAATATAATTGTGTGTAATTCATTGTATGATGGAGGAAATCTTGATGAAAAATCTTACATTAGAAGATTTATAGCTTAGAAGACTACAGCACAAAATATTATTGAAATCCTTATCCTTCCAGTAATATTTATCATTTATATCAAAATAACATTTACATTGTACATCTAGAAGAAATTAACCAAATTTTTGAATAAAGTTTTAGACAAATGTAAATTTGTAATGATATCCTGTCCTATACATGAATTTCTCTGAAGGTGGTTCGACAAAACTGGAAACGTAAGAATATTTTTTATTAGTTTATTTGACCGATAACCCAATAAAATGATAGTACTGGATCTAACCATGCTTTGGATGTATGTGAGCCATATTTCGTTAAGAGCCGAGGAATTAAATAATAATGTAAAACAATAACTAAATAAATAAACAAATTATAATGTCAGGTTTGAGAATAAGCAGAGCGTAATAATATTCAAAAAATTTACTTAATTAATGTTCTAAAGATGAAGGTACTCCTGAGCAAGGTGACAAGACAAGTGAGATACCTGGAACAAAACAATAGTCTGAGCAACCAATTCGCCATATCGTTTTCTTTATCAAAAATTCCCTTTAATATGATCACATAGATCTTCACTAAAAGTGATATTATTTCTAAAGCTTAATTTATCGTTATAAAGCACTTCGTGTCTGTCACCCACTAGTGCAAAACTAAGGATACGCTAAGTTGTGCAATGACTTATAGAATAGAAAGCGAGGTAACAGATAAAAGTATAGGATCACACTGTGGCTCAACAACACAACAACCCGTACAACACTCCACAGCAACCTGAACGGCTCAAGCACTCCGTCAGGTAAAAATAGGAAAGGGTTATGCCAGCGGCTCAAGCACTCCGCAATGCAAATCCCAGGGTCACGCTAAACGGCTCAAGCACTCCGTAATAGCGATAAATAGGAATAAAGGATTGCGTAGCTCAGCTATCCTAAAGTTATACTATTTCGACCTGTATATTTTAATGAAATACTTAAGTGATTAAACGTAAAATCAGTCAAGATATAGTATTTGATATTTAGGAGAAAATGGAATGCTCAGTGAATAAACTCACCAATTGATGATTATCCAGGAATTATTATAAAGAACACAATTTTTAATACAATTAGGTTTTGTTTTTAGCTGCACGCACAAAGACACTCCATATACATAATGAATCGACCGATGTAGGCACTATTGGCTTCAGGCGTTTGTTTATAAAATATGTGCCTGCTGGCATCATTTCTTTGCCTGGCCTGTGTATTTCATATTCAACCGGTCTTATCTTAATAGGAGTAGTGTCACCGGCGTCGGTGTGACAGCGGGCCCATAAATTAGACTAAGGAAATAAACTTACGTCTTACATGTATAGATTTCTACTTCTTTCTAATACATAATTCTACTTATTTACTTCTACATAATTCTACTTATTTACTAAAATATATTGTATCCAACACCATTTTGTTATAGCGGAAACCGTTCTGTTATGTTCACTTTGTATCGATACTGATAAATGGACGACTTCGACACTAGATTAATTTCTTGCCGGGCAATCAATATTGAATAGTATAATTAAATACCCGTACAACGCCTTTGTCTGATCACAAATGGAGTTCAGTAACATGCCCGCTAGCCGTTGATTCATAATAATTAACAATATATGTGAGCTCGTATACGTTCATTAATAATGCCTGCATATTTTATTGGAACGGGGAAGCGTTCGCTTGTTAGAAAGTCATCTTGACAGACACATGAATTGTTGGATTGGCGCACTTACTTACGTTTCTTTCTGAGCAGTTGAGTGTTTTTTGAAACTTTTGTTTTTTCAAGAAATGAGCCATTTCCCTTTGGTATCAATCAACGTTTTAAACGATATGATTGATGTCATTCATCTGCGGATGAATTAGTAAACAAGTTTCTCTCAGTTTACATAATTGATTCATTTATTAAGATTAGAGTAAGGAAGATTAGAATAAGGATGAATATAACATTAAAATGAATTATATGACTTAGAGGAGCGCGAATGTGAGATTTGACGTATGTATTTATAATGTATAAAAGAACTATGGCCTCTAAGGCCCCTTTTCGAAAATGTTCCGTTGTACAAGGTGCCTTGAAATATTTTCCTCATTTGTTTGTTGAACATATGGAAAAGTGGTAGGGGCAAATGCGCGCACAAGTGTTTGTTAGACACCGCGCTTTGGAAATTCAGTTTCAATGGATCGTTTCTCCGGTGAGTAACGTGCCATGTGTGTCAGAAGTTTTTACGAGCAAACTATAGTTCAGCTGTACATATATAGCGCTACCTCCTTGACGACATTAGTCAAGCTCCTCCAGCAAAATTAATAAAACCGTATACTGCTAAATTTGGACAAAACGAGAAGGCACTACCGTTAATAAAAAGCCAACGGGTCGACCCAGAAGAACAAGATGTGTCGAAAACGTCGAGCGTGTTCATGCAGCAGTGATACATACACCTCGCCGTTCTATACGAAAGCTTACAGCCGCATTAAATCTTTCGAGAACCACTGTCCACAGCATCTTGATAAAAATTATAAACTTATATTTATGCAATTCAACTGGTACACGCCTTTACAGTTAAATATTATCCAATTCAATCCGCTTTTGGTCAAAACTTATTGGAAACCTTTAATAACATTCTATTCTCCGATGAAGCACATTTCCATTTGCATAGATATGTAAGTAAACAAAATTCCCGTTACTGTTTTATAAAAAACTCTCTCGAGAAAAGCATCAGAATCCTTTACATTCTCCCAAATTAATAGTATGAGCAGCAATGAACACAGCTGGCATAATTGGCTCTTACTATTATGCCAACGGTGTTGCACTCACCTATGTTACTTCTCTAACATATAGAGATATGCTAGAGAATTTGTTGGCATTAGAGCTTCAAAAGTTTGTTGGATTTATTGAGGACACACAGTTTCAGCAAGATGGGGCTACAGCCCATACTGAAAATTTATCAATGAAAGCCGCTAGAGCGATGCTCCCTGGAAAAGTGATCTCTAAGTGGGGGGACATTAATTGGTCACCCCAAAGTCCCGATTTAACGCTGATGGATTTCTTCTTCTGTTGTTATTTGAAATCTAAGGTACACTGTTGCTCCTAGGACTTTGCTTCAAATAAAAGCCAGAATAGGCGAGGAAATCCAGAGAATTGAACAAGTATTATGTCGGAAAGTTTAGGAATTTTATTGAATATAGTGAATGTAAATATTCTTTTTAATGACCGAGCTTTATTCATCCAAAAAGAGGAAAACTTTCTAGGACACCTGCTACCTGCTAGTTAATATAAATAATGCATATTATTTTCATTTTTTATGGTTTTATGAACCGTTGATCATTAATGCTGCACACTTGATGCCTCGTCAATGGCGGCGTCGTATGTAAAGGTTACAATAATTTATATAATATAAAAGGTGGTCCAACCAAAACGCACGATGTTAATTCTAAATAAAACAAAAAGTTTTCAGAGAATTATCTTAATATTTTTTATTATGATAGAAGGATCTATGACAATTATGTGTGAAACAAAATATCGGCCAAATGCTCGCCACGGCTTCGGTGGCATACCTCTATCCGATGGTCCATATTTTCAATGACTCTGAGACATAATTGAGGTTCAATGTCGTTAATGTGCCGAATTATCTCATCCTTTAGCTCTTGAATTATTCTTGGCTTATTGACGTACACTTTTTCTTTTAAATAGCCCCGAAGAAAGGAGTCCAACGGTGTCAAACCACACGATCGTGGCGGCCAATTAACATCGCCACGACGTGAGATAACACGGCCATTGAATTTCTCGCGCAAAAGTGCCATTGTTTCGTTGGCTGTGTGGCAAGTGGCACCATCCTGTTGAAACCACATATCGTCCAGGTCCATATCCTCAATTTCTGGCCACAAGAAGTCCGTTATCATCTCGCGATAGCGAACACCATTCACGGTAACTACTTGGTCGACCTCATTTTTGAAGAAGTACGGCCCGATGATACCGCCAGCCCATAAACCGCACCAAACAGTCACTCTTTGTGGATGCATCGGCTTTTCAACAATCACTCGTGGATTCTCATTTGCCCAAATGCGGCAATTCTGCTTGTTAACGAATCCACTGAGGTGAAAGTGTGCCTCGTCGCTGAAGATGATTTTCTTTGTAAAGTCACCATTCACTTCTGTCTGTTCAACCAACCATTCGGCGTATTGACGACGCTTGAAATGGTCAGTAGGCTTCAGATCTTGAGTTAATTGAACCTTGTAAGCGTGTAAATTCAAATCTTTATTCAAAATTCGTATCAGTGATGTTCGTGAGATGTTCAATTGTTGGGCACGACGACGAGTCGAGGTTGACGGCTCATCTGCTACACTATCGCGAACAACAGCAATATTTTCTGCAGAACGAACTGGGCGAGCATGCACAGGTGTTTTCACATTTCCTACAGACCCGGTTTGCTGAAATTTGCGCACAATTCTCCCAATTGTGGAAACATTTGGTCGATTATGCTGACCAAAAAAGTCACGAAGTGCACGAAATGCATTTTGATTTGAACGCCCATTTTCATAAAAGGCTTCAACAATCTTAACGCGCTGCTCAATTGTGTACCTCTCCATGGTTGAATTTGTCAAGCACTGAAACAAGGAAATGTCAAATTAAGTTGGGCAAAATACTTGACGTCAAGGTGTAACTCACAATTAACATCGTGCATTATGGTTGGACCACCCTTTATATAACACTTACCTTAATACTTATCATAAAGACTCTGGATTTATATTATGGATGGCCATTTGCTATATCTCATATATCTCTTAAAGTTCTTTCCATGCGATCAATGCCCGGTGTAGTAATAAAATGTTCTTATGTTTTAAAGAAGACAACAATTCTACATCTAAAGATGTAACATTTGCATGGTCAAAATTATCTTTGAAATTATTTAATAGATCCACCTCAAACTCATTAAAGTTTGTAGTACTACAAACTTTAAGTATTCAGCAGCAAACTTTTTCGCTTAGTAAATTTATCGTGTTTCTTCAGCTATACATTATTACTTCATATAATGACTTTAAATCCAAGCCATTTAGCGTTCTCTGGAACACCTCAAGGCTCAAATTTGGGTCGGTTATTATTTATGTTGTTTATTAATGATGTCTCTAATACTTATGTTGCCAGCCTTTTTACCAATGATTTTATAGCCTGCATAGATTATCAATTGATATTAGAAAAGCTCATCGACCTTGTGTCGTGGTGTTCGTAGAATAACCTGTTAATAAACATAGGCAAATGTAAAATTCGTTCGTACACTTTAAATAAGCAATCACTAATATATGAATGATTCTCTTGGTGGTTTTTTTAACACGTTCTGAAAATATTAAGGATCTCGGTGTGTACTTTGATAATAAACTATCGTTCTCTAGGTATATCAACCATGTGGCTCTTAATGCATATAAAATCCTTGGTTTCATGATTAGAAACACAACATCGTTTAATAACACTGCTATCTTAAAATTTTTATATTTTGCATTAGTTCTTTCGAAACTAGAATATTGTAGCTTTATTTGGTATCTCGGTATCTAAGTCATACGACTCAAAAAAAATGTTAAATATTTCCAAATTGATTCATATGATATAGATAACGGGGATACCAAATAAAGCTACCATATTCTAATTAGTTATTTCGTATGTTTCTCCGACAGTTGTATCCAGTAAGGGGTTACAATCATACATTTCGTTCACAAATATTTGACATTCAGTCATTGAACATTAGATGGATGTTTACTAACCCCTCATGCAAAACTGCAGCACTAACGTGCTGCTAAATCGCCATCGTAAATGTAATACAATTTTAATGCAATAGTAACTTGAACAATTGTACTCATGAGTTACATCTTTAGGGAAATAACTTTTCATTATCGGATAAGTTATATGAAGTGTTACATTGTAGATTTATATTAATGGTTTCACAATAACAGCATTGTTAATATTATTACATTTGATCGCTGTTATTAAGAAGGTTTGAGCAATATACTTTAATAGACTGGTTTCTTTCAGTATTCCTTCTACGTCCATTAAAGTCACTAAATACCAGTCCATCTTAGATAGCTGATAGACCAACACGGAAGTAACGTTTTACGCAGGGTCTTAGAACACGCATGTTTGTGCAACTCAAGATTAACCACTATATCTCTAAATTGTATTGCGGACGAAAAGACAATATGCTTCTTAGAGGAATCGCGTCGCCTCATATCCGTTATAGACACCGAAACTCTATATTGCGACGCGCGGGAAACGGAAAAGACGGATGTTTTCCAAAACCAGCGTACTTCGTATCGGCCCTCGTCATATGAAGGACACGAAACATATCCTGTTACGTCAGAGCGCTTCAGATTCCCCATTTTGGATACGACGACTGTACAAATTTTAAATGCGAATATGGGAACCGATGTGAACTGGAGCAATGCGATGAGCTTGGTCCATATTCCGGCACGTCTTATTCTGCAGTAATAGGTCGTAAATTAATTCTAGTGCGTAGAGACGTGCTCTCGGTTTTTACAAGAGGTTTTATGCATCCCCAAATACGTAGATTTGTTAAATTTATAATAGCAAATAAATCAGATTTAAATATACAATTTTATTTGTATTTTTTATACAAAATACCTATACATATATCATTAATTCGTCTGTGTTATAATGATGGATATTACAAGTATCATCATCTGCATCTATAATCGGTATACATCCATATTATTTTTAAATTCTTCGCTTGCATCTGCACTAGCATGGATCTTCCTAATCGTCCAAAGCCAATAACGTAAGGCAAATTTGGAGGCGGTTTGTTAAATCCTAACTGCAATTCATTCATTCATTCATTTATTCTTTAATCTTTACTACATTGATTCTTAACCTAAGTATGTGGTACTATATATAATAATATGCCTAAAGTTTTACTGGTTACGAGCGAAATTGTAGTCTATCGCGAAGGTAGTAGTCCGTCCCGTCGATGTTCCTGACTTCCCGTGTTAGTCCAATCAATCTGTCTGAGCCCCTATGTTAAATGGTCACTAATTGTAAACAGCAAAAAAAAATTGAGCATATAGAAAATAAAATTTCAAGAAACTTACAGTTTTTTGCTCTCAAAATGGCGGCCGCTAACATAACCTAAAAAATTCGCAAAAGTCAAAAAAACGGGTTTTCGCGAATAAAAAAGAAAGTTGTGCTCGGATTGGAAAAAGTTAAATGAGAAAATTGTAGATAATGAAAAAATCTTTCGATTCAATTTTCGTGAGCTCGAAGCGATCCATTACTTTTCGAGAATATCGAAAAAACCGTTGAAAATTGCGTTTTTTGTGTTTGCTCGAAAAATAACAATATTTGATGAAAACATTCAATAATTTCAGAAAATGTAGTCCTAAGTGAGACGAAAACAAAAATTTTTCTACATTTCCAAAATATATATTTTTTTCAAAGTTATAGCTGTTTTCGTAAACAATGGTGTTTTCGTAAAACGGCTTTTCCATCGAAATGGATGGTCCTACAGACTTGTTTGATGGCTTATTTTCTTCTTTAGGAATTGTACTACAAATACATTTTCAGCAACAATCGATTTTTTAAATCTTTTATATAACAAGTCGCGTTTGAAAATGGCGTAATTTTCGTACATCGGTTTTTTGGCAATAAATTCTTGTAATAAAACCGATGTACGAAAATTACGTCATTTTCAAACGCGATTTTTTATATAAAAAATCGATTGTTGCTGAAAATATGTTTATAGTACAACTCCTAACGAAGAAAATAATCCCTCGAACAAGTCTGTAGGACCATCCGTTTCGATGGAAATGCCGTTTTATATAGCTATAACTTTGAAAAAAATATATTTTGGAATTGTACAAAATAATTGTTTTCGTCTCACTTAGGACTACATTTTCTGAAATTATTAAATGTTTTCATCAAATATTGTTATTTTTAGAGCAAAAACAAAAAAACGCAATTTTCAACGGTTTTTTCGATATATCTTGAAAAGTAATGAATCGATTCGAGCTCACAAAAATGGAGTCGAAAGATTTTTTCATTATCTACAACTTTCTCATTTAACTTTTTCCAATCCGAGCATAACTTTCTTTTTTATTCGCGAAAAACCGTTTTTTTTTTTACTTTTGGGAATTTTTTAGGTTATGTTAGCGGCCGCTATTTTGAGAGCAAAAAACTGTAAGTTTCTTAAAATTTTATTTGCTATATGCTCAAATTTTTTTTTGCTGTTTACAATTAGTGGCCGGGTCATTCCCTATTGATTGGACTATGTGTATGGGATATTTAGGTGCATGATTCTATTTCTCAGTTTCGTTACAGAATATTTCTTTAATTGCGTTATAGTTTTAAAAACATAAGATTCAATTGCTTATATGTAGCAGGGTAGGTAGGGTATGGACATTTTATTTCGCTTTACATGAAATTATAAGAACCTGCTTTATGAAACTGAATTTTATTATTTGCCGTATAATTTCAAGTACAAACGTTTCTTACCCATAATAGCGGTTGAAACTAGTCTAATTGTAATAAAAAAAAAATGTATGATACATTACAGTTATCAGTTGGTTATAGTCATGAGTAGATAAGGAAGATAATGCTGTTTCGATTTACTATTAAAATTTATGAATCTGTATGTTCATTTATTTTAAAACTAATGCAGTGAGGCTATTAGGATTAGGGGAACATAAATGTCGAAAATTAAAAAGAAATAAATTTCGTCTATTACCTTAAATTAAACTTCGATCCTTTCTGCACATTTTAAATTCAACACTTGTGTATTTTATCTATAAATAGCTTTTTCAATAGATTTCAGCTACCATTGCTTGCTTTCATGTATATATTTTTTTGCTGCAAGAACAATATTAAGTTAGGAAAATAAAGATCAATGCTTACGTTAAGAAAATAAAACAGTTTTGTTATTAAATTTTTGGCTACGATCTACTATTGTTCTCAGCTATAGGAGGGTTATCAATGTCTTCAGTTTCTTCGGAGTGGTCTTCTAGGCTCTGTTTAGTTGCATGAAGGTTTTGTAATATGTATCCACTTTTCTAGGTGACTGAGGCAAATTCATTACAGAAATAGAAAAGAGCGCATTCCTTCCATCTCTTTTACGATCACTCTATAAGCAAGTCTTATATTACACTCATAAATTATTGTGTCATGTTTTTCCTTCAATCTCGGTTTCAGTCGTAGGAGAATTCATTATAGTTTTTCTGAACAGTTAATTTAAACAGAAAACTATAACTTTCACTGTCAAAACAAACCACCAATGAATAAGCTCGGAACTCCGTTACATTTGCATCATTTTAGTAAAGGACACAAAAAGCCATCTAGATTATTTATAGTTAGTAGAGCATAGGCCGAATTGATTTAGAGATTAATTCGGTTGAGGACAACGAAGAGCGCCTCGAAGAACTTTAGGAACTCGATGAAGTGTAGGTACTCATATCTTTTCCCTTTCTTCTATATCAGAAAGTTAAACTCCTGCAGAATATTCAGACGTAGAACTCTTCTTTTGTTTCTCTTTTGTATATGAGCATATGTACGAGAATACTTCTTCGAATGACGAGACATGATTTTAACTTTTCACACAAATCACTGAAGACAACCGTAAAAACACGAAGGTTTGTAACTTAGTAGGTTTCAACGCTTAGGAACCCAGTATTACCAACGAAAATAATAAATTCACCATAAAAGAAGTAGAATCGACCTGTAAGACGACTTTCCTAAGGGGCCGCCAATTGTTCGTTCGAAAACTCCTCTTCTGGAAAGATATGTTTCGTCACTTTAGGACTACGAAACTCCTAAATTACTGGAATTTAATAGCTGACAAATAAGAAATTAAACTACACTATTTAAGAAATATTGTAGAAGCATTTAAAAAATTGACTCAGATTTAAAAAAATGACCCAAAGTTAAAACAAAATTATTACATTTTGTTTGTTGATTTTTACAGCTTAATAAAGTGATCAATTTAAAAAACACAAAAATTGCAAAAACTCGGCATGGTATTACTATACTTTTTATAAGTAGCTGGTTAAAATTTCAAACAAAAGTATGAAAGCCTTTAAAAGTTATGTGTTCCTAAGCTCAGAGATACATATAGATAAAGTGTGGTTCAGTGTTCCCTTAATCCAATTATGATCTATAAATTAATCACTCTGTACATACCATTTTGTTCTATGTTTCAGCTTGTTTACAGGAGTGCTTTAACTTTCAAAATTATGTACATTCATTTTCATACTTTGCTGGACCGCATTATGGACTTTGGTTATGGACAGACGTATCTCAGCCCTAATGGCATTCCATACTATTTTCCACCCCATTCTGGCTTATTTGAAGTAATGTGTATTAACGGCATTATTCACATCATCCTTTCGTATATGCTTTTGGTACATTTAATATAGTTTCTCTGGTAATATGCAAATGGTATTAGATTATTTATGAGGTCCCAACTGGCGTGTAACAAAGATTATTATAAAATTATTTTAATAAGTCTCTTAAAGTCGTTGTACTGAGAAGTTATCAATGGAGCTAAACGTAAATTATTTTAAAATACAGGAAAATGCAGTTGCAAATGCAAATGGGTATAAATAAATTAATTGGTTTATAATGTGTCGACTTTTGGTACTCGAGATAACACAATTCAAAGCATTATTTGGTTTGGATTTGTCTAAATTTTTTTAAATGGCGGATGAAATAATATAAAAAATATTGTATCTTGTTTTCCTCTCCTCGTTTTTTCCATTTTTCCTCTCTTGTTATCTATCCTCTACTCCTCGCCATACTAACAAAAAAGCTTTATTTTAATCGCCTTTCAATTAAAAAAACATTTAAATTGTGTTTTCGGAATTGTTCTTTTGGTAATCAGTATAATAATACTAATCCCTCTTTTTGAGGTCATCTGATTTGCTGCAACTATTTAAAACAATATAGAATACATCGTTTGAATTTTATTAAACTATATACAAATCTGTTGAGCATGCATTGTTGAATATGGTCCATATGTAATCTAATTTTAATTCATATAACTCGTATACTAGTGGCATTCCACGACATACAGATTGTTAACAAATTATGTCATTTACTCTTATAATTAGAACTGCTTTCTGAAATACATAAATCTGAATCGAACTGACTTATTTGTGAACTACATAAGTATGACAAAATCGACGTAAAGTCAATTATGAGTTATTGTCGGTACATTGAACTATAAAAATTACGCTCAACATTAGTCGTATTATAAAAATTTGTAAATAAGTTGCAGATTTTCTCAAGATCCGTAGAACGTCATTTTTTCAGTTTTTTCAAATTAATTTGGACGTAAGAACAAAAAAAAATGTTTCTTTAAAAATCATGGTAGGTCCTTGTAGGGTGTCATTAAAGTTTTAAACCACGCTTTTATTTACTGTAGAATTATTAGTTGCTGAGATATGGACGCTCAAAGACGAAAGATTCCTTTTTCATTTAAAGTCAGATATCTCAGCGAAAATTCGACGTACAGAGAATAAAAAAAAAATAATTAAAGTTGAATGAATAGGCTAACTACCCCATGCATTGGTTTAACTAAGAAAAATTTTCCCAAGTCAGTGGACCAAAAATTTAAATAAAAAATTTGGAAAATTTTTGTCTCGCGCAGTTTTTTAAGATTGTGTAATAACTGTAGCTTACAAAATTTATTTGTCAAGAGATCTCAAAACTATAAACACAAAGCTTCAAAATTCTTCGTTTTTTTAATCTCCATTCGACCATTTTTCACTGAGATACAGCGTTTCAAAAATCACTAAAATAAATGTTATTCCCTTAATTTTTTCCAGTAGTGTATATAAAAGTGAAAGTTGTCTAATATATTTAAAAAAAAAAGATATTATCATAAAAACGTAAAACTATAAAAACAACTCACGACCTTTCAGGCAATACAGCTTTTGCGACAAATAGTCGAACTAGTTCTTAAACATGCGTTTCTTTTGTAAACGTAACATCGGTTTGTCATAATAAAGAACTATCTTATAAGACAGAATTTTGAACTAATGAATACAAAATTAAAAAAAAATTGTTGTGGCATAACAATTTATATAACTCTCTCAAGATATCACCATAAAATTAACCTACTTTCTTATATACTATATTTATTTGATATGTTTTAACATTATCTCCGTAGTACGCCCCTGGCCCTCCAGTGCGTGCTTGCTAACGCTTGCCACGTTTAGGAAAGCGTTTTTAAAGGATGTGGCTAATTTAGACACCGACGTATTGTTGTTGATGTTCTCTCCTGCTGTAGAATTTAATAGGAAGCTCATCATCATCATCGTCATTATCCTTGCGTAGAACATTTAACGCTTCCGATATCGAGGTCGGCATATTAAGTAAGACCATTGTTATACAAACCTGACCAATACTACCGAGGCAGGTTATTAACTCGTCATATTTCGCGGAATAGGTTATAGGAATTAGGAAATTTTTCACTTCGAAAAAATATATTTTCTATAAGAATGTTACCGTCCAACATGGACGCAGCATTCATTCCAACGGCGCCGGAGTTCCAACGCATGAACAGAATTCTTCAGTCGCTTCAATTTCGTTATGAAATTTTTTTCTTACCTAAATTTCATCCGAAGTTCTTTTTTTTTTCATCTTAGTTTATATGGTGGCAAGGTTTAACTCACGCTACTCTTCCCCTTAACCCCGACACACGCACCAACTTATGTGGGAATCAATCCCACACCCGAATAACTCCGAGTTGGCAATCAAAGCCAGCTCCAAGCGATTATCATAAGTAGCCCCAGATTAGTCCAGAGAAATTCGAGACCTTCTCCAAGGAAATTATGGGATAATGTACCCCCATAAGATCTAGTCATACCTATAAACATTCCTGTTAGTTCGTATTCGAGCCGAAAGTCAAGTAGTCATGTGAAGAAACCACGACCAGTTCTTGTCACTACTCGGAATGAAATCCAGCACCTCCGATATGATAGGCCGGCATTGTCCACTACACTACTTCACCGACTGTAATTTTTTTCTAGTTGTACTCTTCCAAATAGACTGGAACGCCTGAAGAATCTCGCAAAATATTTCTGTCTTACAAAAATTCGAAAAAGGTCAAAAGTTATTTTAAATATGTCGTCTTTTAAAATATTTTAGTTCTATACACAGTGGCTTACATTTGCTGGGTCAAAGGGGCACAAAATCCCGGGAAATGACTTTTTCCTTCAACATGACTGTTCCCTCTCTATTATGCAAGACCTGTTGGCGCTTATTTAGATGGGATGTTCTCGACTCATTAGATAGGGAGAAAGGGGTCGATTGAGTGGTCAATCATAACGTTATGTTATGATTGTGACACCCCTAGATCACTTTTAGTGGGGATACTTCTTTCAGATAAGAAAAGTATACGTTACTATTTTTTTTCTGATACATTCCTATAACAGCTTACAGTTATTGTTTTCTATCGATAGATAAATTATATAATATTTTTTTTAGATAGATTATTTAATACTCCTGCTTATATTCCTTGATATAAAGTTTGTAAATGTTGTATAGCAATAGACAAATCATACCATAATTTAATTAATAGATAGATTATACCATTGTTATATACATGAACAATTAAGTTGTTTACTTAAATGAACATTTTAACAATTAAATGGTTTTAATAGATAATAGTTCTTCAAAGATTGAGTCCATAATCTGCACTAACCAAGTCATTTTCAAGCGAATTTTCTAGTCGTTATGTACATATCTATCTTACCAAAAACACAAATGTGAAAAGGGGCCAAGTTCGGTACAAGCGCCGTTCGGTGTTGTCGGCTTCGCTGATAAAAGAGTTGAGATTTGAACGGGTGCCAATTTTCACAGGAACCTACAATAGGAATATACAACGGTCTTCAAGTGATTTAAAAGTGATTTAAGTTTGTTACGTTCTTTGATATTGAATTAATAACTTGGCAAGTTTTAACAGTCAATAAATTAAGTTTAACGTAATTATATTTAGTACAAGTTTAAAATTTAACTTTGCTAGTTGTTCTGTTTTATGCTACAAACAATTTAGTTAGATATAAATTAACCTGACTTAAACCAATCCTTTTAATTGAAATTTTCTTTAAGGGGAGATTCCCATCAAACTCAACCAATAAATCGATTTCTTTTTTGTTTTCTTTGATACCTTATTATATGTAGAATATGTTCCTAAAACGATTTGGCCGAAAACATTTTTGTAAAAAAGATATTGCATAATAATGAAACCCATCTTTTTACGAAAAATTTCGCAAAAATAGAATTCGCGCAGTAGAGCATATTTTATCTAAAATTTATCAATTTTTTTGAAATGCGCTCCTATATTAACATTCTATGGAAAGTATAGTTACCCCAAGTGCCACCAGATGTCAGAGTATATGATATAATATTAGATAGTTTGCCTCTCTATACGTTAATGTCGATGGGTATAGCGTGTAGCGTCAGTTGAACATGCGTTTTTCTCGCAACCACGTTTTCTAAACTGGTGAAAACTGATTGACGCAAAAACTAATTGACGGATTGTCTTGAATGTTTTTTATTTTAAAGTAAATTAAATTTATTGGAGCTTATACCTAAGAATACATTGATTTCGCTGTTATATTTTTTGTAACACTTTAAAGAGCTAAAAATAAGTGAAAAATCGGTACCGAAAATTCGCAGGTCCGCCATTTTATTAATTTTCGATTTTTTTTTTATTGGTATAAGCTCCAACAAATATGTGTTTTATAAATTTTTTTTTTTAATTTTGATTTCAGATAATTTTTACAAGTGCTAGAGTTCCCACCGATTGGACACTTTCTTGTAACGGTGTCACCGTTACCGAGCATATAACTAATTACCGTGTAATTTTTTTTAATAAAAATTTTTTTTGTACACCTGAATACTTGATAATATGTATAAAAAATTTTGAGTACTTTATTTACTCCCTTCTATGAAAAAATATGACGAAAATCATGTAATTTTTGGGTCGCTTGATGAAAACCTCCCCTTAAAACTTGTATTGTTAATTGTAATAATGGTGTAGTTTTATGGAAATAAAGTAATGTAACTGATATAATTGTTTATTCATACTCATATATATTGTTTATTATTCATATATTGAATTCATACATTCGGTAGTTGATTCATAAAATACGACACGTATTTCAAAACACTTTCATGTAACTGTGCGTAGAGATGAATAGCAAACATTTATTATCAACACTAAGTACTCCATTCGCCAATTATCGATACATTTCTCGAAGAGTTTCCAATAAAGCCATTCTATTCAAGTCATTGTTGTTGAAAAAGAAAATATTTCTGCGACAGGAAAGTATCGCAAACATCCGCGTATTACATTTTTCATAACGCACACTGTAGTTTCCTCTTATAGCAAAAGTTTAAATGAACCCGGCAGGCCAATCAGAAAATGTATGAGCCTGACCTACTTGCCAACGAAACTATTTCGCAACAACGTCCATTTTATTTTCTCCCTGCGAGATGTTGGTGTTGCATCTCGGCGGTCGTCCGGCAAACCGTTATGATATAGATGATAGTACCATATATTATTTTAGAAAGTTGACGCGTTTCAACAGCTTTTTCCGATTGTCGAAATAAATCGCCTGTCTAATGGCGGTCGCATCATATCTGTCGCTCGAGCCGTCCAGTTTATCACAAAGGCCTCCATCTATTCACTTTCCCGACATGGCAGAGGTGTAATAGCGGGTCGCCGTAAGAAGGTGACGATAAAAAGATATAAATAGAATCTTATGAAATATTTCTGGAGTTGCATCCTGGGACAAAAGCTTCCGGTCGCTTTACAAAACGTTCCATTTAGATAGTATCGAGTCGGCTTTATCGCCCAGAAGTTGTTCAGAGGTGAATGGCAACAACAGTATAGTTTTGTTATATACATATATACACAGTGGAATCAAAAAGTTCTTAGTCTGAGCTTATAGAAACAGTACAAATAATGTCATCTCTCGACTCTGAGTATAGTCAGTAGATATACTAAGTCATTACCAGATCCATTTCGCGGACATTTCACTCTAATTGCGGACATTCGATGCGGATGGCATGCGGTCATCGAAAGAGACCAAAGATGTGAAGAAATGTGTGGTAGGCAATGACCAGAGGGTCGCTGAAGAGTTATGTAGTCTCTTCCGATGATCACACGTCATCCGCATCAAATGTCTGCAATCAGGATGAAATGCGGACAAATCCGAGGTGTATCCGACATTGGCTTAGTATATCTACTATAATCCCTTAGCATGATGCTCTAGCCACACCTCCTGCAAATTTCAAGGTAATTCGCTCTGGTACTATGCCAGGTATCGGCAAGTCAGTGTGTATGTGTCGAATTACGAATTACTGCGTCACAATTTGGGCAATTGAGCAAAGAGCGGCAATTAAATTTTGTTTCAAAGCCGATTTTATTGCGAAAAATACGTAAGAACTCATGCAGGAAGCATTTAAAAATTATTGTTTATCACGTAGTACTGTGTTCGAATGGTTTTGACGATTTCAGGAAGGTCAAGGATCGTTAAAGAACGATGCAAGGGAAGGACGATCTCGCACCAGTCTGACAGGAGATATCGTTCAACGAGTGCGTGAAATGTTGGTCAACGATCGTCGATTAACACTGGTTCATTTCCGAAAAACTAATCATTAGTTACGGATATCAGTGCAGGATAGTATTTGTAGTTTTGGGTAGGAGAAAATTGTATGCACGATTTGTGCCATGCACAAATGAGAAGAAAGAACAACGTCTGACTGAGAACACGAGTGATTAACTATCCTCCCTGTTCGCCAGATCTAGCCCCTGCAGATTACGGATTGTTCCCTAAAGTGAAAACTTCCATGAAAGGGCAACGTTTTGACTTGGTAAAGGACATTCGGGGCAATGTGATAAGGCATTTTTGAAGAATTTCGGAAGCGGGGGTCTCTAAATCGTTCAGAGACTTGTACGAGCGTTCAAAATTGTGTCTAGCTAGGGGAGAGGACTATGTAGAAAATTAGGGCCCAATAAACCTTCTTGCTTTCATCTTTGTTGTTTTAAAATGTCAGTCTGGAAATTTTTCGATCCCACTGTGTATGTTACGCAATCGACTTATATATACGAAAAGATACGCAATCGACTTATATATTACACAAAAATGTATTAAAAGCATACAAATAATAACGTAAAACTATTATATAAAATATTGCAGACATACTAAGGTACATAGACAATACGACACCTACTGGATGTTGCTTAATAAAATAACATTAACTGTAATGTAATTAAAGCTGCACTCGTTTGCATAAGTATGAATGACATCTCACAAACTGAAGGAATCTTTACTTAACAATTACAAATTTCGAAGGTAATAATACATGTTCATTGAGAGGGTAAGAAAACTTTGATTAAGAATTATAAAAACAATAACATTTTTTTGCGAACTACGAAAGACATCACTCGCCAACCAAGTTCGCATGACCAGGAGATGGTGAAAAATAATTTTTAAACAGTCTCTTGTTGCTATTTATATCTAATTTTTTTCAGGTTTTGTAAACCGTTACGAATATTTTCTATTTTTATGGAATAAACTCACTCATGGTAACTATTCTTCTTCATGATCAGTGAACATTGAAGGAGTAATGTTTATATTTATTGTACCACTACCTCTAATCTTTAATTACTTCCATTCATGGTTGGTAAATAGTAATGGGGTAAAGTCAGTTCATTATCTATTAAAATCGTTGCCAACCAAACAACGGACCCTTGTCTTTGTATATAGGTATGGGACCTTTGAAGATATGGGATCGTTGTAGGAATGGGACCTTTGGCTTTGTTCCTGTTATTATCACATCTTAATACTATCAAAAGCATCCAATATTCTGTTATTGTTCAACTGTTATTGTTATACTTTTAACTAATTTTAAGTTATTGTACTAGAGTGTATTTTATGATCATTTTCGCACGCATATTGGCCAATGGAAGATATTTTCCCCCTTCCATAGTTTCAGTGGACCATGTCATCCTTGAATCTAATTACAGTTATTACATTTGTCTGCCCAATATATTTTTGACTACAATTTTGACAACTGATTTCATGAATCTCGATCTTCCGTATTTTTCTAATTTATCCTTTGAATTCCTTAAAAGTTGTTATAATTTGTTTCCAAAGAAGTGCACTAATGGCGGTCGGAAATCTTTATAAATTCTCTTGAGCGCTCTAGTAAATTGTGGTTCGTATAGAATTGCCACAGTGAAACTCTCACTGTTAGATCAATTTCTATTTGTAACTATTTAGATGACTTTGAAAAGAAAGAAAATTTATTATAAACTTCTGATTTTGTTAGACATCACATCACATTTACCAATCGCAAAGAAAACTGCCCACCTGTCTTATTAAACGATCATCCATTCCTGTCTTACTACATCGATTATTCCAACGAGATGTTAAATACTTAAGCATGCATATTGACTCTCGCCTGATTTGCCAAGCGAAAACAACTAGAGCTCAAACTGAATACACTTTGCTGGTTAATAGGTCGCAGGTCAAAATCATCTCGAGATAATAGAGTATTAGTTTACAAAGCCATTTATAACTCTATTTGAGGCTATGGTGTGCAGCTTAAGGGATCCGCAACAAAATCAAACATTTAAATACTGAATATCTTCTAGTCAAAAGTGCTTTGGTTAATTGCGAATGCCCGATGGTACGTGCCAAACCGCATTATAGATGACGATCTCCAAATTGCAACTTTCAAGGAAGACGTAATGAAGTCCGCCCATAATCACGAAAGTATACTAAGAGCACATCCCAACAGTCTAGCATAGCATCTAATAAGTCAACCAACCAGGAGATATATTCCATAGGAGCTGCCATGCATATTTTAAATGTAGCTGTTTCTCCAAACAAATCCACTCTTTCATGGATTGTGAACTTATAGAAGAATGTCAGTCGACATTTATCCTCCATGTTAGCTGTCGTATTGTAATATAACCATTTACTTATTATAATTCTAGTTACAGATTGTAAACATATTTAGAAAGTTAAAAAAATAATTTTATACACTGGCATAAAGAACACATTTATTCAAATATAATTGAAATTAAAGGATATTTGAATAGATTCGTTGTCGTGTATGCCCTTGTATCGGAAGATTCGTCAATCACATGTTTGGCGACAGCGCACGTTAACTTCTGATGCAACACAGATGAATGGATATAGCAGAATATCATAGAAGGTACTTGCATCGCTAATGCCTCTAATTGTGAGAAATATGCTTAACCTTTACGTCTTAACGTTTTGTAGATATTTTGTTTTATCAACATCATTTTTCTGTATACTCGTATATGAGTACGGTGAATTATAGTCTGAGTATAAAATATAAAAAAAAATAGTCAGTATTTTCGGTTAATTTATCACTTGCATTGAATTCAGGAGTCTCTCATAATTGCGGTTATTTCTTCTTTGAATTTAAAAAAATTGCAATAAGAGACTTTATACTTTTTTCTAATTTGTAAATTCTACCACATAAGGAAATATATATTCGTCCTGTTTATCGACACTGACAACGTATATTTTTAGTCGTTAACATATAGCTTTTTTAATATTCATCGCTATAAATAAAAGATAGTTGGTGCCACCTTTAATGGATTTTTCTTACAAATCAATTTATTCTAAACACTGAATATTTCGGTTTATTTAGTCTTTAGAAGATCAATATGATCAAGTTATGAAACTGTCATGCGTATTACGAATGTATGTAGATGATGGATATACATTATTCAAATATTACCCTTGTATCACTCCCTAATTTTTCAGCTGATTAATGTTTCAAACCCTTTCGAGTTTCCATGCGAAAACAATTGAAATATTAACTAAGGGGCTTTGGAAATAAGTTTACGTATATCTGAAAGGCGCCAGATCCGTACTAAATATGATAATAAAACCCTTCTCTAATTATTTACCCAACGGCAATGAGTGCCGGAGGGACCGACCTTTTTCCCCGTCCTCTGTCGAGCGTGATTGTTTTGTATCGTATGTCGTGTTTGATAATAATTTGAATGACAAATAGTATGTAGAAATTCGTGTAGAGATACCAAAGCAACTAACCGAAATACGAATATATATGTATATTACCTTTTGGTGGCTGGACGACAATATGTAAGTATATTATACAATGGAATGATGGATGATGCCTGGAAAAATTATTAATACATAAGCGAGTATATAAGGATAGATTAATTTACATGTGAAGTTCTATGATGGAACCGGTCTCACACTGTATTTGACATTTTATACCTTAAATTATGTATAACTAAAGATTATTAAGGATCCAGAAACTAAATTTACCCTGTTAGTAAAGAGTATAGTTGCAAACAAAGAGAAAGTAAACAATTGAAGATGGTCAGTTGTTTTCATAATATCCATAAGTTTGTGAAAATATGGATCTACTCTCACTTGTTAGTACAACATATCGTGTGGATACGATAAGTATTCAATTCAATATCCAATGCAGAGCTAATTAAAGTTAATAGCTTATTCTGGCATCTATAACATTGATAAGTGACCTGTCATATTCGTCTACAAAGGTGTCTGCAACAACAATTCATACTGTAGTCGAGGGTAGCGAACTGGGTCCGGTATTGTACGCATGGGTTCGAGTCCCGACGGAGAGAATTTGGCTCCTCTCCATGAGCATAAGTATGTTTGACCACATTTTTATAGAATGGAAGTTGGTTTCTCTGTCTAAAAATTCTCTCAAACTTAAAATAATCCGAAATGTAAAATATTTTGTAGCATACACGTTCATACTCATCAAAGAAAAAAGCTATAAGAATGCTAGGCAATTAAAACAAAAATATTCAGTATGTGGTTTTTCAATGTTGCAGCTAGGTTTTAAAAAAATATATATTTTCTATTTTTAATGTCGATAATTTTTCCATATCTGCAAACTAAATAAGCCTTTAGTCCCTGTAACCTGTAATAATCACTGGGTTCCATTCAATTTATGAAGAAAAACCCATTTCGTAAATGGCCAATAACATTTTGTTGTTATTTATTTTTATAGACAACGATATTTGGTCTAACAATAGTAGAGAAGTCAATATGATACCTAGTGTAAATTTCGTCATCTTTTAATGTAACTTTTAATTTAATGTTGTCCCTTTTCATATTATCTAAAAATAAAATACCTTTAAAATAGAATACATTTTATTGTAGTTTATATTTTATATATACTCGTATTGTCACATTAAAATATAGGAGTGTGGTATGTAGTTGTGTAAATTTAAGAAGTATTTATTATGGCTCTTAATGTTTCCTTCTTAAGACCGATAAACTATGCGGGCGTAATTTAATTATTTAAGAAATCTCTGGTTTCGATAACAATTCATAACTGCTAATAATTCTTATATTTTGTTCTTGATTCACTGAAAATAAAAATTTGGTCTCCTGATAATATTTATATATTGTTGTATATTAAATAATAAGTAGACGGCAAATGATCAATGACATATAGAATATCGGTTTATATTACTTTGTTTGCTTTATTGTCGCCAAAGACAAATAGGTTCATACCTGTGCAGTTAATTATTTCTCAAGCATCTAAACAAAATTTTCAACAAACTTAGCCCAACACTCTTAACTTTTGTTTCTTAGGATATATAAGACCATTTGGACATTGGTCACGCCATATTGCCTCAAACTCAAAAAAGCACCATGCGTGCGTACTATATAATAGAAGTGTCCAGTTTTATACTAGAAATAGTGAAATATTTCACCATTTTCGTGATTCAATGATAAAAAAATGAAAAAATGTCACATGAAAGTCATTGTGTTCAGATATTAAAGAAACTGTATTTTATGCGTAATATTCTGTTAAATTTAGCATATTTAGACATTATTAGTGTGGATCTGTGGAAATTTTTATACAAGTACCTACTTGCATACAAATTTAACAGTTAGAGACATAAAAGTATTTATACTGATTCCTGTTAGTTACATTTGCATCTATTTACATATCTGTATATGTAAATATCGTATACAATAGAGAAATAAAAGTATATAGAAAAAATTGAAAGTACACATTTCACTTAATTGCAACACAAATTCTTATAGATGACCGAAGGTTTTCAATCAACCGACGTGCTTGTATAATACGGTGGAGCGAAAAAGCCATTTTTTTTTATTTTGAGGTATATAATATCGCAAAATAGTTAATTAGTACACTATCTAGTATTGTAGAAAAAATTGGTTGAGATCGGTGTATATCTTCTCTAGCCTTCCCAACAAGCTTGAATTTTTGCAATATTTAAGATTTTTGATGATACACAAACTGTAAAACATGTTTTTATTGAAGAGATATTATTTTCTATCGAAGAAATTTCTTTACGTACTAAGGACTATATAATTGTAGAGAAGGTTGGTAGACTTATTTTAACACTATCTGCCTTCCCAACAACCCCGAATATACACTAATTTTCCGATTTTTTTTGCACCGTGTTGGCAAATGTCAAACTTATAATTATATTTGCGTTAGACAATACATACCATATTTACTTTGTCCTGAATAAGGTTTTCTTCGTTTGGTTTCAAGGTCATTCAAAACTTAATGGAAAAAACACGACTTGAAGACGGTATATTTTATTTATCAGAAATTATAAATACTGACACAAATTACACAGGTAGCTATTATAAATCTACATAGAGTAAGTTCATTCATTAAGTTTCGTTTCATTAAGTTAGTTCACTCATTAAGTTAGTATATAAATTAAGTAAATTTAAGGACGTTGAGGATGCAAGAGAAATTATCAGAATTAAAAGATATTTTAATGTAGTAGTGTATGAGGTTAATTTTGACTGATATTAGATCCAATTATTGCAACTATTGTTTACCGGAAAAAATTGTTTATAATTAAAAATCTGATTTTGTTTTTAAATGGAGACATAAAGAAACTTTACAAATTCAAAAAGAAAAATGAAAACCTTATCAAATATACAAAGCCAACTTTGGTGCGCTATTAGATTTAAAATTTCCAACATTCACTTTTTCGCTTCACCCTACTGTATAAGAAAGTTCGTGGGGATGATTTTTCATTACATTAAAGCATGGAGCATGTCCTCTAGCGCCGGATAATTCCGCAGGTAGGGCGCCTTCCGGTGACAGTTTCGTTCTTGAGATGTATCCTGACGATCCTTATATACGCCCCGTTCTCTGGGGATATGCCGTAACGGCGGAACAAGTTATGCGGGTCTACGAATGGTCGAACTTCTTGGTTTACATTGACATTTTGCCTGATTGATGGCGTTGCAAATTGCTCGCCAATTACTTGTCAAGTTTTTCGCCTAATGCAATTTATTTCGCTCAGGTGAAGTTTTTATTGGTATTGAAATCGTATAGAGGTCCGGGAGATAATAGAGTTTATTCCGCCATAGAATGATGAAGTATTATTAGAAAAGCTACAGTGTGATTTCGTTTGAATGTATAACCTTGCGCAGTTGCTTTGTGAGGTCATCTTCATGGAATTTTATTAACTTATCTTAAGAGGTGTCTGAATACAGTCCGTTCATAAGATCACACTTAAAACAGTTTTAATTATTCTCCGATTATGCCAACTTAGTTGGTGATACGCACGTCGAGAAACATTTAATCTTTCTGTGTTTGTGGAACATTTGTCTCCTGCTTTTGTTGATGCATAGAAGGTTTCAGCCCCTTCCCAGTATATTTAGTAATTAATTAGAAAACATTGTTTTCTAAATTCTTTCTTCCTTTATGCGGCGAAGTCCCATGGAATTTTAATTTGGAAAATCGTAATATTCGAATATAACATTACTTATAAATATAGTGAAAGCTTTTAACGTACAACTTCAATTTCGTCCTGTGTTTTTGCATAAATCTCGCGTTAAGATGAACTTTTTTTCCAATATTTCGTCATCTGTTTTATGAAGGGTTTTTCAATTGGAGCGGGTCGAAGTTTGACAGACTATGACGGCCATGTTATTTTGGCGGCGTCTGTCTAACTTGTTGTTTATTATTCAGTCACTGATGCCAAATCACCATGACAAGTTACACAATTGAACAGCACACCCAAGTGATAAAACATTTATTATCAAAGTGAGTGTTCGTTAGTGTAAACGTTGCGCACGTTACGCCCATTGTACGGCAGATGCGGGGCCTTTCAAAGTCGACTCTACAACGTTTGGTGACCAAAGTCGAGACGACCGGTTCGGTAGACAATCAGCTAACACCCGTATGTCAAAGGAACGCCAGATCGTCCGAGAACATCGCCGCTGTCCGTGAAAGTGTGAAGAACAACCCGAGGCAGTCAATTCCTTGCCATGCACAAGAACTCGGCGTTCCGCAGAATTCAACTTGGCGAATTTTGCGTCAGGACTTAGTCTGCATCCGTACAAAATCCAACTGACCCAGGAACTCAAAGTTAATGACCATAGACAACGCCGTTTACTCGCTGACTGGGCTTGGGAGCGTTGGGAAGAGGACACCAATTTTTACCGAAGAATCATCTTTAGCGACGAGGCGCATTTTTGGATGAATGGCTATGTTAACAAGCATAATTGCCGTATATAGAATGACGCCAACCCGCACGAGGTTCACCAGGTATCAATGCATCCACAAATCGATACTGTTTGGTGCGGATTTTAGACCGGTGGCCTCATTGGCCCATACTTTCTCGAAAACGACGTTGGTGAGGCCATCATCGTCAATTCAATGGCGAGCGCTACAGAACGATGCTAACCGATTTCTTTTGGCCCAAATTGGCCAAAACGATATGGATGTAGACGATGTGATCGACATGGGGTTCCAACAGGACGGCGCTACGTGCCACACAGTGGACGCCACGATGGACATTCTGCATGAACGTTTTAAGAGTATGGTTATCTCTCGCAGATGTGACGTAAATTGGTCACCAAGATCGTGTGATTTGGCCCCGCTAGACTTTTTCTTGTGGGATTTTCTGAAGCCGCAGATCTATGCCAATAAGCCGCAATAGACCAATGCTTTTAAATATAACATAACACAGGCTATCGCTCAAATTCAGCCCGATCTATGCGACAGTCATTGCAAATTGGACCAATCCGTGCGACCGTGAGAGGCCGCGACGGACATTTGAACGATGTTATATTCCACACGTAATGGCATACATGGACCTTTCAAATAAAAAAATAATTTCGTTAATACCACACACATAGTTTGTTTTATTCCATTTTAAAATCGACTCGCCTTTATTGAAAAACCCTGTAGACAACTTCCTCAACATTATTGTCGATTGTATTCTAAACAGTCTTATTCCAGTAGTTGTCGAGAAAACTTGCCTCGATGTTGAGAAGGAACACTGTACATCAAACACGCTGTAGTAGTGCGCATTTTTATAAAAATTAACTACCCGAGGGTGTCGTCTTAGAAAAACTCTACCCCCCCCCCCCCCAGGAAGTTTAACTCTCACAATTAAATAAATTTGACTTTCCATGTATAATTAACGTATAGGTAATAACTAATTATACAAAAGTGCGCATAAAATCGACTATTGACAAAAGCTGTAACAAATGAAGTGTCTATTTTTATATAAAATATTATTTCTTTCTAAAATAACGTTTCATATAAATTTATACTGATTCATAAAATTGTTTATAATAATCCATTTAGATGAGAGCGCACTTTAATTATTATTTTAAAGTTCGTCATTATTAAAGTTCAAATTTAGTATTTAAAATGTAAATGACACCACTTGAAACAGAAATTTCCCATGTACTTTAAAAAAGTTGCGTCGGGCCATTTCCGGGATCACTATATGGAGATTCCTTGTATATGCGTAGAAGGCTGATAAAAATACGGTTACAGCATTGCAATGCATATAAATGTTCGTTTTAGAGACATGATTTAGACGTCTACCGCAGTATTACGATAAGGGTGAGCCGAATTTTGAATAACCTTTTCTCAGGGGTGGCGACATGGAAAAAATCCGTAGTAGGTGTTTAAGTCGTCGGTCGTGTTGCCATCGTATCATTTTTACGTGAAAATGTCTCAATTGTTCCAAATAAACATTTTTATATTTTTTAGTCGTCACTTTATTTAACCCCAATTTGAATGGATAGGTTTAATGGGTATTGGATGAACTTTTTCTATCTATGACAAGATTTTTGGTATCTACCAGTATTTGTGTTCTTATGTCTTAATAATACAATCAACTCGACCTTTTTGCATTCTTAATTTATCTCTAAACAGTTAATCTCTTCCTTGCAAATACTTGACTTCCATCATATCAAGGCTTCCATCGTATCTTCGTTTGTCATTTAGTTTACTCTTATCCGCGCCAATAATCGTCCATTAGAATGATCCAAGGTGGATCTATAGTCATCCACAATAACACAACGGTTTCAATTATCTTTAGTCTAAATGTATCGCGGCCTAATTTCTTCTCGCGGCTCGACAAATTCATTTTGGAAGATGGCAGAAAGCTCTACTTCTAGCTGCCATTCCTGCATAGTATTTGACAGATCTTGCTGATAGGTGAATTACAGTCAATATTTTGTAGTTTTATTTAAATTTGTACTACAGTCATCATAGGATACCACATAACGTATTTCGAAATCTCCCTTATCTTGGATTTTAATCACAAATTTTTTAGTTTCGTAATATTTAGATTAAGCTTTTCAAGGAGATAATATTTAAATCAGTTAAATGATGTTTAAGGTAATAGCCAAAAACCAAAAGAAGTCGAGAGATTGGACTAATATCTTAGCTGAACTGATTTTTAAGGATATAAAAAACATAACTTCTTAACGTTTGCAATACATTACTTTGATACCCTCTATAACAAACGTAGAAATATCAATTACATATAAACGAAGGTCTCTTGTAGTCCGAAACGTCATCTTTTCAAGGCTTGAGGAAGTATCGCTGACGTCATAACTTTGAAAAATACGGCTTAAAAAATTAGAAGGTAAGGAACGCTCTTTGAATAGCATTTGAAATACATCTTTCGAAATCTTCCGGTGATCGAAAAAATACTAGAACCAATTTTATCACATGTTGGTATACATTAGTTTTCAGACTCATTGTATACATATATTTCATTTTGTAGTATATTGTATTAGAACAAGCTAGACAGGTGTGTAGTATATTATATACGTAATAATCAATAGTGTGAAAATCATACAGTGCTTTAATTTAAAAACTTTCCACCCTCATTACTTATTTTAGCAATGGAAATTTTCTAGACAAAGAACTCGTAAGTTTAGATATCAAAGGGGAAATTTAAGATCAGTGTCAATTACAGTTTAAGCTTTACCCTCACTTAAAAAAATTAAATGGCACCCCCTATCTTATAATGCGTCTTTTTGGAGGTCTTAAAAATTCTGATTCAATAATAGAAAACTCAAATCGGTTGATCCGTTCTCGTAATACACGACACTGTTTTTATGGAATCGCTACCGCAGACTCAACAACGATACGTTTTATGTTTCTTTCATTTTTTATATACATCAGTTTTATCTTGCTGATGTTCAAAATTAGATATAAGAGAGCTTATGCTAGTAAGTAAGTAATTAATAAGTATTTTATTTAATATAAAGAAAATTTAACCTGTGAACTGTATTTAAATTTATTAGAAAATGAAATCTTCTCCTTCATAAGACAGTCCTTAGAAAATTAAGTCGATAAAGAAGAAAACCCGCTATCAAATGAATGAAATTTACATATTCAACAGGGTGACGCATCACCACACTACGCATTACATGTTCGATAATAGCTGGATCAAAGATTTTCCGACAAATGGATTGATTGGTTGAATAGGCGCTCTGTAATGACTGGCGAGATCTCCCGATACAGATCCCCTGGATTTTTGCTCTGGGATTATTTGAAGACAACTGTGTACGAAAGGCCGTCCCAGAATAATCAAGCCCTAATAGGATTCCCTACACACACGTGCCTCATTACTACAGATACATTTCAAAGCGTTTGATAAGAGTTCAAGAATAGATTGTACTTCTATTTAGCCAATAATGGTTTCCATTTTGGGCACTTAATCAAGTAAGGTTACTCATATTGGTGTTGTGAAAAGTAATCTTATTTTGTGTTTTATGCTATTTTGTTTTTGCTTTAATTGAGGAAACGGGTCAACCGATTTCAGACAAAGTTGAATTAGGATTTTCAATATCTTTAAAATGATGTATTGCACGATAGGGGATGCTATTTGAAATTTTTAAGTGGTGAATAAAACCTAAAGGGCAACATACACTAGTTTTCTACTTCCTCTTCAATACCTAAATTTACATATATTTTATTTAGAGGTGTTTTTTCTTGCAAAAAGAAATAAAGGAAACAAGTAATTTCGAAATGAAAGCACTGGATAATCAAACATATTATTTCAAAAATGAAATATTTATAACAAGCGAAAACGTACTATAAAAATCCGCTACTACTTCCATGGAAATTAATTTACATTGAGATATCTCTTTAACATTTATGGCTATATATTTCATCTAATATATGTATATTATGTCTAAAATAGTTTAGTGTAGAATTAATTATCAAACTTTCCAGATACTTAGTGGTTGATATTTATTTTATAGCTAGAATTAAAACGTATAACAAAACTTAATTTGTAGTTATATCATCAAGAAAATTATTACGACAGTAGTTCCTGACCGTCTTTCAATTTACTTTATGATATCATAAAATGAAGCAACAGTACTTCAGGCTTTAACATGAAAAGAGTCGCTCAGTAAATGTTATAAAAGGCACTACAAATAATTTATAATTATACAATGTCAGAATGACTGAAATAAATCTAGACTTTGTTACTGTCATTGTACATGCGAGGAATAAAGTCAAATAAATATTCATTTATTTTATGTAGACTTCTATTTCAGTTAAATGCTCTGCTTTTTTACCGCGTTGTCTGTTTCTCGCTAATATTAATTGGCAGACGTAATGGCCTTAATGGGTCGAGCGAGAATACCGCTTTTTACTCGCCCATCGTATAGACCGGGACCGTCGTACGAAGGTAAGCTGATCTTTGCTTCCGCTTTCACGTGTCTACATGAGAGGCAAGTACCGCCCGCAAACAAGACCCGCGCGACTGGCAGCGATTCACTGTTTGTTTGGTACAAATTTTGCTATTGATTTTAAAGTAACTTCCCGATGAGCTAGAGACTTGAAATTTTAAGCATAGCTCAGAACTGAATGACAATGTAATCTTAACTCGTGTGTGTCTGTTTCGTTAGTTACCAAGTTTTTATTAACTCGCTTCCTTCTCTGTCTGTCTGTTCCGTACAAATTGATTTTAAACTAACTTTCTGATGAGCTAGAGACTTAAAACATTAAACATAACTCAGAACTGGATGATAATGCAATATTAACCCACTTTTTTGTCTGAAGGAACCCTATTACTAAGCTCACGCTATCTGTCTGTCCGTCTGTTGGCATTCATTTGTTTTAATATTGAAGTAAAAATCTTCTAAAAACATCCTATACAATTAATTTTGCTTGCTTCTTTATTTTATTCTTCAGAAAAATAAAAATTAAGCAGATTGATATACATATTATTAGTAGGTAAGTATAACAATTTTCTATTTCTATGATCAATTGAAGAGAAACTGAAAGAAACCTGAAATTTTCCATATGCATCCATTATAATCTCATCAAAATGTTTAAAATCGATAGAAAATGTTCACACACACACACAAAACTAATACGAAGAAAATACATATTTGCATAACAAAAATGAGTATACCACGTTTTTAAAACAGATTAAATGTATAAAATAATTATTTGAATAGAAAGAAAATTTTAATGTACTACGTTTTTAGAACGGACTAAAAAGTATAAAATAATTTCTCCGAGCCCCATACAGATTCCTAACCCCCAACAGATGGTCCTGAGAATATATGATTGTGAATTTTTAATAGCTATGATAATACTTGTAAGATTTAAAATGAAAACCGTGGGGCTTATGCAGTAGATAATACGAGGTTCGTTCAAGTTCTAAGGTCTCCGATTTTTTGTTTCATGACTGGGAGCAGATAGACACATGCGGTTTGGTTTACAATTCGTGTGAAGTCTTTGTGAATGCGAGACAGAGGTGGCAGCACTGTACGGCACACAGATCCTCTAGCGGTGACGGCGAGAGTGAGGAGTGTTGTTGACACTTAAAATGGCGACATTTTCGTTACAAGAACAGCAAGTAATCATTCGTTTTCTCCACATGCGTGGCGCGACACCCATTAAAATTAATCGCCAGTTGACTGTGATGATGGTGTCATGAATGTGAAAAATGTGCGTTCGTGGGTCAGACTGTTCAAGGAAGGTCGAATGTCTTGTGATAACGAACCAAAACAGGCTCGGCTTCGCACCAGCCGATCTGACAACATGGTCGCGCGAGTTGAGAAAGTCGTTTTGTAGGATTGCCGAGTGAGCGTGAAAGCCATCGCCTCCAAAATTGGAATTTCCGTGGGATTTGTACAGACAATCTTGCATATGGACCTGAAAATGCGGAAAGTATCCTTCAGGTGGGTGTCACGAGTGCGGTCCGACGACCACAAGGCTGCGTGCGTGGCAATTTCCCAGGCGATGTTGACACGTGATGAAGGCATGAATGGGACTTTCTATCCATCAATTGTGACAATGGTTGAGACATGGATGCCGTTTTTAAATCCTGACGCCATTTAGCTCAATGGAAGCACAGATACTTTACCGCCACCAAAAGAATATGGGGTAAACACCAGTGCTGACAAAATGATGGTGACCATCTTTTGGGACGGCGATGGCGCAATCCTTACTCATTGCGTTTCAAAAGGCACTACGGTGACAAGTGCATCTTACCGACATGTTTTGAAAAACAAGCTCCTTCCAGCACTGCGACCAAAATGGCCAGACAAGGCTGCACGTGTGCTTTTTCATCAGGACAATGCACCAGCCCATCGGGCGTACGTTACACAGCAGTTTCTTCTTGAAAACAGCTTTGAAGTGGTTTCTCATGCCCCTACTCAGCGGACCTGGCTCCTAGCGATTTTTGGCTTGAAAAGTGACAGAAAGATTAATATTTCTTATACGATTAATTTGTGAGAAATAAAATCGGAGACCTTAGAACTTGAACGCACCTCGTAGTATGGAGTGTAGAGAGTAGTTGTCGTTGAGAAAACTCACATAACAATTTATATCATTGCAGTGCAAAAAAATTGTTAGTGATTTAGGTGAATTATTCATGCATCAATTATTTGTTGCATGCACCCCATGTTTTTCATTCTAAATTTAAGTATTTTCATAACTATTAAAAATTCACAATCACAAATTATAAGAACTATCTGTATGGGGTTAGGAATCTGTATAGGGCTAGGACAAATTATTTTCTACTTTTTAGTCCCATTTAAAAGCGTGATATATTAATTTGTTTAATATATTTATTATTACTTTTCCGCGCTCCACTATACGCGGAAAAATAATGTAATCGTGTTCAGAAAAAGTGAAAAAACAAAATTCCTTTTCGGTTTATTTTTCGTTTTTCGGCCTAAAAACAAAAAGAAATGGTTTTTAAAAAATGTTTGCTGTGTGTGTGTCGTCGTCGGCATTTATTCTTGTTAGCACGATAACTCAACTAGATAATGTCGGATCGATCGGGTTTTAACTGATTCTGATTGGGGACGTCTCCCAGATGACACCTATTGATTTTGAAGTGGATAGAACACACTCTGCCATGTACATGGGTCATGAGAAAGTACAATAGTGGACTATTTGAGAAATGTTTTTGTTAGCACGATCACTCAATTGAATCTTGTCGGATAGATCGGATTTCAACTGATTCTGATTAGGGACATCTACCAGACGACATCTATTGATTTTGAGGTGGATAGGACACACCCTACCGTGTTCATAGGTCATGAGAAAGCACGATGGTGGACTATTTAAGAAAAAATTGAAAAAAAGTTAAACTGTCGCGTAAAACACATATTCTGCATATATATGTGTTGGTTTATTTTTTTCTCGGCCACTGAATTTCGAGATAAAGACATTCTACGTGGGGAAAAGTCCGCTTTAAGATTTTAAAACTGTTTATTTATAGTAAAATTTTAGAAATAACTACATCACGCGAAAGAGTATATTGATTATAATTCGAGTATTATTAAATAAACAAATACATATATAACCTTATGTACGAGTATAACTATCTCACTGAGATTTAACAGAAATCCGCGATATACTATTTATTTTATACTCGTTAATACGTAAACGCATCCCTATTTTACTGCGAAAATAAAATGAAAGATAGGAATGAAGTATTTCCATTACTCAAGATAACCCGTTATCTCGGCATAAAAACAGACAAAGGCGAGATTTTATTATTCATGATTATTCCTATAGCAGATTCTAGGAACTGGGCGTGTTGTATTCTAAGTGTTTCCACTTTCATTTTTGTTCCGTCGTCATATATTTTATTTCCTTGTTGGTATTATTGGATATTCTTGAAATGGATTGCGTAGCAAATCTTGTTATACAAATGGAATTTATATTTTTCATTCTCACTTCTCTTAGTCATCGAAGCTACTAGACATCGCTATAGTAGGAATGAAAAGTTTTTGGAAATTGAGGAAAATTATGATATAAAAGTTCTACTATTATCGTATTCTTTAGTGGAAGTTGTTTATAAATAAACGATAAATCCAAATAATTCTTCCCTATATCGTTTGGGTAATATCGTAAAATTTTACAACTAAATATACATGTAACGATCTGTATAATTGATCATTATGTATTCAGGTTAATAGGGAAATGCTTACTTTACTTTCTCTTATTGACTTTATCGTGTTTGTCTTTAGTTAGAACTTAAATTGTACGACGTGAGTTCGCTTAAGACGTACTCTTGTTTGTTCAGAACTGTTAATGGTTAGATGATAATCTTCATTAGTGTATATTTTAGCGTCTATTGAAGTTACACATACACTAAAGTAGGTCGACATATAATGTCAATAATGGAATAACAGCGACATCCAATGCTATTCCATTATGAATATGAATATCAAGGCATTCTAATACAGCTTGCCCAAATTGTAGTATATCGATTAGTTAATACTAAGTTTTTTTTCTTTGCAAAATATATACATATGTACAGTGTGAGCGAAACTCGATGTCTCAGCGCTATTATAAGAAAAGCAAAAACGATAGAAAAAATCTTAAAAGAGGTTTTTAAATAGGATTGAGTAAGGTATATATTTGGAAACAAGTAATGACGTCATCGATTTTTTTTCCCCAGAAATATACCTATATTTTAACATTTAAAAAGAGCTATTTTTTTCTGAACAAATTTTGTAAAAAAAAAATTTTCTTTTTCCTTTAGAAAATAATAAACAATTTTGTAAAAAAAGTATAATCAAAAATTCTCAAGTCGCCTTTGGAAACAAACAGGAAAGTCGCATCTATCAATAATTATACATTATTAATTAGTATTATTTATTAATTTAACATTACAAAACACAAAGAAACAAAGTATGTAAACAATCACTGCAACGAATTTGTAATGTGACCACCTCCTACTTCTAAACACTTATCCAATCTCCACCTTACTTCTCTTATTGAAGCCTTACGAAACATTTCTCTAGATAGTTCATCGCAAGCATTTCTGATTTTTTCTTTTAAATATTCCAAGTTAACAGATGGTGTTCTCTAAACTTTATTTTTCAAAGTCCCCACAAGATGATGTGTAGTGGAGTCAAGTCCGGTGATTTAGGCGCCCACTGTATCGGTCCATTTTATACGTATCTAATTTTCTCCGTAAGTTTCATTTAAATATTGTTTGGCAATTCTTGGTTTATGCGGTAGAGCTCCGTCATGCTAGAAATACATGTGTGCTCGCAGTTGTAATGGCACATTTTTGAGAAGCACAGGAAGTTGTTCTTGAAGAAATTGCAAATATCGCTCACTATTAAATTATGCTATATATAAAATTCCTTCGTAAAAATAGGAACCAATAAAATGCCTATTAATAATACCACACCAAACGTTAATTCCGAAGTGTCCTTGGTTTTCAATCGGATTGACAAAATGTGGATTTTCAATAGCCCAAAAGTGTTAATTTTCTTATTGGGCTTACCGTTACTAACAAAACGGCTTTCGTTCGTCCACAACACATGCTGAAAAAACCGATTGCCATTGATGTATAAGTTTACTATCACTTGAGCAACATAATTAATTCTTCGTTGTTGATGTTGATCTGACAAGTGTTCTAAGATGAATTTTATAATCGTGATAACTATTTTCTTTCAAAATTCTTCGTACCGAACTATATTTTAAACTCAACTCACGACAGGCCTGCCGAATCGAGTTCCTTGAATTATCTTCAAAATACTGCAAAACCGTGGCAACATTATTGTCAGAAATCACCCTTTTAGCAAGTTTTCATCCCTTTCGAGAAGAAAGTACCTCGTTATTTGCGCGTAAATTGCGTTCCAATCTTGCAAATATATATAGAAAACCACTTTCTACATGTTTTGTTTGCATTACTTGTTTTACACGAATTAATAATTCGTTGACACACATTACAAAATAGATCATTTCTGTATTAGAAGTGATTATTTATTTCTTCTGGACATGTCCGCAAACAACTCCAAGTGGCTATCAATCCAGGTTTGCAATCCATTGCAGTAATGCTGGCCTAGATTTGTTGTCTCGTGACATGTTAATTCTTATGTTACCGCACAAGTAAGAAGACAGAAATTCAAACACCTAAAATGATCCGTAAGGCCGCGTAAACAATGAGAACAGCGATGAAATGAGAACCAAGAGAAGCCATAACAGGCCTCTGTGTAACATGCGGTGGCAATATCGTTGCTATAGAAACGGGACATAGGAAACGTATCCATTATTTATCCGTGTCTATTGCGGCTCGCCAAAATAGACGCTCTCTTAATAAAATCCCGGATGTAACAGCAAAATTCTGGATGATATCCAGAATTGAGTGTGAATGATGATAAGTTGTAATATCAAATAAAAAAAATTACATACACTAATGTAAAACAAATTTATATAAAATAATAGATTCCTACGGATAAATTCTCAAGGAACTCATGTTGTTAAAAGAACTAACAACACGACACACAAATTTAACTATAAAACATTAATTAATCAGGTATCTACAAGATGATATTAGTATTAATAGGTATTTTGAATATGCAATATACAAAATGTATAGTTTCCAACTGTTTTTAAATAATATTTGTACTTCGAGTCTACTAGTATAAATTTTTTGACGTAAGAGTTAAAGTTCTCTAGTGAATGGCGAAGGCGCCAATGCTACTTTCAATTATTTGGAAGATTATTGCAGTAGTCAATATTTTATTGGAGTATTTCTTTACTACTATGTTTTTACTAATTATAACCTTTACATGTGTTAGTGATAAGTAAGGAAGAAAGAGTAATAAAGAAATATATTTAAGTAAGCTTGAGGAAAATCAAAATGTTCGCAGGTACTAATAACCGAAACAGTTGTTATGTAAGCTCAAAATTTTATGCGCCAAAGGTGTTCTCTTAAACTAAATCAAAGAACTCTATTGCCATTACCAAAACTACTAATGACCTCTTAACTTCAACAACGATGATGAAGAAATATAAATCCACTTTATTTACACATCAATACATACTTATTTTATTACGTACAACTTTTCCGTCTTCATCGATCTTGTTTTCTAGCGATGTAGTTATATGGATTTACTTCTTACCATTAATTTATTCTTATTTTTCAAAAGTTCTGAACGTACTTTATTTAACCTAACACTTTTTTCAGCTTAGCTATTCGCAATTCCATCTTTCCCAAAACATTTGATCATCCGTAGATTTTCTAAAAAAAAAAGAAAAAAAAACTATATTGTGCTAATGTAAATTTTAAATTATCGCAGTTCCTGTTGCCAATCAAATCAATAACCATTTTATATCATGTAGATTAATGGATGTACATCATTTATTATTTTTTACGAAACTCCAAAACAAATGAAGAACTACATATCCTGCTTACATTACAACACTAATGATCCTGTTAATGTCTCTTTTAAACTTAGTTGTTTTAATAGTCAGCCATTATTATCTTGAAGTAATAATCATACATTACCTGCAACTAAGTTAATATTTAGATCAGATCAACTAATAGTAAGTTTAATTAAGAAGATATGACACAATGACATCTTCACTTCATCGAGATTCACTTTATTTATGTATTATTTGAAGCGATTTCTGCTGTTTTATTAAGAGATTACACTAAAAGCTTCGTGCAGAAATAATCCTCTTTATAAAATAACGATTTCTATTGTGATATTACTCACACCAATTATATAAAATTTGTCATATTTAGTAATATTCATATTAAGAAGAGCTGAGTAATAAGTTGCTGTTATTTAAACACTTTTCTTTCATGGTTTCATCATCATGAGGTCATCAATCCCAAGACTTGTTGGACGCTAACCTCCAGCTTCTCCTATCTTGTGCTAACCTACGCATTTCGCTAATTGTGCAACAACCTACATCTCTTATTATTTGCAAGCAGTAGTTTAATCTAGGCCTACCTCTGCCTTTCTTCACTCCTATTTCTGCCTCCAAAATATCGCAAACTATTCCCCCATGTCTCAGAAAGTGGCCTACTATTCTATCTCTTTTCTTCTTTATGTTTTTCCACATACTTCTTTTCTCGCCGACTTTCTCTAATACTTCCTCGTTTGTAACCCTATCAGTCCACGGTATTTTCATCATTCTTCGGTAACATCACATCTCAAAAGCTTCTAATTTCTTCCTACTTGCTTCCTCTACCGTCCAGGTTTCGCAACCGTATAGTGCCGTGCTCCATACATACGTTTTCAAAAATCTCTTCCTTGTTTCTAAGTTTATTACCCCCGGGCATAAAAGTGCTTTCTTTTTGTTAAAAGCTACTCGACCCTGCGGTATTCTTTGTTTTATATCTTTATCGCTTCTTCCATCCCAATTTATTTTACTTCCTAAATAAGTGAAATCTTTAACTTCCTCCAATCTTTTATTTTTAATTTGTACTTTCGTTTTTGCTCTGCTCTCGCGCCCTCTGCACACTAACACTTTAGTTTTGTTTTTATTCACCCTCATTCCGTATTCCTCTGTCAACACTGCCTCATTCCTTTCATGGTTTATTAGTTCTTAGATTTCATGACAATACATGGAAATATCAATTGAAATGGTGAGTGGAAAAACAGTATAACTCCAAAATCAACGATTTTTAACTGAGATAGCCTAAACCGTATTTAAACGAAGCTCTTTAAGATGAGCTAAAGAACAGTATAACCACCACACTCTGTGCGCTTGTACGAGGCTATCTATCCCAGTGTTGAGTGAAATAACGGTACAAGTCTAGGAGTTATATTATTCTTCCGCCCAATATGATGTCATTCTGCGCAGCTGTTCCTGTTAGGGTCGCTATGTCACTCAACTTGTAATCTCGTTAGTGCAGGTTGTTTATATTAAATATAAACAACAAATTTTGTTGTCCTCGCGTGTACGTGGAGTATTAATAATTTATAAAATGTCTAGTGGTTATAATTGTAATGACAGTGCTACAGAAGATAACCAGCAAAATTCATTCAAGCGTAAACGGTGTCCAGAAGCTTGGAAAAAAACTGTGAGAAAGCAGGCCCATCTTCATGGTAAACAATACACCACTGAAAAACGGAGTCTGGTGAATGCGAAAGTTACTGGGCCGAAATTCATGTAAGTTTCTTACATTATTATTCATTAAGTAATAAATTAACGTTTTCTTTTTCTTTATTGCTCAGATGCAAGAAAAAATGCATGTCTAATCTCACTCAGACAGAAAAAGAATCAATATTGATTCAACTCTATCAACGAGAATCCACGGACGAGCAAGACACATATTTGCTTGGTCTAATGGAATGTAGATAAATAGGTAGAAGTCGTCCACAAGGAGAAGCCAAGCAAAAAGACAGAACCAAAACATATTCTCTGTATCTTTTCATATTTTATAAGAAAAGATACAGAGAGACAATTGGTTTCAAAGTGGCTTTTTTGAGTGTGCATTCAACAACCAATTCACGACTTCAGCGACTTAATAAATCGCTGGTTTCAGGACAAACTCCTAAGGATTTGCGTGGTAGGCACAACAATAGACCACATGTTTTGCCGCCTGAAATTATCGCGAAACTAAGACATCACATAGAGTCATTTCCCCTGAAGACTTCCCATTATAGTTCCAAAGAAGTCCACTACCTTGATGCGACTTTGAATGTGGAGATCATGTATGAGATGTTCACCAAGAAATACACAGAACTAGAAAAAAAAGTCAAATACAAATTTTTTTTTTAATTTTTCAAGGAAAATTTTGCACTGAGGTTTGGCAGGCCTCAGGTTGATGTATGTGGTGAGTGCGAACAACTCGGTACAAAGCTAAGAAATCAGAGTCTTAATGAAAATGCAAAACGAGTTGCTGCCGCTGAATTGCTTGTCCACAAAAGAAGAGCTAATAAGTTTTACGCCAAACTGAAGGAAGTCATAACTTTATGCCAAGAGCATGACGATGTTGGTGGAATAGTTGTTGATTACATTCAGAATATGCCTCTTCCTGTGATATCTGTTCAAGAAATGTTTTACTACAGGCAACTGTGCCTCTACGGATTCGAAATTCATGACTTGAAAAATAATACTCGGCACTTCTACACATACCATGAAGGTCAAGCCCTGAAAGGTCCGAATGAAGTTTGCAGTTTCATTTATGACTACATAAGAAAAATTCCTCCAGAGATACAAGAACTTCACATTTTTTCAGATAGTTGCCCAGGGCAAAACCGCAACCACACAGTTGTGAGATTTCTATTATGCCTTGTTGCTACCAAACGTTTCCGTAAAATTTACCAATATTTTCCTATTCGCAGACACTCTTTTTTGCCATGTGATCGAGATTTCGGAAATGTGAAACGGGTAATCAGGAGACATGATCGCATTTATCTACCAGAAGATTATGTAAGCATGATTTTGAGTAGTCGAAAATTAAAACCATTCACGGTATCAACAATCAACTACACAGATGTCACTGACTTCAAAAATTGGTGGCCAAAATACTACAAAAAGACCTGTAAGTCTGTGGTTCAAGGACGTACTAAAACCTTTGCTATTTTGTCATACAATCAGTTAATCTACGACAGCTCTACGCCAGGTTATATTTCAACCAGTTGTTATATTGGAGGACTTTCCACGAATACGTTCAAACTACTGAAGCCTCAAGTGAACCCAACTTTGCCCAATGAGTCAGCCTACAAGGTCCCATTGGCAATCAATGGGAAGAAGATTAATGATATAAAAAAAGTGATGCAGTACATGAGTGGTGAAATCCTAGAGTTTTACTACCATATTACGTCTTGGGAGACAACCAACGAAGAGCAGCAGGAATAAATATAATAATCAATACAGTATAATACTATGAATACCATTAGTAATAAACAAAGTTCTTAATAACAGCGTTTTGGTGTCTTTTTTTATGTTTAAAAAAAAATGAGTGGAAAAACAGTATAACTGAAAAAAATATTTTTTGATACCCAGCTGGTTCTAATACTGTATTTATAAATCTTTGTTCACATTCGTATATATGATGTCATCCTCTACAACTCTTCTGTACATCTCATTGTTGTGACATGTATACTTTTCCCACAAAACAGATTTTAGCGTTTTTCTCAAAACTAAGATTTTGGAGTTAAGACTAACTAACTAAGAATATGGTTATTCTACTCAGCGATTCAATTGTTTCATTGATTGTGTTGACGTCTCGCTTGTGAGTTGAGACTTTTTCAGGACTGTAAAAACATAAAACAGATGTTATATGCCTTAAAAAATATTTTGTTTAACAATTAACGCTAACAATAATATACAATAGATAAAAATATATTATTTGAAAACAATAATGATAATAGAATATGAGGTATCTGTGACGAAATGTATTTTTTGTTCTTTTTTCCCAATCACAAACAAGCATTGTATGTAAACGTATCTAATTGTCAACTTCAAAAGGAGAAAAAACATAAACAAAACATATTTTTGTGATAGTACTGCCATCTACTTTTTTGTTATGATACGTACTTCATATTTTATCATAATTGTTATTTTTAAATTTTTATTTATATTATCACATATCTTTATTATACAAAAATCTATTGTATAACTCTTGATTCTCAGGTAACATAAAACCTTAATATGTTATCTGAAGGCTAGTTGAAACCTGATATAAATATGTGCCTTATCATCGCTTCAACACTTGACGCAAATTACCTTTATGATGGCTTGCGGAAATTTTATGTTGTTATTTCTGTATAAATATTTTGCAAACTTGCTTGTCAGAACAACAGAACTTATAACTTATAAAATCGCAGCAGTACTGTTTAAAATATTATATAGTATTATACTCAAAATTTAAATAAAACACTTGTTCGTGTAAATTAAAAATAAAAACTGTTTTTAAAAAGTTAACTTTACAAAAAGTGGTTTAACATCTTTATATATTTGTATCTATGATATTAATATTATTGTTAGTTAACTGTTTAAAATATATAAGATTTATTAAAACATATAACCTGTCTTAGGTTTTTTTGTAGTCTTAAATAGAAATTAAAACTACTCAAAATGCATGCATAAATGCAATAATGACCATTAACCATTTTACTGTTTTTTTTTATTTAAGAGCCAGTAAACCCAAAAATAAATAAGTGTTTTGAAATTGAGAAAATAAACATCTTTGACTGTTATTTACTTTCATAAAGAGAAGATTAGGGGTTTAATAAAAATCCATGGTGTACATAAAATAAAATCTGTTAATTCGGATTATCTTTGATATGAGACAGTCCGTAAATAATCTGTATTATTTTTTAATAAAGACATCTGAATTTGAATGTTTAATAAATTATTTTTTTCCGATATATTTTTTATCCTTAAATTATCCATTTCAAATTTTATCCCTGAAAGCGTTAATTTCTTTTTCGCAGACAAATTGGACTTTTCAAAGACTCTTTATAATAATAAACCATATGATAGAAGATGTCACAATTATATCTCTTTCACATTACACTTCTAACTGGCAATATTCTGACTGGCAATCATAGACTTTTACTTTTCCGCACTCCACTATAAGCGGAAAAGTAATGTAATCGTGTAAATAAAAAGTGAAAAACAAAAAAAAATGGTTTTAAATTTTTTTTGCTGTGGCTGTGTGCCGTCGTTGTTGTCGGCATTTATTCTTGTTAGCACGATAACTCAACTAAATCGTGTCGGATCGATCGGGTTTTGACTGATTCTGATTGGAGACGTCTCCCAGACGACACCCAGAGATCTATTGATTTTGAGGTGGATAGGACACACCCCACCCTGTCCATGGGTCATGAAAAAGCACGACGGTGGACTATTTGAGAAATGTTTTTTGTTAACACGATAACTCAACTAAGCAATGTCGGATCAATCGGGTTTTGACTGATTCGGATCGGGGACGTCTCCCAGACGAAACCTATTGATTTTGAGGTGGATATGACACACCCCACCCTGTCCATGGGTCATGAGAAAGCACGGCGGTGGACCCAAAAAAAATGGTTTTTAAAATGTTTTTGCTGTGTGTGTGTCATCGTTGTCGTCGGCATTTATTCTTGTTAACACGGTAACTCAACTAAATCGTGTCGGATCGATCGGGTTTCGACTGATTCTGATTAGAGACATCTACCAGATGACACCTATTGATTTTCATGTGGATAGGACACACCCCACCCTGTCCATGGGTCATGAGAAAGCACGATGGTGGACTATTTGAAGAAAGTAGAACTGTCGCATAAAACACATATTATGTGTTGGTTTATGGCATTTATGTGTTGGTTTGTTTTTTCTCGGCCACTCAATTTCGAGATAGAGATGTTCTACTTGCGGAAAAGTCCGTTTTAAGGTTTTAAAACTGTTAATTTAATGTTGTTAACGGTGGTCTATTTCCATTACCAATAATGACGTCGAGCGATAAAAAATTTCAGGTTGAGGATAGACCTGAAAATTTCGGCGTATCCCCATATATTTCACGTTATTCTTATAGTGCGGTAGTAATCTTTTATAGAGGATATATGGTTTTACATATCTTGGGGATATTATATTCTTCTATACATACCTTGCTTCCATACATCTTCCATACATAAGTTTATGTAGTTTCTATGATTTTACACACACAAGTCAGAAGTTAGAGGCGGGCCGATATATTACCCATTCAAGTGACAATCGCGGCAGTGATTGCTTGACATTTCATATCGATGACACATACAGGTGTCGAGTAACCCTAGGCAACTGCCTGCCTCTTATCATAAAATTTTAAAATGAAACACTGAATAACTTGTAACCTATAGTGACTGGGTGATATTTATATTGAGATTGTCCATTAACTCCATACAAAAAAAATCAACTAGAAAAAACTATTACTGGAGTAGGTTGGAGCCTTTAGTGTGAAGATAACACTGACTTAGTTTTCCACAGAACACTATACACTACACTTGACGCGTTTGGTGTTTTGTGGAAAACTAAGTCAGATACCACCACTATGTTAAACAATTGAAATTTCTGGAACTGTACTACGCAAAACTTTATTATATTACAGCTATCTGTACGTCTTTTATGCGAATATAAATAAAGTTTATATCGTATATAGCTGATTTATCAATATTGAAAATAATTAATCAATCGGCATTTATAAGCAACTATTTTTGTAATACAGGACTAAGAAATACTAAGTAAATTGTATGCTATTACTTATCGTTTAAGTGCATAATTTTTAAACTTTCTATACATCTTTTTTATTTTGTTATTTCAATGTACCTAATTGATTTTTATTGTGGTACTCCAACAAAATCTACCTATCTAAGAGCTTGGGTCAAACGGTCGCAGAAAAAGTTCGATTCTGTACTAGAATCGAACGAACTGTACTAGAATAGAATACGAATTGTACTAGATTAGCACCCCACCCCTCACGTGCACTCCCCTTTGCTCTCTTCTAAGTTATTATCACTCTACCGTATCGCTCTCCCGCCCGCTACCGGCTTCAAGCTGATGAGGCATGCCCAAACCCCTCTTCACAAGGGCGAAGACCTAAGGAGCCCTGGGACAAAGGCCTACATGGGGCAAAGGGGCCCTGGGGCGGGAGCCCTGGAATGCCTGCGGCATACCTGTAAATAACACCTGCGAGCGGCAACCCTTTGATGTATGCCGACGCCTCAAATTTTTGTGAATTAGGTAGAAACGCAAGTTTCAATTTTCCCATGACCCCAGAAATTTTCCCACGCCCAAGGGTCTTCCTACATACTAAGAAAAGGCTAAAAAGAAACAACTAGGAAATAGTACGCGAAAATAACAAAGGAAAATAGAACACAGTGTAGGATGGAAAGAAACACTTTGTGAAAAAGAATTCCACAAATATTGCAGTTTTTACTGTTATTTTTGTCACATAATTAATTTATTATACCGATAATTAGGTGATTTACTCATCTTTTTTTTCCTCAACGGTAGAGTTAATCATGTTGTATAACATTTTTGTTTGTTTGTTTAGATCGTAATTATCAACGTTAAAATAATGGCAGTTATACTTCCTACTCCCTGTTCACATAAAGAATTTTTAATGTCCAACAGTCTGATTACAAACCAAAAACCAAACATATTATTGGGACCCATTTTGAATCAGGAAATTTTCATATGAGCCTTCTCAGATAGTACGTAAACAGTCGCGTGTTACTGCAATGTTTCGGTTCATTTGCGCTATATGAAAATCATAGAAACAAGGTAGAAATATAAGTGTTAGACTGCCATAATGAACGATACAACAGATGGCCAAACCCAACGGAATCACTAAACTGAATTCCTTATACCTACGTCGATTCAAATATCTAAAATCTACGCGATGACATTATGGCTGCCGCAGACTTAGCTAAGTATAAATGCCATTGATATAGCTCTCACGCTGGGCAAATTTACATCCTTTGCTAGCCCGATACTTCATATAATTTTCATTAACTCCTTTTTCCATTTAAAACATTATTTTGGCAAAATATTCTACCGTATTCCTCCGCCCTATGTAAAGCGGCACTAATTATGAACATGTGAAACTTTCTGACATGAATTAACATTCGAAAACAACTCCTCGCCTTTATAATCTAACAATTATGAACATTTTGACAGTTAATAATATTAGATTGCGGGGCTGGAAAGTTTACTTTCAACCAAAGTTGCGGCACAAAACATTTATAAAATAAATGCCGAAAGTTTCGGTGAATGCATTCAGCTCTGTTCGCAGGGTGAATTCGTGTGGCGTTACAACGAAATTACCGAGAGAATGAACTTATTTATTTTGAGGTCCGGCTGTGTAATAGTACATATATTTTGTGAATTAGGGTACAATGATAGGATTAATTACGGATTTCTCTTCCACATTATGATTGAGTGGTTTTAGTTGTATATGCATATGTGGGAGTAGGTTTTGTCTGGCCACTGATTTTGTCCTTTTATTTTCAGGTAAGCTTAATGATGGGAGAGAACCAGATTTCAGGTGGTAGATGAGCAGTAAGTATTAAGTATTATTTATTTTGATTTAATAGACACAAGAACGTGAAAATCGGAATAGTTATTTACAGCACATTTTTTACATAAGTAAGGATTTTTTTTTTTCAAAAAACTACGAACACTGAAAGACATTTTACGATATTATATCATATAATATTTTTTCTACGTCAGTGTGGGCATTTATAGCGTATACAATGCCTTCCTAAAGTAATCAATAAATTCCAATATATTCAAGGAATAACTTTATCAGTATTAACTTAGCAGAACAACTTTGAAGAATGGAAAAACGCATAGGCTTATTATTAGTCATTAATTAACGGTTAATTAATCGTGAGGGTGATAATTTAACCATTTTTAATTTTTAAAAAATTTTTGAGTGTTCTGCTAACTTCACATGAAGTTAGCAGAACATCTGTCTGCAATTTTTTGTTTGTTAAAAGTAAGTATATAGGAGTTTGCCGCATTTTAACCGTAAACAAATAGTATAAGCGAAATTTAAAGAAAATTAACGCAAGGAAAATATTATTCAATATCAGTAAAATAACTCAAACCTGGAAGTAACGAAAGGAAATACATACACACGAAATAGAATTGAATAATTTACATCTCCACAAATTTAAAAAACCAGAGGGCGAATTAATTAAGATTAATAGTTATTCTGTTAAGTTACGGGGAACAAAATAAAAAAAAATTGAAAGAAATTGCAAAATGTGACACGGGAATTCGAAGATGTCACGATTAATTAAAAGAAGGCAAACGGTAAATTCCTGAACAGAAATTGACACCCATAAGACATTTTACAGGATTAATGGCTGGTCTGCTAAGTTCCCGAGGAAGAAATACAACAATCGGAATAAGAAATTATCATGGCAAATTCGAAGACGTTACTATTAATTACGAGAACGAGAACGGTAAATTTATATAGGAAAACTGAGCTATAAAAGCCATTTTTAAACCAGATTCATGGCTTTTATGTTAAATTCTCGGGAAAAATTCACAAATCGTAATGAAAAGTTGCAAAATTATCACGGCGGATTAGAAGACGTCACGATTAATTAAAAGTACGCAAACGGTAAATTACTGAATAAGAACTGACCCCCATAAGTATTTTTCTTCAAATGAGATTCATGGCTATTCTGCTAAGTTCACAGAAAGAAATCCATAAATCGTCATAAGAAATTGCAAAATCATCACGGCGAATTCGGAAACATCACGATTAGAACGGAAAGGGAACGAGAACGGTGAATCCCTGAACGAAAACTGACTCCCAACAGACATTTTCAAACGAGATTAATGACTATTCTGCTAAGTTCCCAGGAAAATCGTAATAAATAATAGCAAAATTATCACGGCGAATTCTGAAACACCACGATTAAATACGAACACGGGAAGAAAAATTCCATACACGGCCTAAATGAGCCCATTTTAGGTCCCGCTTGGTCCCGGTCACGCTCATGTATATTACATTTTTGTCTCAACTGGGCCCCATCTGGTATTCAGTTACATCCCAATTTGATATTTTAGTTGTTAATTTAATCTACCGATTTAAAGGTGAACCGGAGTCAATTAAAATGTCATCTCGTGTTTTGGGTACACTTCGAAAACGCGGGGTATATTTTTTCTAAATAATTTATCAGCAACTTGTAATTTTTTTATTAAGAACCATTCATTAGAATACTGCGCAGCTCGCTCTTCTAATTAACGCTATCAAAAAACAAAATAAAAAGATCCAAACAAAAATAGGTTTGAATCCGAGATCTGCAGAGTTCCTGTCTAGTCCATATGGGACGAATTTTCTAGTCCATTTGGGAAATATCATTTATGCTATTTGTTTACGGTTAAAAAGCGGCAAATTCCTATAATACTTACTTTTAACAATTTTGATAGATGTTCTGCTAACTTCATGTCAAGTTAGCAGAACACTTAATTTTTTTTAAAATTCAAAAGCGGTTAAATTATAACTTTCACGATTAATTAACGGCAAATAATAAGCCTATGCATTTTTTCATTCTTTAATAACTTTTGGGAAAGACTCTCCTTGAAATGTTATTTTTAGTTGCGCCTTTTTTAAAATACAATTAATACATACAGAGCGATTCGCGTAGGAGATATGACGTCATCGATTTATTTTTAATAGCAGCCTCTTTTTTTCTTATAGAATGTGAAAAAACATTTTTTTTACGTATGCCACGGTAATAAATGCATTAGTGTGAGTATAGGTTAGATAAAAACCGATTTTGCAATTTCTAAATACTAAATTTAATGGCAATGATTACATAAAAAACCAACCAAAGGAAATAGTCAAATTATGCATAATAAGCTGCCTGAAAGAAGCCAAAAAAGTTAAAAATTTCTTTTCGAAAACTGCGGCAATAACTTCGGGAGATATGCGTTGTATTTCGTGAAGAATTCGCTTTTAATCCTTGTATGTAAATTCTCCAACCTAGCAATGTTTACCTTGTTTTTTAAGTATCTCCGCAAATAGTAAACTAAGACTTTCAAATCTGGCGATCCGTCTGACCACTCGACCGTCCCCCTTCTCCATATTCAACGATTCGGGAAAATAAGCGCGGACAGATGCCGCATAATGGGTTGGTACACCATCTTGTTGAAGGATTCAGACGTGCAATGGTGGACCCATGTTTCATCGCAATAGTTATGGGACTATGCGTTCCAAAAAATCTTCACCTTCCCTCCTATAATGCTCAAGATGGAGTTGATAAACATATGAACTTCTTTGTTTTTGATTTGGGTCTGAAAGATAAGGATGGGCCCTTCATCTTTTAAATCCAATTTAGGTGTTTGAAAGACGAGGGACCTCTTTTAAATTTGGGTGAATGAAACCAAAGTAGTGTTTGTCTAAATTTTGAAATAGTTCACCATATATCGTTTAAATTTTTTTATAAAAAAAATGCTTCAAGGATAAAAATAAGAATCGTACGAACTGATTATATCGCTCAGTGACTTCTATATCTCTTTTCACACTTGATACCATAACATACGCCTAATTCTAGAGGGATTTCAGCTATAGTAAGCCGACTGTCTTTCTGAATAAGCCTTCGGAAGGCTTCAATGTGTGCTTCCGTAATGCTGGTCCGAGGGCGCCGTTGACGGGGCAGGTTTCCCCGTTTTTCTCAGCCTTTAACGAACTTTTTCTGCCAGGCGATCACTCGGGCCTTTGAAAATGTCTTTTGTTGAATCTGAGAAATTAATCTCCGAATAATTTAGGTCAGTTTTACGCATTCGAGAGCCAAACATTTGATTATAACACGTTGCGTCACCGACAAGTAACCTTACTTCTCTAATATTCTGTTTACAATTACAACTAAACAGAAAATCGGTCAAAATTCACCGGTCTGGTGAATTTTGACCGATTTTAGGTTCCCTATCCTCCTAACATGGTCCCCCATAAGACCTGAAAGTAGATTTCCATTACCTCTTTTTAAACCATGATAACAAAAGTCTCGTTTATATTTGATCCACCCTCTGGGTTTATTGCAGTTTAAGAAATAATACGAGTAAAGTTAATATAGCAAAATAATATAAATTTTCTTTTCTAATTTGGGTCGTGTAATGGTTAATATAAATACTTTTTGAGTTTTTAGGCTTCCTGAAAGGAAAGTTGGAATTTTTAGTTTCTTGTAAAATAATCTATCTAATATATTTTATAGCGGTAAAAAGAATGAACTATAATGACTCTTTCATACGATACGAATGCTGCTGATGTTTCAACTTAGATTAGAACCAACAAAATAAGTCAGAACAATGAATTAGATATTTTATATATGTTCCGAGATACTCTGAGGAATTGCGGCCTCCAGTCCTCGGACACTTAAATCTGTTTTTATTTCTTTAGATATATGTGAAAATCTCCAATTTGTGCGACCGTGTTCTTCCCGTTCAACATCAAATTCCCCAAAGGATTGCACCGGCTTTATATCTGGACATGTAATTATATTGCCTGTGGAATACCATATTTGGAGAGTATGTTTTCTCCATCCGCTGGAAAAGCCTTTAGTACATTTCTTGTTCGCGTAAGAACACTGGCTTGTTTGCAGTTATTAGAAAACTATTAGTTTCGTTACTAGATGAAGACTCGTCCGGGACTAGGAACTACAAAAAGTAAAGTAAGAACTTCTTCTAATTATAGGAAAAGAACGATTTATAAAATATACTTTCGACGTCGAAATTTAGTTTATTCGACTTGAATTCTCCCCAAATAGCCACTACCTATATATTAGATAACGGTGATATTGCGAATATTTTACCTTTTGAACCGGTTTTTATTTAATTTCTTTATAACTCACGTGAATTATCTACAATGAGGTTGAACTTCCCAATACGGGGTCCTTTATTTATCATTTACAAAATAATTATTGCTTTATCCATAAATATGATTAGTGGGAATTTAAATAAGGATAAGGTAAATAGTAATCGAACTATACGAAAAACGCTTAATCTACATTAATTGATTTGGCAATGGAGGATATGAAGGACTTGAATATCACATTGCCGAGTATAATGACTTATGTACAAACACAGAAACAATGCCATCATGTGACTAAAATATGGACGATTGAAACATTTTTCCATAACCCATCTTGGTTTCGAAAACAATCATAGAACAGACTATGAATAGACTATTTGAAGTTAGTAAAAAAGTATCACCAACAACAGACTGTTAGATACCATGGAAAGTATTAAATTAAATGTGGTAAAATCATGAATAAAGATAAAAGCCCTATACCTAATAGTCCGTTATTTTAGACGACATTAATGGATCAGTGCACTGAATGGTTCCTCATTACGATTCGCTAATCATATATGGAAATATTTATAAATCATAAGAAATGTAAACTAGTAATAATAGGAGGTAATGTAAAACTAGTTTTAATCATCTTCCGGTAAAAGGAAATGTGCCTAGTCGGTTGGTATAAAAATGTTTTAAAGTTTTCGAATAATTCTGGCCCAAAAGCGGATCGAATTGGATAATCTCCAACTTTCAAAACTTACAGCAGTCGAATCTTGTAAGGATGAGAGTTCAAATCCTTTATTAGGATGTCGTGGATAGTGGTTTTCAAAAGATTTAAGGCGGCTGAATAGTTTAGTACAGAACGGCGAGGTATACGTGTCACTGCTTCACGAATACACTCAACATTTTCGACACTTCTTGCTCTTCTGAGTCGACCTGTTGTTTTTTTTTTATTAATAGTATTACCTTCTATTTCAAATAATGTTTCATTTATTTCTTATTAATATCGTGGAGGCTGTAGTGCAATGAACTATTATGAGAGAACGAAAAAAGTTTCTCATATACATGGCACGTTGCTCACCGGTGAAACTATCCATTGAAACTGAATTTGCAAATATATGCGCGCGCTTTTATCAGTACCTCTTTCCGAGATATTCAACAATCAAATGAGGAAAATATTTTGGAACACCTTGCATATCTGCGGCTAACAGTCTTATGGCTGATTTTTAATAGTATTTGAATGCATATGTTGGTATTAAGAGGGTTTGTACTCCGCGAGTTTGAAGAATTATTCTAAATTACTATAAATACATTTGGGATTGAAATAAGCAGCCAAGTGGATGTTAATGACCTATAAATTATTTGTACTAAAGCATATCTACCACATCAACAGGAACTGCAGAATGAATATTAATAAACAACATAAAAAAGCTACTTCAATATGATTACGATTTCAACAAAGTCGCTGAAATAGCCCAATTATATCATCACCGGTCAATATTAGAATGAATAAAGTATAATATTTTTCTAACCGAATTTATAATGGAATTTCGTCGAAAAATAGTATAAGAAACTAGGAGGAAATGGAAATGTTTCGATTGGCGAAAATAACATTTCCTATAAAACCTGGTTGGAGATAACTGTCGTATTCACTGAAACAGTAACATGTTTAACAACAAAACGCACACAAACGTAAATCAATTAAATTTAACCCAAATATCGCCTCGGCCTATTCAAATATTTGCGCCATAGAAATGTCTTTCCTGTGAATCGAAACTGGAACGCGTAATAATTTTGAACAATCCCACATGTACAAAAGCGCCCATATATCGGGATGCACGTCATTTTCAGGCAGTCACTGGCCCATTTTCCGTAAATGCACGCGACATTGATAGGTATTTGTATTTTTGATTACACGTCCTATACAGTTGCCAATTTAATATATATTTTACGCTGATGCTATTGGCATCTAGAATAGGAAGTTTGATGGTAAATAGACGTTATCGAGCGAGCCCGTATCATCGGTAGCGGAAAGTGGTAACGGAGAACAGTGAAAGGCAGAGAATTAGATGTAATAGCAACTGTACAATTTGTATAATGGATCTTTACGCGTGTATCAATTTAGTGGCGACGCACGGATCACATGCTACACCACTCGCAATTGTTACTAATATGTCACAATTACCAGCACGTATGTCTACCGACATATGTTTCAATCAACTACGTAAGGCATAGACAGTTAATAATTTGTCCAACAAAATGCAATTATGAAGTCACGTCTTAGCTTTGTTATATAATTTGATTCATTGGCGTCTCAATATTTCTGTAAAATTTATTTCATTTTTGTTTCATTTATTTTGATTTTTGTTGAATTTATTTCATTTATTTTGATGGAAATATCACTTCTATTGAATGTTTTTGTGGACAACCTTTTCATTACTCTGTCACAAGTTGACGGATTTGTATTGTACCAACTGTTATCCTAGAATGTGTTTTCGGCATGACACTGTTCAAAAATGTTAATTGATTGATTCATACGATTGTTACTCGTGACGCACACGCAAAAAATCATTATACAAACCATACGCCTGGGAACAAAATATTTACAGTTATGAGGAATTAAATTTCAAATCACTGTTAATTAAATAGTTAAAATAAAGAATTAATAGGGTTCTGGTCTACTAATATATCCTTGCATATTATAGTTATAAATTATTATTATTTTTCGTAAAATACTATAGATATTTCATAGAAGTTTGTTTTAGTACATGACATACATTTGTTTTTACTAAATTTCGACAATTCTATAAAATTATATATTGTAATTATATAGCTGGAGAAAAACTATTTCCCAATAAACTGCGAGGCGATATTTTGCAATTATGATGCCTGAAAAACGTGTAAATCTTCAGTTCTTTTGTCCTCCAATTTCGCTTAGGTTTTGTTTGCATATTTTTATTTCTATCAGGTTTCGTTTGTATAATTCTAGATACTACTCTTAAGTATATATTAAAATTATGTTCATATATGCAAGTTATTTTTAATACCGATTTCTTAAAGCTTACCATACCATACACCTAGTAACTAGAAATTTTTGTTTTGATTATTTTTGTGTTCTTACGTAAATATCTATTCAGAGCTTTGTTTTCAAAACCGAAGAATATAATTGTATTACATAGAATAACATTTTTTCGCCGGTACAACACCCGACGATAGGTTTCCTTTAAAATAAAATGGAAATTTCACATAAAGTATTTATTACAGGTGTATTCCACGGGCATGATTTAAAACCATTTAGTATTTATTATTTGTGGCTGTATAATTTGAAATTAAGAGCACATGTCTAAAATTACTAAACAAATATCTCGATAATTTTCAAAAGTATTTTAGTATTTTTCTTTAATAATTTAATTTGAATGTACGTTCCTTTTTTGTGAAAGTTTACCCCAATGTAACAGATAATCATCGTATGTCATTTTATATCGTATGATTACCCAACGGGTTTACGCCGCTTACAGAATAAAATTATAATCATTAAGTATTAAATAAACCTACAAATTGTAAACTAGAATTGAAATTAAGAATACATGGGCATTTAATAAAGAGATATGTACCATAAATGCATTACATTACAATTTACTATTTTATAATACTATTAAATACGAATACTAAATAATTATAAACGTAAGATTTATATTAATTTAGTACCAATACAAAATAAAAAATACTACCGTAACTTCCATTTTGACGGTAAAGTAGTTTTTATCTTAGAAAATTAGTTTGGCACATTTTGATAAGTCACGTTGAGAACAATTATTTATATCGCATTATTTCTTTATTCTCTTAAAAGAAATAACCTTAAGGGTGATTTTAACATATTAGGGTTTGTTATATAGTTTTCAATATTTTTACGAAAGCTTCCTGTCAACGTATGGCAGGATATTATTCTGTTAAACATATTAAATTATTTTTGATAAAATTTTAGGAGAATTTATTGTGTAAATATTGATAACAAATCCGTATTATCAATTCCTGTCTCTGCAAAATCGAATATTCGTTTATAGAATAAACATTCCCTCTGAACTCTTTCTAATATGTCTTATTGAACTTCGTAATATGGATTCGAACCTACTATTCATTTCATCGCTATTTGCCAAATAAAAAGCCCTCTTATCTTGCCGATAAACGGAACAGTCCACCTGAGCGTAGCCATAAAAACAAGCCACGGTGTGAGATAGCAGCCGTTTGGAATTTTTTATTTGGCAAATAGAGATGAAGTAAACTATACAGATCGGTAATGTAGTTTTGATTTTACATACAAGAGAATACTATTCCAAATCAAAAGACAATTCGGAATTATGAACTTCAACATTTTTATAACTCTCTTTGATGTTGTATTGAGATGTGTTTCAAAATTCAATTTGAAATCAAAGTATACTTCCAAATCTCTTATACAGGTCTAGTGTTCAATAAGACTCTCGTTGTTTATCTTGTAATAACAATTGAATACATTTACTAAAATTACTTCATATTTATTTTGTTTAATTCATATTGAAGGATATATTCATCTTCTGACATAACGTTATTAAACATTTTTAGATCAGCAGCATACATTAAAGTTTCACATTCTAATAGTGTACATAAACTATTAATAAATAGTAAAAATAACAAAGGTCCAAAGTTGTTTTTTTGAGGCACACCAGACAATGATTCGTACATTAACGATTTATATCATTATTTATGCTGTCTTTATGATATATAAAACATACATAAAACGATGAAAACGGATATTTTTCCATGGTTAAAAAACATTTTCCTTTTTATTTAGAATACCATTCTTAGACTTAGACATCTTTCGCATCGATCTCATTCCCTTTATCCTTCTTAGATACTCTGTTCTACATTTTCCCCATTAAACTTTCATAGACTTGCCTCTTGTTTCATTTATAATGTAAACAATAATTCCTCGTGGTTAATTTACGTTTCACTTAAGTATGAAAAATTATTTTCTGCGCCATACTTTTTCTACTTCCATATCGGAATCTAATTTAAAAATTCTTAACGAAAATTATCTCGGCAGAAAAGCGAAGCGTGTTTTAAACAATGCCTTCCAAGGAAAAGGCTTTACAGGCTTAGATAGATATTTACTCATTCTATTTGCCGGCGACCGATATTGCTTAAACTTTCAAAGCACCTAAGTTTATTGAATAAGATCCCGTCTCCACATAAATATCCGATAACCCAGGATCTACACAACTCCTTTATAATATAGTCGTATGCGTGCGACACGGCCCTCATTAGGTATTCTGATTTTGAGACTGCGTTCCGGGACCCCTCGCCTCCCAAACGTTGAAAGCTTTAAAAGCTCTATTTCGTTCGCCAGAGCCAGCGGCGTCTGAGCTCCTCGCAAATTTGCTCACATTCTTTAAATTATTCTTTTAAGCGCCAGAACTTTATATCATAGCGGTCGGTGTAAAGATTTGAAAATCGTTACTTTCAACATCAAAATTCAGTAAATGTAGTCTTCAAGTCCTATTTAAAGTAATAAAACTTGTACTTTAAGGAACATTTTATACCCTTAAAATTTAATAAGACTGTGTCTGGGCAATTAAGGAATGATCTGCCAAGAATAACGAATTGAAAATTGTCCATAATTATATCTACAAAATTGTAGAATATATTTAATTTTATTTAACAACAATTTCAGAAGTCGGTATGATTCTGCGAAGTTTGAAATTTAATGATTATGATAATTCTGTTATGGTCAAATACTGTTCCCCTCTCTTCTGTTGATAAATGTATTGTACATACAAACCTGGCAACTACAAACGTTAACTGGGCTACACGTGTGGTAGAAAAGAAGAGAAATGGAAAAGCTCATGTTCTAGAAAGAAATAGCTTTTATCTAGGCTGTTGCCAAAGCCGATGAAAGATTAAGTGCAGATTATTAGATGGTACTATGGAAATACTGCTGCCTCGGAAATTGTCACAATTTACATTTTAATTTGAAGATTTTCCATTTGGACGATTCAGATTGAATTATGAACATCGTTCACAACTTCGAATCTTCGAAATGTATTGTGGAAAGTGTAATAATATTCATGGTGAGAAGGACGATGATAGAGTTCGTTTAAACGAAGAACAAGAAATAAATGTAGCTTCGCGGTAAATGCGCCTTTTTTCAGTAGTAAAATTACTACAGAAGTCGGTGGACCTGATGGAACAGTTCTGAGTATTTTAAGGAGTAATATCGTTGCTATAATGTTGCCAATATTCAAGAATTTTTTTCAAAAAATAAAAAATAAAACCCGCTACAGGTAGGATTCGACATCTGTCCCGGTTTTATTTTTTGAAACCTTATCTGATCGCGCAGAAACACGAGAAGGGGGTCGAGGATGGCTTTTAGGTATAATTCAATGCCTGGCGGGCTTTAACCCGAGGAGTAGTTGTTTCCTATAGCGATTATGTAATAGTCTTGCTATTCGGGAACTACTTTGATGGTGGTTCTTTTCTCGACCTCCATCTTATATGTTACTGACATAGATCGTATCGATAAATCGGCATTTGTTCTGGATCGGCGTACCGTGTACGGCACTGATGAGAACTAATAAGTTCGAAACAGCTGTATCTCGTTCGGTTCCAATCCGAGACAGATGTCGAATCCTACCTGTGGCGGGTTTTATTTTTTGAAACCTTATCTGATCATTCAGAAACACGAGAAAGGGGCCGAGGGTCGCTTTTAGGCATAATTCAATGCCTGGCGGGACTTCAGCTCGAGGAGTAGTTGTTTCCTATAGCGATTAAATAGCCTTGCTATTCGAGAACTACTTTGATAACCGCTTGGCGGTTTAGCGGTTCCTTTCTCGATTTTCGACTTATATATTAAAGAAATTTTTTCTCAAAGATCATATAAAATGGAGGGGGTTTTGTGGAAAATATGATGAAGAAGCACAATGAAAATAATAATTTTGTAAGAAGGTAGTGGTCAACTTAAGCTACACATTTAAGTTTGCCGTTCCGGACCAAGTACCCTGAAAAGGTTAATATGTGGGTTGGAATTCTACGGAACTACATTATTCGCCCTTATTTTCGCTTATGGTTCATTGATGGACCTTACATAGAAAAGAAACATTTAAATTTATCAGAAAATCATGTAAACTCGGCTGATTGAACGTTAGACGTTGACCTCGGGAAGATTTGCTAACAGCAAAACGGTTATTCTGTTCATAAAGCAAGAGGCGTACAAACATGATCTCAACATGAAAGAGGGTCTCCAAGATCCCCTGAAATAGCCAAATAATTTATTTTTGTCGGTATATATGAAAACGAAAGTTTATGGGCAACCCCATCAAAGACTTCGTAACTTGAATGAATTACATGGTAAAATTGAAGCTGTCCTAGAAAATGGAAAGCCAAAGATGCTCGCAAACGTTACAAAACAATTCCTTGATTGTTTATAGTATTGTCCAGTGTAAAAAGGAGATATTTTTAAGTCTCATAGAAAACAAAAATTTAAAAGAATTTTCATATTTTTTGTAGTTTATTTTTTTACAAAATTGTTTATATACATTTGTTTCTTATTATAACGTTTTGTATTATCTATTTACATTATTTGATATCCTTATCCACAGAATATTTTTATCATTTATTTAGTAAATACTAGTTTAAGGGAGCATTCTGTTTTTTTTACGTGTTTTCATTTAATTTATTACGGGAAAAGTAATAGAGGTAGAGTAAAACTTCATAAAAGTAATACAGGTAGAATAAATTAAAATTAGTGGTGTTAAATTACCCTGTAAATTCTTCATGGTTTAAGTATTTAAGTTTAATTACTAACTGACTTAAGGTTCAAAATTGCATTACACGTTAAAGTTTCGCGGTTCTTTCATCCTTTCCTACTTTAATTACCGCGATTTTACATATGGCTCATGCTTGTTGATCGTGTTGATTGTTGACAAAATAAAAACGAGTACAAGAGATTCAGTGTCAATATGTTGTTGGTTTAGATTAAATTATTATCTCAAAAAATATGGCCCCGTAATTCATAACATTAATTAGATAAAATTATAGAAATAACTATACTAAAAATATAAAACTCACCACTTAGCTACATTTGTGCATTTACTTTTATATTCATGTTTTATTTTTTAAAGCCACGCAAATTTATGCCACGGTCATCTGGTTTTTAATACGAGTCTGAGATTAATAATGAATGTTTCAGTGATTCTTTAAATATTCCTCCATTAAATTCTTCATTTGAATACGTCGTGATATGTATTGCCATGACGGGAATTTTAAATAAATGATTGTTATATTTCTTTTGTGGGCTCAGTTGAGGCTAAATATAAGTAGCAACTATACTAAGCTTCAGTTCTAAATGGGAAAAATAGAGAGACCTCGACTAAATTTGGCCGTTTCTGGCTGGACCTTTAATAGAGTCTAAAGTATTTTGATATATCTATTTCACATGTATTGCGTAATTCTGCGCCATCATTTTTATTACCTTTGGTACCAAGATTATATAAATATAAAACATATTACACAGGAATATATCTTATTATTAAAATTATCTCTTCCCGGAAACAGTATTTCATTTTTTAACTTTTCCAGGCTTTCTATTCTTATATCGTCCTGATTCTAGATATATACCATTTTATATAGACCATTAATTTGATATATAGTATATTGGTTTTAAAATGAAGAGTGGGTTACTATAATTCAGACCCTTTTTTCCGCTAGGGCGGTAGAGGCCTATATTTATTACCAAATATTGCAGATCCTTATTTACGGCAGGGGAACAGCCGAAATTCACACAAGAAATAAGCATTTCAATTTGAGGTGACAGATATCTTATAACTACGTTACATTCTTCTATATCGATGCCATTTTGAGTGAATATATGTATTCATAGAGGCGTATAAAACGTTTTTAGTCACGCTTCTATATGACGTAATAAAATTTAAAATATTATGCAATATATATGTACTTATACTTTTACTACAAGATTTATGAATATTTAACAATTGTCAAAAATTTTGCATTATATAAAGAAATTATTTTTTTATATAAATACTTTGTGCATGTGTAAAAACCAAATAAACATGGATGGGGGAATTTACATATACTGGATGATTTATAGTTACGAGGAAATTGTGTTTCTTGAAATCGGTAATCCTTCATCGGAATCGGTTCAGTAACAAAAATTAGTTATAGAAATGGAGAGGTGGCTGGGCACTTGATAAACCTTCATTTACTAGCAACTTATAAGTCGAAAATCGAGGAAGGAACCACCAAACCGCAATGCGGTTATCAAGTAGTCTCCGAATAGCAAGGCTATTACATAATCGCTATAGGAAACAACTACTCCTCGGGCTAAAGCCCCACCAGGCATTGGACTATACCTAACAGCAATCCTCGATCCCTTTCTCGTGTTTCTGCACGATCAGACAAGGTTTCAAAAAATAAATCTCGCGATTGATAGGATTCGACATCTGTCCCGAATGGGAACCGAACGACAGACAGCTGTTTCGAATTTATTAATTCTCATCTATTAGCCTTGCCATTCAATAACTAGTTGATAACCGCATTGCGGTATGGTGGTTTCTTTCTCGATTCCCGACTTATAAGTTGCTGATATAGATCGAATCGATTTAAATGAATACCCCACGGATTTGATTCGGCATTTGTCCTGGATCGGCGTACCGTGTACTGCACTGATGAGTACACTGTCAATATAAGCGGTAATTTTCTAGTTTATTGCAAGGTGTAGTTACAATGTTTATTAAGTGTACTTATAATCTTCATAATATGCTTGCGTGTCTGCGACTGCTCGTCTTGATCCATCTGTATTTTTGGTGTTTGAGCGTATATGTATCGTCCCTTAGCATGAACTTTGCTTTGCTTCAACGTTTGAATGTATATCCTCCCTTCGTTTCCATGTTTTCCTACGTAGCCTTTCATCCAGCGTAAGGGACGCAATTTGTTTGCCCTACCATATTCAGTGACGCTTTACACTGCAGGATCAAACCGGAATTAGGTCTGAAATTTTTAAGGGCTTTCAAACTAACTTTACGGTCTGAATGTGTCAATGACTTTTCTACTAATTCAAGTGTTATTCTACTACTGCCAATCTACGTTTACTAACGGTAGAGCTTTATGCTTTTATGGATTTTTAGGTTCATTAAATTTTTAGGAAACACAGTTACTAAGGATAACATAAATGTTAAAAATCGTAATATTTTGATAAATTTAAAATTATAAAGTAATTAATCTCATTACGTTTTTAGCAGCAAAAGAATTAAAATATGGTGCATATTTTAGTGCAAGTTATATTAAAAAATTTTTAGGCTACCAACAATTAAAACTACCGATCTAAATTGAAAATTTGGCTCCAAATCATGCTACTAAATAAAACTATAAAATTGTAACTATATGCACAACATCGATATAGAAACAGAAATATAAGAATATATTTTTTTAATTAATAGTAATAGTAGTATATTAATTGTATTTTCATTAATAATTGATATTTTATTAATAATATTCATAAAATAAAAATTGAGAGATGAGCTAGACTTTCCCTAGCTATTTCTTTATCTTTCTTATATATCTTTTCCTATTGAAAAGGCCCATCAACTTAACGCAACAGTTTTAGTCTTTGTTCTCGTATGGACATTATCATTACCTTAATTTCTGGAATTTAAAGCAACAAATATGTAGATGTTCCATAATTAATCAAGACCTATATGATTATAGAATTAAAAAAGAGCTGCAAATATGCAAGGCCAATCATATTTTTTTCATCTTATAAGGAAACATACGCTCCGTAATATTTGCCTACTACAAAAGCAAGTAAACTGTAACATTCCTCCAAATATGCGCCTAAATAAATTTATACATAGCATCGGGTACGTCATGTTAATTTATGTGTAAAATTACAGACTTTTAATTTAATTAGGTGGCTATTACACTGTCGTTTGTATAGCGATGTTCAGCTATCTCATGTCAGTGTAATACTACTATTTTTTCAAAAAGAAAAACTGACTTTTTTTGCTTTGAGCGACGATAATTCAGCGAAAAATCATCCTACAAGGCTTTTAGACAGCTCAAATTAAAGACGATAAAATTATCTAAAAATCTTTATGATGAAGTTACTGAAAAAAATGTATTGAAGTCCGTGGACCTTTTGATAGGCAAATAATAATTTGGAAAAATTTTTACCGATAGTTTTCTTATGATTACACAAAGACTGCTGATGGTAAACATTTTTTTAATCAAAATCTGAAAAGTAGAAACTCAATACTTCAATTTGCTTTTCTTAAAATTTCTCTGCGACTATTTTTCTCCAAGTTACAGCCCTTTAAGAACCACCTATCAATTTAGGATTTTTTTACATCCCTTAATTTTTATGCCTAGTGTATCTTTTAAAACATCAATATATTACTTAAAATGCAGTCCACATTTTCAAGTGGACGCTCTTTTTACTCCAAATTATTTGCAATAAAATAAATTCTTGCCATTAAATTTTCAACAAAGGAACGAAACTCTAATGTGGAAATTTAATAATATTATGCTATATATTTGATCGAACTTATGTCATGGATATACTGAATCCAATAAATGAGTAATTCTCAAAATATTAACAAATATTTCTAAATATTAAAAATCTTATAACTCCGTTAATAATGATTATATTAAAAAGGAATCTTTACTATAATAATTTACTAGGTGTAGACATTAAGGGACCAAAATATATATGAAACTCAAAAACACACCTTGTATATATGTATATATGACGTACCACCAATTTACTTACCAAATAATGCCATTAACAGTACAATGTATCTTTCTTTGATAACACAATTTCTTCTATGCCTAAAGCGCAACGCCCAAGTTCCGCTCCGCGTATTTCTTATATTAATCAAATTATACGCATCCCTTTTACTAATACTCATCTTTGTAGCTGCTTCCTAATTAAAAGGCCCTTCCAAAGAAAACATCCTTATTCTCGAGCGTTAGAAAGAAAATATTTTCCTTTAACACAAAATAATGGAAGTAGCTGAAGCCTATCTATTGGTTTAATTTCCTGAAATTGTGCTCTAACAGGGCAGAACGTTTATCTCGATTTCCTTTAAAATCTCGTAAAGTATCGCCGGCGCTTAGAATAATTGTAGTTGCGTCGGTATTTCGGAACTGTTCTGCTTGCATTAATCGTAGAGGGAACAGAAATGCGAATGGCATTGGGACCTAAATAGTTACGTCAAATTCCGTCCGTTAAACTGGGGTTAAAGTCCTGATGTGGGAAAATGCGAGAAGCATTAATTTCGTGAGTCACTGCGAAGGTTTTGAGATGTCTAGAAATTTGAATACAATATCGGTTTGATCACTACATTTTCACAAAATGGGCAACAACGATTTAAAGTTTAAAAGTATGTAAAAATATGTTTCGCAATAAAATTAACTTATTAAAAAATAGCTGGAAAGTTAATTTCCTCGCAAGTCAGTAACACGATTTTGATGATCTTTTTTTTTATTGTAGCTTGTTTCCGCAGTAAAGACGCTCTGGCAGAATTTGTCATCCAAATTTAAGTTTGTTTTCGGCATATAAAGAGTACACCAATCAATATAAATTTCTTTCCTGAAATTTGTAACACGCTATGTGTTAGGATTTCTATTAGTTTACGGGAGTGGATTTATTAGGGTCACAGTAAATAGTTTCGTTCCATTAAAAATGTACTTATTATGGGAACGGTCGGCTGTATATATTTCGGAATCCTTTCTTACTATGCGGAACTATGTTGAACTTTAACTTCCCTTAATTTTGTATTTTTAATAATAACTTGTTCCAGCATATTCGATGGTCAAAGAGTGACACAAGAGCCACCCCCATCGCGTCACAACAGATGTTAGGGACAGGCTATAAAACAGAAAACCGAAAGCCGAACGCCATGCATTGCTACATCCACTGCCTAACACGTAACTTAGGCATTAATCAGTTTTATAAACATTATACAGAACTTTTTCTTTTAAGTGTTTACCGTTGTTGCTTAGCTTTAATAAATCTATGTATTGAAGTAAACACCACTGTTTATTTCACAACCCTTAAGACAACAACAACAGATGTGGTACAACAGTACGCCCTAGTGATACGAAGATCACAATAAAAAACACTATGGTTTACTACGATAGGTTACTACGGAGTCTACACTGAACTCAAACTGTAGCCAGTCGAAGTGATATTTTGTAAACGTTTTGATTTAGAACATTATCTCTATTATTACAGCAAGTATACAATTAAAATTAGTTTTATAATGCGCCATTAATTGTGGGAAATAAAGAAGTTGAACAATAGTAACAAAAATCAGTAACTGAAAAATTCAATACGAACCGAAGTCAAGCAGTAACAAAAATAACTAAAAAAGGCAGTATCCTGTAGTTCTACATTTACTTGTCAATGTACATGTAAAAATACGCCATACTGGAATTTATCAATGTAATCGGGCGGGCAGATATCTTTTAACAACCATCGGAAAGACGACCGGCGGCGGCTATCATATATATAAAAGTTTATATATATACGTGCTGCCTTGCGTCCTTCCTATGCGAAAGATAGAGAGCGAAAGCGTCGCCGCTTCCTCTACTACTACTCCTTTACTCCTTCTTCTCTCGCTAGGTACCCGAAATGTAATTAAAATGTTTTCTAAGTATGCTTTCAACGTCATCAATCGAGGAGGGAGGAGACCAGTAGTTTCTAAGTTGTCTACTCAAATTGTCCCGCTGATGCTCTAGAGGGTTGAAACCTGGACTACATAGAAGTCAATGCTGTATCTCAATATCTATAAATCTTGTAAATATTTTGTAGACGCGACATAAGATCTTACGTTAGTATTTCTCACTGAATCGTTATATGACTTAATGGATTTCGGAGGGATGTCATGCTGAATTACTTCGTTGGGAACGTAATAAGGTGCGTCGATGATGGCACGCAATACCTTGTTCTGGAACCCTTGCAGAATGTTAATGTTGGAGACACTAGTGGTACCCCATAGCTGAATTCCGTTAGTCCAACCGGGCTTAAGAATGGACTTGTATAATAATAACTTGTTGTCCAAGGACAATTTAGATTTACGGCCTATGAGCTAATACATATGGCTTAGTTTATGTTCTACCTGTTTACGTTTGGTGAATACATATTTTTGTTATATAAGGCGTGATGCAAATGCATGCCGAGATACTTGGTATCTTCGGCTTGAGGAAGTTGACAGTTGTTAATCTTCACAGGAAGGCATGTTTCTCTTCGTAATGTAAATGTTACACGCATGGACTTCGTTTCATTAGCCTTGATACGCCATGTTTTTAACCAATGCTGAATTTTATTTAAGATTGTTATCAGCGTATGTTGCAACAATGGTGGTTCTTGTAGTTGGGAGGTCAGCTATATACAAGAGGTACAATATTGGGTCAGGTACGCTACCTCGAGGAACGGCTGAGTATATTGGATGCAATTCAGTATATCCACTACCCTGTTTAGCCACAAAGTGTCTATCTATTAGATAAGATTGCAATAGTTGAAAGTGGGAATGAGGGAGAATCCTGTTAGTTTGACTTGCAATCCAACATGCCACACCTTGTCGAAGGCCTGGAAAATATCGAGAAAAGCAGCTGAACAATATCTTTTAGAATTTATCTTTATTTATCTGTTTGACGAGCCTATGCACTTGTTCAATGGTACCATGATTATTGCGTCCAAATTGATGTTCTGGGATTATCTTTCTTTCCTCTGTTATAGTTTTGAGTTTTCTAACATACAAGGTCTCGAATACCTTGGGTGGCATAGGTAAAAGGCTTATAGGCCGGTAGGAAGAGACAACTTCAGGCTTTTTTCCAGGTTTGAGAATCATAAGAATTTGGGTCACTTTCCAAGTGCTAGGGAAGTAGTTTATACGGAAAATTGCATTAAAAATAATGGTTGTTAGTTTTAGGCACTTTGCTGAAAGTTTTTGCAAAATTTTACCAGATATTAGGCCAAATTCTGGCGCTTTTTTAATATTGATTTCTTTCATTATGGCTTAATATATTAATAAAATCCGTTATTTCATTTTCTTCCTCACGCATTAATGAAAACATATCGTTGATGTATTGCGCAAAAGGGGTAAATGTGCTCGTATAAAATTGTCTTGAAATAAGACTAACGTAAATGAATTACGGGAACATAACTGTTATAAATTTGACGGTTCTGATTTTTTTCCCATAGTACTTCCATTTTGTTTTTCCTTGCCCAGTGGAATAGTGCATTTCGATTTTAATCCTGTATCTGCTTTAGTACCACCGCATCCTTACTGAGAAGACAATTATCAATTAACAAATTACGATTACAATTACAATGTTACAAAGTCACAACTACAATGACATTACAATTAACAAAATGACATTACAATTGACATTATAATTAATTTACGGAAATAGATAAGTGAGGATGTTAACTTTGAAGTTATATCCATTTCTTGATTTAGATGCAGTAAAATTGAAAATAGATATGAACTAAAGAATACCGCCATTATTTATCCAAATCGACTATAAGCATTGTATTTTCACGTAGAATACAAGTTGAATAGGCCTATCCTAAAGTACGAGTATACCTGGATAACCATACAATTTTCAGTAATTTCGGTATTACATGACTGGGAATACCAGTAAACTTACCGTTTTGTTATAATTTTCCAACAATTTCAGCGAACATATACTTAAGGAACTTACAAATTGTCATGTTATTAAAAAAACTAATCTTAATAAAAAGTTTGTCCGTCTCTGTCTTGTCGTGGGTATTAATTTTAAAAATTCCCAGAGACACCTATATTTATTATTATGATTAGACATTAGTATAACAAATTTAGATATATCTCCGATGTCTGTTATTCATAAAAAAATATTGGAAGCAGCAACACATTATCGATCATTACATTCACGTTTTACCTCATATAAATTGATTGTTTCTTTCACAAAAATGTTTATATCTACTTGATATTAATACCTAGTATTTTGACACTTTCATAAATTTTTTTAACCTCAATTCGTTTTCTTTCAAAAGTATTTCAATGTAATTTTAATTTAGGGATAATTAAATTAAAGAAAGTTTATAGTTGTTTCTGCCTCTTATTTATGGTAATAATAAAATCAGGAACCATTGTCTTGATTTCATTATTATTATTATTATTATGAGAATTATATATTCTAAATTGAACTTTCCAGCTTTAAAAAATAATATTAAATGGATTTCTTTGTATATATACATTTGAATATGTTATTATTTGCAGCAGAAACGGCAGAGAGAGGATACAGAGACAAACATCTAAAGCCAAACAGGGGTGCCTTCTTTGTGTGTTATTCGATCCCACGCTGTCATTTGGCTTGGCTTTCAATATTTAGTCCAGCCTGCCAATCTGGGTTTCTTACTTGAACTCCAGGTTCGGTTTAAGAAAGAGCTAGCTATGTACAAATAATAACGTTTAGAATTTTGACATGCATACTTTTTGTGATACATTTATTTTTTATAATACCGCCAGAAACAAAAGAAATAAACATCTCATCATATTCGCTGTGCGTGACATCAGCGCCGTGTAACGTTCACAACTTTGTAGGCTGTCAGAAATTCTGATTAAATTAGCAATATTAAAATTGCACGTAAAATCGTATAAAATTTAATTGCACTGCATCAATAATTGTGGACAAAGACCTGAGCAAGCATTTTCTTTCAATAAAGGAATGAAGGTTTCATAAAATATGCAATATTATACAGTGCTATTCAAAAGTCCCCTTCCCCCCTCTTATCTTTTTAACGATTATACATAAACTAGTGAAATTTGGTAACTGAATATTAAGGGTTGTAAAGTTCCCTACTAGTGATGATAGATGACGTATGCGTCAAAGATGACGTCACAAGGTCACTGTGACCAATAATTTTAAATGGAACCCTACGGCAAGCGACACCTCTTTTAAAAGGTATCGACAAAACGTATTCAATGATACTAATGTTGTTTGTATTTATGGTAGTTTTGATGGATTAAATAAGTAATCAGTAAACTTGGATAATAATTTTAATTACAGATTCAAGAATCAGTACCTACTTATAGTAATTGTTCGAAGTGAGCTCCATCTACTTCCTGACAGTAAAACATCCTATTGCGAAACTGTTCTCGTACTTTTTCAAATGTGTCTGCGGAAATAGCCCTACATTCTGTAACAATACGTTGTTTTAAAACATCAATATTGTCAGGCTGAGTGGCGTAAACCTTCGATTTAAGATACCCCCACAGAAAAAAATCTAAAGGTGTGAGGTCCGGTGATCGAGGCGGCCATTCCATTGAACCTCGTCGTCCAATCCATCTACCAGGATATTCTTCATCCAAATACCGTCTTACTGCACCGTAATAGTGTGGAGGAGCACCATCCTGTTGGAATGTTATTTCCAAAATGTCGAGTTCATCTTGATTATCTTCCAAAATTTCAAGGATTAACGGTTCTATTGCATTTTGCAACATCTGCAGATACACTTCACCGGTTAAGTTGGTATTTAAAAAAACAGGACCAACGATGTGGTTTCCCAGTATACCTGCCCAAACATTGACCTTCTCGGGATACTGAGTATGTGTTTCACGAAACATGTGAGGATTTGCGTCACTCCAATATCTCACGTTTTGTGTATTTACATTTCCATTTAGATAGAAAGTACTTTCGTCACTAAAACAAATTGTTTTGACATAGTCTGGCTGTTGGTTAATTTTAGTCTCCATATTTTCACAAAATTGCAGTCTTCGGTCTGGATCGTCGTCTGAGAGTTGATGAACCATTTTTAATTTGTATGGGTGAAATTTGTTTTTTTTCAACACCCTGTGCACTGTACTTTGACTGACTTCACAGGTTGATGCAACTTAAGTTGTTGAAGAAGTAGGATTTACTATTACTTCTGCCAGTATATCAATTTTTTTCTCGTCAGAAATTTGTGGTCTGCTAGATCGTTTTGCATCATTAATACTACCCGTTGTTTTAAACTTACGAAGAAGGTCTCTCAAATAAGTCCTCGAAACTGGGCGATCGGGAAACCTTTCATTAAAAATGCGTTCTGCTGCATGAATATTTTCTCCAGTTTCACCAAGTATTAGGATCGCTGCTACTTTATCACCTAAAAGACGTACCATTTCTCTTCTTGAAGCACTTAAACGGGAGACTTGCAAAAACGTCAGATTATTTACTATCCAACTATCCAGTGGCGGAGCTTGAATTTTAAATTTTATTATTAACTGATTTAATTCATCACAGCTTTGCGGTTTTTGAAAGCCAGTTGTCAAAACTGCCGTAAACAGACACAATATTGGTATCATTGAATAGGTTTTTTCGATACCTTTTAAAAGAGGTGTCGCTTGCCGTAGGGTTCCATTTAAAATTATTGGTCACAATGACCTTGTGACGTCATCTTTGACGCATACGTCATCTATCATCACTAGTAGGGAAGTTTACAACCATTAATATTCAGTTACCAAATTTCACTAGTTTATGTATAATTGATCCAAAGATAAGAGGGGGGGAGGGGACTTTTGAATAGCACTGTATAATGAAATCTTTTATTTTGAACATTATTTACAAGCGTTGTATTTGGAGAATACTGCTGCTGGTAGCAATAATGTGACACATGAAAAACGAAGTTTCACTGGAAAAGATATAGATAATTTAATATAGATTTTATGTAATACCAGATAAATAAGACTAATTGTAAATAAATAAGAAGAAATGTTTATAAAGAATTAGGAGTAAAAGAGTTAATGTTGACTATTCATAATAAATGTTTATTTTTTATTATTTCTTTAATTATTGGAGGTTGTAAATTTACCCATACACAACAAATATATACAATGGCATCAACGTGGTTAAATAGATACCTCGGAATTTTATTTAAAATCTGAGAAGTTCTTAGTCTTTACATTATTCTCTCGACATGACTTCTTACATAAGCAATATTGTAAGTTTCTTTAGTTTCCTCTCTGGGAGATTCACTTTTGTCCTATAGAAAAGGTGACATAACTATCTTCACTTGCTTCCAGCTTCGTCCAAAACTCGTCTTAGTTCTAGAAACCCTTTTGTCCGTCAAAATAATGTCGCCATCTTCCATATAATTTATTAATCCAGATTCTACAGTCATTTGTGAATCACTTTTCCTTCCACCTGCCACTTTAGACTTAAATAAAGCCTCATGGAGTAATACCAATAAGCATCTTCTTAGTAAAACCCATTTTATCCATTTCTTACATTATTCTAATTTCCAAACTCCCGTAGGAAAACGATAAAATTTGCATTTACTATTTCTTTCGGTATTATTGCACTTTACAACGCAGCAACTATAACGGCCCATTTTTAGATTTGTTTACGAATTAACTTTTGTAAACACACATATGACTTGAAAGCCTACTACTGACAGCCTACTTTAATACAATTTGTGTCCACTGCAAGCGCTGCTATCGATTTCTTTGCCCCACTTCATACTTTGCATACAACCAATAACAATACACAGGTTGGATATGGAAATATTCAATGTTAATTGTAACAACGTACAGTAATTTGTTATTAGACGACATCCACCATATTATTATTCTGTTGATTGATTTCTGTATCGTAGGAATATTTGTTCTTCGGTATACTTTAGAACACTGAAGGACTTTCAGCAAGAGGATCTAGATAGAATTCCTCGAGTCAATTACTTCATGGGCAGTCGTAATCTTCTTTCCTTGGATCTGAAGCTTCACTTTAGTATGCCCTCTTTCTTATCATCAACAACTGGCTCATCTGTACCTTCACTCAGTAGACAGCAGTTTCAAGAGTATATATCTTCCTGTGTATGTTCATTTGCTGCAAAAAGCACTATAGCTTATTGATCATTTCTAAGTTTGGAAAACCGTTACACTCATATTCCATACACTTAGTATGAACATATCAAAACTAAACCTCAGAAGGTAATCATTTATTCCAGTTTCACTTCACTTACTTCAGTTTCTAACATAAAGAGTGGCCTGTATGCAGAAATACGGTATTATACCATTTTGATTTCACGTTCAGCCTTTTATGAGAAGTAATTTGTTGATGATTGTTCTGTGTAATAATATACATCTGTTATGGCATTGTTCAAATTCACCTGCTTTTCAAAAGCAGCGTTACCTTGATCTTCATATTTTTCTAAGATATTTCTTGACAAAATCGAGAATAAATTAAAAATGTATTTAAACGCTAGCAACTTTTATAATAACTGCAAGTTTCTGTGCTCGCGCTTATATTTTCGGAATTCGTTGCCAGGCGGAATCAATATGTTGAAATGGCTCTCTAACTAGATATATGATAAAATACAATATAACTTTATAGCCTTTCATAAAATCTTATCTACAATCCCAAGATTTCTGGATGTTTTCAGACCAAGGTGGATTGTAATGTGTTTTTCAATATTTAATGGCCGATTTACGATCGGCAATAAAATGCTAGCAGATTGTGTATTACACAGAAATGTTTCACCTCTACATTGCTTGAGGAATAAAGATTTCATTGCAAGTTATTATACTGAAATCCGTTAACTTAATAACCAGGTATACGTATATATTTCTATAAAGAAATATCCTATTTTGTTTACGTTATGAATAATTCGAATAGTTCATTTATTTTATGCCTTTGTATTTTTATGAGATGGAAGTTAACTTAGTGCTATTATTAGTGCTATTTTTCGACCAAACTTCACACACGAACACACACAAATACCCGCAGCTAACTGGTATAAGAATCAAACCCACTCCCGAATTACTCCCACCCGACAATCTAGGCCACCTCCAAATAACTGGCATCGTTACCTCCAATCAGTCAAGAGAACTTTGAAGCGTTTTAGGACTTAATTATGGCATAATTTATCCTCAGAAGATCTGACCATACCTAGAAACATCCATCACAATTAAAATTCGAACCGAGTCAGTGTTAATGTGAAATTGACAACAGTGATCCCGGAACGCCAGCGTAAAAGACTGGAGCGTTGTTCACTACCACTTGACCGACTTAATTACTGTAGTTCTTACTAATTTATCACAACGAAATATTTCCTTAGTTTATCGGGTAATGAAAATATGTAACCTCAATAAAGTAACAATCAAACATTGAATAAATTTTGTAATTTTGGACATCGAAGTAACGGTTTTTTTTTTAAGAAAATAATAACCTTTTATTTTTCACACAGTTGTCTTATACTTCTAGCCTTATATACTAATTTATTATCGTTATTAAAATGTATATATAAAAATAAATGTTTTTAGTTAGGAAGCTTAGCCCTGACGAAATTCTCTAACCCATACTGTGAAATCAGAACCATATATTTTTCTTCTTGGTTTTCTGATCTATGCTGCGTGAAATTGGAACTTAATGTCAATGTTTCGTCAACTATGAAAGATATTTGGGCAATTGCTAAGTGGAGACTGTTAACAATTGTCCAGAAATCTACCCTAAAGTTATTTTCAAGGAAGATATTAGCATCATTACACCATTCGATTCGAAAGCTATCCGAAACCACATTGTCTGAAATAGAATGTAAAAATTCATGCCAAATCCAAACCATTTGGTGTAAAATTACAGCAAAGACTGTGGTATGAATTGTACGACCGGCTGGTATGAGTTGTCATGCCAGTAGCAGAATAAAATGAGCACCATATTTGGTGTAAACAAAAAAAAAATGATTTTAAAGTATATTTGTTCAAAAATGTCTACGTAAAATTTTAAGTTAAAATTCTGAAAATTGATTGAGTTAGTCACTTTAGGGAGAGCAGGTAGCGCGACCGTCCCTGCCAAAAATGACTAAAAAAAAAAAATAAAAAAAGGCAAAGGCGACACTGCTGCTAACGAAGAACCATCATATGGCCCGGAACTCGATAGTTTAATGTATGTACGTATCAATATTTTAGGAAATACATAACTTTATATCCAAGACGGAAAACGCAACGAAAATTTTAAACACGTATTTTTTAAACGAATTTTTTCGACCTTGTGCCAACGCATACTCGAAGACTTATATCTGCCGATTTTCAATTTTTTTCAATATTTCTAATCGCAATGGCTAAATCTGTACGTAGTCGATTTAAAAAAAAATTAATAGTTGCTATTTTTACAAACTGCTTAAATAAAAAAGGACCTTAAAAATAAAAACAATTCAATCCGTCGCCATTTTTAATAAAAAAGGCTATATAACGTAATTTTTTTAATAAAAGTTTATATAAAATAAGTTTAATATACACGTAATAAAATAACAACAACCCAATCCCTTTATTAATTAGTTATCCCTGTGAAAAAAATTATTAAAAATCACTTATTTTTTCGGCCGTTACAGTGGCCTTCCCACAATCACCCTTAACTTGTAATTTAGTATACGATGTCCATTTTACGCCTTTTATGGTATTAAATTAATATTTCAACGAATATACCATACTTATTAATAAGATATTAGTATTAATAGATAAATCACAAATAATAAATAGTACATATAAAAGATGCGTTTATTCTAGTTTGCTTACTTCATTGTTGTGGAATACAATCAGGTACATTTCTGTCGAAATTCTGAACGAAATCCTTCATCGATTATTTTAAAAATTTAACAAAATTTTCAGATTTCTAAGTAATTACTTTTATTAAACTTTTTCATCATTTTTAACGTTTTGTCTTTAGAACAAATAACGATACTTGTCAGTTGCTTCGTCTATAATGAAGTACACAAAATGTTCCCAACGTCGTTGCTAATATTTTGTAAAACCTCCTCGTATATTTGATCAGCATTTGTATTTCTTACGATTGCTTCTTATTGTAGTTCATAGCTTTTTATGTATTGTTATATATTCATTTTTTTATACGAATTAATAATTTTTTCACACACATTACAAAATAGATCATTTCATCTAATACACATATCAACAAACACCTCCGCGTCACCATCAATCTAGGCTCACGGTAGTTCTAGTCTGCATTTTTTGCCTCGTGGCATGTTAATTTTCACGTTACCACACAAATAAACCACAGAGTTCAAAAATACGACGTGATCCATAAAATCGCATAAACAGTGAAAATAAGATGAAATCAAACCCATAACAGGCCCCTGTGTAACATGCGGTGGCAGCGTCGTTGCTATAGAAACGCACATCGGCAGCGTCTCGATTATTAGTCCGTCTCTGATGCGGCTTGCCGAAATAGGCGTTTTAGTTATTACTTCTAGCAAGCCTCGATATATCCATTTAAGTTCTCCTGTCTACCTCAACGTACAAACATACAAAGACAGATTTCTATTGTTTACGTTCCAAGCTGAAACTATATATTTAATAGCTGACATAGTGGGCGGTCCTGAAACGCTTCTACTTAACTACATCACTATAGTAATACCATGATGAAATTAATTATAACTATATCCCGTCTCATCACGAACTGACTTCAGTAAGCCCGCAGGACGGAACGGAAGAACACCCCCGAGGCTACTGTATCTGGCTAACGGAGTAATTCGTTCTGTTATATTATTGAAATAGTAATGCCCTGCGGAGAAAAGTTGAGCAAACGAAATTCCGCGTGTGAAAACATATGCAATGATGAAATGAAGCTTCCGCTCGGTGAGGAAGCTTTCGATTTCATTGTAGCGTTTGTTCGGTATAAATGAAATTTTCAACGTTCTATAATAGACTTCAGATATAATTTTAAATTATCGCTATTGCTGTGTAGTAATAAAAACATATTTATATTGTTATTGAAAACAATTGCAAAGGTATTCAGTAACAACTAAATAACAATACTGGCCTTATTGTCCAACAGAAAAAGTCCATTTCTAAGACAAAAATGTGGAATACCAATAAATACATATGATTTGTATAATGATTCTTTGCGTGTGCATCACAGGTAACAATCGTATGAATCAATCAACTGACATTTTTGAACAGTGTGGTGCCGAAAACACATTTTAGGATAACAGTTAGTACAATACACATCCGTCAAACCTATGACAGAGTATTAAGAAGGTTATCCATAAAAACATTCAATGGAAGTGATACTTCCATCAAAATAAATGAAATAAATTCAACTAAAATCAAAATAAATGAAACAAAAATGAAATAAACTTTACATAAATATTGAGACGTCAATGAATCAAATTATGCAATAAAGCTAAGACGTGACTTCATAATTACATTTTGTTCGGCAAATTATTAACTGTCTATGCCGTACGTAGTTAATTGAAACATATGTCGCTAGACATACGTGCTGGAAATTATGTCATATTAGTAACAATTGCGAGTGGTGTAGCATGTGATCCGTGCGTCGTTACTAAATTGATACACGCGCAAAGATTCATTATACAAATTGTATATACAGTATTGACCAAAAGTAAATTGACAGATGTATATCTACATTAGAAATCAGTGCTATGGCATTATTAGTTAAAAATTCGTAGCCTTTTAATATTAAAATTAAATTGACCTACCGTTGGCTTTTATTTTAAGAATCAGAATCACTTGGTTAAGAATTATGACATGTGTTAAAGTGAAATGAAATAAACTAGTGCAGCTTGTTGCTGGACATAAGTAAATTTACATTTAGTTTTATTTGTTGGAACAGTTAATTTTTTTTGTGGAATAAGAACGTCTACAAGCTGTTGTGCAAACTATTAATTTATGAGTATCCTCGCAGTTAATTCTTAAAGTGCCAAGTGGAAAATCTTTGTCAGAAAACCTTTGCGTGAGGATTGTTCATGAGTACCAAAATGGTACTAAATAAAGTAACATTGCTAGGCAATTTCACGTTTTAAGACAGGTTGTTTCTGCATTGTTAAAGAGGTTTGATATTCGAGGCGTTGTAAGTGATAAGAAGAAATGTGGCCGTCCCCGAAAAACTACTGAACGATATGAAATGTATAAGTAAAATTTCATATACTCATACAGAAATTCAGTAAAAACTGAATTTCTTATATTTTATTACAGTATTATTCAGTATTACATACTGAAAATACAAGATTAAAAATAGAAAGCGAGAAAAAAAAACAGAAAAAAGGAAACGAAAGTTAATCAGGAACAAATATCAAAATAGATTTATTATCTGATTAAAGGACAAATTAAAAATATCAATGTTATTAAGACATTCATTATATGTATATATTTTTGGCATTAAGTAGGAGTTCCTAGCGGAATTCGTATTACATAGCCCTAAGTAAAACACACAGTGGCGAAGCGTCGATTTAATCTGAGAGTAGGCTGTCCTGAATTACAAGAGAGAGGGGAGCTGCTCATTTTTAATGCAATATATAGATATATTGAATAAACAACTTAACTATATTTTTTTGTATATCAATTCTATCGCCGCGTTTTCTTTTCTGAAAAAACATCTATAGTTCTTGAAGTAAATTGGTAGGTTTTGCCGGTTTAATTTTCCAGTTTATCTTCTAAAAATTAATTATTAAAATAACCACTCTTATTAATTAAAACGTATATTAAATTGGCAGTGTCTATGGCCGCCATTGTCCTTAAAGATAACACTAAACACTACGACTAACGACAGGTCAATATTATAGCCTCTGTATTACGCAAATTGATCGATCAGGCTAGCTGAATTGCGTACCATTTTTCGCGCACTATTTCATTGCATATTTACTAATATTTGTCACAAATCCGTTCTTCTTAGAGCGAAACTAGTTTCAGAATTGGAGTTGATGTAAGTAAGCAATACTTTTTTATGGCAGTTATATGAACGTCTTGTTTTAAGCCGGGTACTCAATAGCGAGTTGTAGCCGTAACTGTTGCACGTTAGTGTTACCAAAAATCATAGTGTGGACGTGGTTCGCGAGCCTGTCGCGAGCGGAACACGTTGAGCTTGCAGCTAGCCGATGACGACCAGGTACTCATTTTATAATTGTAACCGTTGCACGTTACTGTTACCAAAAATCATAGTGTGTACGTGGTTCGCGAGCCTGCCACGAGCGGAACACGTGCGGCTCGCAGTCAGCCGACGATTGTCGGTTTTTGCCGCTAATCAAAGGGCGCTCGCAATGCGTTCGTGGACGTCGAGAGTGAAGGTCGTTGCAATGCTGCGAGCCAACAAATATTTTCGAGCGTTTATCATGAATGAATGGTCAGAGGATAAGCGTCTTCTGCTGATAGACGCCTACAAAGAAAACCGTGTACTATGGAACCCTAAGGACAAAGATTATTACAAAAAACATTTGAAAGAAGACCCCTATTGTATTGAAAACTTGTAAAAGAATCACCAGTAGTTAAGTGTCTCAGCGTCACAGCTAACCTATCTTGAACCGAGACTACTTCTCGAAACGCAGTGTTTTTTGTTCTATCTTGGGCCCGATTAAATTTATTAGATATTCACAATCAGTTGGAGTCATTCTCGTGAATTTTTTGTAATGACCACTGATTTGTTGATTTTTCAAAATAAGAAGTAGATCACTTCTTTCCCGATACATTCGATTAATCCACCATCTTTATCGAGTAAAGCATCTATAAGTATGTATGCTGGACGTCGCTGGACGAGTGAAGATTGTTTCACGCGTACACACTAGAACCTCGTAACTGTATCTGTTCGGTTACAGCTACAGCTCGCTAGTGAGTACCCAGCTTTCGGCTCGCTGTGAGCCGACGATTGTCGGCTTTTGCCGCGAATCAAAGGGCGCTCGCAGTGCGTTCGCGGACGTCGAGAGTGGAGGTCGTTGCAACGCTGCGAACCAAGAAATATTTTCGAACGTTTATTCCTTTGATTTTAATTGTTTATCCTTTTATCATGAATGAATGATCAGAGGATAAATGTGTTCTGCTGATAGACGCCTACAAAGAAAACAGTGTACTATGGAACCCTGAGGACAAAGATTATTACAAAAAAGCATTTGAAAGAAGACCCCTATTGTATTGAAAACTTGTAGAAGAATCACCAGTAGTTAAGTATCTCAGCGTAACAGCTAACCTATCTTGACCGCGACTGCTTCTCGAGACGCAGTGTTTTTTTTTATATATCTTGGGTCCGATTAAATTTATTAGATATTCACAATCAGTTGGAGTCATTCTCGTGAAATTTTTGTAATGACCACTGATTTGTTTTTTTTTTTTTTGTAATAAGAAGTAGATCACTTCTTTCCCGATACATCCGATTAATCCACCATCTTCGTGGCCGCTTATTATTATCGAGTAAAGCATCTATAAGTATGTATTCTGCACAAGCGAGAGACACTTTGTCCGACATCGTGGAGTTACAAACCAACACTGCAGATAGATCCGGCTTGTCTTTACGATTACAGTGATGTAAACTTCTCGTACACACTAGAACCTCGTTACTGTATCTGTTCGGTTACAATTACAGTTCGCTTAATGAGTACGTTCGGTGGATGTCGCGAGTGAAGACTGTTTCACGCATACACACTAGAATCTCGTAACTGTATCTGTTCGGTTACAGCTACAGTTCGCTAGTGAGTACCCAGCTTTAGATGCCGGGAAAAACATTAAATTCTTAAACGCAGCAAGTGGTGTTGAATCTAGTTTGTGTAGAATGGTGTTGAATAGTTTTCTTTCGTGTCGCTAACATAGTTGGCTGTAAAGGCGGTAACTTTAAATTGCGTAAACAGTCACTCACTTGACTTTGATTTCTCATCTTAGTTCATATGACTATCGCTTTTGACGTAGGTAGTGGTAAAGTTATAACGGTCTAAGTATAATGTTATTATTATCCGTTCTAGTTTCGCAAACAAATTCAGCTGCTATCAGTGAGAGGTGTAGATACGCACCGTATATGATCTAAATCCTAAATCTCATAACATATAAATATTATAAAAATATTAAATCGAAGGCCATATAATCGCAACAGATAAACCTATATATTTGTTTTGCTTTACGAATACATTTAGTATTGACCGGTACGGTATCCCAAAAGACCTTAAAATCCCATGAGATCTAAATCCCGCAAACTCCAATGCCTCGATATTTTTCCTGTACATTTTTCCCTATATATGCCGGTTTAGTCGTAAAAGAAGGAATATGCTCACTGTCCGTGCCTATTAAGTTGGGAAACAGAAATACCAAAGCTTTGAGCCTCGCGCTGGAGTAAGCTATTGTGGTGCTGGGATACAAGGTAATATGTAAAATTGAATCTGTTGGAGATCTAGGACTTCAGGTCGCCATAGAATAGACAATTTATATAATGGATCGTTGCGCGTGTATCAATTTAGTGACGACGCACGGATCACATGCTACTACACTCGCAATTGTTACTAATAGGCCACAATTACCAGCACGTATGTCTAGCGACATGTTTCAATCAACTACATATGGCAGTTATTCATTACTATATTCATTACTCTGTCATAGGTTGACGGATTTGTATTGTATTAACTGTTATCCTAAAATGTGTTTTCGGCACGACACTGTTAAAAAATGTCAGTTGGTTGATTCATACGATTGTTACTTGTGACGCACACGCAAAGAATCATTATACAAACCATAGATCTCATGAGAAGACGGTTTGCAAAATCCAAGACTTAAAAGTATTAAAATACTTGAAAAATGTTCAAAGGAATATTCGGCAAGAAGTATAGCAAGACAATACAACAGTATTGGTATTTACTGTTATTACACAAGATGACGATTATATTTGCCGTGTTAAGAAACTTCAATCATACGTATCAATTATCAAGATTCACACAATTTGTATAATCTACTACACAATTCTACTACAAGAGAATTGGTCACGATAACGTTTTAAAGTTATAAGAATTTTAGATATATTAATAACATTATATAATGACAACAACGTTCTTGGTATTGTAAAATAAACAATACATTTTCTAACGTATTATTTGACAATACGCTCCTGGACAAAATTAAGACATCAATAAAACTTTTTATTATTTCTTATAATTTTTCTAAGTTCTAAATCCTTAAACATTTTATGTAAGTGGCCTAGGATATCCTAGGATATCTAACAAGGGATGTGTGGTTAATTTGTTAAAAGTTAGACAGTCAACAATTAGTCGAACAGTTAGATATTTCAATAAACTTGGAAGTTACTATAGAACCCCAGGACAAGGTCGTAAGAAGTCTACAGATGCAAGAGACGAGCGATATCTTAGGCAAGTCGCCTTAAGAAGCAGGCATTCTCCCAGTTTAGAGCTAAGCAGAACCCTAGCAGCAGCTCGAAATGTAGCAATTTATATAAATTGAATCATTGACGACTAGAAGCGAGTTCTGTTTTCGGACGAAACAAGAGTAAATCTTAATGCACCAGATAGACGTCAACGAGTCTAGCGGAGGCCAGAAGAGAGATTTGCTGTCTGTAGTATTTCTCCGAGGATGCCATCTTTTGGTGGATCAATAATTTTCTGGAGAGGAATTTGTTTCAACGGTCGCACGGATTTAGAGAGGTATTGGACTACCTTCGATTATTTGTATTCGAAGTGATCGTGAATATCGATCATAATCGATTGTGAATATTACAGCTATGGGCTGACCATAAGTCCAGATGCGAACCCCATAGAGCATCTATGGGATGCACTAAAACGATCAGTTTTAGTGTATTTTAGGCGCCTCATACCTAGCCCTATAACTCTTAGGGAACTCAAACAAGTCGTCCTTGTCGTACGGGAGGATATTCTCCTCAGGAGACCATTCACGAACTTGATCAATAACATGTCCAGATGAACGGAAGTAGTGATATTTTGTCTAACAGAGTTAGCACTAAAATATAGTGATTCAAATTGCTCGAAAACCACAAGGAAGATGCAAAATGTCCTCTATCTTAGGATATTGCCTTACTGCAGACCGATTTCGACCTTAGCTTGGGTCTTATCAGTGCAGTGTAAGTTAGTACCTTTGACAAGTGAGGCTCGCATCTTGTTGATGCCGGTAAGTTCTACACCAGTAGAACGTAATCAAGCGCCATCTCTCGGTAGTTTTGAAAACAATCTAAATCGAAATAAAGCTTGATCATCAATACAACGCAAAGTTTTACTTGGCAGATGGTAATATTATGAACTACTGAAGTGAGGAGATTATTATTCTATGATAAAGGACACCTTGCATCTTTCTTGTGGTTTTCGAGCAATCTGGATCACTGTATTTTAGTGCTAACTCTGTTAGACAAAATACAACAAGTTTCGCCAATAATCCAACGCTTGTCGTCGGTATGTAACCTGGAGAATAGCTATATTGGTCTAAATTGTTTAGTCCATATTGTATAAGGCGTTTGCAGATGGTGTGGAGTATAATAATCTCCTCACTTCTTCTCAGACTTAAGTAGTTTATTTTAACTCCCTCTTCGTTATGCCAATTTAGTTAACAAAACCCGAAGAAATTGTTAGAACTCAAGGTTATGAAAGATGATTAAAACTCTGTGTTTTAATCAACTCATAGTAAAACTGATGATTTTGAATAAAAATCAAATTGTTCGTACTTTGTGAAAAACTGGACTCGTTCTTTCTTAATATTGCAAATATACTTCATTATCATTCACATTATTTGATAACACAAGTAAGTGCACAAACTTTTTTATAGAAAGCTGCACGTTTAATACCAATTATCTAAATTTTCATCAGCATATCAACTAATGACGTAAAATAGAATAAGTAATAAAAACTTATGTACATAAGATTTCTCTTGAGTTTAAACTTTACTGCATGTGGTTGAAGCATATGGGCCGAGACCGTTTGGAATTAGTTTATGATGGAAGACACCTCGGGGTGGAATATATTGAGGGTAGATAATCTACGTTTATGTGCTTGCCTTAAACATATAATTTGCCAAATCTAAGGGAATTTCCTTCACGGAGGAGCTGTTCCTATATTTCACGTTCATCGTCTTAGAAAGGTTTTGCACGGTTCAATTTACATCATAGATAAATACTATTGGTTCATGGTAAGTATAAACAAAAAATCTATGTATAAAAAAGCAAATGTTTGTTGTATGTTTCTATGTTGCGACACCGGCCAACTAATCGTTATGAGATTTTGACCATAAATAGTATTCGTCAAGAGAAGTAACATAGGCGTAATACTACCCGGATCGGTGTTAGCGTCTCCTTCTTTTGTACATCGCTAACATTCAATATTAATTATATGTATTTTTGAAGTATTTTAAATTGTGGACTGTGGTTTTTTTATTTTGTATTATTCTTGTTGTATCTTTGGATTAGGAGTTACGATTCACTACACCGGTCACATTTCACTGATTTATTGAGAATATGTACACTAAATTACAAACTCATTCTACTGTACAGAAAATGCTGCCATTAGACACGCTGTTAAGTTACGTAGAGGATGGTTTGTTTCCCTGGATGGCTTCACCTCAGATGCGTACATGCGCATTGGATTTATGTTGATTGCATTGTCCTCAACAGTCGGTCCATTGTTTTATTTTTTATCAGCTAATTCCTGTTAGTTAAAATAAACATTTATATGGGAACTTTAAATAATACTGAAAATCTAGTTATAAGTACTTCTTTGATTATTTATTCGAATAATGTTTAGTCAAGTCACAATTTTCATCGAGTTCTAAAATATAGTAAGGATAATAAAGTGTTAAATTATTTTCTATATCAAATTTTCCTCACTTTAAAACTTCGTTGAGGTGAAATGATTATAGAGTAATAACTAATCACCGCGTACTCTGTTTTTGGAAATGTTGAGCTGAAATAACAGATGTCCTGGAATGTGTTCATCTTTTTGGTGAAGAGTCGGTTATTAAAAAAAAAATATATATGAAAATAACTATATGAATAACAGTAGATAACTATATGAATAACAGTTTAGATATGATTACATACGTATATAGTAGGTTCCTCAGCAGTATTTTATAGAGCCATTTGTTATTTACATTAAAAGTCTTTATGGCCATATGTCTCTCAAGGGAACTTTCTAAAGTCCTAAAGTCTAAGAGCAGGTAAAGCACAGTAGTCTTGCTCGGTCTGCACCCCTTCATTTAAAGCCTGACAATAAATTATCAGTAGGCATTTTTCATACACAAGTGGGGAAAAGGAAATCTTCGATTCTTTATTTTATAGATCATTTTAATAACCCAAAGCATATTGAGAAATTAAAGGGCTGAATTAAATGGACATTATATTAGTTACATTCCAAATAATTAATCACGCTTTTGAATTACTTCTATTTCATCTCGTTTTAGTTATGTTCGTTTCTTGCAATATTTTTGTTCTATTTTATTTTTATGAGTACGATACAGGCTTACGATATTGACTACAATACAGGCTTTTGCGAACATTGTCCAATGAAATAAATTCTTTCAAATTCTGCCACCATAGTCGAACGTAATTTGATGTTTATCTCATCATCCTGTCAGTATTTCGAAAATAATTTAATAAGATTAATGCGTGTATCCTACTCGAGTAACCGCTGATAATACCATACCGGGTTATTCTATAGAATATTTTAAATTTTTCAACATCAATCCTGTACTACTTTGATGGTCGTGAAGGTACTTTCTACAACTGTCAAATTATCTATATATTCAGGTCTAATATATTCTTAAGATCCTTTAGTTTTACACTTAGTGTTCTATCCTGATTGTCCAATGTAACTATTTTCATATGTGCACCAGAGTTCGTAGATCTCTTTTGTTAATTATTTACGGAAAATATGTCGGATAGGAGTATTTCTTCTAGTCACTCAAGAGAAGTAAAATAGACAATCATAAGCTGTTGAACTATTTTTCTGATCTGTTCTTATTCTCGATTATTTTTTGTATGTCTCCTTGTTTGGTGAGGAAACTTTTATCTCAAATTTAACGCTGTTTTATATTGTTCAAATCTACTATGATGTGTAATGGTACGATATCACACCCATTTATCATTTGGTGTGCGTTTTTTTTTTGCTGTATACTCTAAGAACTAGTTAACTATTGTGTATGTTTCACTACACATTTAGAAATGTTAACGCTTTTAAGGATGTGTATCCTGTTTGTTGTTTCTTTGGGATGTGTTCATAGAATGAACGCATCGCAGCTAACATTTCAATTTGTCTTTACCAAAGCATAGGGCTTCATCAAAATCCAAAATATTCCAAGAATAAATTATCAACTACTGATAGTGTTATCATTCCATTATTAGTTCATTTTTCTAGATTGTAATGATAGATTTAACCATATCTGGTTCAGTTATAGAATCAGATAAGCTGTAGAAACTGTAGAAGAAATCCGCAGGATTAGAAATAAGATAAACGAAAATTTTTAAACTAAAATATAGTACTGTGCGGCTTTTTTGAACATTTCTGAAGTCTTTGATAAAGTGTGATATGTCGGAATTTTTACAAATTATAAACCTACCTACCCGCTATTATGAACTCGACACTTTAAAATAAAATAATACATACACAATAATACAAATAATACATGCACTCCAATTTGTATCCTCTCATATCTGGCATTATGCAAAAGTAATGGGCTCGATTCGATATTTGACATATAACACGGCAATCCTTGTTTCTCATACCAACCCAGTTAGTATTTCAATAAATATCCAGACCAACTGAGATAATACACAAAACTGGCTTAAGAATTGATGCATGCGGAAAAATATCCACATGCTACACCTGCCAAATATACACATATCATCTTTATATTACGCCGAGAAACGTGTCCACCCATTAAAATCAACAACTGCGAAATACTTAGCTATCCATGTAGATAGGCGACTTACTTGGCAGACACATATCTTCACGAAACTTAACAGTTAGTCATCAAACTGGAGCAAATGTACTGGCTTATGGGACGCAGATCGCAATTATCTGTAGAAGTAAATTATTACTATATAAAGCCGCCCTCACACCTGTTTGGTTATATGGCATTCAGCCCTGGGAAATCGTCAGTTTCGAACATTGAAATCTTGCAATGGTTTCGAAATAAGATAATACTTGCCATGATCGATGCCCCAAGATTTGTACTCAACTGCGTTATTCAATTAGATATTTCTATTGCCTCTATTAAATATGTCATAGATCAATACTACGACAAATATACTAGGCACAAAAATTAAAGAGATGAAAAATTTTTAGGTGATTTTCAAAGGGAGAACTGTAACTGTAAAAAGGGAGAAAAGTAGTCGCAGAGCAATTTTAAAATAAGTTCCAAGTTTCTAGTTTTCAGATCTTGAATTCAAAATGTTTTTATCGTCAGCAGGTTTTGAGTAATCATAAGAAAACCGTCGGAAAAAAAATCAAAATTTTTGCTTCATTTTCAAAAGATCCACGAACTCCAATAAATCTTTCAGATAATTGTATTTTATTTAATTTAAGCGGTCTGAAAGCATTGTACGATGATTCTTTGCTGAGTTATCGTCGTTCAAAGCGAATAAGTCTGTTTTGACTTTGGTAATTAATTACTCGGGAAATAATTATCGCACCGAAAATTCAATCAGGGTTTTAAAAACTGCAAAGTATTCTTCAAAAGTCGTAGTTATTGGTTTTTTATAAAATAACAAATCGGTGCGAGAATGTTGATTGAGAGTGGGGTAAAAAATTGCGTATTTAGGGTAATTCGCTTAACTTGGCATGACTTTGCAAATAATGAAGAGACTATGGATATGGCCTATTTCTTTTCAACCTTAAAGTATCCCAAAGCAACCCTGAAAATTTCAAAGCGCTGCATTTTTTTTATTGTGTTCAGAATGATTGACCTTGTTGTTTTTAATAAAAATCAATTTCAGGATGAATTTTCATTTTTTGTTAATTTTTTGAGGTTGAAAATGTTTCTTTTTCAGCAATAATTCATTTTTTTATCAGAATATGTTACTTATTGTAAGACAAAAAATAAAAGAAAAACTATAAAAAAGTCAAAACTGACTCTTTTGCGTTAGATGATGATAACTCGAAATCATCGTACAAGGCTTTTAGATCGCTCAAATTAAAGAGGATAGAATTAAGTCCGTCGACCGTTTGAAAGTCAAGCAAAAATTTGGAACGTTTTCTTTTTTCGGATGGCTCTCTTATGATTACTCAAGAACTGCGTATGGTAAAACAGTTTGAATCAAAATATGAAAACTAGAAACTTGGAGCTTCAATTCTCTTTGCATAAAATTGCTCTGCTACTATTTTTCTCCTTTGAAAATCACCTAAAGATTTAAGATTGTTCTACATCCCTTAATTTTTGTGCATAGTGTATCATGATAGAACATCCCATTGTGCTATCTAAAAAACTATGCAAATTAACAGAGAAAGTGAGAAGACTGAACATCTTCCTCAGACTCCTAAGTGGGAAGACAAGACTGACCGATCTTGTAACTAATCTGAATTACTGTGTAGTATATACAATGTTTAGTATATTTAGCTGCTAATTTAGTAATAAAATTATAATATTAATATTATGTAGATGCGTTCAAGGGAAACTATCTACTTTATCGCGGAAACAGCAACGAGAGGAGTTTTCAAATTTCCTTTCACGTCAACGAGGTACGTAGACGGTTCAACTGCGACAGATTAAAATGACGAATTGGATATATGATATGGATATGCGCGCGTAAACGTCGGATTTTCACAAATATTTGTTTCCATATTGGGGAAAACTTTTCCGGCAGTGGCGTACGTTAAATACGTAGCTCGTAATACATACATTCAAATAAAGGGAAGTGATATATAATAATTTGGGTAATTTTACCCTTGTAAAATTACCCAATTAAGGATGAATGAGGATGTCGGAAGCTCCAAGTTTCTAGTTTTCAGATCTTGCATTCAAAATGTTTTACCATCAGCAGTTTTTGATTAATCATAAGAAAATCAGCGGAAAAAAAATTGGTGTTTGCCTTTCAAAAGGTTAATAGACATTTTTTCAGGGATTTCACCATAAAGCTTTTTTAGATAATTTTATTCTTTTTAATTTGAGCGGACTAAAAGGCTTGTATGTTAATTTTTCGTTGAGTTATCGTCGTTCAAAACAAAAAAGTCAGTTTTAACTTTTTTTGTAAATTTTGTACATGTTTTTTCATACAATAATCAACATTTTTTGGTAAAAAAAATATGGATTATTGCTAAAAAGCATTTTCAACCTCAAGAATGAATGAAAAATTATACATTCATCCTTAAATTGATTTTTAGCAAAAACGACAAATTCAATCATTTCGAGCAATAAAACACAATGAAATAAAAATCGCAATGCTCTGAAATTTTCAGGGCTTTTTTGGGATACTTTGAGGTTGAAAAGAAACAGCCAGTCAACATCCTTAGTCTGTCTATCCATTATTTGCAAAGTTTGCCAAGTTAAACGAATATCTCTAAATTCGCAATATTTTACCTCTTTTTCAATCAATATTCTCGCACCGGAAATTTTGGTTTTATCAAAAACCCATAACGATGACTTGTAAAGAATACTTTTCAGTTTTTAAAACCTTGCTTGTATTTTCTGTACGATCATTATTTCCCGAGTAATTAATTGCCAATGTCAAAACTGACTTTTGCTTTCAACGCGAAAAATCATCGTACACGGCTTTTAGACCACTCAAATGAGAGAGGATAAACTTATCTAAAAAAGCTTTATGATGAAGTAACTGAAAAAAAAAACTATTGAAGCCCGAAGAGCTTTTGACAGGCAATCAACAAATTTGGAATTTTTTCCGATGGTTTTCCTAAACTTAAAAAGTGCAGATGGAAAAATTTTGAATACAAGATCTGAAAACTAGGAACTTGGAGCTTCAGTTTGCTTCAAATTGCTCACAGAATTCACATAATACTCAATAAATTTTCATAAATAAATATACTTAAATATGATATTCTCCTGTAATGTCAAATATTGAAGTTTGATTGAGTGGCACACTTTTTCACTATAGTAATTAAAGAATACAAGGGCAGGGAACACATGTGACAATACGTTAGTCAGACAAAGAATAGAAGACAACACACTAAATATTTGTTTTTCCAGACGTGCGAAATATGGCCATGTAATCTGTCTGCCGTTTTTGTTCTAATAAAATATATAGAAACGAATTTATCATAGCGCCTCTCTGGAGTTTTCTATTGCTATTACAACATATATCTCTCTTCTTCTGATAATGTATTGTGTTGCTCAGACCATATTACGATTTTCAAATAAAAAACCCTTTGATTGATGTTCTCTATTAGGATGCCGGCCTTTGATGCCACTTTATCGTCTATACTGTCTAATGCCATAAAATGTGTGTTGATAACCGACCTACGTTTTTAATGAGAATAATGAGTAGTGCTTGTAAATATGTACAGGGTGATTCTATAAAACTATCCCAGAGATTTTATTTGAAAGGGAGAAGATAAACATATTCTGGAAACTGTACATTATAATGATTTGGGTGAGCTAGTTTGAGTAACATTTGTGATGGTATTTCGGTCAGTGATAAATTTGATATGTTTCTGGTGTATAGACAATGTGGTAAACAAAGTCGGGGAACATTTAAATAGCGTATTACCCGATCATAAAAATTATTCGAAGTTAAAGATAACTTTCAAATTAATATTATTTTGACCAGGAGAAGATATAGATAATAAGGATTTAAGTAATGATAACGTGTATTTCACGCCCCAGACTGTTCACCCTGTAGGTATAAGAAATGTGCATATAGAAAGCGATGAAGATCAGAATATACTATCCTAGGCTTCCGAGTAATTAAAAATTCTCAATAAATAAATCTATCATACTTTGACGACCATCAGGTGTGCGTAGACCCCATGAGTCTAATTTAGGACCGCCCTAATTTAACATCTTTATTAATGATATAGTGGTTGATATTACCATAAATTGTGTTTAATATGCCAATGACTTAATTTAAAATGATTTGGCAATGTTTCATGTTTGAATACTATACATATAGGAACTCAGGCTCATAATAGCTCGGTCAGGCATAATTTTACAACTAATAGATATTTAAATAAAAGTAATAACACTCTCAAAACTATTTTGTTAAAAAAATATTGGTAAAAAAGTCAGTGTTATTTTGTAGATCATACTGTGACAGCAGAAAAATATAAACAAATTTTAACAGGCAGTTTTCTATTGCCGTCAATACTAATATGTTAGACTCTGACACGCAGTACATTTTCTAGCAGGATGGTACTGCGAGTCACACAGCAAAAACCGTCGAAGCTGGATTTACAGAACATAATGTCCCTGTTATGGAATGGCCCTCTAGTAGTCCAGACATCTCGGCAATAGAAACATTGTGGCATAAAACGAAAAAACAGTTGCGCAAACATCCAGCTCGTTCAGTTCACGATCTATGCACCAAATTACAAGAAATTTGGCAAGCGTACACTTCCTGAAAAGTGCGCTAAGCTAGTAGATACTAACTAGTAGATAAACAGAATTAATGCTTTTATCGTTAATAAATGTAGTGTAACACAGTTTGGACGAAGTAGCCTAACTATTCTGAACCGCGAATCTTAATGTTTTTTACTTTTCCACACTCCTATATGCGGAAAAGTAATGTAATCGTGTAAAAGACAAGTGAAGAAACACATTTTTTTTGGTTTATTTTTCGTTTTTCCGCCTAAAAACAAAAAAAAATGGTTTTTAAAAATGTTTTGCTGTGTGTGTGTGTGTGTGTGTGTGTGTGTGTCGGCGTTGTCGTTGTCGTCGGCATTTATTCTTGTTAGCACAATCACTCAATTAAATCGTGTTGGATCGATCGGTTTCGACTGATTCTGATTAGGGATGTCTACCAGACGACATCTACTAATTTTGAGGTGCATAGGACACACCCCACCCTGTCCATGGGTCATGAGAAAACACGATGGTGGACTATTTGAAAAAAGTAAAACTGTCGCATAAAACACATATTATACATTTATGTGTTGGGGTTTATTTTTTCTCGGCCACTCAATTTCGATATAGAGATGTTCTACGCGCGGAGAAGTCCGTTTTAAGATTTTAAAACTATTTATTTTATTAACAAACTTGTCACTGACATCACAACGTAGTAATATTTCATCGTATTTAAGTTGAAAGTTTATACTTTGTTTCTGTTACCAATATTTGTCTTTAATTAAACAGTTTTGGGGGTGTTATTAGTGTTACTTTTACTTTAATATATTAATTGTAAAATTATGCTTGACGGAACTATTATCAGCCTGGGCTAATAATATTACAACAAAATCTGCTTAAAGGTGACGCATGTTGTATAAGCAATAAATCGTCTCTTAATAACATTAAATATGATATTTTATCCATAACATCTAAAAAGAACACGATATTTTATGTGTGTACACTTGAAAACAAAATACTTTATAGATCTAAAGAAATCATTATTTTATATGTGATATTTTTGATTACGTACCCTTGTACATTATCATCATAATAGTTATTATTTTAGTCGATTTTCCTGTTATACGTGTAATAAATAACCACTCAACTGAACTGTGCAACGTAATGGATAAATTAAATTTGTAATTATTCGTAATAGTGTAGGATTACTGTAATCAATAATTTCAATTAAATCATGGCAACAAATTAAGCTTCATGTATTTTCTTTTGATTTGGAACAGTTTGAATAATGTTTATTCAAACTGTTTCATAATATTATTAATGCTCCCGCATTACTAGACTAGACTAGGCTTTCGAGAAGAAAGTATAATTTATTGCCAGACTGTAAGAACTAACGTGCTGTTAAAGTCTAGGGTAGTAAGCACACATGATTTCGTTTACTTACCTACAGATATTTCAATTATATTTTCATATTCCTGCGTGTACAGCATATAAGAAATCCCAGCATGATTTTAACTAAGGCGCAAGAAACCGATGTTAGAAAAATATCACAAGAAATAATCGAGGACTGTTCTATTGACAAGGAATTTATGGAAACCTTTGCTTTACAAATATCGGCTACGGTTGTAAGAAATCTACGGGATGAGTTCGACAAAGTGAGTAAACAATTATACAGGGTGATTCAGCTAACCCGTTGATTAAAAGTTTATAAACTTCCCATTGGAATTCATTTTTTAAAATTTGGAATCAGGGGTTAGCGAGGACGATCTATTCAACTAAAGTATTTTTGCTTTTCTGACAATTCCGATTATACCGGAAGTAGCTATCAACTTTCTTATTTTAAATAGAACACCCAGTATATTATTACATTTTTGAATTACCCTGCTGATTTTAAATGAACTTTCTTAACAATTCCCTATACCTATCTTCAGCAGTTTTTGAGATATTTTAATTTTTTTGAAAAAATTAGGTTTTGTAGTATCCCATTGGAATGAATTCTCGTCACTTATCCAAAACAAAAGTTATAGTAGCAAATTTTGGGCTGTAATTAGGCGGACTATTAAGCTTTCAGGTGATGTAGTTTGATTTTCTATTATTTACAGAGTGTCCAAAAAATTTAGTTCATTCTGATAAACTTTAACTGCTCAAAAGTCAATTTTCTTAAATGAAACACCCTGTATTTTATTGCTTTCTGTGATGGAGAATTAAGTTATATTTCAATCTGTATTAGGATTCCCTATACCTATCTGCTACCGTTTTCTTGCTATCGAGGTATTTTTTATTCGATACCATAGTTTTCCATTTTATTAATTTACTTCTGACCAGCGAGCCATGAAAATTAAAACAACGTAACATTTATATTAATTTTTTATCATAAACAATGGTGCAAACTTATTGAACAAAAAAAATGATCATGAATAAAAAGCATATTTTAAACGATTTGGAACTTACATTAGCCTAAACAATAAAACATAATAACAATAATAACTAAATGTTAACAATTAGGTCTTATTGGTGTAACAACAGTTCTATGTGCCGTCCGTTGTGTTATAAGCACAATGAAACTCGTTTATTAATCTCAACGGTCGTAGATTTCAATACCATTCCTTCATCTAGTTCGGTGAAGGCAGTTCTAACTCGATGTAACAAGTCATCTCTGGTATTGACGGGCGTTGAGTAGACTTTACTCTTGATATGGCCCCATAAAAAAATCAAGGGGTGTTAGATCGGGTGATCTGGGAGGCCATAGAGCCGGACCATTACGCCCAAACCAGCGATCTTCAAACATATTTGTTAACTCATGGTAAACTTCATGGGTTGAGTGGGCTGGAGCGCCATCCATTTGGTACCAACACGTATTTAGAATATTTAGTGGCAAATTTTCCAAAAAATTTGAAACCACCGTTCTAAGAATTTCTAGGTATTTACGAGAATTTAAATTTTCATCATACACTTCAAAACACGCGATTATCCATCATTAAACAAAAAACATTGAAACTAAATGTATTTTGAAAGTTACCTGCATGCACCATTCGTGGATTTTGTTCTGCCCAAACATGCCAATTCCTCCTATTTATTATCCCTTCTCTGTTAAATTTTGACTCATCGGTGTAAATAATTTTGTTCAAAAAATGTGGGTCCTCTTGCGTTTTTAATAAAATGCTTTCGCAGAATGCCACACGTCGTACCTCGTCACCTTGGTGGAGAGCTTGCAGTTTTAAAATGAAAAAATCATGCATTTTATGTTTTTCCAGAATTATCTGTATTGACGAGTAATATAGTCCGAAATCTTGTGACGCATGGTATCGAATAAAAAATATCTCGATAATCAAGAACTCAAAAGTTCTTCTATTTAATTCAAATTATCACTTATCCCCTGTATTAATTTACCTCCAAAAATATAATTCTCAACGCGTTTCAAATAAACAACCACACGGTATTGTTATAGCAGCTATAAATCTTACCGTTTTAATTTTATTATTCTCAAAAGCTATTATTTGCGACATTATAAAAATATATGCAACTCATATAAAATCTCTTTTTACATTTATGTATTACCATGTTTATGGCCTTTTCCTGTTATAGAAAAATAACGTGGTATTTTAATTTCAAACAGTACACAAACGTTTTAATTACTATATTATGCCGTTCCTTCAGCTATCTCTAATTTTAAATTTGCATACTCGAGTCGTTCTCTTACTATCTATGCCGATTCAGGGCATTAAGGAGTTTTATAGAAATGCACATAAAAATGAGCATAATATGAAAATGGATAAAAGATTTTGTTCGAAAGCTTGATGGACTCATTGAAGTCTAATCAACATCCATATTTCCAGCGAAGAGATATTCCAAGTGTATAGAATGCTCATCCTTGATAAACTCCGATGGTTTCCTACCCTTCGGTTTTCAATTTCCTAAAGCCGGGAATTGTCTATTACGATGGAACTTTAAACTTTCCACTTTGAAGGATGCCGTTCAAAACAAACGGCAATTGCTATTATGTGGTCTCGCACATTGATCTTTGTTGGGCATTTTTGTAGGGAATTGCATTAAATATTGAATTACAATAAGAACCAGTATTGGAAATGTATAAAATGTATTCTATGGATGTATTTTTTTGTCACAATATATGGCAGGCGATTACAGTCTAAGAAAGATTTCTGTCAGTAACTTATAAGTCGGAAATCCAGAAAGGAACTTATAAGTTACTGACAGAGATCAGCTGTATGTCGTTCGGTTCCGATCCGGGACAAATGTCGAATCCTACCTGTGGCTGGTTTTATTTTTTGAAACCTTATCTGATCGTGCAGAAACACGAGAAAGGGGTCGAGGATCGCTTCTGGGTATAATTCAATGCCTGCCGGGGCTTTAGCCCGAGGAGTAGTTGTTTCCTAGAGCGATTATGTAATAGCTTTGCTATTCGGGAACTACTTTGATAGCCGCTTGGCGGCTTGGTGGTTCCTTTCTCGATTTCCGACTTATAAGTTACTGACAGAGATCATTATGGTTCACTAACCATGAATTGAAATAGTTATATTACTGCACCTGAACAAAGTTTTGGTATAAATAAAAATTAGAGGTACTTTAAAATTAGTTTTAATAATCTCCCGATGGTGCCAACTTGTTGGCTAAACGTGTAATCTTTCGGTGTTCCTGAACAATTAGTGTTTTGTTTTTGTTGCTGTATCTAAGGTTCCAGTCCCTTCCCAGGGCACACAACATTGTGGTATTTATTGTACTCGTACACCGCGCCAGAAAGATTTCCGAATATAACTCAAACTTGTGTTATTGCATCGAAGCGTCCAGCCCTCTCCTTCAAACTTGATAGTTTCCACTAACATATATACTTTATCCAAAACTCATAGCTATTATTTTCAAAATTGAAAAAGATTTACTTCTACAAGGCAAACATCAACAATCAGTACATATACTAAATTAAACGTATTGCTTGAAATTCCTCACGATACATCACGCAATTCCCCAGATTTTCATCAAGCATCTGGCTTTAAACAATCATGTCAACCATTCTACAGTTAGAAAATTCTTGAAAAAAGAAAAGTTCCACACTTATTAATTTATAACTTCAATGAAAATTTGAATGGTACTAAATATTTTAGTTTTGTTCCAACTTTTATCAGTTCTTTGTTCAAATAATAAGGATCATGATGTTCCCCTTCAAAAAATTTGGTTTCAACAAGATAAAGCTTCTCCCCATATTTGTGTTGATGTCGGGAAATTTTTTTAGATTCTTTTCCTGGCAGAGGTACCAACTGAATGGTCCCACGCTCATATCGTTTAACCCTCCAGTTTTTCTTCTCGTGGCGTTAGCTAAAGTGGCCGGGTGTATTTTAAAGAAGCGGAAACTAGTAGCCACAAGAATGTAAAACGAAAACCAGCAGCCCGGAAGTTATTAATCGGTTAATATAGAGTATTTACACGCGGGACAGTTAATGTCAGATTAGAATTTTGAACAACGTTATGGTTTATGTACATTTTTCTCAAAAAGAAACATCTATGTTATAAATAGTAGACAGGAAACCCCTAATATGGGATGCCATTGTACTCAGAAAAGGAAATAAGATTTAGTTAATTTAAAAATATAATTACGTTATATCTCAACACAGTATCAGAAAAAAATTGTCAATTAGTCGATATTTTTTTAATAAATAACGATAACATGCTTTAGAGTTCTAAAAAATCATTTATTAAAAAAAATAGGAATGCTGTACACAATTTTATCATAATGCATGCTGGTTTTATGTACCAACATTATGCATAAAATAATTGCATCTCACTGTCTATCAAAACAAAATTAGAATAATTCCGTGCGCCATGGCGTGTGTAGTATTTTATGAATACTGTACGAAATTTTATTATGAATGTAATTGTTCTTAGGTACTCATAGTAGTGAGAAGTGACAGTATCTCAGTCCATCAATAGAAAATTTTAATAATTCCATTCACTAAGGCTTATGCAACATTAAAGAACTATTTGATTATATATTATAATTTGTATCTCTATTCTCTTTTGGTATGCATTACAAAATACAATAAACAGTTATTAAATCATTAAGCTTACCATATCTACACTGCAGGAATTCAGTTATGTTCTTTATTGCAAGTATTTTTAAGGCTTATCATTATAATTCTGGGTAACTTGAACCTAAGTACTGTCGAAAGCTTCGACTGTTTCCGGCAAAGATGCAGACGTAACGAAATATCGCCCAATTCTATAACTATTGAATTAGTTATTGAATATTTGTACTCAAGTAAATGCACGTACTAATTGTTACATGTATTCAACACAAGATATAAATTGAATTAATTGTTATTAAATTAGTCCAATTATCCAATTACTAACGAAGCAATCTGATACTTTTATAAGGAAACCAAGTTTTTCATTTCATACTTCGTTGTCTATTTATACAAATATGTACATAGTACTCTGACTAAAATACAAATTATTTCCCTGTGGGAATCCCCTAAAGGGAATTTCTAAAGAGATGAAAGCAGACCGTTTTTAAATTCTCCTCAACATTTGAAGGGAATATTTTATAACAAAGTATAAAGGTATTGCGGTCTGCGTAGTTCGAAGGGAGAAACCATCTATAGGTCATTTAAATCTGCAAATCGTACCAACGTGTATGGGAGCAATGAAGTTTCAAGGGTTCATGGAGAACGTGATTCCCTGACTTGGTCATCAAACTGGAAAGGGGTCCGACTATATTCCGGGAACAAATGAAAAATAAGAGTTAAGCGGAAAGCCTATGTCCGGGATTAGTCCAGTGCCGTTCTGCAACTGTCATATTCAGGAAAATTAAATTGGCGACAAATATATTTTATTTAAATTGTAATAATTTTATACGAAAAGAAAACCACAAAAGTAATATTTCAAGAACAAGCTTAATTAATTCATTCGATTGACTCGTACAAATTTTTTTCTTATAATAGTATTTTGGGGTCTTATGTTGTATGATATTTTGTGTAATATTTTTAAATATTATTATATTAACTCTGGTAACACCACTTGCTCATGGATTCTGCACTTAGAGAGTCTCAAAAATAGAGAGACAGACAGATATCTGGACTGTTCTGATCACATGAGTCTTCCAAGGAGTTATAATATGTTACTACCATGTAACGTAACTGAATCCATGTCTAATTTTACATAATAACTGTACTCAACATGGGGCATTATGACACCAATTCACATATTTTCTATGATTAAATGTTTCATTTACTGCCGCTATCTTGCCAGCGATGCTTTACTTACAGCGCTTATAACGCTTGCTCAGTTTAGTTACACAACATTTATGTTGTGGAAGTTATGCCCTCACAATAGCTTTAGAATATTTTTATATAACATTATTGAACCGATTTCCGACTGATATGTTACTGACATAGATCGGATCGATAAAGATGTATACACCCCACAAATTTCATTCGCATTTGTCCTGGATCGGCGTACCGTGTATGGCACTGATGATAACTAATAAGTTCGAAACAACTGTATGTCGTTCGGTTCCAATACGGGACAAATGTCGAATCCTACCTGTGGCAGGTTTTATTTTTTGAAACCTTATCTGATCGTGCAGAAACACGAGAAAGGGGTCGATGATCGCTTTTAAGTATAATTAAATGCCTGGCGGGGCTTTAGCCCGAGGAGTAGTTGTTTCCTATAGCGATTATGTAATAGCTTTGCTGTTCGGTAACTACTTTGATAACCGCTTGGCGGTTTGGTAGTTCCTTTCTCGATTTGCGACTTATGTGTTACTGATTATTGAACCCTTTATTAATTTGTCATCCCATTTAGGGGTTCATCAATGGAAATTTATAATAGAAATAATAAATCTGCTAATGTAGAAAATATCAAAAATAAATTGAAAATTAACAATAACAAGACGTTACTGTTACAGAACTTAAAGATTTAGAAAGTCAAACTGCTTTAATATATGAAATTTTCAGCTGTAGGATGTTTCATTAAGTTAAGATTTATTATGTCCAGTTTCGATATGTTATGTTTTATTATATGACCTAAGTAAAAATGATCAGGTCTCCTTCGTTGACCTTAATGAACTATCTTGTATTCCCTTACTTAAAACAGAAATTTAAGAGCTCTTGTATGTAATTTACAAAAACTAGAACAAACAATTATTAGATTATGTGCCTAGTCCTAGATGTTGAACATTGAGGGAGATATTCTTAAGAATTATTGGAATTTAATTTTTTTTCACAGCATTATCAGTACCTAAAATTTGTGTCAAGTAATAGTGACACCTATTGTCATAAATGTTAACAAAATTTCTTCACGCAATGTTATCCTGATATATTTATTTATTCCATTATTTTTTTAACATCCAAAACTGCAGGATTCTTTTATATTCTTAGGTGTATTGTAGAAAATAGCAAAGATCTGTGATATATTAAAAGTAGAAATCCATCTAACATAAAATATTCTCAACCAATCACTATTATATAAAATCTTGCAAAGGTTTTCGAAATATACACCCTTATCTTGGTTTGCAACCCGTTTTATCTCCTAATCAACATGGAGTCAAAGCAAAACACTCCACAGTTACTAATTTAGCAGAATGTATCCAGATAATCTCAAATCACATGAATAATAAAGATCAAATAGATGTATAGAGTACTGATTTTTCGGTGACTTTTGACAACGTGAATCAATATAATAATTTCAAAATTAGAATACGAATTCAATAATCTTTTTCACTCAGTAAAATCGTATGATCCAGACGTACATTTGATTCATATAATGGCTTTAAATCCGAGCAATTCTTAGCATCCTTTGGAGTACATCAAAGTTCAAATTTGGAATCCTATTCTTTATCTTATTTATTAACGTCTCTAATACTTATGTCATATCATTTTTCCGATGACTTAAAATTATTTTTAAATATAATCAATTTAGGTGATCACTTGAGGTTGCTAAAACGTAACAACCTTATTGTATCGTGGTGTTCGGAAAGCAGACTATCAATAAACATAGATAAATGTGAAATTAGCACCTATATCTTAAAGAAGCAACAACTAATATATTAATATTCTCTTGCTGGCACAGCTGTAAGACGTTCTGAAAATATAAAGGATCTTGGTGTGTATTTTGATGATAAATTATCGTTCATCGTTCTCTGGATATATCAACCATATGACTCTTAAATCCTTACTTTTGATCAGAAACACGACATCGTTCGACATTGCTAGTGCAAAATGTTTATATTTTGCATTAGTTCATTCGAAATTAGAATATTTAACCTTATTTGGTATCCCCGGTATGTAAGTCAAATGAATCAACTTGACTATATTCAAAAGTATTTGTCATTTCGAATAGACAATTGGTACCTAAACTTACGACCTTAATATGCTTCTACAAAGATATGACATCCTGTCATTGAACTCTAGAAAGATGCTTAGTAGCGTTTCATTTTTAACTTTGCCATAATAATATAAACTTACGCGCTTGGAAATCGGCCCAATGTTAACTTGTGACTTTAACTACATTTTTTTAGAGACTTCATTAGATCAATAAAAACAAAATGCTGTTTGAAAGACATTTTAATGTATGCTTTAATATGAAGTTAAATGTATTTTGGTTTCTTAGACTTAACATAGTGAATTTAATACATGAAACAAATTAACTTTTTTTATTACTAAAAGAAGTATCGTTATTGACACTTATCTAAATTAACACTTAATTTTCAATAATGGGTCTGACCCCCTCTTGCCCTAATAACATCTCTCATGCGATTAGGAGTAGATCTAATCAGGTTCGCTATTGTTTCTTGTGGGATGTTAAGCCACTCTTCTTGTACTGCAGCAATAAGCTCAGGGATCGAGGTTGTGGCACAAGGTCTAGCTCGAATTCTTCGTTTTAGCTCGGGTTTAGGTCGGGACTGCATGCTGGCCACTCCATAACCCGAAATTTTTGCGATATGCGGCCTCGCATTGTCATGCATAAAAATAAATTCCTCTCCAATGTAGCCAACGTAAGGTACCATGATGATGATGCAGGAACCACCTTCATAAGCAGTCCGTTCTTCAACGCAGCATTCTGCAAATCGCTGTCCTAGTCTCCGGTACACTTTTCTTCTTCTGTCGCTACCATAGAGGCACATCCTGGTCTCATCTGAGAACAGAACAGACCCCCCACTGTTCCAATGTCCAATTCAGTTGATCTCGTGAAAAACGCAAGCGTGCTTAACGATGAGCTGGGGTAAGTTTTGGACCACTCGCAGGTGTTCTAGGGCTCAAGTTACTCAGGTTAGGTTACAGGTATCTTCGTCTTACTGTCCACTGACTAATAACCACTCCTCGTATTTCACGGAGCTGTTGTTGCACTTGAACCGGATTAAGGCGACGATTTCTTAATGTTGTTGACACAATAAAGCGGTCATCACGCCTTTGTAAATCGCTTTCTGCCTGTTTCAGGTCGCCTATAAAAGGATCCAGTCTCCTCATAACGTTGGCACATTCTTCGAACCACTGCTCGTCATATTCAGTTGTTGAACAACAGGTCGTTGGCTAAGTCTATTTTCGATTAAAGCAATTACTTGGGCTGCTTTTTCACGATGTAGTATGCATTAAACTAACAAATTTGAAAACTAATTATGAAAAACGAATAATGTGCAAAGTTCAATTGCAAAGGCAGTAATTTCAATCTGTCGCAAGTTTGCTCATCATCATTAGGTCATCAGTCCTAAGACTGGTTGGACGCTAACCTCCAGGTTCTCCTATCTTGTGCCAACCTACGCATTTCGCTAATTGTGCTACAACCCACATCCCTTACTATTTGCGAGCAGTAGTCTAATCTAGGCCTACCTCTGCCTTTCTTCACTCCTATTTCTGCCTCCAAAATATCGCGGACTACTCCCCCATGTCTCAGCAAGTGGCCTACCATTCCATCTCTTCTCATCTTTAAGTTTTTCCACATACTTCTTTTCTCGCCGACTTTCTCCAGTACTTCTTCGTTTCTAACCCTATCAGTCCATGGTATTTACATCATTCTTCGGTAACACCACATCTCAAAAGCTTCTAATTTCTTCCTACTTGCTTCCCCTACCGTCCAGGTTTCGCAACCGTATAGTGCCGTGCTCCATACATATGTTTTCAAAAATCTCTTCCTTGTTTCTAAGTTTATTACCCCCGAGCATAAAAGTGCTTTCTTTTTGTTAAAAGCTACTCGACCCTGCGCTATTCTTTGTTTTATGTCTTTATCGCTTCTTCCATCCCAATTTATTTTACTTCCTAAATAAGTGAAGTCTTTAACTTCCTCCAATCTTTCATTATTAATTTGTACTTTCGTTTTTGCTCTGCTCTCGCGCCCTCTGCACACTAACACTTTAGTTTTGTTTTTATTCACGCAAGTTTGCTATTTTCTAAAAAAAAAAATTTAGTTAAAGTCACAAGTTGACAGTGTGCTGATTTCTATGCACGCAAGTTTAGATGTACTCGCATTATTAAGCATATTTAGTATACGTTCGTATATAGATTAGGCTCTCGTGAGGAAAATATGTTTTATTACTAGACTGCAAAAACTTACGTGCTGTTAAAATCGTGTTTGTAATGTCACAAAATTTTAATGTAATATCTTGTGATTTGAACATTTGTACTCACGGTGAGTTACTATCTTTAGGGAGGTTTAACAACAACTATTGTTGCTGTCTGCAGTTGCCTTATGCTATCGTGTAAATTATAATTTCATTACATATTTAAGTGAAAGTTATTTAGAAGTTACTTTATTTTTAAGTGAATACTTCTTTGGCGGCGTTCTGATATTTGATGAGAATGGAGAGTGAATTGGAAAAAAAATATCATGTGCAGCACAGTGCACGTGATAGAAGTGAATACTTCTTTAGAGTAGAGAATGAGAGAGATTAAGAGTGAGATATTGAAAGAGAGAGAGAGAGAGAGAGAGAGAGAGAAAGGGAGAGGGATAATTTCAAAAGAAATATAACAGTATAAAATTTATGTAAAAAATATTCGGTTTATTCATTATCTACACTATCATCGGCTGGTGGTTTAATTGGTAATACTGATATGATTGGTTTGTGATAACTAAAATATGAAATATATGTTCGTGATTCGATGTTTTCTAGATAACGTGTAAAAATTGCATCTATTGTTGTTCCGGATTTTGTTGTTGATTCTTTGGGATTGTTATTTATAACAAAATTTCTCGAAGAAAGTTAATCAACGTCAAAGAATCATTGGATCCGAAATTTACATTGAAATCTCCCCCGAGAATCAAAGGGATTTTGTCTTCGCCTCTTCCAAGTGCATTTGCACCTGTGTGGCTATAAACCAGTAAGGAGCAGTGAATGAAATATATTACATCTTCTAGATTTTAACAAGTTAAACGGTTCAAGGATATTATCAAATAATCACAGAACACAGATGTAAATAACGTAAATAATTACAAAACACAATGATAAATATTCGGTACACACGCGTGCTGCTTCAGCTGTTAATATATAGCGCGTAATATAATCTGGACGCGTACATCTAATTCGCACGCATGCGCGACAATAGGGAGACGCGGATAGTCTAAACTGATATATATGATGTATTGGATTTTTTCCAATTCACTCTCCATTCTCGTCAAATATTAGAACGCCGCCAAAAAAGTATTCCAAAAAATGTAACGTTTCGAGATTTCTTTACACGAGAGAGAAAAGAGATATAACGTAGAGAGAAGAAGAAAGAGAGCTATACATCATATATATCAGTTTAGGCTATCCGCGTCTCCCTTGCGTGTGTACCGAATATTTATCATTGTGTTTTGTAATTATTTACATTAACTTAGAAACAAGGAAGAGATTTTTGAAAACATATGTATGGAGCACGGCACTTTACGGCTGCGAAACCTGGACGGTAGGGGAAGCAAGTAGGAGGAAATTAGAAGCTTTTGAGATGTGGTGTTACCGAAGAATGATGAAAATACCATGGACTGATAGGGTTAGAAACGAAGAAGTATTGGAGAAAGTCGGCGAGAAAAGGAGTATGTGGAAAAACTTAAAGAAGAGAAGAGATAGAATGGTAGGCCACTTGCTGAGACATGGGGGAATAGTCCGCGATATTTTGGAGGCAGAAATAGGAGTGAAGAAAGGCAGAGGTAGGCCTAGATTAGACTACTGCTCGCAAATAGTAAGGGATGTAGGTTGTAGCACAATTAGCGAAATGCGTAGGTTAGCACAAGATAGGAGAAGCTGGAGGTTAGCGTCCAACCAGTCTTAGGACTGATGACCTAATGATGATGATTTACATCTGTGTTCTGTGATTATTTGATAATATCCTTGAACCGTTTAACTTGTTAAAATATAGAAGATATAATATATTTCATTCACCGCTCCCTACTGGTTTACAGCCACACAGGCGCAAATGCACTTGGAAGAGGCGAGGACACAATTCCTTTGTTTCTCGGGGGAGATTTCAATGTAAATTTCGGATCCAATAATTCTTTGACGTTGATTAACTTTCTTCGAGAAACATTTGGTCTGCTTATAAATAACAATCCCAAAAAATCAACAACAATATCCGGAACAACAATAGATGCAATTTTTACACGTTATCTAGAAAATATCGAATCACGAACATATATTTCATATTTTAGTTATCACAAACCAATCATATCAGTATTACCAATTGAACTACCAGCCGATGATAGTGTAGATATTGAATAAACTGAATATTTTTTCCACAAATTTTATATTGTTATATTTCTTTTGAAATTATCCCTCTCCCTTTCTCTCTCTCTCTCTCTCTTTCAATCTCTCACTCTCAATCTCTCTCATTCTCTATTCTAAAGAAGTATTCACTTCTATCACGTGTACTGTGCTGCACATGATATTTTTTTTAGTTATATACTTTGCACATATATACATATTTATGTTTCTATTTGTATTCCATATTTTGATCCTATTAACGGATTTTTTCTACTAGGCAATGAAGGCATTATTCTTATTACAGTGGAATATATTCATAAGAATAATATTATCTAAATTGAGTATTAGCGGTTGTAGAAACCATCCCATTAATGTGTATTGGGATTTCAAGACAAGCGATATGACCTCTGGCGACCGAATGCTGAAATAATCTCTAGTACATGATTTCCCAACCTCACTTTCTGGTCGTGTTATTTTCGATATTTTACAGCATTTTTGGCTATTTTCCTGGATTTTAAAATTATTGTAATTCTTGTTATCGTCAGTTGTTATATTTATTATCCTTTTACACTATTATAGTTTTTGTGACTGAAAAATTGAATTGTTCTGTCGGTTACGTCTGGTAAGTAGGTACTTGTTATTATAAATATTTTTAATGTACAATATTGTTATTTTAGAACGAACTGTCCAAATTAGAGGAGATATTAAAAACAATTGACCTACGCCTGGTCAAATAAGAAGGGGAAAAGTATAAGGCAGTGCCGATTAATGACGTCTGAAATGACTTCTTCCAAGCTTTCGAACACGAAGATTACTGTTGTGTTCCTCAATGCCATACCTGGACCAAAAAGGACCCTGAAGAGAAAATGAGTTTTCATCTTTTTCCTAAAGAAAATTCAGGAAAAGTCAAGTTTGAATCCAGAATGGGAAAGAGTTAGTGGATCGAAGAAAAACCTGGATAATTAGACTACGCATTGGCAAGCCTGTGACCAAATTTATGAAAGTGTGCTCTCTACACTTCGAGGCAGAATCTCTACACTTCGAGACAGAAGATTATTTTAACGAAGGTAAAACTTCTAATCTATGATTTCAAACATTTAAAATATATTTTTTATTTTTGTAAGGACAAAAATCGGAAAATAGTGGTCGTGAATTAAAAAAAAAACAGCGGTTCCTTCTCAAAACCTTCCGACACCTACAACAGTGTCCTCTACCTCGAAGATACAATCTTCACACTCGTATCGGGGTGAAAGATACCGGAACAGACATTTGATGGAAGCTCATCGAGTTGGTCCATGTGGTCAATCTGAAGTTGTCGAAAATAACACTGAATCTGCAGACAAATGGCAACCAACTTAATGTGAAAAGAGCTACAATCTGTTCTGCCATGTAAAATAATGTGACCAGCATTTAAAACTCTTCTCCTTCAACCACATATCTTGCATATATATTTCCACCAACATAGTTAATGTACTCTACTAAACTTAGAGTTATTTGGGCCATGTTCATTCTAAAATAACAATATTTTACATTAAAAATATTTTCTAATCAAAAATGATAATACCTAAGACAGACAAAAATGATAATACCTAAGACAGAGACTCCTAATAAGTAGGTACTTACCAGACGTAACCGACAGAACAATCCCATTTTTCAGTCACAAAAACCTATAACAGTGTAAAAGGATAATAAATATAACAACAACTAACGATAACAACAATAACAATAATTTTAAAATACAGGAAAATAGCCAAAAATGCTGGAATATATCGAAAATAACACGACCAAAAAGTGAGATTGGGTAACCATGTACTAGAGATTAATTTGCGAATAATTCGTCATGACGCTGCGATCTTAATTTGAATTCCCAATAGAAACCTAATTGCCAAAAGTACCTATAATTTGTATAATGGATCTTTGCGCGTGTATCAATTTAGTGACGACGCATGAATCACATGCTACACCGTCGCAATTGTTACTAATATGCCACAATTACCAACACGTATGTCTAGCGACATACATATGTTTGGATCAACTACGTACGACATAGGCTAGAATAATTTGCCAAACAAAATGCAATTATGAAGTCATGTCTTAGCTTTATTGTATAATTTGATTCATTGGCGTCTCAGTATTTCTGTAATATTTATTTCGTTTTTGTTTCATTTATTTTGATTATTGGTTTTGATGGAAATATCACTTCCATATTGAATATTTTTGTGGAGAACCTTTTTGTTACTCTGTCATAGGTTGATGGATTTGTATTGTACTAACTGTTATCCTAAAATGTGTTTTCGGCACGACACTGTTCAAAAGTGTCAGTTGATTGATTCATACGATTGTTACCTGTGGCGCACACGCAAAGAATCAATATACAAACCATATATATTAAGTTATACCTTGGTTGTAGATCCATATGAAAATGAATGCATACGCAATAGCTTGTTGGATCTGTTGGAGAATATTTTTTTGTAACTTCAAATAGGCAATTCGATAGTTACCTTTCCCAATATAGAAAACCTTCCTACGATAGTTCCTTGGTCCACAGTATACTAGAATATAGATGACGACATTCGTTATATTTTTATACGATATTATTAAACAAAAATGGTACAACTTACTTTACTTATCATCCTCATAAATGGTGATTATGAAACTTTCCATACTAATTGTATTTTACGATTATCAAACAGCCATATTTTGTGCCGCCTCTGTAGTATATATGTCGACCCTCTTTGACAGAAACGTAAAAACACACTGGTGTACATAAACATAAAACCCTCCGTCTATTAGCCGGCCAATAAAAAATTTTAAATGGACTTTTAAAATGTTTTAAAAAGTTATTAAAAATTCAAAAGGGACGCTAAAGTACCTCGAAAGCTAAAACGTACCGGATTTATGCTTATGCATGAATAAATACTAAATGTTTACTTAATGTGTGAGGGATAAAATACATTCCAAATGGAATTAGTGTACAGTTCGGAATTTTCGAGCAGAGAGGAAATGTATGACGGTCGTTCGTTAGGGAAATGTTTACAATACACGCAAGGTGTATATGTAATAAGAAAAAAATAACGATGATTAAAATATCAAAGGTGTGCATGTTAATGAAACGAAACATATAACAGACTATTAAATTTTTTAAATGCTAAATTTATATGGTAAAATGAAATCTTTACTCACCTATAAAATTTTATGTACCATTGAGAAAAAATGTAATGAGACAATTTTGATACGTTCCACTGAAATATAGGCAATAGTAAATTAATTCTAAAACTAATACTTACTCTTAGTATATAGTGGGCATGGATATTTTGAAAGCAACAGTATAATTAACTCTATAATAATAATAATTTTATTTACGATAAAAAATAATTTACAGTCAAGTATAGACCTCATGTGTGCAGTAACATATACTTAATGAGTACACATAAGTAGTTATGTAAAAAAAGTGCGAATAATTTTTAGAGCAGATATAATGTAAGTAAACTAAGAAATTACAGAAAGTGATGACTAAGTTAGTATATTTATATAATAATTTCCAATTTGTTATATTCTAGAATTATAAACTGTTTTATACAAGTTGTTAATCCTTATATAAAATGTCAAATCCGGGTTAAGGATTATTATCAGGGTAAGTTAAGTTTGTTTATATAGGTACTCGTTGATTAATAATATTATGAATAACACAGTCCTGCAAATTTTGACATTCTTAAAGTTGATTTGGGTTTGATAAGTGAGTTATTTACGCTAATTTCATATATACCTTCCGTTTTTGCCCTTCACGTAAGGTTTTTAATCAATTGAATAATCAGAATAAATTAAAAACTAAAGGAAATATTACATTTTAATAAACATTATATTTAATAAACATTAAAAAACATAGTAAAAAGTAAAAAAATAGTAAAAAAAACAACAAATAGTTTTGAGTCTCTAATTTCTTTTTGTCTTTGATAATATCTCCCTTTTTAACAAGAAACTTCGTTTTGTAGTTTTTCTTCTGTAATCATTCGTTGGATGTTCTCTTTTCAGCATCCAGCAGTAATCTGCCATGATCGCCACATCCCATCTACCCTGGTACCTTCTTTCCATCTCCTTTATGTCTTAATGGAACCTTACATCTTGCTCCTCGCTGACAACACCAAGATTTTCTGGAAAGTAGTCCAGATATGCATGCAGAAAATGAATTTGTATGCTCATATTACAAGTTGCTGAATCTTATCCAGCATTATGTTGACAATTTCCTCATACTGCAAACGTTTATAACTTCCTAAAAAAAAAAAAAAAATTCTGTTACATTTTTAAAGCAAATCTAAGATTTTCTTGCAATTTTTGTCATCGTTTATTCAAACTGTTGGTCCTATCTGCTCAATTTTCTTATATGTGGTCCTACCAAAATGCCTTCCTTTAATTTTGCTTCAGAAAGAGCTGGAAATTTGCCACATAAGTACTTAAAATACATATGAAGTGGCGGCAAAAGAATTTTTTGCGGAACAACCAAATTTGCAAAAATAACGTTTTTTGAAGCAGGTGGTAAGTTTTCTCTTCGGGGCCAATCCTTTTTCCCCAATGTTGTCGCCTGTCTCTGCTATCCCACTCGCACAGGAAACACGGATACTTTGTATACCCTGATTGCTGACCTAATAACAAGCCTACAATTTTTAAACCACCACAAATCATCCAGTTATGGTCTTTGTACCGAATTTTTTCATACAGTACTTTTAGATTTTCGTAACTTTCTGTCATTTGTACAGAATGGACAACAGGAACAGATGCAAAACTGTTTCCATTATGGAGCAGAACGTCTTTAAGACTTCTTTTGGACGAATCAATAAAAAACCTCCATTCATCACGGTTATAAAATTCGCTTCCAAGTTGAGTTATAAGGCCAGCAACGTTAGTACACTAGACAAGTGAACCACTTCACGCAAACAAATCCTGGTGTGTGATGGAAACAAGAAAACAGTATTCGTGTAGTTCATGGTATGTAGCTAAGCCAAAAAGTCGAAAAACGTCCAATCACAAAATCTTTGTTGGCCTGTGTAATATATGTATATCAATGGGTTTAAAACCAGTTTTTAATAAGTTTTGGTCGTTCAGAACAAGACATCACGGCAGTTCGCGAGAGTGTGGCCGAGAGTCCAGGAACCTCGACTCGTCATCATACACAATATTTAGACCTTTCAATAGCCACTCTTCACCGTATTCTCAGTAAAGATTTGTATCTCCATGCATGCAAAGTCCAATAGACTCAACGTCTTCTACTGGCAGACCATACACAGCGAAGAGAGTTCACTAATTGGATCATTGAATAACAAGAAGTGAATGCCGATTTTGTGGACAAAATCATCTTCAGCGACAAGGCCCATTTTCACCTTTATAGCTTCATTAATAAGCAAAATTTCTGCATTTGGAGCTCAGAAAATCCACGAACGATTTATGAGAAATAAATGCATCCCTAACGTGTCATTGTTTACTATGCATTGTAGTCTGAAGGAGCCATTGAACTCCTTCGCTCCTAATAGGTTTCTACTTCGGAGCCTATATGTTAATCTAATGATTTAACAGAATGATCAGTAAAGTGTAATTTAATCAACCTTTACAATTATCTGTTTTAAGACTTTGTCATCCACTTTTTATATTTGATGTCACCCGCTAATAATTGCATAGTAAACCATATAGATGGGTATCTATTGATTCGACTTGTATGTTTGTTTCAATGTCCGTGGAGCGTAAGTATATCAGGGCGTTCTCCTTTGCCAGGAAAGACGTTTTCATTATTCAGAATATAGAAAATGCTTGTCATCCACTTTGTGGATAGGATCTTTGCATAAAACTTCGCTGCACGAGACCAGGATGCAATTTCGCAAGAAATATTACGCCGCCGTCAATACATCGCACAGGGACCTTTTTAACGTCGGTTCTAAGCTTGGAACTTTTAGTTTGTTTGGAATCTTCAAGCTGGCGACTGTTTGAGTGGCGGGGCTTTTGTCGTGATTTTGAACGCCTCAGCTGTTTATCATGCACGGTACATATCTGGAGCGGTAAAAGGGGCCAGAAAGACGCTCCATGCACGTCTGCCACGTGCACTGTCATTCTGATCGCATCTGTCTACTTTGAGGATTCTTTAGTTGATAAATATTTGTGTTACGAATATGTGGAGGGGTGTGAATGATTGATAGTCCTATAGCGAAACTGATCTTTTATATTTATTGCTAGAAGTCCTATACAGTCTAACGATAAGTACTGTCCACAAGTTAATCGCAAATATATCGAGAACAAAAAAGAGCTGGGGAAAAAATAAAAACACCACTGAAACCAGTGAATCAATACCTTTCAAATTATGTTCAATACCTTTTATTCGAAATGGTCCTCTATAGCTTTAACACACAACTTTAAACGCGGAATAAAGTCATCTATAACCGTACGCAACGTTTCGAGAGGAAATTCGGCTACTGTTTTCCTCAGAGATGCCTGTGAGGACTCCACATTGCGGTGGCGTTTCGAACATGCTTTCTCTTCCCACACTGGCCACAATTGATAGTCAAGCGGGTTCAAATGGGGACTTCCGGACGGCCAGTCTTCAGCGCGAATAAACGCCGGAACGTTGTTCTCCAGTCATTTTTGCGTCATCTTCGCCTTATGCCCCGGAACGAAATCCTGCTGGAATACCCACGGCTTATTTTTGAATAATGTCGTATTCAAATATTTAACCACGTCCGTCAGCATCTTTTGGTAAACTTTTGCCAAGGTTTTAACGCCTTTTGCGCAAAAATGAATAGCGGAGGCACTGTGATACGAAACGCCCCACCAGACCATCACTGAAGCGCGATGATGACCTCGCTGGACCCTCGGAACCTCCTCCTTGACTTCATAAGAGCTTCCAGCGTAAACACGGTCATTCTGTTTGTTGTAAGTCTCTACTACTGTGAAACTTTTCTCGTCGGTAAACAGAATATCCTTGTAGCGACCAGAGCCAAATTCCGAATTAGTTTTTTTTAACTTTCGTACCGAATTTGCGTTAGTTTATCGGTTAACAGGTGTCCGGTGTACCTCTTGTACGCTCTCAAACATAAATCATCGCGTAGAGTACGAGAAACATTGCGCGGTGCGATATCATTTCACGAGCGACGATTTTTTGCTTGCGGAGCGGGTGCGTGGGTAGTACGTGGACGACCGGTCCGAGGTCGGTCTATCACGTCGCCAGTCTTATTGAAACGTTGAATAGTTCAGATACATGAAATTCTTAAGCAATTTAAGGAAGGACCAGATTGGTTTACCATTCTTCCCAGCCTTATGCAAACCGACTACAGTAACGCACGTATGATAATCCGACCACTCCATCGCTTAACTGCGATACTACTGTGCACAGACTGGCTACGTGAATATCTTCATGTAAATAACTTCCTCGGCCAGTCTCGCCATGGCAGAGAAACGAAAATTCCCCCGTTTTCAACGTCGGATAGAATTTATGGCGAAACTGTGTATAATAAATTATCGAATTTATGGTATATAGACTCATCAAACTATGCATTTATCTAAGAAGGCTAGTTATGGATTGACCTCTATTATTATTATTATTATTATTATTATTATTATTATTATTATTATTATTATTATTATTATTATTATTATTATTATTATTATTATTATTATTATTATTATTATTATTATTATTATTATTATTATTATTATTATTATTATTATTATTATTATTATTATTATTATTATTATTATTATTAACTTTTCAGGAAGATAAGTGTTTGTCAAAGAGTCTTGCACAAATTTATCTAAAATGGTGTCTTACACAAGTTTACCTTAGTACTGACGTTATTTGCATTAGTTTTATCGTGAAATTAATTTGTTATTAGTACCCACTTCCCTCAGATCACGTACATTGATTGTTGTTCATTGCATATTGGAACAAATACTCGCTTGGTTTCACCTCATCTTCATTACTCTCTGATATTCTAGCCAGACTTTCAATTAAATTGATGGTACTTAGATAAACAAGAAAAACATATATAATATTTATATTATACATATTTTACTTAAAACATATATAAATGTAAATAAATTAGCAAATGTATACAAAAAAGATGTGAAATGAATAACGGTTTAATTATATGTTAAATTTATTATTAGTTACATTCATTAACATCAATTACATTTCAAAAAATGAAACCCGCCACAGGTAGGATTCGACATCTGCCCCGGATCGGAACCGAACGACATACAGCTGTTTCGAACTTATTAGTTCTCATCAGTGCCGTACACGGTACGCCGATCCAGGACAAATGCCGAATGAACTCTATGAACTCTATCTTTATCCGGGGCAGATGTCGAATCCTACCTGTGGCGGGTTTTATTTTTTGAAACCTTATCTGATCGTGAGACGTGATCGAGTGCAATGGTAGGGATAGTAAGAAGTGTAGCATTTCACGAGTCGGAGCGTGGAATGTCAGAAGCATGAGACAGGCAGGGAAGCTAGAGAATCTGAGGATAGAAATGGATAGGTTAGGATTAGATATAGTAGGTATAAGTGAGATGCGCTGGCCGGAAGTAGGAGATTTTTGGAGCGGTGACTATAGGGTAATACACACAGGATCGGTAAATGGAAACGCGGGAGTAGGAATCGTTATGCGGAAGAACACAGGACAGTGTGTAGATAGCTACCTACAATACAGCGAGAGAGTAATGATGGTTAGGTTAGATTCGAAGCCAGTGGAAACAGTAATAGTGCAAGTATACATGCCTACTTCTAGACACAGTGAGGAAGAGTTAGAAGCCGTTTATTCGGACATAGAGCAGGTAATAGGATTTGTGAAGGGCCATGAAAATTTAATAATAGTAGAAGATTTTAACGCAGTCGTAGGTGAGGGGAAAGAAGGAGAATTTGTAGGTCCTTATGGATTAGGAAACAGAAACGAGAGAGGTAGCAGACTGATAGAATTCTGTGAGAAGCACAAGATGGTAGTCGCGAATACATTGTTCAAGTATCACGTTGGGAGTCGGTACACATGGAAAATGCCAGGAGGGATAGACAGGTATCAGATAGACTACATTCTGGTTAGGAAGAGATTTAGAAATCAAGTAAGACTGTAAGAGTTATCCAAGAGCAGATGTAGACAGCGACCACAACTTGGTAGTCATGAAAGCTAAATTAAAGTTCAAAAATCTGAAAACCCGGAAGAATAAAAAACGTATAAATGTAGACATATTGAGGTATCAGAATATTAAAGATAAATTCCAGGAGAAAACAGATCAATTAATAAATAAAACGAGTAAGGACAAAATCAAGAACGCAGAAACTGAGTGGGAGGGTATCAAGAATAGTCTAGATTCCGCGGCTACGGACGTTTTAGGACACGATAAAAGGGAAGCTAGGAAGCCCTGGATAACGGACGAAATCTTAAACTTAATGCAAAAAGACGAGGCTACAAAAACAGACGAGACGAAGAAGGACTGAAAACTTATAAGTCAATAAAGTGGGAAATCATTAGAAAATGTAGAAAAGCGAAAGAACAATGGATAGAGGATAAATGCAAAGAAGTAGAAGATAAGTTGCAAGTAGGTAAAACCGATGAGGCTTACAAAATAATTAAGAGGAACTTCAGGGATAACAACAACAATAAGTAGAAACGTTAGGAGTCAATCGGGGGACATACTGATCGGAAGAGAGGAGAAAGCGGATAGATGGAAGCAGTACTTAGGAAATTTATACGAGGGTCAGGAATTAGGAGATATATTAGAGGAATAATCTAGCATCGATAGGGAAGATGTAGGAAAACCTATATTGAGAGAGGAATTTGAAATAGCACTAAGGGGGCTAAAGAATAATAGAGCGCCGGGTGTAGATAAAATACAGGCGGAAATTTTGAAATGTGCGGGACAGAAAGTAGTAAATAGGATGTTTGAACTGGTAAAATACATATACGAAACGGGCGAGATGCCAGAGGATTATAAGAGGAACATTATCGTTACTATACCGAAAAAGAGAGGAGCCGACAAATGCGAGAACTTTAGAACGATTAGCCTAACTTCCCACGCGTCAAAAATCTTAACCAAAATAGTGCAGAAGAGGATGGAAAATAGAGCGGAGGAAATACTAGGAGAAGACCAATTCGGGTTTAGGCGAAATAGGGGAACTCGCGAAGCTATTCTGGCGCTAAGAGTAATGTTAGAGAAAACAATAGAAAAAAGAAAGAACGCTTATATAGGATTTGTAGATTTAGAAAAAGCTTTTGATAACGTAAGATGGGAAAAATGTTCGAGATACTAAAGAGCGCGGGAATGAAGTATAGAGATAGGAGAGTAGTACACAATCTATACAAAGAGCAAACTGCTGTTATAGAAGTAGAAGGGGAAAAAAGGGAAGTAGATATTAGGAAAGGAGTAAGACAAGGATGTACGCTATCACCACTAATTTTTAATCTGTACATCGAAGAGGCGATTAATGTGGTAAAAGATAGAGTGGATTTCGGGATTAAAGTACAGGGACAGAAACTAAAAATGCTGAGATTCGCGGATGATATAGCAGTATTAGCATCTAGTAAGGAGGAGTTAGAATCAGCATTGAACGAAATGGAGGCAGTGTTGACAGAGTAATACGGAATGAGGGTGAATAAAAACAAAACTAAAGTGTTAGTGTGCAGAGGGCGCGAGAGCAGAGCAAAAACGAAAGTACAAATTAATAATGAAAGATTGGAGGAAGTTAAAGACTTCACTTATTTAGGAAGTAAAATAAATTGGGATGGAAGAAGCGATAAAGACATAAAACAAAGAATAGCGCAGGGTCGAGTAGCTTTTAACAAAAAGAAAGCACTTTTATGCTCGGGGGTAATAAACTTAGAAACAAGGAAGAGATTTTTGAAAACATATGTATGGAGCACGGCACTATACGGTTGCGAAACCTGAACGGTAGGGGAAGCAAGTAGGAAGAAATTAGAAGCTTTTGAGATGTGGTGTTACCGAAGAATGATGAAAATACCATGGACTGATAGGGTTAGAAACGAAGAAGTATTGGAGAAAGTCGGCGAGAAAAGAAGTATGTGGAAAAACTTAAAGAAGAGAAGAGATAGAATGGTAGTCCACTTGCTGAGACATGGGGGAATAGTCCGCGATATTTTAGAGGCAGAAATAGAAGTGAAGAAAGGCAGAGGTAGGCCTAGATTAGACTACTGCTCGCAAATAATAAGGGATGTAGGTTGTAGCACAATTAGCGAAATGCGTAGATTAGCACAAGATAGGAGAAGCTGGAGGTTAGCATCCAACCAGTCTTAGGACTGATGACCTAATGATGATGATGATCTGATCGTGCAGAAACACGAGAAAGGGGTCGAGGATCGCTTCTAGGTATAATTCAATGCCTGACGGGGCTTTAGCCCGAGGAGTAGTTGTTTCCTAGAGCGATTATGTAATAGCTTTGCTATTCGGGAACTACTTTGATAACCGCTTGGCGGTTTGGTGGTTCCTTTCTCGATTGCCGACTTATATGTTACTGAATCAATTACATAATAATTTACATCAGTTTCATCAGTTAGAGGTAACCTAAACAATAACAAAATTTTGAGAAAAACTTATTGAAAAAAAATTATAAATTTATTATTTTCCATAAAGTAACCGAAACGAACCTGAGAAAATTGTAAATTTTTCAAGAGGCTAGGATCGAGCTGCCACTTCCCATGAACCAAACCATCTCCAGTTCCCATGAGGTGATGTGATCGAACAACCCCGAAATCTTGAAACCCCTGTACTTCGACCAATAATATAGACCTTTGGTTTACCGTTCATCTAGACATCAACTGTAGACAGCCTTTCTTATTTGAACGATAAAATACAAAATAGCATTCAGATAACTTCGTGGCAGCCGAGATACCTTAGCGTAAACTTAAATCGATGGAACCGTAATCGATGTAATAATTTTTAAAGCTAACCGGGTAAATATTACATATCATGTACATTATTATATTTTATTTATTTACCTATATATAACGTTGTTATATATAGGTAAATAAATAAAATAAGTAACACTGACGATATCCAAGTAGGTAGTTATAATTATTAAAGCGTCATCTATATGCAAAACGAGTAGCTCAAAGGCACGTAAGATTTCGAAATACGAAAATAAATACTCGAAACTATAATTACATCCAGAAATCGACTAAGGGAATACGGTAGATGATCTATCCATATTGCAAACACTGGAGCATACTCTTGACTTTTATTAGTTCTCCTCGGACATTGACCTAAATCGAGCCATGACGTATTTTCGGGAAAGTCATAGAATGTCATTGGAAATAATACAAAATCATTTTGTTCATATTATAAGCAGTTGAGAAATTTTATAAGTAGTCTAGGTAGTCTAACTCAAGAATTAATAAAAGTGTTGACATTTACAAGTATGAAGGTTTCAGTTTACTTTATTCTATGACCTTCTTAAAATATAACAGGAGGTCAACAAAGTTCTTAATATCAGCAAGTCAATAAAAGGCATATCAAATATGTATTTAATTCCTAACAAATTTATTAAATATTCTGAAATATGAACTTTGTTATTATTAATTATTAATAAACTTCATTGAATTCTCAGAGGTACCTTATTTTTTACAGCAGTCTGTTAAAATTAATAGTGGTAAGTGGTAGGTTGTAGAAGGTCATTGTAGTACAAGAATTATTACGACTTAACCTTGAGAAACGAGAGAATTCTATCACTGTTTCAATGATAGTGTAATAATAATTGTATGATTACGGTTTTGTATTGATGAACGATGGTTTCATTTTAGTGGATTTATAAGTTAATAAAACTATCTTATCTGGTCTACAAAAAATCCTCACATTTCAAGATACAGTCACCCAAACTCTAACCTATTAATTTTGGAGGTGGGGTGACTCACCACAGAATAATTGTGCCGATTTCTGTAATTATGCGATAAAGGCTAAACAAACAAGTGTTCTGGAACCTTTTGTAGAACAACTACACGGCAATAAATTGCAAAATGACCATTTTCAACAAGAGGGTTGAAAATGACGGTAGTAGTTACTAATGTTAAAAACCTTACTCGATTTCTTAAAAAAATGCATTTATTCACCGACTGTATCAAGCACATTTTAAATGTGGCCAATAAATTCCAGTTCAGGAATATATAGTAAAAGAAAAGTTATTAATAACACTAAGTGGGTATAAGCTATGTGTTTAGATTATGTTTTTTTAAGTTTATTATTTGAGTTTAGATTTTACATATATGTTTAGATTTATCTTAAATATTACTCTAAACGGTTATTGCCGACTGTATGACTTGAAAATATGAGTAGACGTTAGAAGACCTGTGAGCAGTAAATTTTTTTAGGTGTGAGCACTATCAATCAATCTGGAGCTGTAGAAATTTGCCAAAGCCGACACGACAAAGTGTCACCTACGAGAATCCAGCCATGCTGTTTATCATTTCTATCGCAGATTACTGCATCTAACGCAGGGTTTCACATGACATCGGTTGGGGAGGGGGTTAATTAAAGAATTATTGCCGTCTAATTCTCAGTTACACCAGGTTATCTCGGAAGTACATATCGCGATTTCATCATTATTAGGAATCAATAGTGCAAGTATATCGGACTATGCTTGACGCTTTGAAAATATTAGACAAATTGTATTCCTAATAAGAATGCAATATGAATACGACTGATGCGATCGTGAAATCTCTGACCAACCGGAAATTTGACGACGGCTTATTCGAGGGTGGACACGACCCCCTACCTCCACTACCGAGAGTTCATATTAGGTAGTAATCACGACCACTTAGCCCACAGCCCACTAGTAGTGCTTTCGCCCGTTTCACGACTCCGTGTAAACCCGGCTTTATCCTGCACAAAAAGAGAATTTATAATTTGTCATCTTCCACGTATTTTTATATAGCGATATTAAATGGTATTAACTGGTTAACGATATTTTATATATTTAATAATTGTTATAAAACATGACGAAGACAGGAAACCATTTTCCGTAGTGACGTCGTCAATTAATCTGTAGCTGTTTGATCGCCCTTTTAATATTTTACGCCGACATTCGCCTCCTACGCCCGCCAATTTTGTTTGTTCTCATCACGTATTTCCATCGAGTAAATATCGAGCCGCTTAAAAAATACTAATATAGTCGAGCAAATTTTAAAATAGAATAAAAACTCACATAAAACGTCCCAAACTTTCCTGATCTGCAGCAGACATTCAAAATGTTTAATTTATTCTTATTCACGAAAGTTCCGCGATCGCGCGCGCCTTTCTTTTTCACCCGTTATTTTTAGTCCTTCAGATATTCTGCGGGTGACACCTCCATCAGCAACAAGCAAGCAACCTTCCGGCGACTTGTTTCAATTTTCGATAAAATAATAAAACCACAACACACCTATCGGTCGGATAAGTGAGCTGACAAAAATTGTTTAAAGGAAATTATTACGCCTCATATTTTCTCTGCTCTCGTGTGTCGAGTAAACAGTTTTCCGGAAAATGGATTTTGCTGCTGATATTACGGCAGGCAAGTGAATAATGCGGGCAGGGGTATCGCTGGATGCCGTCGATATTGTCCAACAATAACATTTTTAATGTAAAGACAACAACAACTTTTTTTTTTAATGTAAAGACAACAATCGAAATCGAAAAATTTTTAATATCTTTGTGAAACCTTAACCTTTAAATAAAAGAGTAACGGAATATTACAATTTTTATATTTACTGTACTAGATTATCATACGTTAATAATATCACCAAGTGTTATCAACGACAGTATCTGGTGATACTCGTATTATCGTTGCATTGTGAAGCAAATAAAAAATTTGTATTAATAAATCTATTTGTAAAAATTATAGACACGATCTACAAATACATTTACTAATCCACTGCAATAAATTATTTCAAGATTACATTATGACTTCCTTAGACTACAAAAATTAATAAATAAATAAATTTATATTTCTTAAATATTCGTTGTGTTAAAATAAAACATTATAATAGTAAACTAAAATATATTAAAAGTAAGACGAGACTGTGTTATTACGCCATTTTTTATTTTTTGGGAATATCTTTATTTTCTTTGTAGATGAAAAAATATTGCCATCTATTTAATAACATTTTATTACGATTATCACGAGCAGGTCCAATTAATTTCAGGTTCAACCTAACCTAAGGTATGCCCAGTGGTAGGCACCATTGAGCATACCTTAAATTAGTTTAAATTAATATAATTTGGACTAAGGTAAAATTAGAGCCTCAAATAATAATTTTTCTTATGAAAAGGGGATTTTGTTTTCACTGAAAATAAAAATTTTAATTTAAACAATTTCATTGTAGTGGTAATGGTGTACCCACCTAATTAATTATTTAACATCTGGTTGCATTCTTGATAGGGTAAATATATTATCATTAATAAGTATAACAATTGGTTGCATTATTGATAAGGTAAATGTATTATCATTAATAAGTAGATAATAGATTCAACTAATATGTACATACAAAACATTGCTTTTTTAGTATAATCTAAAAAAAAACGTTTACGTTACTCTGGTTATTTCATTGTTGTAAAATACAAGTAATGATTGCCAAATCAAAGAAACTTTACACAGTTTTCAAAATAACAATTTATTACATGAACATTTATAGTATACAACTACTTAAATGTAAAGAAATAAGTTATTTTTATTTCACTTTACTATGGAAATAAATATTTTGCCCCAAAATCTCTATGATATGATCTGATCATAATAAATTCCACTGGTCACCAATGATTTTAGTTATATTTATGATGTTTTAACAATAGCAATACAAGTGAAAATTACTTGTTAAATATTTCAATATTTATTATTATATAGAAATTTATAAAAATTATTCTGTAGAATTCAGTAATCATATAGAAATATTATTTCAGTTATAACTATTAACTTAAAAACCGTACTTGTATAATATTGGCAACAGTTATTGACATCATTAAGTATAACATAATATCATCTCCTCGACGAGATCCATTTTCACTTTGATAGCTTCGTTAATAGGAGAAATAGCCACATTTGGGGCTTGGAAAATCCACGAGTGATTCATGAGAAACAAATACATCCCCAACGTGTATCGTCCTTTCACTTAAGCACTTAATGAATCATTGGACCATTTTTCTTTATAAGCGAGGTAGATAATGCATCAACGGAAAATGGTGAACGTTATTCGTGACATGATAATCCTATTCTTTGTGCCTCAATTGGAAGATATTACTCTTGAAGACCTGTGGTTCCAGCAGGATGATGCCACTTTCTACACCACCCGCGAAACATTGACGGTTTTGCACGAGTCTTTTTCTGGTTGTGTCATCTGCCGTTTTGATGACCAGAATTGGCCGCCACGATCTTGCGATTTAACACATATGGACTTTTTTCTGTGTGATTTACTAAAGTTTCATGTTTACAGCAACAAATATATGACCACCCAAGCATTGAAGGCCAAAATTGAACGTTGTATCAACAAAAAAACGCCACATGTATGCAAAACCGGTATTAAAAATTTCGTCAGAAGTGTACTCGTATGCCATCAAAGCCGTGGCGGCCTTTGTTGGTGTTGTGTTGTTCCATACATGATTCCCAAATACCTACATTATAAAACAATAAATATTTCAATGCATATTTTGCTACTGAAAACTATGTTACATTATAATTCACAGCTTGTACTCTTATTGTAACACCTTTTATTGCCCCTCTATAGTCTCGATAGTATTAATGTTGACAGAAATACTATGATATTTAAATATTTGGCGGAAAATATTTTGCCAGTAGGAGTTGCATGCACTGATTTGACGCATATATCATCGAAATTAAGTACTAAGCAATGGCTGTAGCAACCATCACTTAGATGAGTATGTAATATTTTTTTTAATTTTAATTCTCTTAAATTATCAGACAAATGTCATATTACGATGTGATGGAATAAGTACCACATAAACCATTAGCATTCCATTAATAATAGAGGTTGTTCTATCATATGTTCTATGATTGATAGAACAGCCTCTAGAATACATGGGAATATATTCAATGCAAATATTTAATATGATATGCAGGCTAGCCGAAAGTGGTATAAAACTCCAGCTTCGCAGATTTTACGGCATTTAAAATGCTCAGATCCTTTTTTTTGCAGAAATGCACGTTAAAGTTATTGCTCATGAAATAAAAGCATATTTTGCTCATATTTCTTTTGTGTGCGATTACAGTGATATAAAATGCTCCGAAGTACCTAGCTGGCAGTTCTCGTTTATTTCATTTAGTCCATTATTCATTATGGCCATTGAATTCAATTTTAAGTATACTTATCCTCGTTTTATATAACTGCGAATAATGAATAATGTCGATAGGATTAGATCATTAACCACATTCAATTGTAAATAGAATAATACAGTTTCTTTGTTTTTAAAGGACGAGTGCTATTATTTCCTTGCCATGTGTTGTATTTTCGTATGTTTTTCAACGTTACTGTAGTAATTGTGGTTCGCGGAATTGTTATTTAAGTATACAATCACTAGCATCTGTAGTAGGTACATTTGACGACCATTAAAAATTTAAAGAATAAATATGGGATTATAGTATTAAGCAGTCTTTTTATTTTTCCGCACTCCACTATAAGCGGAAAAGTAATGTAATTGTGTAAAAAATAAGTTGAAAAACAAAATTTTTTTTGGGTTTATTTTTTATTTTTCGGCCTAAAAACAAAAAAAAATGGTTTTTAAAAATGTTTTGCTGTGTGTGTGTGTGTCGTCGTTGTCGTCGGCATTTATTCTTGTTAGCACGATAACTCAACTAAATCGTGTCGAATCGATCGGGTTTTGACTGATTTTGATCGGGGACGTCTCCCAGACGACACCTATTGATTTTGAGGTGGATAGCACACACCACCCCCTCCCTTAGGTTTGTTTGAGATTTTTTTTTTGTTAGCACCATAACTCAACTAAACCGTGTCGGATTGATCAGGTTTTAACTAATTCTGATCGAGGACGTCTCCCAGACAACACCTATTGATTTTGAGGTGCATATGACACACCCCACCCTGTCCATGGGTCATGAGAAAGCACGATGGTGGACTATTTGAGAAATTTGTTTTATTAATACAATTAACTCAACTAAATCGTGTCGAATAGATCGGGTTTTGACTAATTCTGATCGGAAACGTCTCCCAAACGACACCTATTGATTTTGAGGTGGATGAGACACACCCCACCCTGTCCATGGGTCATGAGAAATTACGAGGGTGGACTATTTGAGAAATTTTTTTTTGTTAACACGATAACTCAACTAAGTCATGTGGGATCGATCGGGCTTTGACTGATTCTGATCGGGGACGTCTCCCAGACGACACCTATTGATTTTGAGGTAGATAGAACAGACTCTACTATGTACATAGGTGGACTATGTGAGAAATTTTTTTTGTTAGCACGATCACTCAATTAAATCGTGTCGGATCGATCGGGTTTCGACTCATTCTGATTAGGGACGTCTACCAGACGACATCTATTGATTTTGAGGTAGATAGGACACACCCCACCCTGTCTATGAGTCATGAGAAAGCACGAGGGTGGCCTATTTGAGAAATTTTATTTGTTAACACGATAACCCAGCTAAGTCATGTCGGATCGATCGGGCTTTGACTGATTCTGATCGGGGACGTCTCCCAGACGACACCTATTTTTTTGAGGTGGATAGAACACACTCTACTATGTCCATAGGTGGACTATGTGAGAATTTTTTTTGTTAGCACGATCACTCAATTAAATCGTGTCGGATCGATCGGGTTTCGACTGATTCTGATTAGGGGCATCTACCAGACGACATCTATTGATTTTGAGGTAGATAGGACACACCCCACCCTGTCCATGGGTCATGAGAAAGCACGATGGTGGACTATTTGAAAAAAGTAAAACTGTCGCATAGAACACATATTCTGCATATATGTGTTGGTTTATTTTTTCTCGGCCACTCAATTTCGAGATAGAGATGTTCAACGTGCGGAAAAGTCCGTTTTAAGGTTTTAAAACTGTTTCTTTATTTATCTCTTACTACACTGTTCAACAAATTATTCCCAATTAGTTAACAGAGTAACACAGAAGATAAATATGATAATACGAGGGGGGCACTATTTATATTTTGAGCCTGATAATAAAAGAACATTAATTTGTAATTGAAAATTACATTAATGTTTTTCAAAATATTGTCCTTTATGATCTATACATTTTTACATGCGTTGAACGATTTGTCAAAGCTTTTTTCCATTCCGCTTAAGATAACTCCTAGACGTGGTTTTTGAACGCATCAACGCCTTCTTCTACCGACGAAAATCGTTGTTCACGCAATTTATTTTTGATGTTCGGGAACAGTGAAAAGTCATTGGGTGTCAAATCAGGACTGTACGGCGGATGACCCATTAATTAGATTTTTTGAGCGTTCAAACATTCGGTTGTTAGACGACATTTGTGAGAACTCACATTGTCATGATGAATAATGATCCGACGGCGTTTGTTTGTTTTTCTTATTTCACCGAATATTTCCGGCAAACAAATGGTTGTGTACCATTCCGAATTAACCGTTTTACGTTCCTCTATAGGCACTGTTGCCACATGACCAGTTTTTCCGAAAAACCCAGGCGACCATTTGTTTCAAGGTGCTTCGAGCGCGAATAACTTTTGTTGGATTTGGTTCATCTTGAAACACCCATACAGTCGACTGCTGTTTACTTTCCGGCTCATGCGCATAGATCCATGATTCGTCACCTGTTACAATGTTATATACGTCTTTTGAAACACCGCCATTAAATTTCTTGAGCATTTAATTGCACCAATCCACATGAGATTTTTTCAAGTTATGTGGTATCCAACGAGAACAAACCTTTTTTACAGTTGAATGATCATTCAATATTTTATATATGCTAGTAGTACTAATACCTAAGATTGCCGCAATCTCACAGTATGTCACACGACGATCTTGCATTATCAGTTTTTGCGCAGCATCAATGTTTTCTGTCACAACAACTGATCTTGGACGACCTTCACGACTTTCGTCGGTGAACGAGTGGCGGCTACAATTAGACTCGTTATACCGACGTTTCGCAGTGGCAAAGGTTTATCGGCAAAAGTGGAAGTAAGTTTATCGTTGCAATCTTATCTTGATGATCCACCACGAAAGTCGTAATAAATTATCGCACGAAAACTTACACTAGTTAATTCCATTTTTTCGCTGAGATACAATTTTCAAATCACTGTAAATAACATATATCGCGCTTAAATGATAAAATGTTCTGAAGAAGCTTGTGGTCAAAAAATATCATACTTTCCATTGGAAACGTCAGATGGCGTCTGACAACACTTAGTGTTGCCAAGGCTCAAAATATAAATCATGCCCCTCGTAATAGAAAATTATCAATGATAGCAATTTCCAACTAATATTTAAAATATAAATATTCCTTGAATATGTTTTGTAAAATCTTCAGTGCGTGAAAATCCTTCTCAATCAATTCGCAAACTCTCACTTCTTCAATCGCTTGTGGGGTTCGAACAGAGCACGGGCGACCTGGATTGCGAATTTTTACAGTCGAACCGGTATTCTCAAACATTCGAATCCATTTTCTGATCTTACACCTCTTGATTATTTCTTATGGGGATACCTTAAAGAGAAAGTGTATGTAAACAAACCACGAACTTTAGTGCAATTAAAGCACAACAGTCGCACCGAAATGGCCGCCGTTTCCAGAGAGATGTGTAGACGCGTGGTGGCTAATTTCCGTTTACGGTTAGAGGAGTGCCAGCAGCGTGAGGGTCAATATTTGGAGAACATAGTTTTAGTACTTAATTTTCCAAAACCTTGTCTAAAAATTAACAAAAAAATTTATTTTTTCTGACTTCTAGTTTTTTTTATTAAATCTACAAATACCCCCTACCCTTTCTGGACACCCGTTACAACCACTCAAGTTTCAACCACTGAGGCGCTCCAGATGAACCGCAAAAAGACAGACTGGCTTAGTATCGTTATAAGCAACAGACAGTACTCAGTCTGAGTTTGAATCAACGTCTGAAATGAATATGAATACCCAATTTGAGTAGTATTCGAAGAAGTGTATTATGATCAAATTAATCGAATGCTTAGAGATATTCGTATATATTATTTCAGTTTAGAACATCATCAATATGACCTGCAATATAATTTTGTAATGCATGCAAAGTATTTTTTTAAAATAGTTCTATTGGCGATAATACTTATAGATATAAAGTAAGTCTATTTACTTTTCATGTCTAAGTTTTAACTTTGAAAATGTTATTCTAATAAAAATAGCAGTCTCAACACCTGGTATACAACATATTTGTGCTGCACATTGTGTGTACCCATTATATAATGACGGACGGTAAAAATTAAACACCTTATATTATACTGTATATACTGTACCTAAATAGTTTACTATTGTCATTTATTTTACTACCCTTGATTTTATTTTAAATAAAGAAACAAATATTTCTCGCAAATACTTACAGTACGATTTGGTTGTTCCATCAGTTTTTAAATTCAAGTTGATAAATGGAAAAAGCCATTAAAGACATGTTTACCTGATTCATACATCTATGTTTGTATAGGGTCTTTCAATAGGGTCGATCGAAATTTGTTAGGTTATAGCGACCATGCTGTTAAAGTAGCATGTGTCAATTTTATTGGGAATTATTCAGTAGTGTGTGGCAAATCACCATGTAAGGCTATAGCGTTTAAAAATGTGTCCAAGTTATCAAATTTTATTTTCAAAATAAGTGCTCCATTCGAGAAACATTTTGCGCATTACGTGATTTTTATCTTCGCTACAACCGTCCCACAGAGTCGACTACTTGACGTCTGGTGGCCAAGTTCGAGTCAACTGGTTTGATAAATAATCAGCCAATACCCGTATGTCACTGAAACGCAAGATCTGCTAATTGGACTCCGGAGCAATTGCAAGTTAACCCAAACTTCGCCAAAAAAAATCATCTTTAGTGACCCATTTCTGGATGAATGGATATGCGAACAAACAAAATTGTCGGATTTGGGACGATACCAATCCACACGAGATGCATCAGCACCAAATGCATCTCGAGCAAGTCACTGTTTTGTGCAAATTTTGATCTGGTGGAATCATCGGTCTGTACTTCTTCTAAAGCGAAACTGTCATTGCCATACCGTCAACGGCGAGCACTACAGATCGATGACAAGCAACTTCTTGTGGCCTAAACTGGATGAAATAGATACCATGTGGTTCCAACAAGACGGTGCTACGTACCACACAACGCATGCCACGATGGACATTCGCGCGGCGGTGACATGAATTGGCCACCGAGATCGTGCGATTTAACAACTTTAGACTTCTTCGTCTGGGGCTATCGTCAATTCCAGGTCTATGCGAATAAACCACAAACAATTGATGTCAACATCAATCAACATAACGAAGTTATGTTGTCTCAAAGTCAGCATAACGAACGCCATCCAGCAAATTCAACCAGATTTATGCGACAGATTCATCGCAAATTTCACCTCTCGAATACGTGCCGCCAAGCAAAGCCGCGGTGGACATTTGAACGACGTTATATTCCATACTAAATGCCATAAAATATTCTTTTAAATAAAGAATATTGAATGGATAGGTATCTCACACACGACTTGTTTTATTTACGTTTAAAAATCGAGCGTCCTTATTGACAGACTCTTTATAATTCTGCAGTAAATGTGTTGAAGATTGTCTACGCTGAGGATTCATACTCCAGAAAATGTAATTTCGCGTCGCATAATCCCTTCGGACGTCACAAAGGGTAACAAACGAGAATGTCCAGTAAATTATCTGATTTGTCAGCGGATAACGTTTCTAATACATTTTTATTTAAAGACGTTTCTTCCAGAGAGATTTTATGCCAACTACCCTGTCGGCCCTTTTCTGGATGTAACATATTATTGAAATCATTCCATCTAGCAAGCAAGCGAATTTCAGATACCGAAACTCTCCCCAGAATACGTATCTTCATTACCATAAAAATCAAATAGTCCCTTTATACAAATATATTCCACAAGGCAAATTGATATCAAGACCCTTAGAATTCGAGCTAAAATAATTCCAAGTTTCGCCGTCTAATGCATCTTAAGTATTTCAGTAGTTTCTCATACCGAATCCCGAGTAACCATTAAAAGTCACTCAATATATCCAGAAGACCTCTTCAGCGCTCTCCTTTTATCTGTTTTATCTGTATATCGACTTTTCGATAGGGATGGTAGAGACGCACGCAGAATAATAATGTGTACGTTAACGTGGACGGAAAAGCGTAGTCGCAGGGGTAATTCAGTTATGAAGTTTCATATTTTGCGCAGTCGGTAGGTTTATGATCAGAAATAATAATTACGCGTTTTCGGGATGTAACAGAGTCTTCAAATATGGAAATAGCGCTTCGAAATTATCCGACATGAATTGGCAACGAAAACTCAAGAAAAGGTTAAATTTTCCTCGATGAATTAGAAGGGGTACAAGGGATGCTCAATATGGTACACTGTTCTGCAACATTATGTTGTTACAATCCCGTAGAACCTTAATATCTAATAATATGTACGAATATTAAGTAGAAATGTGAGGTTATTAATGTTAAGGGGTGTTGTTACGCCTTGCTCCTTTATATGTCGTAAATTCTTGTTTGTAATTTGCAAGTTAACGTTGCAAAATGCGAGTTTTAAGATTTAACATTTTCATTCAGACACAGTTAATACTTTGTCTTTACTCCATAAAATAAGCTTTATATTTATCGCGGACGGCATATTTATAATATGCCGTCCTCGTAAAGGATTCGGCGCAACAAAATAAACTAGCAAAACTAGTCTGTCAAATAGGGAAGTTCAACATAGTTCCAAAACTATTTATTGATAGAAAATCAAAAGGAATAAATATTAAAGAAAAAGGAAAAGAACATTACTAGATTGTGCTGTCATAATTGTCCGCCATTTGTGAGGTATGCTTTTTCTATTGAATTGACAGAATATGTATTAGGTTTTTTGCACTTGACATATAAGTTTCATTAGCTGCTCTCATCTCTACTAGTTCTCCTCCGTATCTGCCTCTCTCTGTGTCCTAATTGACATCCTGTACAGGATGCTAATTAGGACGGATATATGTAATCATAAAATAAACAGTTTTAAAACCTTAAAACGGACTTTCCCACACGTAGAACATCTATATCTCCAAATTGAATAGCCGAGAAAAAATAAACGAACACATAAATTCAGAATGTGTTTTATGCGACAGTTTTACTTTTTTCAAATAGTCCACTATCGTGCTTTCTCATAACCTATGGACAGGGTAGAGTGTGTCCTATCGACCTCAAAATCAATAGGTGTTGTCTGGGAGACGTCTCCCATCAGAATCAGTCAAAACTCGATCGATCCGACACGATTTAGTTGAGTTATCGTGTTAACAAAAAAAATTTCTCAAATAGTCCACCATCGTGCTTTCTCATGGCCCATGGACAGGGTGGGGTGTGTCCTATCCACCTCAAAATTAATAGGTGTCATCTGGGAGACGTCCCCCGATCAGAATCAGTCAAAACTCGATCGATCCGACACGATTTAGTTGAGTTATCGTGCTAACAAAAAATTTTAATGACAATGACACACACATACACAAAATTTTTTAAAAACCATTTCTTTTATGCCGAAAATCGAAAAAAAATATTTTTCCATTTTACTTTTCCGAACTCCACTATACGCGGAAAAGTAATGTAATCGTGTAAATAATGAGTGAAAAAACAAAATTTTTTGGGGGTGTATTTTTCGTTTTTCGGCCTAAGAACAAACATTTTTTTTAATGTTTACTGTGTGTGTGTCGTTGTCGTCGGCATTTATTCTTGCTAGCACGATAACTCAACTAAATCGTGTCGGATCAATCGGATTTTGACTGATTCTGATCGGGTATGTCTCCCAGATGACACCTATTGATTTTGAGGTGAATAGAATACACTCGACCATGTACATGAGTCATGATTTGAGAAATTTTTTTTGTTAGCACGATCCCTCAATTAAATCGTGTCGAATCGATCGGGTTTCGACTGATTCTGATTAGGGACATCTACCAGACGACATCTATTGATTTTGAGGTGGATAGGACACACCCCAAAGTGTCCATAGCAAGACTGTCGCATAAAACACATTCTGTATTTATGTGTTGGTTTATTTTTTCTCGGCCACTCAATTTAAAGATAGAGGTGTTCTACGCGTGGAAAAATCCGTTTTAACGTTTTAAAACTGTTTATTCCTTTACACGTTAACTTTACTTTTCCGCTAATATAGTTGAGTGCGGAAAAGTAATATATCCATATAGATCGAAGGGATCTCAAAAAAGGAAACGAATATAATTACAAGATTTCTTTCAAGTCGACCTTCATTTCTGGACACTCCGTATATTTAAAAACATTTATTTGTAGATTATGCATACATAAGCTCTATATCTCAAATATATAGCAAAAAACAAGTAGAACTGTATTGTAGTCGATGTTATTAATATTTTAATGGGTTAATTTTCGCTTAAGATTTCATTAAAATTAAAATAACTATTAAGTTATAGTTAGTTTAAGACTATTAGTTTTCAAGACAAGGAACGGTTTGTAATTTTACCCTCGAGGGAGAGGCCACTGTAACGGCCGAAAAAGTAATCGATTTTTAAGAATTTTTTTCACAGGGATAACTAATTAATAAAGGGATCGGATTGTTGTTATTTTATTAAGTGTATATTAAACTTATTTTATATAAATTTGTATTAAACATTTTTAAAATTTAATAAAGATATGGACGCCTACCAATGGAGGGGAAAATTTTGCCCTCCATCATAGCATTGATATCTCGGTGAGGGTATCATCTGAAAATAAAAAACATAATTTTATCAATATCTGTACGAATGTAGCTATCGTTATGCGGAGCCGTTTTTTTTTTCTTTTAATTATTGAAAAAATGGCGACAGATTGATTTATTTTTTATTTTTAAGGCCCTTTTTTCTATTCAAGCAGTTTATTAAAACAGTAATTGTTAAACATTTTTAATCCGCTACGGATAGACTTAAGTCACTTAAAACAAACTATTGAAAAATCGGTTCATAAATTTTCGAATATTCGTTGCCACAAGGTCGAATAAACTCGTTCCGACAAAAAACGCGTTTAAAGTTTTCGTTGTGTTTTTAATGATATAAAGTTATGTATTTCCTAAAATATTAGTACTTACATTAAACTATCGAGTCCCGGGCCATATGATGGTTCTTCATTAGCATCTTCAGTATCGTCCTTCTCTTCTTTGATTTTTTTTGTAGTCATTTTTGTCAGGGACGGTCGCGTTACCTGCTCTCACTAAAGTAACTGTAACTCAGTTAATTTTTAGAATTTTAACTTAAAATTGTACCTACATAGTTTTGAAAATATATACTTTAAGGAAATACAAAATCTAATTTTCACAGTTGCCTTCTCCCTTAACATAGTAAATAAAATTCGAGTTTAATATAAAAAGTATGGTATGGTATTTAAGATAAGAAAGTCGATGTAAGTCTGCTGTACAACCGGAAGTGTGTACATTGTCTCCATCAGATAGCATACAAAAATCCTCATTGGCAAATTTTCAATTTCATATTATTTGTAATTTTCCAGAAACGTCCAAGAGACAACTCGCCGTACAGTACCCTATATAAAAATTGTTTCTAAGCATACCTATATTTGATAATAGAGCATGGTTTTTGTTGCGAAAAATGTTTTTGGCCTTGTTCACTTTACACGCTTGTAACTTTTTGAGCTCAATAAAAGTGAAGAAAATGTAACGAAAAATCTTCCTTATTTCGTTTGTAAATTACTTGAGTGTTGTAATTATTTAGTTCTTTCTGAAAGTAATATTGAATATAGTTTAGTTTTATTACGAATATCGCAATGTTTTAAAAGCAAAATAAGGAGAGAAATATAACGCAAAAAATAGATTTTCTAATAGCTAATGGAATATTTTCAATAATATACGTAAACGTTGTATATTTAGATTTTTCTTGGTTTTAGCAGACGTATTTAGATTATATTTAGTGATAAACGTCTTAGATTTAGATTAATCTTGATTTTAGGTACCTATCTCCATTTTACCTTTCTGTTTTTGTGTTTTTACATAAATATATCCCCTTATTTATTCATTTAAGCCGTAAATGTAGATTGCTGAAATTGATAATCACGAAGAAATCAGTAATTTAAAAATAAACAGGGTATATAAACATTATATAAACATTCTTGAGAAATCTTTAAAATACCACAAATAATTTAGTTGCATTTCTCAGTCTTTTAACAATTCTTTTCCCTCTTGTATAACATATGCTTTTACATAGATTCAGTAATCATAGAAATCAATATTTACGTTGTCAATTACGACTTTACGACATTAATTCAGACAAAAGTTCAATGAAATTATTTGTCCTATTTTGTTGAGCTTTAGAAATAAAAAATTGAAAAATATAAACGGTTTTTCCCAATTTATCTCAAGAATGTTTAAAGACTACTGATATAGTAGTACATGTAGTAACAGCCCACAATCCACTACTATATACAATTTTAAAGAAATGCACTACTTTTTCTACAGAAATTTGTAGGGTACTTTTTGTAGACTACATTTGTTGTATTTAACTAAATATATATTATTGTATGTAACTAAAACTGGTACAGAATTTTCATCATGTTTTATTGTTGTTCTTCATCTTCTGGAACAAATTTACGGAAAAAACAACATTGCATGAAGAATGGAAGCACATTTTAAAGAATTGATAAAAACACACCTAAATTAAATGCTCGATATAAGCTCCAACCACTTCCTGGCCTGCAGCCAAACGATATTCAAGTTTATTTGGAACTGTCAATATTAAATAAGTTTGTGCTTTATAAAACAAACCGGCCGTTCTGGTCATCAAATCGTCCAATGTAGTGTATGTGTGTTTTAGAATACCTTGAAATGTGTATTTTAGAAATCCTCGAACTTGTCTTACATAGTGTGTTAGAGTTCCATCCTGTTGGAACTACAAAAAGACAGACAATAAGACTAGATCTTATAGCAATTAGTTACAATTGAACCAACGCAGGAACTAATTCTTCTCTTAAAGAACCCATGTATATGAGTTCCATTAATTAACCTATAAGATAGTATGGCCCGAACAATCTGACTGCCATCATCCGCGTCCAAACGTTGATTACTTGTTGATATCTGATGTAGTTCTCGCGCATCAAGACAGAATTTTCTGTCAACGATTGTCTATTGACATCTCTGAAGAAAATATGTCCTTGTCCAGAAAAGTTTACCTGGCTTCATGTTCCACATTTCCAGCAGTTTCAAACCGGGCCGAGATCTCCCGATCTCCGATCAAATTCATGAACTATTGTCATTTTTTTACAGATGCCGATACGAATTTTATGCCGATGATACTTACTTTTTATTCACACTGGACCTGGTCCTCAGCCAATTTTCATTGTTAATTTTCTAATATACTAATCTAATACTTCCCAACCCAGCATCGTCAATGTTTGTATTCTTTAATTTTCTTTAAAAATGCCTTTTAATACAAAAGTATGTAAGTAAATTACTTTCTATTGACGCTGTTAACTGACACTTGCAAATTAATTACCGTGATTGAATATGTGAATCAGAAGATACAGAATCTTCCTAAGCCTGTTCTCGTTATTATTAGTGAAAGACAGCTTTCCAATAAAACTCATTTTATTCTCAATTATTTGAACTGAAATTGCTTCTGAGGTAAACATCAGGATTGGGAGTATCCATTCTATCATCGGCGATGAGCTCGTTGAGTGCCATGCCTTCTTGCAGACGATCACAAATACGTTCATCTTGACATCTGTCAATGGCTTCTTGTTCATTATCGGATAGAAAGAAGACCATTTCCTTAGTCACATTATGGACTGTGACTAGAGTTGGGTTCATCATTATCATTACACTTCCAAGACAAAGCAAGTGAGCAAAGAATGGCGAAAACATGGAAACTTCGTCCCAGGAAAAGCCAAAACGCGTTTGTCAGCGGGAGAATTTCTCGCGATGGTTTTCTGGTATCCAAAAGATATTGTTTTGCTGGATTTCCTTCATAACCAGAGAACAATTAATGTTGTTTATTACTGCGCTCCGTTGGATCAAGTGAAAACCGCTTATCGGAGAGAAAGACAACGACAACCCGTCAGAGACGTCATTATGCATCACGACAATGCCTCATATGACAAACCAAACACGTTGGACAATTGGAGGAAATCTTCTGGGAAATCCTTGAGCGCCCACCATACAGTCCGGACTTATCGCCGTGTGATTTTCGTATATTTAGACCATTAAAGAGGCTTTGGGAGAGCAGCGTTTCATTGATTATGCCGGAATAGAGGCATTCATGCACAATTGGCTCCAGATCCGCTCTCTCTCTCTTCTTACAGTGATGGCATAAAATAACTCCCAAGTCGACGAGAACATTTTTGGGAGTGTTTTTGGTAAATTTTCTTGGCTTTCTATAATAATTAAAAAAATAATTCTCGTTTATATTTAAATGTCCCTCGTAATGTAACATTAAAAGTTTAGTGGAACATTAAATTTAATAGGTAGCCAAACTCTACTACCCACGCTTCGACACTTGCACTATAAATGCCATAATTAAATCATTCTTTAGTTTTTGCGTTCAGTTCCTCAGCTTAATGCGGCAACACTTGGAGCTAATCTAAATATAATTGTGGGATGTAATTAAAAAATTCGAGCTCTTTTTGCAATAAGTAATTCTAGGAGAGAAATTAACTACCGGCAAAGTACACTTCTCGGCTCGTTTATAACCAACATTAATAACCGCGTCCGAAATAAAACTTAAATTATAACTAATAACTCATTGTTATCTAAACTACGGTATACGGCGGGTTCTAATACGATTTATTTTTTGGTCGTATTTTCCGGGTTGTTATGTAAGTGAACTTGGTACTTAGCACAAGTCCCTTGACATCCCATTATTACGTCTCTCAAGGCCATAAATTTTGTGCACAGATACTAGTAAATCGATTTCCTAAAACAAAAGGGGTATGCACGCCAGAAGTTAAGAAAATATGTCGTGATGACGTAGCGTTAGTGTGATTGGAATTACCCTTGTATTAAATCGAACGTGCTTGTTTTCCTCGAATAGAAATTTACGGTTATTAGCTTATGAATGTGAATGCACGAGTTGGGAATGCATATTTTATGAGTCAATAAGCCCTAATGTCTCGATTTCAAGAATTGGCGCACTTCAGAATTACAAAAAGATAACGGTAGGTAAACCGTAGCAGTATATTGGAGCATATTTTATTCAATATACATACATATCGCTACCAATTTCAAGAGAGATATTGATTGTATATTTAAAATTCGTTGTACGATATGTTCAAGTTTTTTTTTTACGGGAATAACATACATAGTAAACAGATTCTAAATTAGAATTAGTTAGTCAGATTAGATGTTCCTGTACATGCAAAATTTAACCATAAATATCCAGCTGAAATAATTAACAATTTTAAATTGAAAGTTTACCATCACAAAAAAAATAATAAGAAAAAGGTGTTACCTATCTAATTGTATTGAATTCGACAAATTACGAGTCAATATTAGAGCACAAATAGTTGATGCTTATACTAACTACTTAATATACAACCAACAAAACTTTAAGAATGGTCCTAGAGGTTTGTGATCGTATGTTCATCGATCGAGTGAGAAAAGTTCAACGGATATCAGTGGCGGCTATTCAGGTGAAGTAGGTGAAGTTCCTCTTCACCAAATAAATTGAGACTGGGATTTCTTTTTTTATATTTTTGGGATACATGTATACATTCAAATAAATTTTGTTATGAAAAACCCATTATATTTTTATGCCAAGCATAATATGCCGCTATGCTACTAAAACACTGTGTTTACATTGGAACGTTCTTTTAAATCTTCAATAGTACATACGCGCTTTGTCTATAATATAAATAACTCGCAGGTGCAGAGATGAAAGTCAAGTGCCCTCAAATATGCAGTATTACAGCGGGTTGCCATGATAACGTGACGTCTCGCAATAGCCTACGTCTGTTTAGTCCGTTTTCTCCCTCCACCTAGGTGAAGAGATTTTATAGGATATCTGCACAGTGGACTTGCATCTATTTAATGCAGTGAAAGCACGGTCTGTTTTTGAATTTGAGCGATTTATTGAATTTGCGTTGTGTTTTCATCATTTTAAGACTTGCTTTTTTGATTTTAATGTGTTGATTGGAGAAACTGAGTGATCGTATAACTAGTGATTTTTCAACTTTCTTAGTGACAATATTAAACGAAACAATAATTTATATTATTTATAATGAATCCAGTTAACGATATTATTTGTAATTTGTTGGAAACACCGTTCTGTCGCTGGAAAGACGAAGATAAAAGAGACGTTTTACTGGAAGGAAGACCTACGACTGTTTTATCAGTATTCGCCAAAAAAGAGATTAAGAAATCTGGCAAATCTTATAACGTAAATTTCAAATATGCTTGGTTCACAAATTATAAATGGTTATGTAGCAGCCCAATGTTAAAAAACTATATTTCTGGCCCTGTTTACTATTTTCTAATAAACAATTGGTTTGGAACAGGAATGGATTTGTAGATATTTTGAATATTACAAGGGCATTATACAGGTATAAACATACCGATTCTGCCCAGGTATTCTATGTGATATCCTACAAAAAGAATCATTGGATATTAATAAAATAAAACAGACACGTGAAATATTGAACAAAAAGAGAAATGACGACTTTTTTAAGACAAATTTTAATAAAGCAAGTAGAATGATGCAATTATAAATTACAAAGCGACAATACGCTGGTCTTTCTAACGAAGCCATTAGTACAAGATATAAAGCACCTTTTTATGAACTATTGGACCATATTTTAATGGAAATAGACGTCAGGTTTCAGGACTGCGAAAAGATGAAATTTGTTTGTCTCGCTGATAATGCAAAATTTGAACAATATAGCTCGTGTTTCCCTTCTAATGCTTTTGAAAATTTGGAACAATTTTATGGAAATATATTTACCAAACATCAACGACTTAAAGAACGAACTTTGCCTGTTATATAGTGATGAAAGTTACAGAACTATACCCTTGCATGAACTGCTCAGAAAACGGAATGAATACAAAGGCATTATTACAGAAGCTTACAAACTGTTTTGTATAATTTTATTATTCCATCAACAAGTGCGTCAGTGGAAAGAGGCTTTTCGTGTCTTAAACGTATCTTACGACGTATTCAAGAAGTACCATTTCCCAAGAAGAAATCTTCAGTAACTGTTTCTATCAAGAAAGAGTTGTTGCTAGAATTAAAGAAGGATCAGCCATTTTATGAAGATATAACTGCGCCTTACTAAAAGATCGAAGAATTGATTTGGTGTACAAAAATTAGATAGCTATAAGCTTGGCTATAAGGAAGTCTCAAGAAAAATTAATCTATTTTTTTAACTGCTTACACATCCTAACTCTTCACCTAGTTTCTAACCCGCGAGCCGCCACTGACGGGTATTCCTTTAACGGTTTTCTTCGATGAGGGGAATGCTCCAAACAAAAAAATGCATTCGCTAGTGCATGCATTTTTCTAGTGTCTCTTCCACTGATGATATGCTGGTTATTAACACAAGTTCTGGTTATAACTCAACCTGTATCAATATTTTAAAATTGACTGAAATGGATATTTGTCAAGCACTATCAAAACTTAAAAACAAAATGCCTTGTAGGGATGATCAGAACCCGAGTTTTCTTGTGAGATATTGCTTAGGGGCTTTAATAAAGCTACTTCTCATTTTGTTTATTTAATACTGTCTTCCCACCCATTTCCTGATATTTGAAAAGTAGCAAGGATTTATCCTACATTAAAACATGACAGCCTGACAAAAAATTGTCGCCCAATCTCTGTTCTGTCAAATCTTGCAAAGATTTTCGAAATATCATACACCCACATTTGTCTTAGTATGCAAGCGTTTTATCTCCTAATCAACATGGATTCATAACAAAACACTCAACAGTTACTTACAAATTTAGCAGAATTTACCCAGATCACTGAGATAGTAAAGGTCAAGGAGATGTGGTGTATACTGATTTTTCGAAGTTATGACATATTGTGACACCTTTGACACACTTTGTCATAATATACTAATTTCGATATTAGCATTATATGGATTCAGCAGTCATCTTCTTTACTTAGTAAAATAGTGTTTATCCAGGCGTACTTTCTTTGTCTCGTGTTATGACTTTAAATCCGAGACCTTCTTAGCATTCTATGGAGTACCAAGGTTCAAATTTGGGCCCATTATTCTTTATATTATTTATTAATAATTTGCCTCTAATGCTTATGTCCCATCAGCTTCTCTCTGTCAATAACTGAAAATTGCTTTTAAATATAACCTGCTTAGATGATCCCTTGAGATTGAAAAAACTCATCGACGTTGTTGTACCATAGTGTTCAGAGAATAAACTACCAATAAATAAAGATAAATATAAAGTTTGCTTGTAAACATAGACCTTAAAAAAGCAACCACTAATATACGATTATTCTGTTGGTGGTACAATTTTAATACATTCTGAAATATTAAGGATTTGGGCTTGTACTTTCATGATAAATTATAGTTCTCTAGGCACATCAACGATGTAGCTCTTAATACATATGACCCCGTTGTTTTCGTGATCATAAATACGACATCGTTTAATAACACTGCTACTCAAAATGTTTACATTTTTCGTTAGTTTATCCTGTATCCATGTCATACGAATCAACTTGAAAATATTCAGCGGCGTTTCTAGGATTTGTCATTTCCCCTAGATAATTATCCAGTAAGTGGTTATGATCATACTCTGCTTCTACAAAGATTTGACATCTATTCATTGAACTCTGGAAGGGTGCTTATTAGCCTATCATTTTTACTCAAGACACCCGCATTATTAAGCATGTATAGTATAGACATACCTAGACTAGGATCTCGAGAGGAAGGTATGTTTTATTGACAGAAAACAAAAACGTGCTAATAATATCGCCAGTGTTTATAATGTCACATCTAGCACTTGTGATCAGAACAATTTTAGTCACAACGAGTTACTGTCTTTCCGAAAAGTTTTGGAGAAACTTTGAATTGGTAATATGAATTTAGCAATGTAGAAGAAACTTATTAAAGAAATTGTTGTGTCATTATGTGTTCTGTCTGTTGTGTGAAAATAGAATCCCTGTAGACAATAAGGCACAAGTCTTCGTGTGTTCGCATTTACCACTCCTTTGTTTCTTAAAAACTCTTTAAAATATTCGTATTTTACGGAAGGAAGTTTTCACGTCCGTACCTTAAAATTCCATTCGGAATTTTGTGTCTGGCACATGGGACGTATAAAACCGATAGTCAGACCTTACATTTTAATAATCCCTTGTTATACATAGGTACATATATGTGTAGACATTTTTCATAGTTCCGTCGTAATACGAAAATATAGTGTAATAAAATTCAAAAACTGAACATCAAAGTTATGTTCGAATTAGGAGAAATAAAACATATGAGGTCCTAAAATAACATGAATGTTACGAACTGTAGTTACCTAATACTGGTTGTAAAATCGTATTTAAAGAGGGTGCGCTTACATTGTAAATATATGTTTATAGATAAGTTAGAAAATACGGTACGAAGTTTAAGTATCCAATACGTTTTACTGAATACGTAAATTTATTCCGAAGAGTATATAGTAAAATTTTACAAGACAACTTTTACACGTCGATTCTGTTTTTTAGAGTTCTAAACTTGTCTTCATTTCCAACTTTAGTTTATATGAAAGCATAAAATACGTAGTATAATAGAGAAGCCTTCTAACACATATTATTTCTAAATGAATTATATTATTAGTTTCATCAAATGGTATGCATAATGAAGCTGATGAGTAAAGTATCTATTTCGGCGGATGTTAAATAGCATATTTTTTAAGTGGTGCGTTAAAACCTAAGAGTACCTAACAGTGGCTTCTAAAATATCAGGCAGAACCAGCCACAAAATAACTGAATCGTTTATTTCAGAAAAAAACAACCAATATTTGGCAGTTTTTGAGAAAATCAATAAAAACTGATTAAGGGCTATATAAATTGAAGTAAATTTTTTTACAACCAAAGTACATTAAAATTTCGTAAATAACTACAAACTTACAATAAAACAGTTTTTTTTATTTTTGTATGAAATATGCCCATTTAAAAAAATTGAGGTTAGTACCTTTCTCAAATAAATCGAAATTTTATATATCCAAAGTTGTTATTAAAATAATAATAACTATTTGTCTTGCTAATATAATAAGAATGAACAATAATGAATATATCAATTTACTTTTCAAAGTGTATTAAAAATAGAAAAATGGTGCTGTAAAATAGGTGATATTGGTCTGGAACATATTGCAAAACTTTACGGATATCTGCAATTTTTGTTTCCAAAATTGGCACTTTATCATTTGTAACTTTTTTCTCCGGCGATTTAAGAAGAGATCTTCGAGAATTGTGTCGACAAGCCATTAATAAATTCAGAGCATATCACATATCCTGGATTTGATGACTTGGGGACAAAATATGAAAAGTAGGATAGAGAAAAATGTTGTTTTTCTGTTCTATTTCTCGTCGAAGTTTCTAAATACATGATTTTTTTTATAATGTTTGTGTCATCATGGTTTAAAATCCATCACAGTGTCTTGTGAAACTTCCATGAGTGTGAAATTGTTTCCTGCACTTGATTGTATTATTAGTTCCGAATATTCATGAACTGAAAATACACGATCATGTTTCTTTAGACACTTTTTGATAACCCCAAAATCGCGATCATTAGGTAGAAACGAATGTCCTCTTATGAGATAAAACTGTTACACTTTCTGAAATCTACCAGTCTCAATTATCGCTGCACACATACGGATCATAGGGTGATTCTTATTCTGTCCAGGACAGTTATCGCTAAATAGACGCAATTCCCGAACATTTTGAGGTATTTCACATTGAATATAATCCCACAGAAATGAACATACCTCGTAAATCTACAATTATTGTAGATTTTGTGACAGTGATTTTACTGGGTATGATAAGATCAAGACAATTCTCAGAAAGTATTAGTATTGCTAACCGACGCAGCTGTATACATGTGAAAAGCAACACCTTGCATATGCACTTAACCGAATGTTAAAAAAAATATTTGTAATGCCGCCTACTCAAAGAAACACGTTTAGAGAAACTCTGCCAGACATACCTTTACCTCCTGAACCAGTTGTCACAAGATGGGGTAGTTAGTTAGAAGTTGTAGCTTACAACAAGAAGCATTTTGAGGAACTAAAACGTGTTATCTTTAGGTTTCATCTCAAAGAAGGCAATTCCATACATACAAGGTGCGGTAACATAACTTGCTTTTTTTGAAATGCACGTCATTCAGGCTGTAGGAGTGGTACTGAGGGGCAGGAGTGGTCTCATTCGACAGGCGTGGCTCTAAAGTTTTCTTCCATGTCAGTGGCCATTATGCGTTGAAACAGTGAGGAGCTTGCGTTTGCCGTCGAGGCTTACTTTTCGAATGGATGATCTGTAATGGCAACCCAGCGCGCGTTCCGAAATCGCTTCAATGTAGCCCCGTTGGGCCCTGTCCCGGACCGGAAGTCAATGTTACATGGGTCACTACATTCAGACAAACCGGGAGTGCGACAAGTCGAAGAATTGGAGGCCCTCGGCCCATCAGATCTCTTGAAAACATTGAGGTAGTGAGAGCGTCAATCTTGCGATCCCCACGGCGCGCGGCGTTCTGCGCGCAAACATGCGTCTGCCCTTGGACTTTCCGATCGTTCAGTGAGGCGAATTCTTCACTAACCTTCATTACCATCCGTATAAGTTGGCTATTCAATTCTGGCGAACGCGACTTCAATCTTCGGAGGAACGCATGTGAGGCGCTTCTCGAAAACGTTCCAGAGGATTTTTTTGTGGGTTTATTTGAAATCCCGCGTTTATGTCAACCGCCCAAGGACCCTACAAGACCTGAAGGCCAACATCCGGGTATAAATTGCCAACATACCCGCTGCTATGCTGGTAAGGGTCATGACAACGCCAGACATCGGCTTATTCAGTGTATGGGCAATAGGGGGCGTCACCTATCTGATATGATTTTCAAAACTATGTAAAATAAAACATTAGATATGTACCTACATTGTAAAGAAAGAATAAAGAAATTCTAATTCATAAAATGGGTTTTATTGCGTTTTGAAGAAATTAAGTTATGTTGCCGCACCCTGTATAATGCAGAACTTATTGCGACCACAAAGCATACCAGATGGTATCCTTTACATTAATACAATAATAACTATTCCATCTTAATTACTGCAATAAGTAAACTGGAAACATACGGCTTATGGTTACAAGAACAGTTTATGGTAGTGCCAGTTTACTGTTTATTATAGACCAACAGTTTATTGGTATTGTGGTATTAGCAGATGCTGTTAAACAATAAATAAATAACCATAACACACATCAAGTTAGTACTGCCATTAAGAAAACTGCAAGATGCATTTACGAAATAACCTTGATGCAGTCATTTGGGACGTATGTGTAAATTTCTAAAGGGTACACCTCAAGAGTTATCTCATATTTTACTAAAATATATACCAACTTCTCGTACTGTGTACTTTAGACGGTCACAATAGACGTTGAAAGAACCGTTTCATTGCGCAAGCTATTATTAAGTGTTTACGATTTTACTGCAGAAAACTTAGAAAAGGACCTAGTGTACCTAATTTTAATTTTGAGGGTTACAGTGATGATAACTTTACAGTTACCTCCTTCGTATCCAGTTGTAATACTTGTAATCCTAACACATTTCGTTGTTAATAAAACGGAACCTTTTATAGAAACGAAAAATAATTCGTTAGTATGCCTTGAGCCAATGGGTATCGAAAGTATATTGCCTTTTTTCTTTTAGTACATTTTTCCTTGATGTTTAATTTTGAAGCAGCTTTTTAATATACGCCTTTTCTAGTTATTGTTTAGCTATATTTTACTTTGTCACTATTTATTCCGTGTTTTTATCATATTGTATTACATATTAAGAAAGCAGTTATGTAGATCGTTTATATTCATTAAGATGTGAGTCTCTAGTGGTTCTATTTTTTTTTTCAGGTAAGGAAGCAAAATCAGGTCATTTCCTGCTATGTTTGCCTGCGATTGATTCAGTGTTCATTTCATTGCTGTCCAATCGAAGTTTGTCCGTTTCCCAGGTCATTTCCGGCAACTAAGTGGCCATTGGGCAAGTATTACACCATTTATTAGTTAAATTTACGCGAATTGTGAAATTCAAATTGTTCGACGATTGTTTGCATTATTAACACTTTTTACAAAGCGTAATAAACGAGGATCTGAGTATCCCTACGGTAAGGGCTCGTGAGTCAGCAAAATCTGACATTTTTTAACTGTTCTTGTATTATAGAACTTGTATTATTAATTAACTATTCTTATATACCGCTAGGTATAGGACTAGATGTAATACAATATAATATTATGTTTTCTTGTGGCATTTTGCGTATTTTCCTTTTCAAAAATGTTCTGTGCCAATAGTCTTGTCTCACTCCACTGAATTCGCTCCCTGTTTTTTCACTTCTTGTCACACTTGATCCTCCCACTCAGCCGGAGGCATCCTATTTTATTTTTTACTATTTTATTTATACTTTACTGCTGTAAAGTATATATATATATATATATATATATATATATATATATATATATATATATATATATATATATATATATATATATATATATATACAGGGTGGAACGTAAAGAACGCCGCAAGCCATAACTCTATTATTAATAATCCGGTTTTAAAGTTGAAAGAAGACAATCAAATGATTGTTTATAGACTATTATATAGCATTCACTGAGTTTTTATACAATTTCATTTCAAGGTCACGCGATATTCAACTATTGTGATGACAAATGACATTTTATTATGGCATGTTCCAATTGTTTTTCAATTTAAAGCCATCTTTCATGTTTTAAAATTTGATGAATTAATAAATAATTTATTATTTTCTGAATCACACGTCTACAGAAAAATATTCTCCTTTTAATCAAATAAGAAAATATATAGGTTGCCATTTAAATAAGAAAAGTTGACTATCGCGTGACCTTGAAATGAAATTGTATAGAATCTCAATGAATGCTATATAATAATCTGTAAACAATTATTTAACTATCTTCTTTCAATTTTAAAACCGAATTATTAATAACAATGTTATGGCCTGCGGCGTTTTTTACGTTCTGTAAACACTCTGTATATAAATTTAAAGTACTTTTCCTGAATTATTAAAGAATTCAGCAATAACAGGTTTGTTACTACCTCATAGCTTAACCAAGATATTTTTTTGAAGAGCCAAGAGCGAAGCTTGCGAGCAAGCCAAAAATTTTTCTGCAGAGCCAATAGCGAAGAAATTTTTTCCTGTTAAGGGCCATATTGAATACCTCGTAACATAGTTTTGATAACGGTGGAGACTAGAGTGTATGAATCAGTAAATTATCCAGTAATTTAGACCATAAATAAGGGTTAATTTGAAGTTTTATTAAATTTATTGCCCCTTATAACCAGAAAAACAATATTGGAGTCGAGATCGAAATTTATCGTATTTTTCGTATCGAATAAGAACCTGAATTTATTCAAAACTTACTGATAAGATAATCTTGTTCATTTCATTATAACTAATTAAACTTATGCTTGTAAAACGCTATCTTGAAATAACTTAAAGAACCTGTTTTTAAAAATAATAATAAAAGTCTTGGGCTGAGATTTTTTTCAATTCATAAACAAAAGTTTGCATATAAAGATGGTATCTTTATTATACTTATCCTTTAATATTTGGATTTTTAAAAACCGCATGCAACACGCAAAGTACAAATATGTAGGGAAATTAAAGCGAGATATATGTAAAATTACATTTAAAATTAAATTGTCAATTGTAAGTGAGACAATAAAGTGGAGTATTAACGGTGATAAGAATATCTGCATGTGTAAAAAACGAAGATTATGAACCATACAAGTCAACCTTACAAGCTGTTTCTTATCTTAAATATACATACTTCCAAGGGAATCGACGGATCCGGTCCATAAGAAAAATGAAAGATTCAAACGTTTTAAGTTCAGTGACGTGCCGTGTCAGATATATAAAGAAATTTTAAATGCGGTAAATAAGTGTAATATAAATGATCTTTGACGCAGACACATGACATATCAGGTGCCAACTGAATTTTTTCAATATTGGAATAAAATTTTGTTAAAGCTCACGTATGAGGCGTCATTACACTTACTTTGTCCTAGATTCACTTTTTCTATAAATATATGCATTTATCATGAACTATTAACGTATCTATTTTAAATGAAAGATTTACAATATTTCAAAAATCGTTGAAGAAGTCATTAGATTGACGACAGTGATACGACGTGAGCAGACGAACTGCTACTATACGAAAGTAGTATTAATTATAATGTAAATCACGTTTACGCTATTTTCTATGTGACTCATCTTCAATTAATCTGGATCTCTGTGGATTCCTGTCACGCTTCTGCCAGTTTAGATATTCTTCATAACACAGATGCTGTCAAATTAGATCTATCTCAAATCAATTCTTTCGCAATTCAAGTATACTGTACTCCTTTCTGATGTTCCCATGGAGAAACAATTCATAAAATGGGTTTTATTGCGTTTTGAAGAAATTAAGTTATGTTGCCGCACCCTGTATAATGCAGAACTTATTGCGACCACAAAGCATACCAGATGGTGTCCTTTACATTAATACAATAATAACTATTCCATCTTAATTACTGCAATAAGTAAACTGGAAACATACGGCTTATGGTTACAAGAACAGTTTATGGTAGTGCCAGTTTACTGTTTATTATAGACCAACAGTTTATTGGTATTGTGGTATTAGCAGATGCTGTTAAACAATAAATAAATAACCATAACACACATCAAGTTAGTACTGCCATTAAGAAAACTGCAAGATGCATTTACGAAATAACCTTGATGCAGTCATTTGGGACGTATGTGTTAATTTCTAAAGGGTACACCTCAAGAGTTATCTCATATTTTACTAAAATATATACCAACTTCTCGTACTGTGTACTTTAGACGGTCACAATAGACGTTGAAAGAACCGTTTCATTGCGCAAGCTATTATTAAGAAGAAGCTATTATTATTAAAGAAATTTTAAATGGGGTAAATAAGTGTAATATAAATGATCTTTGACGCAGACACATGACATATCAGGTGCCAACTGAATTTTTTCAATATTGGAATAAAATTTTGTTAAAGCTCACGTATGAGGCGTCATTACACTTACTTTGTCCTAGATTCACTTTTTCTATAAATATATGCATTTATCATGAACTATTAACGTATCTATTTTAAATGAAAGATTTACAATATTTCAAAAATCGTTGAAGAAGTCATTAGATTGACGACAGTGATACGACGTGAGCAGACGAACTGCTACTATACGAAAGTAGTATTAATTATAATATAAATCACGTTTACGCTATTTTCTATGTGACTCATCTTCAATTAATCTGGATCTCTGTGGATTCCTGTCACGCTTCTGCCAGTTTAGATATTCTTCATAACATAGATGCTGTCAAATTAGATCTATCTCAAATCAATTCTTTCGCAATTCAAGTATACTATACTCCTTTCTGATGTTCCCATGGAGAAACAATTTTCTTGTAGTCCTAAGGCTGGCCATACACCTTGCAGTACACCTGAAAGGTTTACCTTTATAGTTTACTTGCGAAGGTAAACCGAAGCGTGTATGCCAACTACTTTCTGTGAGACTGTACAGGTGGCACAACCTGTTCAGGTGAAATTAATTATGTCTACCTGCGCAGTTGTGCATACCCAAATGTGTGTATGTGGCTCACCTAATACTGCACAGATTTCAGTTTAGTCGTAGTAGGTTTTCACTAGGAAGAGGTTTAATTTTTTTGTGGCGTTCATTTAAGTTCTATTTTTGTGTGTTACATGTTTTGTGCAAAGCTAAACATGTCAAGCCGGAAGCGCAATCCAAGTATTGAAGATTTGATTGAATAGTACAAACCAGAATCTTGTCTGGCATGTAAAAACCAGAGTAGAAGTAGTTGTTCTCAACTGTATCTTGCTTACAGCCTTAAATAACCGCAAATAAAAGCATTTTTTATTAAATTAATTAAATTAAAAGGTGTTTCATTCATGGATAAGTAAATTACGGTAATCTGATTGTTGGTACACTCACTTCTTGTAATAAGTTATTGTGTGCATACCGATTTATTTTGATCAATCAATCTTCAACCAATGTTTACACGATATTTTAACAGTTTTCCATTGTTTTTTACAATTAATTGCTAAAGAAACCGACCACCGCGAGCGCGTCATCTTGTTGCGTGTATGCCATGATGAGGTCAAATGATGGGCGAAACCTTGCGGTTTATCGTGTGAAGTCGTAGATACACAATAATATTTACAATATCAGAATGGAACCATAGAAATAATGGAACCATACCATGGAAAGAGTTCCAGTATTATAAGAACCTTACATATGACAGAATTTGTAGAAAATATGCGAGTTTGTATAGGGTGTCTCATTTGAAACTACATGGAAATACAAATTATCAATTTGGTGGAAATATAAATTGTTTAACATGTCACGATAGTGTTCCCCATTTACTGTAATGGCATTACCAGCTTCATTTTAAAAGAAGTATGGTTCATTACTCCACCACTTCAAAATACGCACCAAACCATGCACCTCTGCGGATGCATTTCTTTCTCGTGAACAGCATATATATTTTCAGCCCCCCAAATGTGACAATATTGTTTGCTGACGTATCCGTCAGGATAAAAATATGCTTCATCGCTGAACAAAATTTTGTTGCCAAAATCGGCATTACCGTCTTACTTTTCTAACATCCAATTAACAGATATATGACGTTGTAATTTGTCTGGAACTTTCAATTGTTGTGGCAACTGGATTTTGTATGCTAACAGAAGCAGATCTTTTTTTACAATCCGATGCGTGGTGGCTCTTGAGAAATTCAATTGTTGTGCACGACATGGAATTGATGTGTTTGGATACTCTAAGGAACTATCCAAACACATCAATACTTTCTCTCACTGCAAAAACATTTTTATCTGGCCGACCACGACGACAACGTATTGGTGTTTCATATCAATAATAGAAGCCGTGTCTTCAAGTTTCTTTATTAAGTTACGAACTGTTTTACGAACTTTGTAGGTGCTTCATTTTGTCACAATTTTATGCGAATATCTCTTAATGCAACTGTAAATGATCACTCACTTTCATAAAACAGTTGTGCACAACTTATTCGTTGTTGAACTGTTAATCGCGGCATGTTGACGTCGTATGGATGACAGTCGTTAAATATTGACGCCCTATCTTTAACGGAACACAAATGGCGCTCAATTCAAGTCCTATAGTTCCAACTGGGACACCCTGTATGAAATAGAGAGTGCTTACCTACGCTAAAAGCATTATGCACATGCTTTTAGCATTAAGAATTATATTCACGTGTTAAGTACTCGCATTATATTTTGCAGCATTTTTACAAGAAAATGAAATCAGAAATTACGTCATAACACTTTTTATAATAGCTACTAACAATAAGTTATACGGTAATGGTAAGTGGCGATGAATCCCTAAACTCATTTAGGTCAATTGGCCAGAATTCCTTCAATTCCTCGCTAAACGTCGGCATCATTAGGACAAGATAGGAAGTTTATTGAATTAAAGTCCGTTTAACTGTGGCCAAGGTGAAATTAGTGGACGCACTAAGACCTTATAATTTGTAAAGCTGCTTTGCAACCATTTCGGACACCCTGCCAACACGATGGGCGGATTTGTTTTACACGATAGATTAGCTTCGGGTTGACTTAAACTACTTTAAACTAATGATGGGTCGCGGACAAGGCACGCTGCTATTGGCGTCATAAGTTCGTTCGGAGAAACAGAGGATCTTCCGATATGTCCACTGGAAGAAATTAAAGGTTTATATTTCAATGATACGTGAATAAGTTGTGGCTTTGAATTAACTATGAAACGTTAAATTTAGATGATTTTGTCAGAAGTAGGAGTAGTATCATAATTGTAAATTAAATTTAATGTTATATTTTGAACAATAAAAGAGAAAGTAAACCAAGAATGTGTAAATTAATAGTTTGTCTCGCAGTGTAGATTAACAATACTGAGCCACACATATTTGGTTTGTTGCATAAATTTCAAAATTTTCGTATACAATTTGTAGTTTCAAAAGTTTCGTAAATACATTTATGACAATCGAGAACGCACAAAAATATCTATTAAAACGAATCAACTTGTTTTGTTTTAATCTTAGACAATAATTATAAGCATTTATTTATAAAAGAATTTCATCGAATTCCATGCCTTCTTTTATTTACCTGTTCAATATTTACTATTTCTATCTTAACATTTTCACATATTTTCAAATAGGTATATCACCCCTTGAAGTAAATGCATTTTCGATGTTTCTCTTTGAATAGTTTTTTTGTTGAACGAAAGTGGCATTATAGAAGTTACAATAAATCACGATACTGAATATTTTAAAATATTTAGTTAAAAGTTTTTTTAGATTTTGATAATTAAGTACTTAAAGAGTATTTTTATATATTTTAGGCATCTGATTTATTAATGAATGAATCATTAAATAAATATAACTGCTATTCTCAACATTGTTTTAAATATTTGTAATATGTATACGTGTATTTATGGCAGTGTATGTAACATTTTTCACCTTTCCAGATAACTTTTTACTATTTTAAATATTATTAAAATATGTAGTATAACAGATATAAAAATTACATTACAGTAATTAAATAGTAATTTTACTATACAAACTATCAGTCAATCGTACCTTGACCTGTATTCTAGGCGGTGTAGGTAGATCTTATCAGTGTAAACTTAGCAGAACAACTTTGAAGAATGGAAAAATGCATAGGCTTATTATTTGCCGTTAATTAGCCGTTAATTAATCGTCAAAGTTATAATTTAACCCTTCTTCAATTTTAAAAAAATTTGAATGTTCTGCTAATTTCACATGAAGTTAGCAGAACATTATCTTTTTTTTTTTTTTTGTTAAAGGTAAGTATATAGGAGTTTGCCGCATTTTAACCGTAAAAAAATGGTGTAAACGAAATTTAAAAAAATATATTTCGATATTAGTAAAATAACCGAAAACTGGAAGCAACGAAAGAAAATTGATGATTTACATCTTCACAAAAGACTAGAGGACGAATTAATAAAGATTAATAGCTGTTCTGATAAGTTAGTGGGAATAGAATCCAAATCTAAAAAATGCAAAATGTGACCTGGCGAATTCGATTATGTTCATTAAAAGATTCGAATTCATTAAAAGAAGGCAAACGGGATATTCCTGAACGTATACTGACCCCCGTAAGACATTTTAGAACGAGATTAATGGCTGTTCTGCTAAGTTCCCAGGGCAAAAATCCAAAAATCGGAATAAAAAATTGCAAAATTATCACGGCAAATTCAAAAACGTCACGATTAATTGCGAGAACAGGAACGGTTCTGTAGGAAAACTGATCTGTAATAGCCATTTTCAAACGAGATTCATAGTTGTTCTGCTAGATTCCCGGGAAAAAATCACCGCTAAACGCTAAATTCGCTTTCTTTTAATTAATCGTGACGTCTTCGAATTCGCCGTGATAATTTTGCAATATCTTATTATGATATTGCAATATCTTATTTTGTCTCTGAACTTAGCAGGACAGCCATGAATTTCGTTTAAAAAAGACTTATAGGGGTCAGTTTTCGTTCAGAAATTTACCATTCATGTTCTTTTAATTAATCGTGATATCTTCGAATTCGCCATGATAATTTTGTAATGTTTTATTATGTTTTATGGATGTTCTTCTGTGAACTTAGCAGAGCAACCATGAATCTCGTTTGAAAAAGACTTATGGGGGTCAGATTTTGTTCAAGAATTTATGGTTCGCGTTTTTTAGTTAATCGTGATGTCTTCGAATTTGCCGTAATAATTTTGTTATATTTAATTATGATTTATGGATTTCTTTTCTGTGAACTTAGCAGAACAGTCATGAATCTTGTTTAAAAAAGACGTATGGGGGTCACATTTTATTCAGTAATTTACCGTTCGCGTTTTTTAAATTAATCGTGACGTTTTCGAATTCGCCGTGATAATTTTCTAAAGTTGTCGTGCTCGTTTTTTCCCCAGGAATTTAGCAGAACAACTATGAGTCTCGTTTTGAAAATAGTTTTTACAGCTCAGTTTTCCTACAGAAATTTACCGTTCCCGTTCTCGTAATTAATCGTGACGTCTTCGAATTTGCCGTGATAGTCTTGCAAATATTTATTCCGTTTTTTTTATTTCCCTCCTGGGAACTTAGCAGAACAGCCATTACTCTCGTTTTAAAATGTCTTAGGGGGGATTAGCTTCCGTTCAATAATTTACCGTTTGAATTCTTTTAATTAATCGTGACATCTTCGCCGGGTCACATTTTGCAATTTTTTTCAAATTTTTGGGTTTTGTTCCCCATAACTTGGCAGAACAACTTTTAATCTTAATTAATTCGTCCTCTGGTCTTTTGTGAAGACGTAAATTATCAATTTTCTTTCGTGTTTATCTATTTTCTTTCGTTACTTCCAGTTTTGAGTTATTTTACTAATATTGAAAAATACTTTTTTCTTTGCAAATTCCGTTTACACGATAACATTGTTGACGGTTAAACATACATTGTTTACGGTTAAAAAGCGGCAATTTCCTATATACTTATTTTTAACAAAAAAATTGTTTTGGTTGATGTGAAGATGTTTGTTAGATGTGCGCTAACTATGTAAAGTTAGCAGAACACTCATTTTTTTTTTTTTAATTGAATAACGCTTAAATTGTAACTTTCAGGATTAATTAACCGCTAATTAACGGCAAATAATAACCTTATGCATTTTTCCATTGTTCAAAGTTGTTCTGCTAAGTTCACACTGATCTGGATCTTATATTATCCAGCCAATACCTAAATATTTTTAGGGATATTGAGTTAGTTGGAAACTGTAAAAGGTAAATGTATTTACGACCGAAATAAACTTTTAGAATACACATAAATGTATTTCAAAATATAACCGAGATTTTCAGTAAATGGCCACCATAAATCCCACACTTTCAATATAATACACAGACCGATATTTGCTCTATTTATATGATACGGAATACGATTGTTTTATCTCCATTCTAGCATTAAACATTTGTCTGATGTATATCACACAAAAATAATACATATTTCATAAGTGCTCAAAGACAAGGACAAGAGGCCCCTCCATCAGCGATGAATAAAATATGTATGTGAAAACAATAACTAGGCTTCTTGGAAAGATCAAAGAAATAATCTGAGTCAATAAAATAGATTTTAGTCTCCACGTTTAAGATTCACAACTTTTTAATGCAATAACAGTACTAATTTAGTTTTACTACTCATCTGTACTCGCGAAGCTATTCTGGCGCTAAGAGTAATGTTAGAGAAAACAATAGAAAAAGGAAAGAACGCTTATATAGGATTTGTAGATTTAGAAAAAGCTTTTGATAACGTAAGATGGGAAAAAATGTTCGAGATACTAAAGAGCGCGGGAATGAAGTATAGAGATAGGAGAGTAGTACACAATCTATACATAGAGCAAACTGCTGTTATAGAAGTAGAAGGGGAAGAAAGGGAAGTAGGTATTAGGAAAGGAGTAAGACAAGGATGTACGCTATCACCACTAATTTTTAATCTGTACATCGAAGAGGCGATTAATGTGGTAAAAGATAGAGTAGATTTCGGGATTAAAGTACAGGGACAGAAACTAAAAATGCTGAGATTCGCGGATGATATAGCAGTATTAGCATCTAGTAAGGAGGAACTAGAATCAGCATTGAACGAAATGGAGGCAGTGTTGACAGAGGAATACGGAATGAGGGTGAATAAAAACAAAACTAAAGTGTTAGTGTGCAGAGGGCGCGAGAGCAGAGCAAAAACGAAAGTACAAATTAATAATGAAAGATTGGAGGAAGTTAAAGACTTCGCTTAATTAGGAAGTAAAATAAATTGGGATGGAAGAAGCGATAAAGACATAAAACAAAGAATAGCGCAGGGTCGAGTAGCTTTTAACAAAAAGAAAGCACTTTTATGCTCGGGGGTAATAAACTTAGAAACAAGGAAGAGATTTTTGAAAACATATGTATGGAGCACGGCACTTTACGGCTGCGAAACCTGGACGGTAGGGGAAGCAAGTAGGAAGAAATTAGAAGCTTTTGAGATGTGGTGTTACCGAAGAATGATGAAAATACCATGGACTGATAGGGTTAGAAACGAAGAAGTATTGGAGAAAGTCGGCGAGAAAAGGAGTATGTGGAAAAACTTAAAGAAGAGAAGAGATAGAATGGTAGGCCACTTGCTGAGACATGGGGGAATAGTCCGCGATATTTTGGAGACAGAAATAGGAGTGAAGAAAGGCAGAGGTAGGCCTAGATTAGACTACTGCTCGCAAATAGTAAGGGATGTAGGTTGTAGCACAATTAGCGAAATGCGTAGGTTAGCACAAGATAGGAGAAGCTGGAGGTTAGCGTCCAACCAGTCTTAGGACTGATGACCTAATGATGATGACTCATCTGTATCCCTCTTTTTAGCATTGCCATTGCGTTGAGTACATATTAAGAGATCGATTAGAGTTATGGAGGGCGGCGTTTTATATTGCGCTGATATAGAGTGGATACGATATAGCCACGACCCAGTTACCTCAATTTAACACAAACGGGGTGCTAGAGTTATTAGAAAATGTTCCAGAAAGCATGATATTTAAAGCGGGATATCGCGACACATGTCACGATGTCACGACTAGTAGTTTGCCTCAAATGAAAATAGGGAAATTTTTGAAAATCCTGTTTAATATATTTTGTTTTTAAGTTTTGCGTATTTTTATACAATGTAGAAAATATCTGGAACACCTGAAAAATCTCACAAAATATTTGTTGTTGTTAAAACGCTTGAAGGGGTCAAAAGGTGTTTATAGTCTTTTGAAATATTTTAGTTCTATGTACATACAATTATGAAGTCAAAGGGGGCGTTTCTTTTTAAGGTCACCGCTATTTTTTGCTCGATATAATGAAAAAGTATATTTTTTGAGTATCCTTATAAAACTTTTATTAAGTTGCATATAGATACTTTCGAGAAAAATGCAAATAAAGTTTTAATTGTGAAAATTAATTCATTTATAAACAAAACATTAACTAATAATATGTTCAAACTGTTACCCACTAACTATTTGATAATGTCCTAGTCTCAAAATTAATTCTGCGCTCTGCCGATTATTTCCAGTCTAATATTGAGTATTTCCTATCAAATTCGTTCCCTTAATTCGTCTATGTTTTCTGTTTTATTGACTTTGGTTTTTAAGAGGCCTCATTCGAAAAAATCAAGGGGTAAGATCTGGAGAGCGAAGTGGCCACTCTATAGCCCCTTTCCCTATTCATTATTGTGGAAAGATGTTATCCAAGTAAGTGATAACAGGAAGAGCGTAATGAGGAGGTGCACCGTCTTATTGATACAAAAGTCTGTTATCAGATATATCTGGTTCATTTACATTTAGGCATAGCATAAATCAGTGTTGGAATGAACTATTGCTGTAAAAATTACAAATATCTTGCGCTAGTCAAATTGTCACAAAGTAATACGGGCACAAAATTCTGTTTCCAACGTTTTTGCAAGAAAGAAATATTTTGCGAGATTTTTCAATTGTTCCAGACTTATTTTCCACATATTTCAGACATTATTTTCTTAAATTATTAGATCAACGAAGTACATTCAAAAGTTTTTTACCCATATCCGAGTTATTGATTTTAGAAATATAATTACATTTTAAAGAATTTTTATAATTACAATTTGATCGTTGTAGAAAACTGGACAAAAAATACAGGCTGTCCCAAATTGAAAAGTTGATTTTAGGTGAACCTGGAAGTTGTCTCAAATATTTCTATGCACATTACAGTAACTTATATGACAATATAAAAAAGGTATAAAGGACCTATATCGTAAACCAACTATAATTTATATAATGAATCTTTGCGCATATATCAATTTAGTGACGACGCACAGATCACATGCTGCACCACTCGCAATTGTTACTAATATGCCACAATTACCAGCACGTATGTCTAGCGACATATGTTTCAATCAACTACGTACGGCATAGACAGTTAATAATTTGCCGAACAAAATGCAATGATGAAGTCACGTCTTAGCTTTATTGTATAATTTGATTCATTGGCGTCTCAATATTTTTGTAAAATTTATTTTATTTTTGTTTTTCATTTATTTTGATTTTTGTTGAATTTATTTCATTTATTTTGATAGAAGTATAACTTTCATTGAATGTTTTTGTGGAGAACCTTTTCATTACTCTGTCATAGGTTGACGGATTTGTCTTGTACTAACTGTTATCCTAAAATGTGTTTTCGGCACGATACTGCTCAAGAATGTCAGTTGATTGATTCATACGATTGTTACCTGTGACGCACACGCAAGAATCATTATACAAACCGTATTAACAGAGATACAGAGGTTTTTCTTTCATATCAAAGAAATATCAAAAGGAACAGCTTTCTGAATTACAGTATGATTTATGATTACTTATACCTCGTTTATCCGACACATGGAACTTAATTGTTTTCCATTTAACATGATATTTAAAGGATTATTTGTGACACGTAATACCGTGAGAATTAGTTTCTTTTGAAACTAAATCATGTTATATTTATGCAAATATAAATAAATACTCAGAAAAAGATAATTATTCAGAAAAATCTGTAAAATGGGCGGTTAATAGAAATATTGTAGCCAAGAAATACGACTCTCGAGTAATTCTAGTAGCAATTCAAGTAGTAATTCTTGGATTTTTACCGCGCCCGTTGCTTTTGTACAAGTATATGAAAAGTGTTCAATATCATATATTTCAAATTTCCGACGGAGGCCATTCATTGTCGACAACAACAATGCCGTGTGTTACCTATAATGTGACTATGTATAAAGCTCGAAAGGATCAAAGTTGAAAAATTATCAAAGTTCCGTTATTATTTTCTCTTTTAACCTAAAAAAACCCGTTTGTATTCAAAGCGTTTGCATGGAGTGAAAAAGGTGCATGTAGATTTTTTATTGTATCGCGATTGTAAGTAGCGATTACAATATAGTAATGCGTTTTCATTATAGTCTGCGTCACTATAAAATATGTATACATTTCGCAGAAATACCTACATATTTGATTCAATGTTCTATGTATTGGCGTGTCTTTTAAATTATCGCGCACTCTAATAAAAGTGTTCTAGTTAATTCAAAAGTAATATGATCAAGTCAAATTTAATTTAATCAGTAAAGCGTCTATTCCGGCAACAGAGCGAACTCAATTCACTATTATTACACACAATGATAATTCGTAAAAGGTATATCATAATACAAAATTGAATACGCGAGTAAACAAAAAAAAAAAACGAAAAATGTCTAAATAAAAAACTTATCAAAACATGTCTCAGTCAGTCTCGGTTTCTGGCTTGCATAGAGACCGGTGCCGATAATGAAAATTTATCGCTAGGCATATTCTTATCTACAGTGAAACCTCATTGGGTAAACTACTGTTCAATGATAGACGCATCACTGAACAGTAGTTTATCCAATGAAAAAGTCTTTTCAACGTCTGCTGTCACCAAATGATAGTATAAGAAGTTAACTATATATTGACAATATTTTAGTAAGGCAGGAGATAACTTCTTGATGTGTACTGTTTAGAAATGATCACGTGTATTTCAATTGACTGTATTCAGGAGTTTTCGAACATAATATATATATATATATATATATATATATATATATATATATATATATATATATATATGTATTTGTAGTACCTTTATTACAGTAATTAATGTAGAACAGTTACTATTAATGTAACGGATTTCATCTCGTATGCTTTGTAGTTACAATAAGTAGTTCTGCACTATGTATATGGCGTTGTTTTCTTTGAGATGAAACCTAAAGATAACACATTTTGGTTCCTTAAAATACTTTATAAAAATCATAATGAGCTACAGCATCTAGCCAGGTACCCCATCTTGTGACAAGTTCAGAAGGTAGAGGTATGTCTGAGAGAGTATCTCTAAATGTGTCTTGGTAGGCGCTTTTACAAAAACCTTTTTCACGTTTGCTATTACCTCATTAACTAAATGGAAACTAGTTCTTGTTGTTTCTGGTATTCGGTTAATTGTTTACATATACATGAGCTGCACATATAATATCTATCATATTTGGAAAGTTATAGTGTTTTAATTAACAGATCTCCTACTTTTGCTTTACTTATTTAGGATTACTAATACTTTATGAAAATTATCTTGATCTGACCATAAATTCCTTTCGTTGCTTTCACTAAACCACTGTTATAACATTTACGATTGTTTTCTAATTGGTTCCGTCCAATATCTTTGAAACTACTAAATGGGTACCATTTGCACTCTTAGGTTTTAACACACCTATTAAAAATTACCACTGAATGTCCGCTTGTGTAAATTGCTCCATCTATAATGAAGTACCTACGCAAAATTTTCTTCAAAGTGGTTGCGAATATTTTGCGATACATCCTCGTATATATGGTTAACATATCTGTTTCTTAGTGTAGTTGGATTAGGGAGTTTTCGGGCAATATATTTTTCTAATAACTGCCTAGTGTGGGTTTCGTCAGTTTATGTAATTGAAGATCACTTACCAAAAAGGCTACCGTGAGGTTATAGAAACAAAAAGTGTCATCGTTATTCTTACCGCTAGACGAAGCATTTCAATTGTCTTGTTACATTACGTTTTTAGACGAATTAATAATTCGTTGCACACATTTCAAAATGGATCATTTTCTCTAACACACATGTCCGTAAACAACTCCGCCTCACTATGAATCCAGGTTTGCAGTAACTCTGGTTTGGTTTTTTGTCTCGTAGCATGTTTATTTTCACGTTGCCGCATAAATAAAAACAGAAATTCAAACGTACTACGTGATCTGTAAGACCGCATACACAATGAATACAGCGATGAAAACAGACCCATAACAAGCCTCTGTGTAACATACGGTGGCAGTGTCGTTCCTATAGAAGCGGACTTCGGCAGCGTATCGATTGTTAGTTTATAATACTCGTATATGTTATACGTTAATGATTAGTAATGCGCGAATTTAAGGTAGGTCTAACGCCGTTACTGGAGATAGGAAACCAGCCACCATAGACAAGTAAAAGCGAGCTACATGACTTCACATGAAACAATAACTATATAATAATTTATCTATTCTTGTCACTAAGCTTGACAAGGACAGATACATTCCTCTGACATAAAGGTAACCTTTCGAGGCTGCTTTTTAGACCCATTTCATAAAATCGCTCATGCATTTATGCTGTCAAGTCTAGAAAATATAGTTTACTATATATATTAAGAAACTTTCCGTCTAGCAGCTATTAGCGTGGTTTAATATACCTTATATAACGCTCAAAGGCATACTAGCTTACACTACACTGACGAGACACAATAAGGTCGAAACCGGTCTGTAGTTAGCGGTATCCTGCGATAGAGGACGCTTTGCATCTTCCTTGTGATTTTCGAGCAATCCAAATCATTGTATTTTAGTTCTATGTTGGAACAATATATGGCAAATTTCGCCATGTAATTCAGTGCCCGTCGACGGCATTAAGCCGGGGGTATAGCTGTTTTGGCTTAATTTGTTTTAATCCTTAATGTTTAAGGAACTTACAGATGGATTGGAGTAAAAGCCTCCATATCACGGCTATTAGTTTTATGCCTGAAATATATCGAAGTTTAATATTATAATGGCGTAAAATTTTACTAATTATGCTAGCGTTGTTTGATATCAGAAACAGTGAAATTTTACACCATTTTCACACCATTAAAAGTGGTACAGTTTTACCGCGGCAGATTTTCAACAATATACTGTCGAATAATTTCCGACATCTCGTTAAACCTGTATACCAAAAGAAAAGCTGAAGTACGTATATGCATTGACGAACTGTAAATTCGGTTAATTGCAATTTGCTTTCCCGTTGTGAAAGGATTCCCTAACGCCACCTTTCATCCTTAAAACTTTAAAATGTTCCATTGGCAACTTTATAATACAGAAGCGTCGTGTTAAGTTTCAAAGACATCCAGGGTTAATTAAAATTTCGCAAATACCAGAAATTAATCAAGATAGAACGAGATAAAATTACTCGGCAAATAGATAAAAATTAATGAATGACAAGTTGCCGAGAATTTTAATTACAACTTCCAGAACTTCTCGTCTAAAACTGAAACTAATTTTGGCTTCTTTTTTAATCTATGTTAATCTTTCTTTGCGCGCGTTGTCTGTTAATTACAAATTGATTCTTTAAGGCGATTTCTCTGGATCCTCAGGGATCATATTTTACAGGTTCGAACGTATGCAATCGTAAAATAATATTACATAGTAAATAATACTGCATACTCATATAACAACATGGCAAGTCCGAAGTACATGGAAAAACGCAGTAGTATTGAACGGTTATCTGAAAAATATGTTTTTTTATTTAAAATTTGGGTGTACAGAAATCGACTTTCTTCCGCTAATGCCTCGAAGCTGCGAAGGTAAAGGTCACACATAAAGACAAGGACAAACAGATGCATGTTCAGGGAGAGGTGCCAAACTCCTCTTGTTGATACTTCAACCGAAGCATACAATGATACCCCAATACTGGGCATAATCCGCCACCCCAGACAACAGACAATTCAAATGTCATTGTCGCAACCACCAGTATAGGAGAATGCGACAGGACACCCATTAGTCCAATCAATAGGGAATGACCTGGTCACTAATTGTAAACAACAAAAAAAAAATTGAGCATATAGAGAATAAAATTTCAAGAAACTTACAGTTTTTTGCCCTCAAAATGGCGGCCGCTAACATAACCTAAAGAATTCGCAAAAGTAAAAAAAAAAACGGTTTTTCGCGAATAAAAAAGAAAGTTGTGCTCGGATTGGAAAAAGTTAAATGAAAAAGTTGTAGATAACGTAAAAATCTTTCGATTCAATTTTTGGCAATAAATTCTTGTAATAAAACCGATGTACGAAAATCACGTCATTTTCAAACGCGATTTTTTATATAAAAAAATTAAAAAGTCGATTGTTGCTGATAATATATTTGTAGTACAACTCCTAACGAAGAAAATAAGCCCTCGAACAAGTCTGTGGGACCATCCGTTTCGATGGAAAAGCCGTTTTACGAAAACACCTTTTTTTACGAAGACAACTATAACATTGAAGAAAATATATTTTGGAATTGTACAAAAACGATTGTTTTCGTCTCACTTAGGACTAGATTTTCTAAAATCATTAAATGTGTTCATCAAATATTGTTATTTTTAGAGCAAAATAAAAAAAACGCAATTTTCAACGGTTTTTTCCAATATATCTCGAAAAGTAATGAATCGATTTGAGCTCACTGAAAATTGAATCGAAATATTTTTTCATTTCGAAATATTATTATATCTGTTGTTTAATATACTTCAATTTTCGTATTGTCTCTTTACATATTTATATTTGATATGTATATTTGAGAAAAGAATGTAGGCTATGTGCTTATAGCCTTTTTTTCATATTTGGCTATTTTCATAAATAATCTGTCAACCAAATTTGGGTCTCAGTTTGCCCAAATTTGGGTAAATATACAGTAATATAAGACAGCTTAAAAGCATCAGATACAATTTGAAACATCATTTTAAAAAGGATATTAGTATTTCTCCATTTTATATACAATCATTAAAGATATTTTAGTTATTAATAGAGCTGTTCACTTGCATGCCTTATACAATACTTATTACAATGACCGGAATGATAGATAGCCAAACGCGACGGCAAAGCTGAACTGTATTGCTCGTACTTACATCGATTCAAATATGTTAAGTTTACGTAACGGCACTTGGGCTGCGGCGAAGCCACTCGAGAGTTGAATACTACTGCCCCCAACAAGTGTCTACTGAAGGTAGATGGTTTTAGTTATTAATAAAACATTTTAACGCAATTGTTGCTATGTTTTTAGAATTAAAAAATACATAGTTTTATGTTCTTAGATCTCAAAATTCTCAGAAGGGTGATTAAAAACATTAAATTTTATTGCATGTTTGAGAGAATTTTTTATTTAATTTTCTCAATTTTTTTTAAATACTGTTTTGTTTTCGAGAAAACAATAAATCTTTTTTGTTTGGAATGTTACTTAAGTACTTACTTTAAAATATAACGCCAGATAGATGCATGTGAAATTGTTCGATTACCATTTTGATTACAGAAATATAGAATAATTATTGAAGCTAGTATTATGCATTTATGAAAATGGCTTTCCGATTGCTAAAATATGTCGAACAATTCTTCAGCAAGATAGTGAAACAGCACAAACGGCCTAAGTTGAGTTCCCATATACAAATTGAGTATCCAGGCATCCATGTTTAATCATCATAGACTATTTAATGTATCGTTCCTTAAAAGTATTAATTCTCACAACTTCTATAGCTAATTTTCAAAAACTGCAACAAATAATTGTTCGAGAATGGTCCAAGTTTAGTCGTCACGGTAGCCGATTTGATTAGGCAAATGCAACTAACTACTAACTCGAGATCCTGGTTCGATTCCAAGTACTGACAATGTCAGTGGAAACGGATGTTGTCCACGCTTTTTCATTGTGTATCCCCTACCAATACAGTCTCGGCTTTTGGTTTGGAGGATCGTCTAATTTATGTGGTGTGTTTATATCCATGTTTAAAAATGTGACAGACGACAACCATAACGATAGAATTAGTGCAAAATATTTTTGATAGCATTAGGAGACACTACAACATGTGCATTAAACAGGGCGGTGGATTTTCAACCAGTGGAGTTACTTTAATTATTGTTTTGTTAATATAAACATTAGCCTTTTATTTTAATTTCAAACTTATAGGTCATTATTATTATATATCTGTAGTCAATAATACATTTATATGCCATTGTTGATGTCATTATAGTACTTAACTAACATTGATATAATTCTTCAAAAGGATGATTTTGGCTAAAATAGTAATGGCAGTCTTCTATTTCATAACCACTTTTAACCAAAACAATTTTAGAAATCTTGAGATTGTAACATAGATATATTTGTATTTTTTATCAACAATTATCTTGTATTTCTTAACTGAAAAAAGATAATATCAAACCAAAATATAAAATAAAATCCAAAAAAAAAACATTATTTACTCTAAGTTTTACTTTCTATATTTTACTCCCAAATTTTTCGTTTTTTCAAATTTCAATATCAATATCAAATATGTATTAGGGAGGGGGGGGAGAGGGGTTGTGACCGTTTTTCATATAAAAAATGCTTTTTTATTTTGGTTTCCTGAAACTAGAACCATTTCTGGATAGATTGGTGTTGGTCCTATGAAAATGTGAGTATATCTAGAACTGCTCCAAATATTTTTTAAAAATTGCGATATATGTGATTTTTGATAAAGTGGCAAAGTTGTTGACCAAGTTTAGATTAAGATGAAAACAAAGTGGACTGATGCAACTGCGAATTGGACTTATTTGAAGGAGTTATCGCCCTATAAATATGAAATAACTTTAGATATTAGAATAATTCTTAATTTATTATAATAATTATAATGAAAACCATATGAATAGAAGGCATAATATCAATTAAACTTCCATTAATATTATGTTTGTAAAATCGTTCGTCTACATTCTCTTCCGCCAGGCAGAATTATGCCGCCAGGCAGAAACACGAGAAAGGGGTCGAGGATCGCTTTTAGGTATAATTCAATGCCTGGCGGGGCTTTAACCCGAGGAGTAGTTGTTTCCTATAGCGATTATGTAATAGTCTTGCTATTCGGGAATTACTTTGATAACCGCTTGGCGGTTTGGTAGTTCCTTTCTCGATTTCCGACTTATATGTTACTGACATAGATCGTATCGATAAAGATGTATACCCCATAAATTTCATTCGGCATTTGTCCTGGATCGGCGTACCGTGTATGGCACTGATGAGAACTAATAAGTTCGAAACAGCTGTATGTCGTTCGGTTCCAATCCGGGACAAATCTCGAATCCTACCTGTGGCGGGTTTAATTTTTTGAAATACATTCTCTTGTCAAACTTCTGATCTTTTCTTCCCTCTCCAGCCTTTCCTTTTCGTGAATAATTTCGTATATTTGGCCAGTCTTTTTAACAAATCATAAACAAAACAAATAATTTTTAGAACACAAATAGAACTCTACAAGTGAAAATCATAATATAAACTGAGGAGGGAGATGTAAGAAGGAAAATAATACCGTAAAATGACCTCAGCATCTTCTCCATTGGGAATTCCATGGAGAAAATCCCGAGCCTTTCCCTTAAACAGGTGTTTTTAGACCAATAGACACCGAGTTGGCCAAATATGAAATCAAAATTCAATAAGATAAAACCAGGTATGAAAACGGAGTAAATATGATTTTTTTTTAGAAAAACTGTTCTGAAAAGTTGTTTTTTTTTTGGTTTTCGGGAGATATTTCTCCAAATGTATTGACTGTATTAATTTGAAACGTTTACAGTACATGTAAAAAACTGTGAGTACAAATTCACAGCCTGCGATTTTTAAAAATACCGGTCAGTGGTTGAAAAATAAATGTTGAACAATAAAAAGCTGGGGTATTTTTACAGCTATGTAAAAATGGATGACCAAATATTATTAAACCATATTTTTAAAACATTATAGGCTGTGATGTACAATTGGCTATGCTGTACAAGATGAAAAAATACTCTAGCAGGAATATTAGTTAGAAGTTGAGAAAACGATTCCGAAAGGGAACCACTTTTCCCATAAAAATAAAAAGCGGTCACGCCCCCCCTTAAAATTATTAAAAGATAATGTAACTAATTTCTTCTTTATAACTAATTTCTTAACATCTATAATACTAATTTTTTCTTGTAAAACCTTTTATTTTCCTGACGTTAGTCCATATAATTAGCGAAAAGCAGGACATTTTTATCTAACTACGTCCTATTGCCCTTTTTTAATGTCTCTTAAATTATGAGAGGTCGTCGTGATACTACCAGAATTCCGACGTTATTCTCATCATAAACTGCATAAAACGTACGATTCACTGTTCGAATTAATCTACTTCCGTCCCCTAAGGTCACCTTATCTTCGAGAGATACCGAAGGCAATTAATTCGGTTTCGGTGAAACTCCAATTAAGAATGTAGTAATTTGTACTCGCATAACAGTCGACTTTTCAACTCGGCTTTTATAGGTAGTAGAATTTAACTTTTACGGTGTAATTTTGTCAAGACAAAGTAACTTTTACTGCCTTTATAAATGTTATAAATCGCCGTTGCAGAAATGTTTTATTGCCGACGGTCCTGCTTAGACATGAAAATTCAAATATTGGAAGTTGGAAGAACGGCAGCCGCTGGGACAAGATTGCCAATAGAGGAAATGACCCAGTCAACTTGCGCCGCTAGGTTGAACCTGATTTATTTTCTAAGACACTATTATTAAATTCGCATTGCTATATTTTAATTAATGTAGAAAGTAGCTAACTTTAACTTGGTAATAGTTCTGCTAAATGAAAAGTAGAACCTAGAAATTACCATTTCAATATATTAAAAACTAAAACAAACAGAACTTATCTATAGATGTTTCATAGAGTTCCAATTCATGTGCTGATGTTTCAGCGTGATGAGTGATTTACTTTATTTACTCGTGATATTTAATGCACAGGATAATTTAAATTAATACTTACGGTATAATATTAGTTTTGCTGTATAATATTAGTTTTATCATTATACCTATATAATAATTTGGCATAATTATTAATTTCAGATACTTCTAACAACTCTAGTTCACAAGTTAACCATCACGGTAAATGTCGCCAATAACATATTATTCTTGTGGTTGTTTTACAGTATCCTCTGCCAAGTAGTTGAATGCATCGACAATTCTTGAATAAATTCTCGATCCATTCAGATCTCATCTGGATTTTCTATAATACCTTAATATTAAACGTGCTTTCTTAAACAGTTATCAGGAGGGATGAAGTCTTGTAATATAGTATACCGCTCTATCGTTCCTTTTTTTCCAATCCATCCAGTTGAAAACGCCTCATCTAAATAAGCATTAAAAGTCGCCAATAACATACTGTTCTTGTTGTAGTTTTACAGTATACTCAACCAAGTATTTGAATGAATCGACAAATTCTTAAATAAATTCCCAATTCATGGAACACATGGTCATTCACTGAGACATCGCCTAGATATTCTATAATATAATTTCGTAAAGCTACCAAAGAATTTATCATGTTATACGTAGAGTTCCATCTTGTGGCTTTTTCTATTGTTTTCTATTTCTATTTGACATTTTTCCTTGAACGTCCCCTGATCTAACGCTTGTCTTAATTTTTATCGTATTTCTACGGTCAATTAGTTGTGGATCTTTTGTTTTAATTACATCACAAGCTGCCAGTTGCAAAGTATGTACTGCACATCGTACAATAGATGATCCAGATTCTAGTTTTGAATGTATATTTTCATTTTTATCCTAAACCTCCTCATTAGTAATCTCATTTTCTCCTTTAGAATATTTTTCTAGAATTGGTTCTTCCTGATGTACTTGAAAAATGTTAACGATTTGACTACATTGCTGCCATTATCAGTAATACTTGAATAGATATGTTTAATATCAACTTTATAAGTTTCCAAACACCTTAAGATTTCATTTTTTGAAAATTGAGCTGTATGTCACTTGTTAGTTTGTCATACCTAAAAATATACATAATTGCAAATTTCTACAGCAGATTATGGTATTCACCTTACCAATGGTGTTAATTCAAATTTTATCATATTTAATATATTGAATATTTATCCCCAAAATACTTTTTTTCCAACGAGAAGCAATGTCTAGTTTCAAACATATCATTTGATTCAGGATATATTCTGTTATGTGTTTTTTTATTTTCTCGTCCGTCTTTTCTATAAGAGCACCTACATATATTTTTGTAATTGATGCAAAGATTGAAACAGTCTTTTATTGTGAAATTAATTTTTTTAAAAAGTCTTTATCATCGAAAATGAGGAAGGGAATATTTTTAATGGCAACTAAACCAACGGAGCACTTTAAATACTACTCAATCTGCATATTTTCATTCTAGCCATCATTTAATGTTAAACGTGCACTTTTACAAAGTTATAAAGAAGGATTAAATCTGGTAATCTAGTATCTAGTATACCGCTCTATCGTTCTTCTTTTCCAATCCATTTATTTGAACACATCTCATCCAAATAAACATGAACGCAAAGTCTACAGCAGCAAAAAATAGCTACTATGTCAAGGAGTGATAAATAGGATTTCTAACATATGTTTACAATAAACGCAAGACAAATAATAGCATGTAAATAATATAACAGATAAAATATACTTTTTATTTCATGTTATTCTATTTATTTCTTCGTGAAATATTTTTACTATAGAATTCAAGAATTTTGGAATTTGTTTGCAAGACATTATCAGGTAAACTAAATATTATAATGATAATGAAAGACAGGAACATTTTTAAAACACTCTGTTTCCTGAAAGAATGTAAATTAATAATCAGCTTTAATAAAACGTTTCGCCTTTGTCTTAAGGTAATCAGATTACGAGATCTTCTTTCTGATGCAGAATCAGTTCAGAAATTCCAGTTTCGTACTATATTTTATCGCAGATTTACCGGAATAAAATTTGGTCGGCATAAAAGCTTCGGCGAAACGCAAGCATCTTATAAATCAGCTGCGCTACGCTAGAGATTCCCCCGATTTAGCAGGACGGTCGGTCAAACGACGTCCGAATGATAAAGAGGTGATAACAGTGATATATTTCACTTTCAATCACTCGCTGGTCATCAAGTTCAAGTCGTATATTTTATATCGCGATATCAAGTATATAAAGCTGTTGATAGCCAGCTAGATTTCGACTCGTATATATCTCTCTCCCGCCTCAAGTTTTCTTGTGAGCATGTGAAGGACCCCTTTGGGGTGTAAAAAGATAATCTTAATCGAGCTGGTTGGTCTCTTGCGCGGCTTCGCGATGCTCCTGTAAAGGATTGGGTCGAACATGCGAATGGAAAAAAAACGATGAGAAAAATGCGTGGATAACATATCCAACAAAAAGGACGTTTAGAGTAAATGTTTATAAAATTTTATCTACATAAGAAATTATGTGTTGACACGCAATAATACTATAAATGTTTCCTGTTTAACAGAAAACATCTAATGTTACCATTTCTAACTGTGTGATAATTGTGTAAAATTTCACCATTTCTAGTATAAAAGTTTATACTCGTACCAATGTGATTCGTAAAATTTTACATCACTCTAATTGTATACTTTTATATATTTTAGTTTTAGAACTAATATAAATACACAATATGGTGCACTTTACTCCGCGTAGGGTAAAATATAATTCTTGTAATTTTTGCGTGGAAACTATTTTAGAGTACGCATTCATGTGGCCTTGCTGTTGACACTGTTAAAACGTAAGGCAATATGGCTATTCATGATTTTTGATTAACCAACTTATGTCCAAATGCTGTTATGTGTCTCAAGAAGCAAAAATGAATTGTTTTAGTCCAGTTTATTAAATGTAGAGTAGCCATCTTGGCTACTCTGAATAATGTGTTGAATTTTATGAGTCGCTAGACCAGCACAATAAAAGATGGAGAGAAGTAACGGGTTGTCGAGTAACCAAACTCTTCACCGAATACTCAGAGATTGAGAAATGGGCCCAAGAATTCATAGTAGTCTGAATACATATAAGCACAATCTGAGGCTGACTGACTGCCCGGCCTACAGATACTGTAGAGAAGATGAGGAAACCGCGATTCATCTTTATTATACCTGCTCCGCACTGGAGGAGAAGCGGTACCTGATATTAGGGACCCCTGTTATCGAGGAGGAGGCGAGGCTTAGGGCAGGGGACGTGCCTAAATTGCTCTTATGGTATAACATTTTTGGGTAATGACCCGTATAAGAGGGGATCGCCTCTTCGTCTCATCAGTGGTTGATGAAACCCAAACCCACATAACATAATAATAATTATGAGTCGCTGGATGATTTCATCGAAGAGATATTGTGTAGATATATGTATGCCTAGTTGTGTTTCACGACGATGAAGTGAACAAAGTAATATAAATGCATATTTTGTACCCGTAATTTTTCATTTATTGTCTGCTTTACAATGATATATGTATAAGTTTTACCAAGAATATTACCAAATTTTTGGTTTCAACAAAAACTAAATCCCAATGAGAACTATTAACAGTTGTTAAAACCTAAAGCAATATGCCTATCTATAAATAATTGTTTGTCTATCCTAGAAATCAAACGTGGTTATCATCATAGTCAAGTTTATTGAAATTAATAGATATTAGATGTCTGAAAACTATGTTAAATTTTGAAAAATTCGGTGAAGGATTTCATTGGGTAGATAATTATAATTAAGTATTTTTTTTATATTTGTCGTTCTTATTGTCCACTTATTAATAATAACACATTAATCTTATTAAATAATAAATATAATAATTGGGTGTATAATTGATGTGGGTGGAACAATGTTTATATAGTTGTAACGGTATACGTTACAACTATATAAACATTGTTTAAATTATAATTATTATTTCTGTAAAGACTAAATTCCCTTACTATGAGAAGACTATTGGTAAATATCTAAAGACTTATTATGTACTAACCAAGAAGAACATTCAAAGTTTCATTAGTGGAATAAAGGAATTAACTTTGTATTATACTAACTTTATATTATATCAAGTGTATTATATTTCAAGGGGGTTTATTTCCCATTATTGTACAATATGGCTAGTAAAGCGTGTAAAATTGATAGAAAGTTGACACATAAAGGTGATGAAGTGTACACGAAACGTCGTGTTTGATTTTACGCCATTGTTGGTATGAGAATTCACACCAACGAAAATGTTACCCCGGCCTTATGGGGTACATTTCACGGCAAACTGATGTGTTCCTATATGCACCCCATTGGATGTGAAATTGGTGGTGCATTTTACACCATATTTCAGTCAGTGTACAGTGTACAGACATAAATTGAAATGATTGTTTATTTTATCAGATCCATCGAACTATTAAAACTAACTTTTATGTTATGTAAACTTTTATGTGAATAAATTTGAATTTTTAACAAATGTATTCATTACTTTTTAAAAACACTGTAAAAACGTGAACATGCTTATGGACTATGTACGCTCAGGAAATAAATCCAGAAAAACTAACTATTATTTAGCCCAAAATTCAGGCCATTATTTCACAGTCCCACTGTATATGTTAAGGTTTCCGGTTCTTGGAAACTAATTGTTAATTTGTTCTATTCAATGGTTTATCAACATACATCTCACAGTTCAAACATATTAATATCTGATATATGAAATAGGTATTGCCTCCTTTTTGTATTGCTTACTAAAACCATGAAGACATTAAAGACGGCAAATAATCAACTAGTTTATCACACTAACATTGACTTAGTTTTCCAAAAGACACCAAAACACTATACATTACACTAAACGCGCGTTTCGCCAACAAAGTTGGCATCATCAAGAGATGATTAGAACTCAGTTTTAGTCATCTCCTGGTGATGCCAACTTTTTTGGCGAAACTCTCATCAAGTGTAGTGTGTAGTAGTGTAGTGTGTTTTGGATTTTGTAGAAAACTAAGTCAGTGTTATCTTCACACCAAAGGTTCCAATGTACTCCAGATTTGTCACACTAATTTTTTTTTGCGATTCGGTATTAGAGAACAGTTTTTAACAAAATATAAATTAACATCAACATGAATGCAAAGTAGTTACGACGATTACCTTTTTTTTTTGTTTCATATAAGCCTTCAATTGCTTCATCTGAATTAATAATTATGTGTCTTATGTAAAAGCTCGACAAGACCTATTAAAAATATTGGGCATATAACCTCCTGGATACAAAAAAACTGGTACAAGTTTCATGAGTAAAGATATCTTTTGAATTTTTTTTAATTTAATACATATACATACATATATGATGCATACAAAATTAAATATATTTATAAATTACATATAAGTAATTTTAAATCCCGGCACCTATAATGCACAGTTATGTTTATGTCTATAATATTTAGTGCTCTATTTAAATAAACCTAGAATTTACGTTAACATTTTCTGCATGTCTTGAAATAGATAAAGACATCAATCAATCAAAATCAATCAATCACCTTGTATACGCAGTGAATAATCCATATCTATATATCTTTTTTTAAGTATTATTACACTATTATTGCAAGACAAACTTTGGCTCATAAACACATTTCAGTGCATTTATACGCAGTATCTATTTCGTTGATATGTTAGTACAGAAATAGATTATTAAGAATGAAACAAAGTAGATCATATAAAACAGATGTACTTGATTCTATTAAGATATGCATAACGTATATTTTTCTGTTCATAAATTATTTTAACAGCATTAAATATTTAAAATTTAGTAACAGTTTCAATGTAAGTCAAACATTTTTAACTCACCTATATATATTTTGTATATTGCAATTACTTATCAAATAATAACTGAATTCTAAAAATAACGGTATACCAACTATGTTTTAGCTTATGTATATAACAGAAAGATTTTTAAACAGGCTTCGTATTAATGTTATCGTAACATTTCGAATGTTTAGAATATTTTCTACGTAATCACCTTTAAGCGATTTTCATTTGATATTTCATATAAAATCTGTTGTCAGTTAAAATAATGTGTGAACGAGAAAAGGCGGACTCGTTCAACGGTGTTTTCAGATTTTTGTTAAATACAGAGGTTCTTTAGATAGGTGTAAATGTTGAAGTTGTTCCTATGAATCGGCAGTAGGAAAACACTTTTTCGTTTTGCCGGAAAACCGATGGATTCTCATGAAAACGGAGGTTGCGATCGTGTTCTGAAGGATCATTTTCCTTATCTCCAGTATAGTGTTTACCTATCTATTTTGAGACTTCCGTGTTTTTAAGAAAATTTCCTTACTATATATAGTCCATCGATTTTCTTCAACCAAAAAAGACTTTCTCGATAATAAATCTGAAAAAATTCATATGAACGTAAGAAGGGCTGACAAATTCATCGGTGCTTTGAGATTTTGCTTAAATCCAGAGGTTCCCTAGGGAGGTGTAAATTTCCAAGTTGTTGGTTAGAATCTGCAGTACGAAAAAGCTTTTTTTCGGTTTTACGAGAAAACCGATGGTCTTTCACGAAAACGAAGATTTCCCGAACATTTTCCCGAAACGTTGTTGTGGAGGAAAATCGATGGACTATATATAGTAAGGGAATTTTGAAACAAAAATTGTAGGAACGTAAAAGGGGCCGACGAATTCATCAGTGCTTTCAGAATATACAACTATTTCTCAATCATTAATTAATAAGAATTAATTAATTAGAGCTAGTTTTGGTGGACAGTATTTATAATGTCACAGTCACGATATTAATTAACAACGTCCATATGATTTTTATAACTGCTTGCTTATTGTTATTTATATTTAGGAAGAATAGGGTAAGGGTATTTACTCAAATATTTTTTACTTTTCCGCACTCAACTATACCAGAGCGGAAAAGTAATGTAATCGTGTAAAGAAAAATGGAAAAAATTTTTTTTGTAGCGTTTATTTTTCGTTTTTCGTCCTAAGAACCAACAAAAAATGGTTTTAAAAAAAATTTGTCTGTGTGTGTCGTTCTCGTCTGCATTTTAAAACTTGTTAGCACGACCACTCAATTAAATCGTGTCAGATCGATCGGGTATCGACTGATTCTAATTAGGGACATCTACCAGACGACATCTATTGATTTTGATGTGGATAGGACAGACTCCATCCTGTCCATGGGTCATGAGAAGTACGATGGTGGACTATTTGAAAAAAGTAAAACTGTCGCATAAAACACATATTTTGCATTTATGTGTTGGTTTATTTTTTCTCGGTCACTTAATTTCGAGATAGAGATGTTCTACGCGCTGAAGAGTCCGTTTTAAGGTTTTAAAACTGTTTATTTTGTTACTAAACAGTTTTCTTAATTTTGTAACCATTTCGTTTAAAGGTTTTATAGAAGTCAAATTAAATCTCAACAAATATCACTAAAATCATGCATTATGTTGTTTAATTTAAAAGGAATAACTTGTAATTTTTCTATAACTTAACTTCTCTTGTACTTTATCGATAATAATAACTTAACAAAACTTTTGGATAAAAAACTTATGTCTTTTGTATAACAGATGGAGTATTCATATATAATATAAAAACTGACATAGAACATAATTATAAATAAACGTAAATATTTGTTGTATTTGACTGTTTTTTACGGTATCGGTGTTCAGTGTTTTTGTGTATAGTATATATCAAGTCGTATTTTTATGTAGACTAAATTTTTATACTAAATATTATATAATTGTAAAATTACTCCTAGACAATATCAATTACCTAGAAGTAATTGATTGTTTATTATAAAACTGCATACATGTTCACTACTTTAGAAACAAGCACTGTTACAATTTTTACACCTATTAAAATATTCAATATTTTTACTTTTCCGCACTCCACTATACGTCGAAAAGTAATGTAATCGTGTACAGAAAAAGTGAAAAAACAAAACTTTTCTTGGGTTTAATTTTCGTTTTTCGGCCTAAAAACCAAAAAAAATGGTTTTTAAAAATTTTTTGCTGTGTGTGTGTCGTTGTCGTCGAAATTTATTTTTGTTAGCACGATAACTCAACTAAATCGTGTCGGATCGATCGGGTTTTGACTGATTCTGATTGGCGACGTCTCCCAGACGACACCTATTGATTTTGAGGTGGATAGAACACTAGAACACTACCATGTACATGGGTCATGAAAAAGTACAATAGTGGACTATTTGAGAATTTTTTTTTGTTTGCACGATCACTCAATTAAATCGTATCGGATCGATCGGGTTTCGACTGATTCTGATTAGGGACGTCTACCAGACGACATCTATTGATTTTGAGGTGGATAGGACACACCCCACCCTGTCCATGGGTCATGAGAAAGCACGACGGTGGACTATTTGAAAAAAGTAAAACTGTCACATATTCTGCATTTATGTGTTGGTTTATTTTTTCTCGGCCACTCAATGTCGAGATAGATATGTTCTACGTACGGAAAAGTCCGTTTTAAGATTTTAAAATTTTATTTACTACTGTTTGTGTTTTATCAGAGTATTATGTATACTGCTTGAAAACATTCTTTACATTTATTAGAATAGTTGTGAAGTTTAAAATCATAGTTATTGATTTAAAGTAAGTATATGAATTTAAATAATTTCATTTAAATTACATGTAGCAGAAATGTGGATGGAAACTTACAAATTTAATTGCCAACTACTAATTCTTGTTAGTGAATAGAATCTATTAAATAACATTTATTTTCCAAGTGGAATTATTATAAATATAACATGAAAAATGTATTCTGTTATTTTTTTAAGATTTTAGGATTTTGTACAGTCCTAATCACATTTCTTATATTCGCAGAAAACCATTATTGATATATTCTAAAAATAGTAGCTATATCCACAAAATATATTATGTAGTCGGCAGGATATTACCGGCAGAAATCAAAGGAAAAACGATAGATTTGCATATGCACTTAATACCTCTCTAAAAATCAATTTAAGACCTCTAAAAGAAAATATATGCTGGAAAATACCGTTCTCGTAAAATAAAGAAAAAAGCGATCATTAGACGCATCTGGAAAATTATCAGAGGTAGTATTTCATCTTGAGATGCAAATCGTAATTCATCTTGTAAAACAAAACCTTGTGTGTAATTAAAATCAAAACTAATACTGGAGTTTTAATTAATCCATGTATCGTGTTTTATTTAACGCCCAAGCTGTTTAAATTACGTCTGCAATTTCCTGCGTCTTTCTTCAACACAAAAATTAAACAACCATATAATTTAGCAAGGCGTAAAGTTGTAATTTGATGTGGTACTCGTGTAAAGTCTTATTAAACTTAGAAATTTGACGTCATTCATTATTTTAACAATAATGTATATTTAGCTTTATCGTTAAATTGGATTTTACTGTTTCGTTTATAATTAATAATCTCAATGAATATTTCATTTGATTTTGTGGTATAATTGATATTTAATTCTAATAATCATGAAAATTTGGAAAATTGTATAAAATCTAATTGGGTTATTATTGGGACATTATATTATATTATATTATAAAAAGTACCATTGTACTCGTAACAGTCGCTCAAAATAAAAAACCTTCGGAAAATCTTTCAGCCTTCGCCGATAGATATTTCGCAGATAGAAGAAAAAAGTCATTACTTCATATCTCGAAACGCCATTCCAGGTGGCACTCCCAAAGAAGCTATATAAGCATCCGAAAATGAAAATATGATACAGAAGAAAGTTGACTCTAAGAAGCCCAGGATTAAATTTTATAACCGGGTTAATCATAAAACAACTCCCAATAAAGCTTTTATTTCTCTAACTCAAACCTATAATTCGATACCCCGCGTAGAGCACTACCCCTCCCAATAGAACGCTGGATTAATCATCTTAGTCTCTAAGCGTGGAAGACCACCAGAAAATGTATCATTATGTCGACCCATCACACTATTGTCTATTCTATCAAAACTGTTTGAGAAGATATTACTGAAGAAAATGGAAGTACTGTTAGATATACTCGATATTGTTTCAGGGCACCAGTTTCGATTTGTCAACGGACATTTAACAACTGAATAAGTACACAGCTTAATGGAAGTTATATACAATACATTCGAATGCAAAAATTATTGTCCTAGACGTACCACAACATTTGATAAAGTATGGCATAAGCAAAAATGTGATAAATTATGGTGTAAAGTATGCCTTACTACAAAATACTACTCCCATAGCATAATAATATATTATACTTCACTGTCAAGTACAAGCAAGAATTCACTAGCATATATTCTATTCAGTCAGGAGTTCCACAGAGGAGTATTCTGGGATCTGTTTTGTACTAAATCTTTACAACCGATTTACTTACACTTCAAACACCTTCACTGGCTACCTTCTCTGAAGATATGGTGGTTATGGCTATAAGTGTAGTGCTAATATATGCAACCCGTAAACTTCAAGGAGCTATCCATAGTATCCAGAGGAGGATGAAAAATGGTGAATAAGGGTCAACTAGTCAAGATTTCAACAGGTAACTTGAAAGTTACCTTATGAAAAATACCGCTATAACCTAGAAAATTTCGAGCGTCCCTATTGAAAGACCCTGTACAATACTGACGACTCATTTCTTCAGATATTATGTCCTACAATCACATTTATGAAAGACGATAATCTTAAAGGGTGCCTCAAAGATGGCATTAGATTAACGAATCCTTTAAACGAAACCTTCTGAAACTCTTCTGCCGCATCTAAGAAAGTAGGTAATGCAATATTTCTCAGAGAAATGCGCTTTAAATTCTGAATTCCATTGTCCCGCCAAACTGTGCGTCGTAAACAAAGTGGATAAATAAGTGAGACAAGAAAAATATTTTCTCGCACATCTGGGCAGCGTTACACGAAGTTCCATTCGATATAATATTTATCTTTATGCGTCTCTAATGGAACCTACACATAAGGATGGAGTGAATAACAGCCGAATATGAAAGAAATGAATTGGATGGCGTTTCCACAGCAGTGCCAGTCATATATAAATATTTTATCGCTCTACTTTATATTCTTGAATACGCCACGCCATAAGAAAAAATCATCTAAATCGCGGCTAAATTTGAGAGAGATTGATGTCTCTAATTCGTACGTGCGTTTGTGGAGAAGTTGTCTCTAAATCGTCGAAATTCCTTGTTATGATACAATTGCCCTCATATCGATTCAGCTTCTACTGTTTTCGTAAATCTCTAGAAACGTTCGTCTTATTTATTGCGTATAGTGAATTCCTTGCCATAAATTGCTGACCACATTTGATTACCATTTCTGCTATTTATTTAAGAATATTAATATTGTATGCCAGCTATGAAAGTTTTATTAACTTTTTTCTGAGGTTTATGGATATTAAGCGGCCACAGTCGAGATGAATATACAGAGATAGGCATGCTACTAGGCAGATTACTGAGTCAATTAACGAGTGAACTCCGCAAGTACGGGAACGAAGGAGAATCACACAAATAATTTTATATTCGTTTTGAAAGGATGAGTGTATTATAACTTTCTAAGTATATCTAAAATGTGATGCATAACAACTAGAAAAAAATAATATTTATGAGACTACCAAAAATGGGAAAATAATTAAGTGGCATTTTGTGGAGCCAATTGAGTTGGCTTATTAATGCACGAAATTAAAGGCATTTTCACGAAGTATTTTTAAATAGACCCTCTTCTTCGTTGATCGGAACCCATTGTATTATTTAAAACCTTGAGGAACCTGAAGACGTTTCTCCTATACCCCAGTTTCAAAATTGTAGGCAGTAAGTAATTCGAAACATGTGGACCAGACAAGGCAAATAGACAAAGCGCGTGCCTTGTCTCGCGCGCGACTAAAGAGAGCAGAGATCACCGAGTGCATGGAGTGGTCTTTACAATTTACACGTAAAACAGACACGAGACTTGTTGTATCGTATTACCAGCTCATAAAAATAGTGTTCTATACCTTACTGCGTACTATTTTGAAACCGGAGTATAGAAGTAAGAAAAAAACGGTTAAATGATTAGGCCTAAACATTCTGACTACTATTAATCATGATCCAACGCTTTCTTCTAGAAAAATTGCTGACGTGGTTGATTAGTCGACATCGGCGTTGCGAGTCTTTATTTCTATTGTTCTGTATTCATCGTACTGTATTATTCGTATTCGTCGGAAATTCGTGACCAAAATGCAAAAATTGACTATGACTGCGTTACGTAGATTTTTGTTCTTATATAATTCCATAAACAAACCAATAGGACTAAGATCTGGCGACTTTGAGGCCATTCAATTACCCCACGGCATCCAATCCGTCTTTCCGGGAACATTCAAGTAATTTTTTACTAGCACCGCATAATGATGAAGTATTTGCATCTTTTTTTAGACGGGTTTTAGACAGAGTATATTTTGAAACCATTTCCTAAGGTCAGTAATTGTTTATTACAAAAGCCCATTAGCTGTGGGTTTAGAGTGCTTCTTAAATTTTACATTTTTTTATATTACTCTAAATGGCTTTCTCTTTTGTAACCAAAATAAAGGACTCAGCATATTACGTCGGGATGGATTATGTTCTTTGTGTTGTTTGTGTTATGGTAAAATTTAAAGGCGTAATTACGTTTGACGGATCTTATACATTTGGGTCTAATCTAACTGGGATGACCGTTCTAGGTAAAAATCGTCGAGTTTCACCTCTTGTGAGAATCTGTGAAATCGCTAGAAGATGTTAGACACGCCACTGTTTTCCACATATCAACAACGCGACACACTCGTTTTCGTATTAAAACTTTTAATACTAACAAAAATACCAAATAGACTACGAACCAGGGTTAAAGTCTGAAATCCGGCCGTCAGTCATAGCGTGGCATCCATATTTCCATCAAAATTTAAAACGCGCATAGTTCCTTCCTTAGTTCCTCCTAGAATTTCGACAGTGTACTTGCATTCTATTAAATATTTTATTTATTTCCAAAATCATATTTCGTATAATTTGGTCCTTTGAGCGGACTGAACAATAATTTAGGAAAAGAAAATAGTCAAATATTTTCCATTAGCATTTTTGTCTTCTTATTTTTATTATTTTTAACGAGAGGCATAATTTAATTAAGATATATTTGTGGTACTGATTTAATAAATGATAACTTATAGATTTATTTATCATTAATCTAAATATTTTGTCCTATAACTAGCATTTGTTTCACATAAACAAATTTATTTAAGCATCACTAATATTTAATTAAACACTAATAACTTACGTTTGCTGAGACAATCAAAATTATTATTTGTTTAACATAAACACGAAGTAAATAGTTTTAAAACGTTAAAACGCACTTTTCCGCACGTAGAACATCTCTATCTTGATTGAGTGGCCGAGGAAAAATAAACCAACACATGTAAATGCAGAATATGTGTTTTATGCGACAGTTTTACTTTTTTAAATTTTTCTCAAATAGTCCACCATCGTGCTTTCTCATGACCCATGGACAGGGTGGGGTGTGTCCTATCCACCTCAAGATCAATAGGTGTCGTCTGGGAGACGTCCCCGATCAGAATCTGTCAAAACCAGATCGAACTGACACGATTTAGTTGAGTTATCGTGCTAACAAGAATAAATGCAGACGATAACGACACACACACAAAATGGTTTAAAAACCTTTTTTTTTCATTTTTAGGCCGAAAAATGAAAAATAAACCATAGAAAAAATTTTTTTACACGATTACATTACTTTTCCGCGTATATATAAAGTGATCTAGAAGTGCCAAATCTGGTGATCCTTCTGGCCACTCCATCGGCCTCCTTCTCCAGGCCGGAGAAGGGGACTGCACCATTTTGTGAAAGAAGGGTAAAGGAGAAGGTGCTCTATTTTGTTGAAGGAAACAATAATTTCTCGGAAGATCAGGTTCTTCTACATTTGGATATAAAGTTATTAGTGCAGGAATAAGGTCGTCTCGAAGAAAATCGAAATATCTTGCACCAGTTAGGTTCACGTCAAAGAAATAAGGACTCATAATTATTGTTCCTTCGACTATGCCGCACCACACTTTCACTTTATAGAGGAGTGGTCATCCATCGGGGAGTCTTGGTATGATTTCAAGTATTTTTCTTACAGCGAGCACTAAAAAAAAAATCGCTCGCTTAGGCTGCCTTCAGGCAGTCAGCGGTGCACAATTTGTACATTTAGTTTAGTCGGTTTCTTTAAATAATAATTGCCTTTAAATTTTATGTTTTGAAATTACAAAATCGTGTTTATTCATTTGTTTTATGTAACCTACATATACTCACGTTAATATAATTATAATCGTAATATTGGTAAAACAGTGTGCTGTTTGACAAAATAAAAAGAGGTTGCCATTAAAAAAATATCAATTACGTCATATCTTCTACATAAATCACCCTTTATGTATTAATTATATTTTAAAAAATGCGCAACTAGAAGTCCGAAAGTTTTTAGTTTAGTTTCATTACTTTACTAAAGCACTGTATCTGTAATGCTTGTATATTTTTCCTAAGGGGTAACTTCTATCCTACATAAGTAGCCCGTATCTGTGCTCAATTATATTCGTGTATCAATTGAGCCTATTCATTAATTCCGACTTCGTAAAAAAGCGAATGAAAAGGGCAGGTGTCATCGACAATATATGGTAATCTCATTATGGTAATCCAATTATATGACGCCATATTTGTTGACGCGAACAAAAACGTAATCTTTATCAAAACAGTTTTTATAACTTTTCCTCTTATTCCCTCAGAATAAATATTCCCGCCCTATTTCAGTCATTTTTGTTTGCTTTATGCACGGATGGGTGTTTGTACACGCGCTGGCGTGATATAATATTTTATTTGTGAGCATATCGGTGTGAAACGTATTTTTTGGGGTTTCACGAAACACGATATTAGAAAATACAAATAAAACTAACTTGATGCGTTCTTAAATTAAGAAGACAATAACTGAAATCTTTGGTTGTTCTTAAAAATAAATTTCTTTAAATTGAAATGGAGTAAAATAGGTGTTATCCGAATTTCTAAATTGTGTATTATAATATTTGACTGCTCATGATGTAATCCTAGAGAAGTTATGAGATTTTACAGGCAACATCTAAAGAATAATTTGTTGTTAATGAATTATATTCATGGCCAATAAATGCCGTTTTTGGATATGAAAAAACAAGATTTTCTTAAACAAATAATAACATAGAATATATAGGGTGTCTCAGTTGGAACGTCAACATGCCGCGATTAACAATTCAACAACATATAGTTTGTGTACAACTGTTTTATGAAAGTGAGAGGTTATTTGCAGTTTCATTTAGAAATGCGCACAAAATTAAGATAAGATGAAGTGCCTACAGAGTTATCAGTTCGTAACTTAGTCAAGAAATTTGAGAAGACGAGTTCTGTTATTGGTAAGGCAACACCAACACGTTCTCGTCGTGATCCGTCAGATAAAAACATTGCTGCATTGAGGGATAGTGTACGGGAGTATCTAAACACATCAATTAGCTGTCGTGCCCAATAATTGAATATGTCAAGAGCCACCACACATCGACATAGATTTTATAGACAGATCTGCATCTATTAGCATACAAAATTCAGACACAGCAATTAAAAGCTACAGACTATTTAAAGCATGGTACATTTGTTAATTGGGTGTTAGGAAAGAAAGAAGGTCATGCTGATTTTTGCAACAAAATTTTGTTCAGCGATGAAGCCCATTTTCATTTTACCGGATACGTTAGTAAACAAAATTATTGAATTTGAAGTGCTGAAAATCCACGTCCTGCAGAAAGATGCACGGTTTTGTACGCATTGGAGTGGTGGAGTAAATGTACCACCATGTAAATGTACTTCTTTGAAAATTAAACTGGTAATGCTATCACAGTAAATGAGAAACGCTGTCGTGATATGTTAAATAATTTATTTTTCCACCAAATTGATGATTTGGATTTAAACACGTCGTTTCCGCAAGGCGGTGCAACGTGTCATGCAGCACATGCAACCATAACTGTGTTGCATACTAAATTTTCTGATCATTTTCGCGGAATGCTTCCATGGAGCATGTTTCGCGGAATACTGTCATCGATTGACCTGCAAGATCATGTGATTTAATACCAGGGAATTTTTTTTGGGGGGTTCATTTTGTCCTAATTTTGTGCAATTTTTTTTAATGCAACTATAAGTTATCGCTCACTTACTGTCGTATGGTTTATAGATAATAGTCGTTAAATATCGATGCCCTGTCTTTGACAGAATGCAAATGGCGCTCAATTCAATTTCTATAGAGACATATTATAAATAACATTATTATACACTAGTGACTAATAGACGCTGGTGTCTAATAACTAACACTAGCGAATTTCACACAAAAAAAATGGACACAATGTTGTTATACTTACACTACGATACTTATTGTACGATAATTCAAATGATCTTGTGAACTGTTTTAAAAATAGCAAATACAGTCGTGTGTTCTATTCTATCTAAGTCTATTCCATCTATTCTAATCCAAGTTCTAACCTATTAATATCTGTCTATCACGTGGTTCTGTCTAGATTAGATTATGGCTGTACTATATTATGATACAGCCAAAAAGTACACTTCCACGTATATTAGATTCTATCCACCGATCAGGGTTAAAAATGTTAACTGGTGCTTTTTACACAAGTCCACTAAACTCGATACACAGTGAGACAGGAATTCAACTATTAAAATGCCGAAGAGATCGCATGCCCTTGAATTGAGCTTGAATTAGAACTTCACAGTGTATGGCAGGCATTAATAACCGCACTTACAGTTATGTGTCCAGTAATAATTATTAGAAGTGAATCGCTAATCTCTGTTCAAGTTTTACACAACCATTCATCTGAAGACTCCGGATAGCTGAAATAAAAATTGTCTGCTAAGTAGAATCATCGAAATAGATATAGAGGTCCACTTCATCTGGACATCAAACCAAATAGGAATAGGCCACCCCTGAAGCTGCGAACATTGAGTATTAGTCCAGTCAATAGGTATAAGTTCTCCCCAAAATCTTTAACAGAAAAAAAATATATGGTCGTATAGGAAAAAAAATTCTAAAAAATTCGCAAATTTGAAAAAAACGGTTTTTCGAAAATAACTCAAAAACTAAGGCTGATAGAGAAAGATGTTGTAGGTATTAAAAAACCTATCGATTCGTATTTTTAAATATATCGATTGCCATATTAGTTTTCGAGATATATCGAAAAACCCGTCAAAAATTGACTATTTTTGTTTTCGCCGTATCTCTTGCAAATTAAGGTTTAGACAATTGATACTTGATGTAAATGTAGCCCTTGATGAGCCAAAAAAGCAGCTTTTTTAAAAATTAAAAAATATTGCAGATTTTTCTAGATATATCGATTTTTTGAAAAGAAGGTCGTCTCGGACATCGGCTCCTTTTGCTTGACGAATGGTCCTAGAAAAACGAATCGGGGCTCATTTCTTTCGTTAAGAGTTGTACTTTCATGAAATTTTGGGAAATTATACATTGGGCTGTTACTTATTGATTGGACTATATGTAAACAATATATAGATACAGTCCTCAGATATACGATCGATGGCCACTCGTGCGGTCGCCGATTCATGGCAAGCAGAAGGGAACGAAACAGATGCCAAACCTAGAGCAGTGTAACCACAGGTACAAAAATGGAATAGATCGCGCGAATAGAACATGTGATCGTTACATGTCTAAGAATAGACCACACTCACCTCTCATCCTCCTATCTACTTGCGGGAGAACAACCACCACGATGCACTACATGTAATACTACCCCAAACATTAAGCACACCACTACATTCCCAGGAATATAACCAAATAAGAAATTCTGAGAATGCCAAATCTGTAAGACAGGATAGTACATACAGAGTGTCCGCAAATTTCACCGACAACGTTTGACTGTATATTCACGATAATAAACAAATACGATGTACAGAAAAAAGTTTCATTAAAAATGTTTGTTTCTGAGTTATAAATTAAAGAGGGAGGTACGCCGAGAAATATGTATCCCAGTATATCGATTTGACTAGTCCCAGTATATCGATTTGACTAGTATTGAATATATCGAATAAGAAATAATAGGTCTTACTGGTCCAAATCATTTTTTCAAATTTCAATCCGATCGGTAAAGGTGTTATGAAGTTATTAATTAAATAAATTTTCCTTCGGGCAACTTTGAAACCCTGTAACTCGGAAACAAAAAATGTTTTATTAATTCTTTTCCTTAGATCGTATTTATCTATGATCCTGAATATACGGTCAATCGGACACCCTGTATATAAAAAAACTTTATCGTTTATGGTAATTTATTACAGGCCTATTCAATAAAATATAGCATCATCAGTAACCTAATTGCTTACATTGTATATAAGTACCTTTGAAAAAGCTGTGATACCGTCTAAATGAAAATGTTTACTTTTCGTTTTTATTTAGTTATAAAATACATAAAGTATGTCTAGTAATTTATGTAGGAATATAAATGAGCATATAAAGATAGAAGATGGAACTAATGACCATAATAGTTGAACAAATTTATTTTAACTGGCATTAGACAGATATTAGTGGTATATTCAAAATATGAAAATGGTTTGTTTTTATCAATTTTTATCATGAACATACAGTCGCGTAGACCATGACTTGGCGCACATACTCAAGCTACACACACTTAATCGAAATTCGGTAAAAGACATACCATCCCTCTGATGGGATGCAAAATAAGTCTCTAGTGGATATAATCGTGATAATTCTGGACGCCTTCGTAAATTTCGGGGTGTATTTCTAAAACTATCTTAACAAAATTTCTAATTTTTATGGCTTCAAATTAACTTTAAACTCGTTACTTGTACAATTTGTATGATGGATCTTTGCACGTGTATCAATTTAGTGAAGACGCACGGATCACATGCTACACCACTCGCAATTGTTACTAATATGCCACAATTACCAGCACGTATGTCTAGCGACATATGTTTCAATCAACTACGTACGGCATAGATAGTTAATAATAATTTGCCGAAGAAAATGCAATTATGAAGTCACGTCTTAGCTTTATTGTATAATTTGATTCATTGGCGTCTCAATATTTCTGTAAAGTTTATTTCATTTATTTTTATTTTTGTTGAATTTAATTAATTTTCATGGAATATATCACTTCCATTGAATGTTGTTGTGGAGAACCTTTTCATTACTCTGTTATAGGTTGACGGATTTGTATTACACTAACTGTTATCCTAAAATGTGTTTTCGGCACGACATTGTACAAAAATGTCAGTTGATTCATATGATTGTTACCTGTGACACACACGCATAGTATCACAATACGCGTTGTCGCACAATAAGTGTCTTAAGCATGTCGATGAATCGCTTACTTTTAAATACAGAAACTTTATTAGCGAATCGTCGCACACAACAGCAGTTTCTACTATTTGTTTTTCCGTTAGTGTCGGTAGCACTTTTATCTTCAACATAATTTACAAAAACGACCAGTTAATATACCAACCATTCGTATATCTCGGTCGTAAAAATGCATCAGCCGTTCAAAAGCCTCACGCCTTCGAAACCGGCGAAGAATTAAAACTGGAAAACGTTACCTACACTCCATATACACAGATTTATATGGTAATGTAAGCATTAAAATGTATCATCCACTTTCGGATGATGACGATGTTTTTTTTTCTATTTCTGCGACTCTCGGCGTATCTAATGCGCGCCCGAAGGCTGTTAAGGGATCGGCTGGTGTCATTAGCAGAACTACGCTGTGCATAATTAATGCTAGTGTTGGTGGGTACGGGGCTGGCTGAGACCCCGCGGGAGCAGTAACATATTTAAACGAATTTACGAATGTCGAGAGAGGCACTGGATGAGACTACTGATTTCTAGGAGTCATATTTTCTTCTATATGCAACTGCCTGGGGTTGTGGTTGTGGGTAGCGCTTTTTTGTGGAAATTTTTACTCTACAACAGTTTTATATATTCCTGGCACGAGAAGCTTCTCTGTGTAATGCGATTTTTATTTAATTATGGTACAGGACCGGTTTTTTGAAAGAGAAGGAAATATATAAACTTATATCAGAGAAATATGATAGTGGTATATCCCATATGTATACTGTCTTGTAAATGTTCAATACAATTTCGACAATTTCGAAGACAATAAATTAGGTACTTATTTTTTGAAAATAATACGACTATATTCAAAACTAATAATGCCACTATGAGTTTTAGTTGTGTGTAGGACTTTTTTGTGAGTACTTTTCCTCTACAGCAACTTTATCTGTTCCTGAAATGAGAGGCTTTCCTGTATAATGCTATTTTTATTTAATTATGATACAGTAAAATATACAAACTTATATATCAGAGAAATATGATGTGGTGTGATATATAATATATTTTGTAAACTTTCAACATAATTTCGAAAGGTAATAAATCAGGTACTTTTTTTTAAAGAGTACGACCAAGGTGTTACTAACTTATTTTTTAGTTTTTTAAATGAAAAATATATATATATGATACAGACGGTAAAGAAATTTCTTGCAAAACTTTTAATCTTGTATGTTTTTTTATATTAAGTAAACACATCATATTAGTTCTCCAATAATACATACCACTCTATATTTACGTATGTATTTAGCACGTATTCCATGTTAAAAAAAATCAACTAAGAATATAAGAATAGAAATGCGAGTTTTGTTTTTGCAAGTGTTTAATTGTAAAATATAATTTGTTTTTTCAATATTTTATTTTATTTTTGTCGAATTTTTATTTACAATAAAATAAAAATCGCGGTAGGTTGCATGATTTTTTTTGTATATATATTTCATGAACGAGCTATATTGAAAACTAATGATGAGTTTTAGTAGTGTAGTAGCACTTTTTGTGGGTACTTTTCCTCTAAAGCAACTTTACTCGTATATGTTCGTGAATCGAGAAGATTCTCTGTATAATGTGATTTTAATTTTTACTTAATCTGATACAATGTGGGGTTTTGAAAGAAAAGGAAAACATGAAAATTTCTTATTTAAAATTAGTGAAAAAAATATAATATTAAAAATTGTAATTATTCGAATATAGTCTACTTAACTTTTGTTCTTACACTGTCTGAAATACGGTTTAAAATTTCGTAGCAAATGCATACCAGAGTAAGTATACATCAAAAGAATACTAAATAAATACCTCAAAGCGGTTATTGGAGGTTTAAAGGCGTTTTAGTTTTCAGATTTTTCGCTAATGCGGATATTTGAGATTTTAATTATTGCCAATTACCGGAGTCTTACTGTACTATTCATTTCATCGTTATTTGCCAAATAAAAAACTCTCTTATCTTGCCGATAAATGGAACAATCTACCTGAGCCTAGCCATAAAAACAAGTCACGATATGTTTTGAGATTTTCTATTTGGCTAATAGCGATGATATAAACTATATGTATTTATATCGATCGGTTTTGTTTTTTGTTGTTCAAATATATTTCCATTCGTATTATATACCTTATGTATATTGACGTCATCCCACAAAGCGACGGAGTAGTCAGGGTAACAGTAGCCACGGCAACATTCTCCAACGACACTGGTCTGCTCGCTGTCTCCACTCAGATAGAAAAAACTTCAAGCAGCAGTCAACAGTGTCACCCATTGAGCAACGAACTGGTGCATCAAGTTAAATGAGGTGAAGTCGATTCACGCCAATTCGTTCACCAAGAAATACGACTATAGACCAGTGATGTCAATCAGCAGACAATCCTGCAGGCCAACGAAACGAGCTAGGTATGACTCTAGCTGCAATACATGGACAAGATACGATGGAAAACGCATGCGAAGAAGAAACGTGACTAACTGAACCTCAATGTCGACCAATACACAACAAGCTGCTACTCTACACACACGTCCTAAAGCACACGTGAACTTATGGCATCCAACTTTGCGGATCCACGAAATAATCTAACACCAAAGTCATTCAGATATTTCAGAACAAAGTATTTTGCAATATGGTAAATGTACCATGGTACGTCCTCAATTAAGACATCGCGACCTGAAGATTCCTATAGTTAATGATAAGATTAAGAGGTTTACAGGTAAACATCAGAAACACCACAAACGTAATCAAAGTAATATCTCTACTCGACACAACAGACTTATCCTAAACTAAAGAGACTAAAGCGACTAAAATCATTGAATGACTGTAGTGAGAATTGAGGAATAGAGAAGAATTTCTAGGCATTTTCACTCTGGAAAGTGCCTAGAAATTCTAAGTGTACGAGAGAGATGAAATAGACATATTTCATGAACAAAGTGACTAGTTTTATGTGGAGTGTGTTGCTGCTGAAGCCGAACTCATAATCACTGAACAGCTAAATCTAGATATTAGGAAGACAATGTTCAAAGCCGTCGGCGCGTTTTTCTAAAAAAATAGTATTGTATCTTAATTTTTGTCATATGCGAGAGTGGATCATATGTAAACGGGATTTTTGATCCTGAGTGTCGACGGTTGCTAGGACCGGGCCCGAGATTCTAGTATGCTGGGGTGGGGTCATTGAATGGGAAGAGCCGACCATTACCCACTGCCAACTATTTCGTCAGAAGCGCTCACGATTTCGGAGCGAGAGGTGCACCCCGCTATTGCGAAACGCATTGTTATAAAGTTTCTTGTGCATGAAAGAATTCAAGCGGTGGAAATTTTCCGTAGATTGACTGCACAGTTCAGAGACTAAACACTGTCAAGGACTCATGTGTTTGCCTGGCATAAAGAACTCAAGGAATGACGAGAACGAGTAGATAATCAGGAACATGATCTTTGTCCTCGAACCAGCACTACGGACGAACACATTCGCGCGGCTCGAGACATCCTTGAAGAAGATCGACGGATGACCGTATCCAAAATTACAGAAAAGGCCGGAATAAGTTATGGGAGCTGTCAATCACCGCAAAAGACGAAACCAACCGATTCGAGAGGCAATCCACCTTCACTACAACGCCAGGTCCCATACTGCATCTCTAACAGCCGAAAAACTTAAATAAATGCACTGGACTCCACTTGAACATTCTCCCTACAGCCCGAACTTATCACCCTATGATTTTCATTTGTTTGGGCCGCTTAAAGAAGCTCTAGGATGGCAACGATTTGAATATGACCAGCGCGTAGAGGGATTCGTACGCAATTGGCTCCTGATGCAACCAGCTTAATTCTACGATACTGGGATAAGAGACCTTCCTTCTCGCTATGTAGAAAAATAAAATATATTTGCCTTTTGTTTTTCAATCAATATTTTTGTTTTAAATAAAGTCCCGTTTATATTTGATCTGCCATGGTATGTGATTCAGAAAGAAGAGCTAAATTTAAGAAAACTATATCTAATATTTTATTTCGATTTATTACTTAACAGATAAAAACAAAAATAATTTTACTAACTCAGGTATTTTTTCTCGAAATAGCGATGAATTTTAAACGAATCATTCCAACTGTCACTTTCTCACTGGTATACGCGCATCATTTGTTGTATTTATATATTGAAAGTTTTACTTTAATTTCCATTCTGTCTCTCAGCTGTTAAAAATTGTCACGGACCTAGGTATTTATAATTAAAAAATTCTCTCGTACATGGTGTGCCCTGCAACCACATTCTATTATTTAGAAAATTCCTGCACAATTTCTCTCATTGCGACGCATTTCCGTACGACAAACACGCTTTAAACTTAAAATCCGGAAAATTCGCGTAGTATCTGTATTAAATTGTCGGGATTTTTATAAACCCAAAATCTCCGCTCTAGGAACAAGAGCAAAGAGACGGCAATTGATAACAACAGCAGAGTTGCGAGGAATGTCGGGAGTGAAATAACCTTAAAATAAAATCGATATTTAATTTCCGTTATTATATACGTTGTATACGGGCCCAAGTAAATTTATGGTGATTATTGGGGAATACGTTTTTACGGTGTGAAATCTGACACGCAAAATGATTCGATTTTGGCAAGTGTGAAATTCGTGGAAGGAGGAAATTATTTTATACAACTATTCTAAAGCCGAACATTTTTAAGAACAGTTATCGAGTTAAATTAAACATGTGGTGTAGGTAAGAAACGTCAATCAGAATTCAATTTCGCTATAAATTTTTATGTAACTATAAACTGCGAAAGATTAATTAAAAATAGGTAACATACATACCTACAATGTCTAGTTCCCGTTATTGTAATATTTAGGTGCCGGTACTTATTGTTAGTGATATAATACGGATCCGCCATTTTACTAGCACGTTTTTTATTTACAATATTAAAGTATTATTTGGCATATTGTTCACATTCAACGTAGTTTTATTCAATGTCAACCGTATCGTAATTACCTTAGTCATAGGTATTTGTTACAGTTTAATTATATGCTCATTGAAATTTTAATTATAAGCGATATTATAGCTTGATTAAAATAAAAAAATAATAATGCTGTGGCAAAATCTAGAGAATTTTAACTACAAACTAGAGCAACATTTTTCATTATATCACAGAAAAAATAAGGAAAGAACGCTTATATAGGATTTGTAGATTTATAAAAAGCTTTTGATGATGTAAGATGGGAAAATATGTTGGAGATACTAAAGAGCGCGAGAATGAGGTATAGAGATAGGAGAGTAGTACACAATCTATACAAAGAGCAAACTGCTGTTATAAAAGTAGAAGGGGAAAGAAGGGAAGTAGGTATTAGGAAAGGAGTAAGACAAGGATGTACGCTATCACCACTAATTTTTAATCTGTACATCGAAGAGGCGATTAATCTGGTAAAAGATAGAGTGGATTTCGGGATTAAAGTACAGGGACAGAAACTAAAAATGCTGAGATTTGCGGATGATGTAGCAGTATTAGCATCTAGTAAGGAGGAATTAGAATCAGCGTTGAACGAAATTGAGGCAGTGTTGAAAGAGGAATACAGAATGAGGGTGAATAAAAACAAAACTAAAATGTTACTGTGCAGAAGGCGCGAGAGCAGAACAAAAACGAATGTACAAATTAATAATGAAATATTGGAGGAAGTTAAAGGCTTCACTTATTTAGGAAGTGAAATAAATTGGGATAGAAGAAGCGATAAAGATATAAAACAAAGAATAGCGCGGGGTCGAGTAGCTTTTAACAAAAAGAAAGCACTTTTATGCTCGGGGGTAATAAACTTAGAAACAAGGAAGAGATTTTTGAAAACGTATGTATGGAGCACGGCACTATACGGCTGCGAAACCTGGACGGTAGGGGAAGCAAGTAGGAAGACATTAAAAGCTTTTGAGATGTGGTGTTACCGAAGAATGATGAAAATACCGTGGACTGATAGGGTTAGAAACGAAGAAGTACTGGAGAAAGTCGGCGAGAAAAGAAGTATGTGGAAAAACTTAAAGAGGAGAAGAGATGGAATGGTAGGCCACTTGCTGAGACATGGGGGAATAGTCCGCGATATTTTGGAGGCAGAAATAGGAGTGAAGAAAGGCAGAGGTAGGCCTAGGTTAGACTACTGCTCGCAAATAGTAAGGGATGTAGGTTGTAGCACAATTAGCGAAATGCGTAAGTCAGCACAAGATAGGAGAAGCTGGAGGTTAGCGTCCAACCAGTCTTAGGACTGGTGACCTCATGATGATGATGCTAGAAAAAATTCCCAGTTCAAATTAGACCAATTAAACAAAAATTATTGCAAAAAGAACATGTTTTTCAAAAAGTAACCGTATAATGGTGACTGACACATAATTCAATATGGTTCTTGCTGCTGTAGGACCTTTTCCCACCTCTTCCACAATTTGGATCCCTACTGAAACATTTCGTGGTCATATCCTTCTTGAAGTTGACTTAAAGTGAAAAAGCGTAAGCAGTTCAAGGGCTGATTGCCAACGACTGTTGTTTCCGTGTCAGAATATAGTTTTTGCAGCAAAAATCCTGACGCAATGCAGGCTTTATGAGACCTAAAATTGTTATTGGATGAAGGGTGTTATAGTGGCTTCCCACGGCTTGTAGGAAGGGACCTCTCAGACCAAGGGCGTAAACTCGGGCACAGCATGCAAAGTGACCAATTTTAGTGAACAAAATTAACGGATTGAGCTAGAGTATTAAATTTGAGTTCGAAAAATTCGAAATTTGAATCTCAAAAATTAAAAATGTGGAAAAGTTTGAGTGGGGTATCAAATATCATGTATTATTTGGCGCTGAATCTAGTGAGATCATCAGACCGACCATCAACAGGCCGACAGAACTATTCGTTCCGAAGTTATTGCAATTTCAGTGCGTTTTTACCATCTATTTCAAAGTTATTATTTTCTATTAATAACTTTTTTGAGCTGAAAACTTGGTCTTTTGCATTTCTGGAGGCTCTACACATTGAAAATATGACTAACTAACAACTAACGAACGGAATGTACTAACGGAAAGAATTGTGGTTACTACATGAACCGTTTGTAAATTTTATATTCTTTTTTTACTGCCTTTTTTCACATTTTTCCTTTTTTTTTAATATTTCGGATAAAAGGTATAAATAAATAAAAAAAATTAATATGAAGTTAGATTTATTGAAAAAAAAGAAGAATTTGTAACTTCTGTTAAAAAAGAGTTAATTTCATTATAAAACAATATAAAAAACATAATTTTGTGATGCAACAGTTGATCAGCTAATTACAACAGTTGCAGTACTTCTAAATTAAGTTTAATAGCTTTCTTTGGAGTAGGATGCATAGAACTAGAAATCACCGGGTGCGATGATATCAGATTGATCAAATCTTGATTTGTTGAGGTACATGACTTTTTTGTTATGTATGATACAGATTGAAATTTCTCAGGTCTTTATCACGGGCTACTCGGACCTCTTGGTATTTCTTCACCAGGTGACCCACTGTACTTACTCAAACTCCATACATACTGAAATAGTTTCTCACTTCTGTCTAACTTCGGTTTATTTATCCATTTTTCAAAAAAACTCCCTGGGATTTTGATTTTTGTAAATAAAAGTAAAATACCCGTGATATTGATCATGTAATAACAAACGAAATGAGTCACTTAATGTTAATTCAATTCGGGGGTCTAAAATAGATGCCCCTAGAAGAAATACAAACATTTATTTGTATAAATTTTTTTTCATATATTTTATACTTGATACCATATGTTTAAAATATTAATGTCAATAATACTAAACTCTATGAACAAAGTCTGTTAACCTCAAGATGCTCAACTTGAAGCATTTTGAGTATATTGTTCGAATTTTTTTTATATAAATACCTTCGTCCACTCACGTCTTCAATTGTTATACTAAAGTAAATTTATTTTCTTTACCTAAGGTATAATAGACAAGAGACCTCCGATTTTATGCCCTATCTAACATATGGTATGTCCTTTACACAAAGCCCACCTACGTTTGTATAGCTTTTGGGTGTCCACTGACATAAAAGCCACTAGAAATTATAAGCAGCCAATTTTGGGATCATCCAAATGATGATCGCAGAAACTGCTGCTTGTATTTTAGAATCATTGGTCCATGATAAAACCATTTTTCCCCAAATAAAGAATATTTCTTTAAATAAATTAAATAAAATTTGAAGAAACTGAAATTATTGAAAAAAAATCCTTTTTTCTGTGCAAAAAATCAATCAATTTTTGATATATGGGCACAGTATATACTGAGGTCAATATTATTATAACTATTTTAGGACAGAATTTATCTGATGGAACTAAAGAAGTACTCTCCTAAGTAACTCCAGGCATTTTATTCAATTTACTATTCTGTTTTCTAAAATCATGGGTCATCTCGGCTTTATGGAATCAACTTATCCCGTCGACGAGCATTACTTAATCTAGCGGAAAGCTCTTAATATGTGCTGATAGCAGTCTACGACGTCACTATATTCATTACGCTCTGAAACCGATATAAGGGTAATTAATCTTTCTGTGTTAATTTCCATCAATAGACATCAACGCCATCAAAGACTAATTTAACTAATTATTACTTCACATATTAGCTGTTCCCCCAAACATATTAGTGTCCAAATATCAACAGTGATAACATTAATTGTGTTCCCACAAATATCAACATCTTATGAGAGGTTTGATAAATGTTATATGCGTTAGAAATTGTGTGGTATGTGGCGCCTAGATAACAGTGTTGCTTGTAACATTACAGAGAAATTAAGGAAACCGATAAGGGTATTAAAACATGCGTTATCGTCCATTAAAAAATAACTAAGAAGGATTAAGTATGTTGAAAGCTAAATATATGTATATCAATATCGTATTAAATTACCACTGAAACCTTAAGTCGTCGTTATGAAACAGATTATGGAAAGGGTACGCGACAACACTACGAACTTTTCTATGTGAAACATATTCAGATCAGAATATTTACCAGCATTAAATTTAATGGTTGGTTTGGTTTTAATACATCCAATGAAACATTAGCGCTTAATGGTTAATAGGTCAATCGAAAGCTTTTTCAATATACAGTAGAAACCCGAGGTAGAAACAGTTTATAGCGACATCAGTTAAAACGACTCTTCGTATTAGAGAAATAGGAGGCCGTGGATAAATAAGTCTTGGGTCACTACTTAGTTATTTCTTCTTTATTTATGTTTAATATGCTATTCAAAGTGGCTCTATCTATTCAGTTTAAAAATACGTACGACACTACTATCGACTGATCTTGTGTCTGTATATATATATATATATATATATATATATATATATATATATATATATATATATATATATATATATATATATATATATATATATATATATATATATATATATATATATATATATATATATATACAGATATATACATATATTAGCAGAGACCAAAGCAAAGTTGCAAATTTATAGAAATGATTTCGAATTATTCAAGTGCAAAGCCTGTGAAACTGCAAGAAAATATGGTATAGATACCCATTTTCAAGAAAAAAGGCAAAGGAAAGTAAAAAAAACATTTTGATGAATTAACTGCTGATCACCGATTTTCAAACCGAGAAGAAATATTTAAAATTGTGATTTTCAATAAGGTACTTGATACATTAATAGCTCAATTAAATACCCGTTTTACTGGCATGAGTGCAGTTTGTCAAACATTCGAATTTCTAACACCAACATTTTTATTACATGTTGATGAAGCAACTTTATTACAAAAGTGTGACAATTTCCAAAGAAAATATTCCGATATAATAGGCCCTAGCTTTTCACTTCAATTTGTTAATATTTACCACCTACTTGTACCTCAATTAACTCAAGCATGGACAAGTTCACCAATTATGTAAGGAAATAATGAGTAAATATGGAGTGCTAGAATGCGATCTAAGGGAAGTATTTACAGCAATGTTATTATTCTTTACAATTCCTGTCACTTCTGCAGTAGCTGAAAGGTCATTCAGCAAATTAAAAATAATAAAAAATTATTTAAGAAATAGTATGGGCCAAACTCGACTCCGACATTTATCGCTAATAGCAATTGAAAACAAAACCGCATCAAGTCTGGATTTAACCGAAGTAATTGATACTTTTGCGAAAACTAAAGCTAGGAAAAGATTGTAATACTTATAATCGTTATTTAGTCTGTTGGTAGGTCTGACCTTTATAATATATATTATTAATTTTAATTAATTGACCTTTATAATAATTAGAAGTAGCCATTATATGATTTTGTTTTTGTTTAGTTTATACTTTAGTCTATTTTTGTTAATTAATTAAGAAAACATACTGTCTAAGTTTTATAATTTTTGTAAATAGCTTGCACCGGCGATAGGTTAAATAACTGTAAGCTGGTGCAACGTATCTACGAATAAATAAATAAATAAATATATAATAAACCCTTGAATCTTTTCTATTTCGTTTTATTGCCCAATACCTACACCGAGTATTAAAATAATTGTAATTTATGTTGTTAGTGTTTAATAGTTTTATAGGTAATAAAACTATGCACGAAAAAGAGCTGATGATAAAGTTGCTTAGCATTTTTAAAGTATTTGTATATTTAATGATTTTACTTCAAAAAACCTTACCAGTTTTGATAGCAGTGGGCCCCATTTTTTTATTTGCCCCAGGGCCCTAGGTTACCTAGCTACGCCACTGTTTTTAAACATCGCTGTTTCTTGGGTTCTTCAGCCACTAATAATAAACTTTAGTTTGATTTCGGGCTCTTACCCCTTCTTTCTTTTATAAAAAGTTCTTGTTTCATCAACTTTAAATATTTCTCCGCCAGTACAACCCTTTCGAAATGTTTTATATATATATATATATATATATGTATATGTGTGTGTGTGTATATATATATATATATATATATATATATATATATATATATATATATATATATATATGTATATATATATATATATATATATATATATATATATATATATATATATATATCTTACGTCTTCTGAAACAATTAACTAATAGTTAGTCTGCTTAACGTGATTGATCCACCTTTCAGAACATTCAAAAATTGGCCCCAATATCGCCATTCCATTAGACATTTGAATTTTAAACCATTTTAAATGTAACTCTTCAACATTTCTATGATTTGATTCCCTCAACATTTTCATTTCAGCATTTCCATTAAAATCCTCTTTATTTCTTCCTTATTTTTCATTATTGTAGAAATTGTGAAATGGATTACGTTAAATTATTTTGCTACACCGATCCTTGTATTTGATCCTCCGTTTTCTAGTCGAATTATAGTAGCTTCCTTCTCCTTAATATCATGTCTTTTCGGTATTTCAAATTCAACTTTGAACCTGAAACTTCAAACAAAGAAAGCAAAAAGTTGATAATATGATAAGAGTTCTGAGGAAACAAATTTCCGTAGAAACTGTTTAAAGTTTTGAGTCTAGCGGAGTTTCTGTAATTGTCGTTAAACTGATCTGAAAATAGCTTCAATAATAAGTTCAATGTTATATCAAGATTGGTCGTTTCAAACGGCGGCGTCGCTTTATCAAGAGTTTCCCATTGAGTGATTATGTCATTCTAAATAAATATCTGAAAACGCGTTATTATAAACGAAGTGTTTAATAACCTATATATTGATGTTACAAAAGAATTTAATAAATAATTTAGAAAACTAAATATTCTGTTTTGTTAAATATAGAATTAAGTAAGATTTGTATTTCATCTATGCACCCGAACTAAGAACGTCCTAAATGTATGTATTAAAATGCAGCCATATGATGTTTATTTGTTCCAATGATTATATATATATATATATATATATATATATATATATATATATATATATATATATATATATATATATATATATATATTGCATGAATTCACAAAGCAACACAAACTCGAAATTTAGCATTTTTGTTTTAATACTCTCTGCTTCATTACGCTCATCTTTATTAGGACTCTTTAGAACCATTTCTGATAATGCTTTGATAATATCAAAAAAACGAAGTTTTATTGCAGATATCGTATTGACTCTACTGGACCATCTAGTGGGATTTAGTTTTTTTAGAGTGGTGTCTGATTCGCCTGTGAATTTTGATAGTAGATCCCAACGCTTGATACTGTTTCCGAAAAAGTTATACAAATCTTGCAACGTTGCGAAAAAATTCTGTATTTCCACACAACTGCTAATGGCATCATTTATCACCAAATTTAAATTATGAGTGGCACAATGTACATACTCCGCGTTAGGCTGGATATCCTTAATACGTTTTTGTACACCATTATACACACCACTCATCACATTGGCTCCATCATAACCTTGCACCACACATTTTTTTAAATCAATATTTTTGTCTTTAAATAATGTAGTTACTTGATTGACTAAATCTGCTGCGCCGTGTTTGATGGCTGCATAAAAGCCTAGAAACACTTCTTTTATTTCTATATCAATTGGCTGTCTATTTTCCGATCTGGTTATTACTGCATACCTCACAACAATGCTTAGCTGATCTACCTTTGATGTGTCCTGTGTCGTATCCATTATGATGGCGAAAAACGGTGACGCCCTAATTTGTTCTAGTAGATGGATTTCGAGTTTGGTCCCCAAGCACTCAATCATTTCATTCTGAATTGTTGCACTCAGATATCTTGTAGATCCTAAAAACATAAAAAACACAATTTTAAAAAGCCCTGATATTAAACAGTTAATAATTATGAATAATATTAAAACAAAATAAAATTATTATTATTACCTTTGGGCATATCCAAAACTTGCCGCAAAATGTGATCATATCGGGCGACAAGCTCTACAAAGGACAAAAAATTTCCATGGTATCCTTCCTGACTTAAGTCTTCTCGATGTCCTCTCAAAGCCAAAGAACTCTTTGCTAGGGTAAGTATGATATCAAATAACCTTTGAAGAACCATTTTCCAAAAGGATGTTTCTTTGCGAATTTCATTTTCAAGTTCCTTGTCGATAGTATCATTTTTTTTCCAAAATTCATACACAGCCCATGCTTCCGTATGGTCACTCGAATAACTGTTGTTTAATTCTTTCTGATAAATGTTTCCAATCACGAATTCCCGTACACCAGACATTATTCCTCTGTGAAGCAAATAACCAGCAGGGTTGACAATAGGCAGCGTCTAGTATTTTGGAATAGCACAACCAAAAACGATTAACTGGTCCATATTTTGAACTTGAAACGTAGTATGATTTTGAAAAACACCTACTGTTCTGGTTAATATCAGTTGGAAAAGGTCCTAATGGCTGTAAAGGTCCCATATCAAGAATTTGACGTCTTTCATTATCATTTAGTATTTTGTTCGTGAAGTTTCCCAAGTCATAAAGCGATTTATCGAACACATTTTCGAAAAATGTAGAGGTCTGTGGTTTCTCCAAATCATCCGTTCTTATGTTCATAGGTGCCGTACAAACATCATCCACGTTCACATGATCGGCGGCGGAAGTATCTTCAACTGCAATAATTGTTGAATCTTCTTCAGTAGGATTCTCAACCAACACTGCAGTTACCCCATTATTTGAGTCACTATCAATAGAAATATTTTGTCCAGAAGTACTTGCAGAAGGCTGACTAAAGAACTTGTCAATTTTGGGCAATTTTTGTTTACTTTCTTCTCTTTCTTGGCGTTTTTGCGTTTAAATGCACCACTGGGTTTCTTTTTTTTGTCCATAATATTAGTTTTCTAATTTATTTATGCAATATTTATGTAAGATTGTACTCAAGTAGGTACTCACTGTTCACTGACAACGTTACAAGTAAAAGGAAAGAGAAACGTAATGATACGATACAAGACGTCGTTGGGGAATCCCCGGCAAACATTTTATCGCCGCCAGTGTTACCACATTTGACGGTTTAAAAAATGACAAAAAAACATCACGTAATTAATGGACGGCCCCCTACCTACCGCATGTGACTTGTATTTTTCACGGTATTTTGCGTTATATAGTGAGTAGCCGAAATCTATAGATTTCTTTACGTAACTATGTATACGTACTATAATCAAATAAAATTGAACTTTTGTATGGACCAGTACAAAAAATTTATTGACATACGCTTACTTACTCCTGATACATTAACTTTTTAACCATTCTCGAAAAAAAATCTTGACTCGAAGTTCACAATCGCGAATCACAAAAACGCACATCGATAAATAATAATATGCAGATATTGATATCCGACAAATTGATGAAAACATTAATAACACTGTCAACCCACACAAATAATTTAGGGGAATTCCCTTTTTATAACTTTGGAATTTCTCACAACTGAGTTGCCATGATTAAACTCGAGTTGCCACCTGTCATATTTATTTTGAAAATGGGAGAAATTTTCAAAAGTTGAGTTCGATTGAGATTTTCTGGTAAGGATTCGAGGGCCCCCTGAGCTTGAGGGCCCCGGGGCACTGCCCCGCCTAGCCCCTTGGTAGCTACGCCACTGTTTAAAAAGTAATAAAGTCTTCCGATTTCTTACGAGTATAATCGCATATCGTTTATGATATCCAACAGTTTCATAAATGTTCGAGATTTGGACAAAGAACTAATAAAGTCAAAGTAAAAATCTCTTAAGGTAAAAGCTTAAGCGGTACAATCCGTTCCAAATTAAATGGACGGGTAAACGTAAAATATTTGGAATATCAGTAGTCTAGTGTTCATTATTTTTGTTCAGAGTACCCCCCAAATACTTGACAAAGCGTTGCCAGACACTAATTGACAAGTCGTCGACATACCGAGCAAGCCTTAAACTGGCATAATTTAAAATGTTTATCTTTTCAACAAAATGGACAACAACCGATTTTTTTAATTCAAAATATTCGTATTAAGCTAATGTACAGACGAGTCGTTTTCGGAAAAAATGTATAGAAAAAAGTTATGATGTAAAATGTGTAACTTTTAGTCAACTGGTACATTCAAACCATGAAAAAAATTTCAACTTTGATGATGAATATCTCCTTTATTGTACTGGCAAAAATATTTCACTTAAGCAATTTCCTTCAGGAAGTTTATTCTTTATACTCGTAAGTACCCGAAATTTGATGAAATTCTATAGAAAAGTGGGTTTCCGAAGAAACTACCTTAATTGTGGATAACTCACCAGTGCACCCTTGGGTTAATAATCTGAAATCCCTAAAACTTGAACGTTTACCAGCCAAGCTACACATTAGCATTGTACCCCATGGATCAAAAGGTAATCCACTAATTGAAGTCCCATTATCAAATAATGAAATTATGGATGCTATAATAATTACGATATCAGCATCTTGAGAAATTGTGAAATGGGAAACAATTGCATATTGTTTTTGCTCAAACAACGAAGGCACAATCTGATTTTGATGAAGAAGGTAATACATATTCCTCCATCTGAATTTGATTAAATTGAGTGAAACCATCCAGAGATGTAAGTGCAACTATCTGAATATGACGATGAAAGGGAAGAAACTAAAGCTGATTATCAATTACCGACTACCTTAAGGATTCTCGAGGCTATATCCATCTTTTCGAAAATTATGGTGTCTGAAAATGCTATTAGCGATAATGGTACTGTTTTAATAGAGCCGGATTATTTAGAAAAAAATTTAAACGCATTATTTTAAACCGAATTTAATAAACAATTAGTTTTAAGAGGTCTGAAATATCATACAGAAGAAACATACTGTTTCTATATTCTGAAATCCTTCACTACGCTAGTCAAAATCTGGAGATATCACTCCTCTGTAACATTCTCCCGTTATCGTATATTCGCATACAGATGCCAATTCAACGCGATTATTAACATGTGCTTATGTTCTATTTTTCGATGATAAATTTGTGGCAGTTGCTCTCCAATCCTGAATTAATATTAGTTTCATTCAAAGGTTAATATAGAAACATCCAACTTTCGTCGTGAATACTTTCTTGGTAATTACAAATTCTGGAAAATACATCACATCTCTGTTTTCGTTGATACCAAGATGGATAGTAACCTAATGCATACTTAAAAAGCAGGTCACGTATACGCGCATGTTTGAATATTTTATTTCAAATTTGCTGTAGATAATAGTTTAAATTTTATACCTATTATATACCCATTACATCTAGCGTTATGATATTTGTACTTGTTCACCATCGATATCGAAATAATTTCGTTGGATATATAGATAATGCTCTGCAATTCTTTAACTATCACAAAAATCGTTATCTTGAAAATCAGCAGTTTATCGGTCTGAGATAATACTACGAACGACTCTGATTAGCATTAATGGTATTTAAGCAATTCTTCTAGCGTTACTTAAGAAAACAGTTTACACACAGCTACTCATGTGAGTGCAGAAAATACGATATTTATTGTTCTCGCATAAGTTGCTTGCGTTTGTAGTGTGGTTTCATTATTTATATTTTCTGTTTCACTATATTTTATGTGAGCGAAGTGCTCATTGATTGTTACTACAAAGGGTCTTTTATATTGCCCATATACCGTATATTGTTTTTGAATGCAGGCTATGTAGACACATTTTACAAAACGTCCTTACGTTTCCATTTTACCTTTAAGATTACTTGAAATTTTTGCAATGTATTGTCAGAGGTTTCAAATAATCATTCACAAAATTCTATTTTCTTAGATGAAACATTATGAGCACACGCAATGTTACGATGCACATATAAACAGTTCATTACATATTTACCTGATTTAAAGTATATAACGACAGTACGTAGTATACTTTTGTATACTACTCTTGTATAGTATACAAAAAGTTTTAGAAAGGTGTTAACTAGTATATATATGAATAATAAGACTGGGGAACAGTCAATTTGTTGCCAGGAATTAGATAGAGTTCATTTTGAGTACAATACTGTCCCTGCTGCTGAAAATTGCATTACTTCTTCTTGATTAGCTCTAGTTTGTGAAATAAACATACATGATGAATATTAATGCAAAGTAAGAAAATCAAGATAAAATAAACAATTTCTCTTGTTTTGATTTCATTATATATGAAATATAACAAGAAAATAAAGAATAATTGGTGCAGAAAATATTAATAATTATAAAAGAGGTTTTTTTTTGAACGAGTTTCTTTTATATTTTTGCCGTGAACAGTCCCTCTGTAGACTCCAATAGTAATCAGCCATCATGTGACGATATAACTTTCCTTGATATCATTTTCTATTAAGCTTAAATTTGTCTAAGTGATTATGCAATAATTGTAATTTGATGCTCATATTCGCTCCAAATCCTTCAAGACATTGTAGTATAATTCTTGGTAGTTATTTAGTTTTCTATTATCTGTTATCAGTTTTCAAATTTGTGGACCGTCAAAAATTCCTGTTTTTATTCTTTCGTACTCAATGCTGTAAATGCTTGGCAAATACATTTAAAACAATCACCTGACTTGTCCAGTGCTTTTACAACTATTTCATTAAACTCACTTTGATGTGAAGAGGTAGAAATATTTTTTCTCTCTATATTAATGAATGGCTCGTGAACAGTGTTGGCTTTTCCAACAGTCATAGTGTCTCTCAAAGGCCAAACAGTTAGTTTACTGCCGATGCTGTTCCTTTGCACAACTATCCCATGAACAGAGGGGACAAGAATATTTGGTATATCCACTTTGCTGTCCAAGAATTATGAAGACCATTTTTAAATCGACTCAAACAAACCACTGATGCTGAGAATAAGCATTTTTTTCTTACACCAACTTAATATTTTCATATTGTTCTCTAAGTTTTGTTGAATGACCAATTGCAATCGACGCCAAATTATTTCCTTTGTACCTACAGTAACCTACAGTAGAATTAACAACGAAAAGCCGCCAATGATCTGATAAATGTCAGGGGTGTCCGTTATTAGAATAAACAGTCAATTTAGCTAAAATGAAGATGTAATGTGAAATTAGGGTCCTCGAGTACCAAGAAACCAATCTTAAATTTGTGGCAACATATTTTTTTTTATCTAGTGTAATGAATTTTATAAAAAAACGAAAAACATTGAATTTGCTATATTTTTATTTGATTCAAGTATATTTCACATGGAAGGAATTTAATATTTAGAAGGCTTTTAATATATGGATTTCATATGAAAGGCTCTTAATGCTATTCAATTTATTGCGCATTCAATTTAGGAGCGTAATTCCACTTATGACAGTCTACTTTTTACGGAAATAAACCACATAGGACTGAAAAGAGACAAAATGTTACACAGACACTCCACTATAGACAATTGTAGATAATATTCCAGAAAAGTATGTGTCAATTAGTTCATAAATATTGTCTGAATTTCAGAACCTCCTCAGTCAATTTTTACAAGGCGACGCGAGGCTTTGGTTAAAAGTCTCTTCGTAGCGCTATAAATATCTTTAAAATTCCCGTTTTATAAATTTGCTCTAACAATGCTTTCATGTGGAAAATTAGCCGAGTCCCTAACTAGTAAGCCAAGTAGACATATTATTTATAAACTTTAAATTCAGGTGTTGTCGAGTGGAAGTAGGTACGCCATATGGAAACTTTCCATAATATTTTCCTTGCATAAGTAAATTTAAAAAGTCTCGGGCTAACTTTATTTTTAGGTTACATGTAAATTATTATTTTCTGAGGAAAAGTTATAGTTTCATTGAGTTATTCTGTTATTTATTGTTACTTCAATTTATGTATGTTCTATGTATGTTCTATGTATTATGTTTCAATAATATTTTAAAGTAAAATAAATCTAAATATAAATAAATCATGTCGATAATTATAGACCAATTTTATTTCTGAGTATTACATAGAAATTGATAGATGACTATACATAGAAATATTACTGTTTATTTGAATAAACGCGGTATTTTAATAAATATTCAACATGGCTTAAGTGAAGGTCATTTAACTGAAACAGCTAGTGCTCAGTTTATGCAATATGTGCACGACGTCAGCCTAGACAGCATTTAATACAATTGGAGCTGAATTCATGCCTAAAAAAACTCTATTAATTGGCATTCAAAGGAACTGTTTTAATTAGATAATCCACCATGTAGTCATGTCATCAATCATGTAGTCTACCTTGGTGTTCCGCAGGGTTTGGTCCTTGGACCATTGATGTTTTCGCTATATGTCAATCGACTGCCATCTCATCTAGGAGAAAAATTGACAGTGCAATCAGATGATACATCTGTGGTAATGTTCGTGAACATCAAACTCTGCGAAGTTTAAGCACTCAGTCTCGAAAATTTGCATAGTTTAACATTTGGGGTAGAAAAAAATACAGTTAATTCTTAAACTTGGACGAAACAGAATGTATAGCTTTTTTAAGAGAATTATAATCTCAGGTAATTTACAAGATACTTTAAAAATGTCTGTACAAGTCAAATTCCTAGTGACAATTGTTAATAGTAAACTGCTGGGATAGTCAGATAAATAACGTATGTAAAAACGTTAATTATTGGTTTAAACGTTTTACTCTGAACACTTTAAAACAAACCCTTGATCCCATTTTCTTATTGAATATTCTTTAGCATATGCACATATGCTTTATCATGAGGTGATAATGATTAGGTATGCTTTATCATGACCGCAAGACTAGAAATGCGAGGATGCAAGCGAAAAACGACAGTGAGACAAGATAACTTGATAATACGTTCAGCACAAAAGGATCCTTTTGCAACATCTTCGACGATTATGTAAGCAGGAACTTGGCCTTTCAGTAAACACTTCGACTATTAGAGGAAGATTACTGGAAGCAAAACTAATGGGTAGAAGCCCACGCAAAGTGCCACAGTTAACAGCAAAACATGTTTCCCGCCGAATAAAATTTGCAAAAGAACATTTTGAATGGCCCACGTCTAAATGGCGAAACATCCTATGGAATGACGAAACGAAAATTATTTTATACGCCGAATGTATGTTCGCAGACCACCAAAGTCAGAATTCCGACCACAGTACACTGTAAATACAATAAAACATGATGGTGCGAGTATTATGGCATGGGGTTGTTTTTCTTATAGAGGCGTAGGACCTATTTATCAAATTGAAGGTATCATGGATCAACAGTCTTATGTCAATATGTTACAGGATGATATCCTGCCTTATGCGTAGGAACAGATACCTTTGAAATGGCGTTTTATGCAGGATAATGATCCCAAGCATAAAAGTGCTCGAGAATGGTTTGCTGCCAATAACGTTGAGGTTCTGAACTGGTCAGCCCAGTCACTAGACCTCAACCCCATAGGGAATTTATGGACAGATATAAAAAAGGCTGTCTTTAAAAGACATCCAACTATGAAGGCGAATTTGTGGGAAGTGGTAAGAAATGCATGGTTCGCTGTTCCCGTAGAACGCTGTCAAAATCTAATTGATCCCATGCCTCGCCGCTGTAAGGCAGTAATAGCTATAATACAAAATATTGACATTAGGGTATATTTAGCTATTATTTTTATTTCGTTATTAATTATTTCATTCTTTTCTATAATACTGCTATTTTTTACACACCTGAAATATATATCTTTTACTTATTATATTATTATTTTCCACTTAATTTGTTTTTTTATTACCAATTTATACTCCTTCATATAGCATAAGAACAGATATACACTCTTGTGTAAAGGGACATGTTAGTTCCTACCAGTCTGATTTTTAATATTCTATTCCTTTTAGAACTCTCCTGCACTGCTATTTTTTTGCACACAGCTGTATAATATCGGAAAATTTATTATTCAAAATTTGGCAAAAGTTATAACCAACGATTACTATTCATTAATATGATACACATAATGGCAAAATGCTAATTATCCCTGGACAACTTTTTATGAAAACTCGCCTTAATAAATAATAAACTTGCCGGAATAATAAAAAAATGTCAAGTTACATTAAGGAAGCAAAAACAGAAAAACTTTTTAAGGCTCGACTAAAAGAATTCCTAATTGACGAATGGTCTTACTTATAGTTTATTTCATCGCTATTTGCCAAATAAGAATTCTCAAAACATACCGTGGCTTGTTTTTATGGCTCGGCTCAGGTAGACTGTTTCGTTTATCAGCAAGATAAGAGAATTTTTTATTTGGCAAATAGCGATGAAATGAATAGTACAATTAGTGAATAACTTTTTAAACTAAAAAGCGTTTTTATTTTATATTAACTTTTTGTCTATTTATTTTATATATACCTATAGGGTATTTCTTTTATTATATTATTTTTATTATTATTTTAGCGGCCACATCTGTTTTTTGGTGATAAATAATTATATTATTATGTATTATAAATCTAATGCTTAATTTTTATAACACCGATACTATTTTTAGTAACACCATAAGATATTTGTGGTACTAAAAAATACGTTATCAGTATTACTTTTTTGATTAAGTGTTTTAATATTTATTTTGATTACATAAGTAAGTTTTCCAGTCTAATTTACGTTCATTTCAACATTTTGAGATAACAGTATGTGATTTGGAGAGTTCATTTAATATAAAAATCCGATTTCTTATCTTCATCCATAATTTTTTATGTTATTCTAAGATCCGATTACGTAATTAATGAGGTAGTTTTCTACGCTGTAGTTTTTCGATAGTGATTTAGGATAGCTACATTTCAAAATAAGGGAGGCGTAACTACTATAAACGGTAATAATTCTCTACTGTTGACGAACGTGAGAATTTTAGGAAACACGTAATAGAAAATAATTCCTTTTATGTAGAACGTTACACGGGGATTCGCAAAGAAAACACATAATGCGTGTCAATTTTATTATTACCTGAGCGAACCAGATCCTTCAGGTTGAATAATTTTCTTCTAACAGGACTATTTTTTTGAGATTTCCTGCAATAATCGTATCCATCATTGTACGTATTCCCCAACGTCATAAAAATGTGCATGTCGCTAGTATAGAAAATAACAAGAGTACAGGGTTATGCTAAAGTGATGCTCCGATTTTTTTACTTCCTGTTTTATTTTAGAAAAAAAAATACAATCTCAAAAATACCTTTTAACTTTTTTACTTTATTTCAGCCGTAAGATATATAATTTTTTAAACTACATTTTAAGTACGAGTGCTAAAATGTTTCTAATCGTCATATAATAATAAAAAATGTTTCTAATCGTCAAAATATATTGTCGTAGTATTTATTCGATTACAATTATTTAGTATAATAACATGGTGACTAGTAAGTTGATATATTGAAGGCATATTAGTGCAGCTTCTTTGCAATAGATTGATTAATATGTACACATAAGTTGATATTCTTCAAGATAATGTAAATTACACATTTTTTAGAACTACCTGTTACTATTAATTGTAAAATAAAAATAAAAAGATTAATTATTTATTAAAATTGCAGCTTATACCATTAGTGGAGATAGTAATACAAGTTATGTAAATAAAATTATGTATAAATACTTTTATTAGGAAAGAATACGGGTTCAGACGTCTAGAAAGGGCTTCAAATGGGTGTAAATATGAGTTTATCTTTAAAATTTTATAATACATAAAAGGTAAAAATATTTTCTTAGCTTTGGAATTAGATTTAACGTTTTAAGACATTATCTGTTACTTCGATGAATAGTACAAAGATAAGACAAAAATAAGACCAAAAATACAGTTAATGTATTTAGTAGAATAAAAATCAATGAAGGAAATTAAAGTCCATAACTTTATTTTGCGTTTTATATAGTAAGGTTTATACTCGTAATTGAATTTCAATATCAATTGGTTATAAATCAAAAAGTATGCGAGGGCATGTCTTATTTATGTTCTTGTAATTCTATTAGAAAAATTATTTCGTAGAGTACTTAATCTTTCTTGTATTCTGTTACACCAACTCTTCTTGTGTTGTTATTTTCGCACATAAGTTCATTCGTGTGCGCTCATATATTAAAATGTAGGGATGTGAAGTCATGGTTGCTGGTAGGCCATGGTATAGGCGTTCCTCTCCCAATCCGTCACAGTTTGAAAACGATCGATCTAATAACTCTTGTATTGGTCGATACTAGTACGCAGGGTATCCATCATATTGCAATATCTTCCTACGTTTATTTGCTAGAGATACATCGTCTAGTAAAAAGCTCAGGTGGTTATTTAGAGAATCTCCATAGGCTACATCGTTGAGGTTATCGGTCACAAGTGAGAGCTGATACAATTATTTCTAATAATTCCCATACATATACTCACATGAAATTTTCTGTGGAAACTTGTTTGTGGCAGTAAGTGTTACTGGTCTAGTGATAAAACCCTCGAGAAAAGCACCAAAACCCCTTTCATTCTCCCAAACTAACGATATGGGTGTCGATAAATGTATCTGGAATAGCCCTTATTGTTATGAAAGTGCAAAGGGTGTTACACTCACCGTTACTTCTCTTCGATATAGAGATATATGCTAGAGAATGCTTTGGCAACGGAACTTCAAAATTTTGCTGGATCTAATGAGGACACATGGTTTCAACAAGATGGAGCATACTGAAAATTCAGTCCATACTGAAAATTTATCACTGAAAGACGTTAGGGCGATAATTGATTGGCCACCCAATAGTCCCGATTTAACGCCGATGGATTTCTTTTTATATCGTCATTTGAAATCTAAGGTGTGCACTAATGTTCCTAGAACTTGTCTTTTAGAAGTCAGAATACGCCAGAATACAAAATTGGTACAATTGAAGCATCATTATATCAGCGAGTTATCGCAAATTTTAGGTTGCGCCTTCAGGAGATACAGCGGCGTGAAGGAACGCACCTTGTCGATGATATTTTTCATACAGAAATATTCCTACATTGTAAATTTAAATAAGAAATAGTGAATGAAATATCTTTTATAATAACGGAGTTTTATTCGCCCATGACGAAGAAAACATTTCAGGACACCTGTTATTAATAAAGGAAAATTCGAATTTATTTTTTTGCTTGACAATTGGTAGTAGTAGGCAATGCATTTAAATAATATATTAGACTATAAACTTATTGATAGTAAAATACGTATTATGGTTCAATCGATTGCAAATGAGCTCGGTCTTACGAAAACCTCTCTGTCGTTGTTATTATATGTTATTATGCTTCCTTATTCTTAAACTGATTAGCGATTTTCACACAGTAACAAATAAATAAGTATTACCACATATTGAACATAAACTAAACACGTTTTTGTCTTTTTGTTACAGTGTGTATGAGATTAGGTAACTAATTTAATTAATCTAACTGCGTAATTTAAGCAGTGAAATTTACGCCCAACTCGTTTTCTATACACCGGAGCTCGCTTGAAAAATTCCAACCTGTGAAATACGTTATTGTCTTCTTAAAGATAATATATACGATGTAAATTGGGTTGGAATTAAAAGCAAGGAAGCGACCTTATAAATAAAGAAAATACGAAAGAACACGAGAAGGAACGTTTCATTAAAAAGTTCCCCAAAATAAATTAGGGTACCGAGAGGATTATCTATCAAGCGTCTGCAACAATAATTCCTGTCTTCTTGGCGTTTTAATCAGAAGTAGTGCGTCCTTCTATTTAAAAAGCCGCCGACACCACCGTTTCATTTAGCAGATAGAGGCCACAATGGCGAAAAAACTGTCATTCCTAAAGACCTTCCTATAATCTGCGATTATATTATTGTCACGCTGGCTGTAGTTACGTTTGTATTTTTATTATTTTCTTCGTTCTTCCGCTGCCCGAGAATACGAAACGAGTGCGTGCTCTCGCTAGCTAGTTATAATAGTTATTTCTTCATGAGTTTTTTTGTCATTACGAGAGCGCACCACCCGGTAGTACTATCATTAATTACTGTGAAAGTAATTTGACCCAACTAGTTAATATATAATATAACATTTTACTACTTTTCCGCACTCCACCATACGCGGAAAAGTAATGTAATCGTGTAAAGAAAAAGTGAAAAAACAAAATTTTATTTTGAAAAGAGTTTATTTTTTGTTTTTCGGCCTAAAATCAAAAACAATGGTATTCAAAAAATGTTTGCTGTGTGTGTGTGCTGTTGGCGTTGTCGTCGACATTTATTCTTGTTAGCACGATAACTCAACTAAATCGTGTCGGATCGATCGGGTTTTGACTGATTCTGATTGGGGACGTCTCCCAGACGACACCTATTGATTTTGAGGTGGATAGGACACACTGCACCCTGTCCATGGGTCATGAGAAAGCACGATGGTGGACTATTTTAAAAAAGTAAAACTGTCGCATAAAACACATATTCTGCATTTATGTTGGTTTATGTTTTCTCGGCCACTCAATGTCGAGATAGAGATGTTCTACGTGCGGAAAAGTCCGTTTTAAGGTTTTAAAACTGTTTATACTTTTCCGCACTCCACTATACGCGGAAAATTAATGTAAGTGCGTAAAGAAAAATTGAAAATACCGGAAGTTTTTTTTGGGCGTTATTTTTCGTTTTTCGGCCTAAAAACAAAAAAAAAATGGTTTTTAAAAAATTTTTGCTATGTGTGTATCGTTGTCGTCGGCATTTAGTCTTGTTAGCACGATAACTCAACTAAATTGTGTCGGATCTATCGGATTTTGACTGATGCTCCTGGGGACGTCTCCCAGATGACATCTATTGATTTTGAGGCGGATAGAACACACTCCACCATGTACATGGGTCATAAGAAACTGTAGTTTATTTCATCCCTATTTCCCAAATAAAAAATCTCAAAACATAACCTTGGCTTGTTTTTATTTCTAGGCTGAGGTAGACTCTTCCGTTTATCGGCAAGATTAGAGAGATTTTTATTTGGTAAATAGCGAGGGAATGAATAGTACAATGGTGGACTATTTGAGAAATTTTTTTCTTAACACAATTAAATCGTGTTGGATCGGTCGGGTTTCGACTGATTCTGATTAGGGACGTCTACCAGACGACATCTATTGATTTTGAGGTGAATAGGAGACACCCCACCTTGTCCATGGGTCATGAGAAAGCACGATGGTGGACTATTTGAAAAAAGTAAAACTGTCGCATAAAACATATTTTGCGTTTATGTATTAATTTATTTTTTCTCGGCCACTCAATTTCGAGATAGAGATATTCTACGTACGGAAAAGTCTGTTTTAAGGTTTTAAAACTGTTTATTTAATTAGTACGACTGTGACTGTTTCAGGGTGTTATGTTGTTATTTCATTTTGTTTCGCGAGTTTGTATTCGCGGGTAAATGAGAATTTTCTTAAAAACCACCACGAAGTTGGATAACTACAAAGGAAATAAAATCTCATTTTTCTAACTGTTCTCTCATTAACATTCATAGGACTATACCGAATTCAATAATTTACATCAAACTTCATGAAAATTAACCATCATAACATACAGAATAATCCGAGTTAAAATGTGAAACTAAACACTTAGAATAACTGTTACAATATATTTTTAAGATCTTAATTCTTATGTCATTCGTGATCCAAGACAGTTTTAGATGTCTCCTTGGTTACTGTATTTTCCTATAAAGCAAATTTTCAACCGTTTTTTAAGATTTCACTTATCTTAAGAAAATTGAGCTCCCTTAAGTTCTTGAGCTGTAGAGGGCAATATTGCATGTAAAGGCGAGAACAAATACGTTCTTGCTCAGGGAATGGTTTCAGACTCTCTCTGTTGGGACACAAGCCCAAGCATACAACGACATCCCCAATACTGGATTCAGTCCACCATCCTACGGATATTATTTTTGCTGCCATTTCAATAGGAAAATATGATAAGGTCACCCATCCATGAGACATTTCACCCATCCATGTATTAGCCTATATGGGCAATACAAGCGAAATTATTCATCGAATGAACAAACCCAACGAACAAACAAACAAACGAATTGAACGAACAAACCCAATGAGAAAAGATACTGTAACGAATTTACTAGAAAGTTCTTTATTTCAAACACTTTTCATAAATCAACTATTTACAGGTTCAACTAACTAACTTTCTTTCTACTTTTAACTTTATAAACTGACTTTCGCACTGTATTACACAATATCACTTTTTTCGCACCGTATCGCACACTGTCGCGGTCCAGATTTAACTAACTCCTGGCTGGATGACACAATTCTTATAGAGGCAGTAGGACGTCTCTCCAGATGTTTCTAGATAAAGAACTTTGGCGAACCTTCTAGTATAGAACGCACTGGAAGTCAACTCCACACTCTCTTGATGGTTTTGAATATTCCCGGCGTTCGGGGTCGCTCGAGGCATTATACGTTGACAATACGTTATTATAACATTAGTTGTATGTCGTTGGAGTTACACGAATTAAACCTACAACTTGGCAACACCGTGAAGAAACTTCTATCGAACTAAATGAGTCTTCTGTTATAAGCTCACAGGCTATTGCCTGAACAACAATTTCACACAATTGGTAAAAACACAAGTAAAGATATTTGATTACTTACTCTAAACAAATTTGTACATCAAAACCAGAGCTGTACAAAACCAAGACAGTAATAAATATGTCGACCTTCTATTGTCAAAAGCAGGAACTTCCGTATTAATTAATGTTCCGTATTAATGACCTAACTTTGTCATTGCTCCTAAGGAAATTGCAAAGGAAGCAATCACTACAGAAGCGAAAACCGCTATTAGAATCATATCCACTGAAGATGCCGAAGACATTCGTCACGAAACTTGCAGAATATTAAGAACTAATGCGTTAAAAACAAATATTTTCCAGAGGAATCAGCTAAACCAAGGGAAATGAAACATAACGTAGACATCGTAGTCCTGTGAGCTAGATAGTCAATAGAAGTACGGCTGTACTAATCGTAGACGAACGGGACTATCAACACGCAATACCGTATCTTCTATCCATATCTCTATATTGGATTAGAGAACAACCCCATAGCTGAATATGAACAACATTCCAAGGTCACTGAAAATATTTCATCAGTTTCACAAGAAGAGAAAAGACCTTCCACGTTTCTATATCACAAATTGATAAGCCAGAAAACCTTAAGCGTCTAGTAGTCAACACCTGCGATTCTACAACACGAATTAAGAAGGTACTTTACCAACATACAGCAAAATACGTAGGAAATTCCTTTATAAAGAATAGTGTACACTTAATCGAAATTTTCAAGAAGCAGGTCGATCAGAACTCACAGCAACATCACAATAGAATAAATCACCCTTAATTAATCAACACCTTGATGACATTAAGCGTTAAAGCAGAATAGATAATCATCAAAAACTGAAAGAGTCGATGGGTCATACAGCCAGAAAATAACTTCATCACAAACTACCGTACATCTTGGGGCTTAGAAAGGAAATGAAAAAGTGCTCTAAAAATGACATTGGAACATGACATAGGTCATCAAACAAAATGGAACAGGTACTACCACCAAATAAGTTCACTGCAGTTTTGAACAAAGCTTTTCAAAACTACAGACAAGTTGTTTACCGGCAAAGGTACACTTATGGTCAATACTAGTAGAGACAAGCTGAACAAACCGAATGAAAGAACACCAGAGGGATATCAGATTGTAACAAGGTAACAAGGAAAAGTCTCTAAACATCTAAACCGACAGGGTAGCTACATTAACACTTTTTAGTGGTCTGAGTGATTGAAAACGCAAAATCCTATCCAAGAATTACCAGCTGCATACAAGAAAATCGACAACAACTTCAACATAAAATATGTGGGCCCCATCGATGCTGTAGAACTGAACGAAAGAAATACCAGATAAAGTTTCTTTAGGTAATATAATCGACATAACAATTGATCCATGCTGCAAACAAGAAGATATAAATGTATAGTTTAACTCATTTTGTTTAACAAAATTTTGTTTAACATATTATTAATATGCTGCCAGTACTCTTAAGCAAAATGAGTTATACTAAATATTTATATTTATTACTCAACTTTATTATTACTCGACTACCTATTATTCACATACCGTGATGACATTCTATTCGAGACTATTACCGGGTTGATATTGCATCCAGGGTATCGCCAAGGGCCGACAGAGATACGAATAATTTACTTCCTCAGCCCATATCCTGTTTGAAAATATCATTAAAAATGCAATAGGTATTGATTCCGTCTTTTATTTAAAAATTCCATGAAATAATCAATAAATAACTAATGAATGCTGCTAAAGGTAAATGTAACTTGATCGAGCTACAACCGACAATTATTTACTTATTAACAAGTAAGATCTATTGAAAATCGGCATACAGGGTGGGCTGTGCACAGGGCGTACAGAGTGTCCTACAAATGTATGAACATTCGAACATCAGATCCGGTGATCTAGTTGGCCGTTCGATAGCTCCTCTTCTACTAATGCACTCATATTGGCAAAGATGTTGTTTAAATAATCACGCACAATTCGTGAATATGATGGCTGGTATAATATTGACTGCTCTAGTATCTGAGGAACGATTTTCTGTTGTAACATCTCAGTCTTACAGTTGTGACACCAACAATATAACATCGTAAGATCTATATTAATTATAACATTTATGTGATATTTTTGTTACCCCAGGATGAGTGGAAGTATGTAATTAAGATTCCAAGCTCTGTATTTTAGCAATACATTGTATCCGGAATGTAATGAAATGTATATTTTATATTTGTATTGTTGTCTTGATAATGAAAGCTATTTATAATTAATACATTTATTATATGATCACTTTAGTTCATATAGTTGCATAATGTAAATACAATTTTAATACAAAAATGGAAATTCAATAAATACTATCAGTGTTCAGCTCTAACTTATACGAACACGGATCAAATATAAACGGGATTTTTCTACATAGTCTCCTGCTTTACAAATAAATTTTTCCCAGCGAGAAGGAAGATTTTTTATCCCAGTATCGTAGAATAACGCTGGTTGCGTCAGAAGCCACGAATCCCTCTACGCCCTGGTCACCATCAAATCGTTGCCCTCCTAGAACTTCTTTAAGCGACATAAACAAATTAAAATCGCAGAGCGATAAGTCCAGGCTATAAGGTGGATGTTCATGTGGAGTTCAGTACATTTATTTCAGTTTTTCGACCGCTAAAGCTACAGTATGGAGCCAGGCGTTGCCGTGAAGGAGGATTGCTTCTCGAATCGGTTGGCTTCGTCTTTGGCGGCAATATGCAGTCATCACCTGGTTCAATAGCTCGTAGTGGTAAGCAGCGTTGATTGTGCGTCGCTCATGCAAATCAATCAGCGGATCGAAGAAAAAAGAATGGTTGAAATAACCTTGCCAGCTGATATTCGAGTATTGGCTTTCACTGGGGCTGCCTTCGCCTTCCTCCACCATTTCATACTGGCTTGCTTAGTCTCGTACGTGTGGTGGTGTACGTTTGGTAGCCGGTGACAGCCCGACTCAAAAATGCATCACCTTCTTCCGCAGACCTTGCTGTAAGCCTCTGACAAACCTCCAAACATCTCAACTTCTGATCTACGGTCAAAAGGCGAGGGATCGGCCTGGCACACACGGAACTCGATGTCGTTTTTGATGATCGCTTGATAGCTCCCATATCTTAGTTCGACTTTTTCTGCAATTTCGGATAGGGTCACCCGTCGATCTTCTTCAAGGATGTCTCGAATCGCGCGAATTTGTTCGTCCGTAGTGTTGGTTAGAAGACGGCGATCGTGTTCATGATTTTTCACTCGTGCTGGTCTTCCTTGAACTTTTTATGCCAGGCAAACACATGAGACAGTGTTTGGTCCCTAAACTGCGCAGTCAATCTACGGAAATTTTCCGCCGCTTGAACTCTTTAATAAACAAGAAATTTTATAATAATGCGTTGCGCAACAGCGGGGTGCACCTCTCGTTTCGACATCGTGAACGCTACTGAGGAACTGGTTGAGAATGAGTAATGGCCGGCTCTTTCCATTCGTAATGACCCCACCCAGACATACTAGAACCTCGTGACCGGTCCTATCAACCGTAGACGCTCAGGAACAAAAATCCCGTTTATATTTGATCCACCCTCGTATATTCCAAACTACCTTGAAATTATGTACCATTTTCGGAGATGATACTTCCTTAATGACTCGTATCATAACAGTATCACTTTCAAGTAGACTACCCTTACACTTTTACAACAAATAGCCCTTAATAACTGTAGGTGGCGAATATTCTCTCATATCGATTGTCGAAGTTAATCTATAAACGCTCTGACGTCTATGGTCGGTTATATTCAAAAGTGTTTAAGATATAACTAAAGGCGCGCGTGGTTTTGACGTGCGATGATAAGTTTCTTTCGAAAGTTCTTCAGCACCGCTTTGCATTATTATATGCTAAATTATGCCCATGATTTGCGAAACTGTCGTAGCATATACCAGCGCAACATGCTTGAATGAAATTTCAGGTACAGAGTCGGAGATGTTAATCAATACTTAAGGACTGTGATATGATTTTAGAATGTCTGATCAGAAGTTCGTATTCGCATTAGTGTTTAATGAGGTTTGCACATTGAACTGTATTGGGTGTTTGTCAGTTATATTTGAATTTATCACGTTAATGTTGTGTATGGTTTGTGTAATGGGTTTGTGTATCATGTATCATGTTCTGTATATTATGAGTATGTTATCATTGGCCTCACTAAATATTAATAAGAAATCATTACATTCGAAATATAAAAAATTTTTGCACAAATATAGCCTGTTTGTGCATGTGAGTGTACTGCAGCGACGCGTTAAACTGGCGCATTAGCAAGGATAATGAGTGGTGTCCCTCGATAGCTCAGGGGTTAGAGCAACCAACCGGAAATTGGGAGATCCGGGTTCGATTCCCGGTCAAGGCATGCACTTTTATCCTTGCTATTGCCAAAGTGGTGATCCCGACGTGATGTGTTCCAGTACTCGAACCTCCCTTAATATCTCAAATTGGTGGATTGCCGTCCTATCCATCGCCCAATAGTCCAGGGGTACCGAACAACGGTTCGTAAGAATGATGAACGCGGTCACATTCCGTTAATTGTATCGAGACAAACCATGTCTCTAGGGGGGGGGGAGACTGTAGCGACGCGTTAAATTGGCGCATTAGCAAGGATAATGAGTGTCCCTCGATAGCTCAAGGGTTAGAGCAACCAACCGGAAATTGGGAGATCCGGGTTCGATTCCCGGTCAAGGCATGCACTCTTTATCCTTGCTATCGCTAAAGTGGTGACCCCGACGTGATTCGTTCCAGTACATTGAACCTCCCTTACATCTCAAATTCGCGGTTTCCCGTCCTATCCATCGCCCTATAGTCCGGGGGTTATCGAACAACGGTTCGTATGAATGGTAAACGCGGCCGCCACATTCCGTTAATTGTATCGAGACAAACCAGGTCTCTAGGGAGGGAGTACTGTAGCGACGCGTTAAACTAGCGCATTAGCCAGGATAATGAGTGTCCCTCGATAGCTCAGTAGTCAGAGCAACCAACCGGAAATTGGAAGATCCGGGTTCGATTCCCGGTCAAGGCATGCACTCTTTATCCTTACTAACGCCAAAGTGGTGACCCCGGCGTGATTCGTTCCAGTACATCAAACCTCCCTTACATCTCAAATTCGCGAATTTCCCGTCCTATCCATCGCCCTAGTACTGTAGCGTTAAACTGACGCGTTAAATTGACGCATTAGCAAGGATAGTGAGTGTCTCTCGATAGCTCAGCGGTCAGAGCAACCAAGAGGCAATTGGGAGACAAGGGTTCGATTTATCCTTGCTATCGCCAAAGTACAAAAGGTAGCCGAGTGTCAGTATGCCTGATTCCATGATTACTTCTTCTTTTCAAATAACAACATACTCCATTTTATTCTCTTGGAATACTTAAATATTGTTTTCACTTTTCGATGTTTATAAAGGTGTAGCATCATTGTACATATATACATAAAAGCATATTTTCTTATCTATTGTGTTATGTTGAAACGAAATTTTGCATTATAACTACTGTTTTGTTTCTTATTCTTCCTTCTCTCTGTTATTTATCATCACAAACTCTCGCTGTATGATTGTATCATGATACGCAATAAAGTTAATAATAATGATATTATTATTAAGAAAACTGCTATTTTACCACAGCATATCTTGTCAGAAACAATGTCTATCTCAGAAACTTCCCATATATGTTATACGATTATGTGTACAGTTTAAAATATCTTCCAAGCGAAGAATTATCTTTTATGATACTGCAATAGAAATTATTGTACCGTCGACCAAAACGTTATATGTATATTGTACAATCAAACCCACGCCCGAGAATTAAAAAATGCTGTAATCCTTAATGATATTGTGTCCTTATCTGCAGTTTTAAACATGTTGCCAAATTTTTTCATCAGATTTCCGAAAATCCAATCATCTATTTTTGATCAGTAGTCAATATAATTTACAACTCCCTTGTATTCTCTTGGAATATTTGAATTTTCTTTTACTTTTCATTGTTTATAAAGGTATAGCATCATTATACATATGTACATAAAAGCATATTTTCTGATCTATTATAATATGTCAGTAACTTATAAGTCGGAAATCGAGAAAGGAACCACCAAGCCGCCAAGCGGTTATCAAAGTAGTTCCCCAATAGCAAAGCTATTACATAATCGCGCTAGGAAACAACTACTCCTCGGGCTAAAGCCCCGCTAGGCATTGAATTATACCCAGAAGCGATCCTCGACCCCTTTCTCGTGTTTCTGCACGATCAGATAAGGTTTCAAAAAATAAAACCCACCACAGGTAGAATTCGACATTTGTCCCGGATCGGAACCGAACGACATACAGCTGTTTCGAACTTGTTAGTTCTCATCAGTGCCGCATACGGTACGCCGATTCAGGACAAATGCCGAATGAACTTTATGGCCTATACATCTTTATCGATACGATCTCTGTCCAGAGATCGATACGATACGATAGATACGATCTCTGTGGCACTGATGAGAACTAACAAGTTCGAAACAGCTGTATGTCGTTCGGTTCCGATCCGGGACAAATGTCGAATTCTACCTGTGGTGGGTTTTATTTTTTGAAAAATATAATATGCTATGTTGTGAAACGAAATTTTGCATTATAACTACTGTTTTGTTTTTTTTTTCTTCCTTACCTCTGTTATTTATTATAACAAACTTTTGCTGTATCATTGTTTACATTATGATAAGCAATGAAATTAATAATAATAATAGTGATGTTATATTAGAATAAAATGATGACAAAAACATTTAATCAAATAAAAATAAAACTAATGTGTTTTAACAAACTGCTATTCTGCTATAGTGTATAGTTTCTAATATAGAGAAATGGATGTTCCAACATTAAAATTTATGATGTGTTTTACGTGTAGGCCAAATATTACGTAAACGCCTCTAACATGCACCTCTAGTTTTAATAAATAAAGTAGATAACCTCCGCCAATATGTATATTGATAAACCATTTACTGTATATGCTTTCGTGTTCGCAATGTATTATTGCTTTCCAGAGTATAGTACGCTTTCATTGTGTATGTATAATTATGTTACTTAATTCTCTTTTATCAGGCTCGTTTAAACTAAAATATACTTTTCCTTAATTTGTCACTGATTTTGAAGGCCTATTAATATTACGTATATTATATGTTAACAGTGGAATGTGTATAGTTTTAACCTCACAGTACAGGAAAATTTAATTAGAAATGCGTGCTCTACATTAACTGGAATTTTATTTGCTCGACAATACTAGGTTTTATTTAGTTATGCAATATGAAAAATAATGTTTGTGCTATGTGAAAAATAGATAATACACACTCAACATGTATTCACGCGCACTCATTTTAAATGTTCCCGACAGTAATATGAATGAAATACCGAGTGCAGAATACAGAAACTCGAATAGCTGTTATATTACATGGTATGGATAAATCAACCATAGACGTATCAAGTATGGATGTAGTAATATATTCCGAAACTTACTGTACCCAAACGGCTCTACTGTAGTTAATAATATATATGTACACTTACGGCCAATTACATGTCAATATGTATATAATGAAATTTTCTTCTATAAATTTGTGTTTCTGTCATAAAAACTGAATTCTTAACAAAATGCTTAAATTTTTTTGGGATAAACGGTACCCAAAATCTTTGAAAATATTCTGGCATTATGATACAACAGTATTTACTTCGTAATCCAGGAGCATTAGACATTTTCAATCCGGGTAATTAGCAAATACCATTGTCGAATTTGGGATGATGAAAATCCACATGTTGTTCACGAAAAATAAATGCGTCCACAGATATGGACGGTTTGTTGTGCATTTTGAAGTGATGGAGTTATTGGACCATACTTCTTTGAAAATGAAGCTGGTAATGCTATCATAGTAAATGGGAAACACTGTCGTGACAATTTAAATCAATTTATTATTCGACCAAATTGATGATTTGGATTTGAACAACATGTGGTTTCAGCAAGGCGGTGCAACGTGTCATACAGCACATACAACCATAACTCTGTTGCATACCAAATTTCCCGATCACGTTGTCTCGCAGAATGTTGACATCAATTGGCCTGCGAGATCGTGTGATTTTACGCTACTGGACATTTTTCTTTGAAGTTATGTCAAAGAAGACGTGGACGCCACCCAGCCAGCCAGCAACAATCAGTGACCTCAAAGCAAACATTTAACGTGTTATTCTGGAAATAAATCCAGTTTTATGTGTCCGTGTTATGGACAATTTTGCTAAAAGAATGACATCGTGCCAGATGAATCGAGGCGGCCATATGAACAATTTTCTTTTCCATTTGTAGCCGTATCGTCTCCATTTTATGTTGAAGAATGAAAGACCTCAGTTTATTAATTTTATTCGGAAATCACATTCTATGTGAGATACCCTATATAAAACGACGTGGTATCACTAGATGCATAGAAATATTACATGAGCAATACACAATGTGTGTCAAAAGTGAACTATTCTGTTACTACTAACAAAGTTACGAATTGAACTTCGTCAAGAGTAAGTGGAACTGATTCAAGTTTAACAATTAGATTATTGTATTAAATGTGGTGGGGTACTCCGTTTTGTAGAATTTGCGAATTTATTCATTGATTAAATTCATGAATGACTTAATGGTTGTACAATTATTTATTAGTCGTATAATTGTTTTTTAAGTGCCATTGCGAAAGAATCAATACAAACAGTTATGTTTTACGTTACCTTTACCTTCCCATCCAGTAAGTTTCATGCTGATAATGTTGCAGCGATTTTGTAAACCGTTTTGATTATTCTCTGAGTATTCTGATACACAGTTATTGTATTCCGGTATCTTACGACAACAGTTACAATTTATAAAAAAATAATATTGCCATGCATATCGTGGTCAAAATATGTCAGTGTCACTATAATAAGATAGATAAGTTTATCTATGGACACTTGTCCATAGTAACACCAGAACAACGTGCTACAACTCATTTAAATACTACTGAGTATTCATTTATTCCCTCGAGAAAATGTGAGGTCCATTTTCTACAGCTCCTAATTACCGAGATTCCCCATAAAAACAGCGAAATGTATCCACCCGGTACAATCAACTTTACACTCAAATACAGGATCTGTGCGACACAAATCCACCACGAATCGCTTCCAGGCAAGTTTCTATGACATGTTATTTGACAGTACAAATTCAGGGAAATGAAGAGTTGCAAATTGTAATGTATGTAAATTTAATTCTAGTCCACGAAGTCGAGAAGAGGGGGGCCCGGATTATGGGCGTACACTGTATATTCCATATTCGGGGTTAAATCGATTTTGGAGCCGCCCTTTGAACTCGCTTATGTATGCGTAACTAACATGTTTGTACGGTCTAAAATTGCTCCCCCATCCAAGGCATGATACTAATGGATTTCAATTGCCTTTTTAATGTTTCAGGCACACTCAAAGGTGCTTTTTATCGGGGTGAAGCAAACGCATTCGGCCCCTGTCCTGATTAAACCGCGGGTTAGAATAACTCGCGATCAATTAACTTTCCTGTATTGTGAGGGTTTTATCTGGAGGACTTTTATTATCGCCGCACCGGCAAGTTTTTTTTTTATTAAAGAACATAAAGAAAATGTCACTTTTTATAGCGAGCATTTTTTGTGTTGACGTTTTCATTTGGTAAAAATATCTAACGGACACTTTTTCAATGTTTGTGTCGCACATAGCGTGGTCTCGTTTAAATGTAAAGGAACTAATTTAGAAATGCCTAAAACGGTAATGGAATTTCACTATCAATATTAAACGTCAAGATGTACAGCTTGCCAGTGTCGTGCGTCATTGGCAACCGACTGAACGAACGGCAACAGAGACGGCCTAACAGTCGATATGCTGCTGATGTCTATTTCTAAAGCAACGACATTGCCACCGAATTTTACACAGATACCTGTTATGGATTTGTTTTCATATTATCACTGCTTTCATTGTTTACACAGGGTTGCGGATCACGTCGTATGTTTAAATTTCTATGTTTCTATTTGTGTGGTGAAAATTAACATACCACTACAAATCTTTCGTCCCATACAACCGAATAATCAGATTTGTATTATTGCATAGTGTGCATTAAATCGTTATACTTTGCTAATTTGATATTAATTAATTGGTGATGTATACAGTTAGTCAACTTTTAACTTATCTATTGCTACCCTTCTTTTGAATTCAATGGAATCGTAAAGGTTTAACTTTGACTTACATCATGCCCATCCAATATTGATGTTTTTTCCCATATTGGAGGTGAATGAATAGGATTTTTAACTTCTTAGATTGGCTTTTGAAATCTAAAAAGTCCTAATAGGTCATCAACGTGACTTTATAAGGATGTTTTCCTCTCGGTAAACTAATTATGGGTAATACTTAAGCAGGTGAGAAAACATCCCCAGTTTTCGACATCGTTTAGGAAGCGGTACTGTAAACAAAACGCCCGCGTTCTGCTCGTTTTTTATTTTGAATATCCCTTTGAATTCAGAACAAACCATCAAAACAGGGGAGCGTATCAACAACATGGTGTTCATCATATTTATATTTAAAACACATTCTTCTGTCGGCCGTCAATAACCCGTCGACCTGTAATTGTTGTTGTTTTTTATGTAACTTGGTTTTCGATCGATTATCGCTAAAGGTTCAGACTATGCTAGTAATTTAGTCAAGTGGCGAGTAATTTAAGGCCTGGCTACACAGTACGAGCTACTGACATGACAGTAGATAGCTACTGCCACTATATACTCGCATGACAGTAACTCGACTGGCCTCGACCGGTCATACGATGAGAGTAGCTGCTATGATACAGGTAAGCAGGTATTGCCCGAGAGTTGCGAGGTATAAGGTTGAGAGGTATTGCCGAGTGTTGTTGTTTGTTATTTAACTTGGATTTCGATCGATTATAGACTTTAAAACGTTGTTCAGACTATGCTGGTAATGTAGTCGAGTAGCGAGTAATTTAAGGCCTGGTTACACAGTATGAGCTACTGACGTGATAGTAGACAGCTACTGCCACTGTATACTCGCATGACAGTAGCTCGACTGGCAGCGACCGGTCATACGATGAGAGTACCTGCTACCACAGGTAAACATGTATTGCCCGAGTGACTGCAGTCAAATGTGAATTTCGTTGTGTGCAAATGAACCGAGCATACGAGCTACTGACATTTCGCAAAATCATGCGAGTTGACATCCGAGTCCCATGCGAGCGCCTGCTTTGTGGATGGTGGGGATAGGAGATGGACGAGTAAAAACAAAAAATATTGAAATAACTAGGATGCAAGAAGAACCGACTCGCACATGAGTAACTCGTATGAGGCTATCATACGGTGTAATAGCTGCACTGCAGTAACTGACTAGGCCAGCTCGCATGCTAGCTCGCACTGTGTAACCAGGCCTTTAGTAACTAATCGTCTACGAACTGACGAAAAGCATTCGCATTACATTGGTGAGTAGTTTGTTTCACGACGAACAGGCAGCGCAACAAAGTAAATAGGTTTGGGGGGGATGTTACTCTGGTGTTACTTTGGTGTGCAATTTGAAAGTTGTTAAATGACGAACGAGCACTATTAATAACATAGAATTACACAGGGATGTTGAGTCTGATTCGACAACAACAGTATGATGTCTTGCAAAGAGGTTCAGGATGTCTATTTCCACTATAAATTGCCATTCTGCTCAAATTGGTGGCGTAAGAAACTTGATAAATAGCCATTACTGGCTATTTGGCTGTAGTTTCTGAGCTTACGCTCAGAAACTACAGGAATCCAGCTTATTTCTCAATCGAAACAATGTGAAACATATATATTCAGTAAAAAATAAATCCTGAGTAGATCCTTTATGATAATCCGAGACGCTGAAATACATGACTAAAACGCGAATAGGGCTCATGGTAGGATGGTAGAGCACCACTTGCATGCTACCATGCACTCGAGGAAGGTTATAATGATAATATGATGAAGTGGTGAATACATCCTTCACTACTCGTTCTTGACACCATCATAGTTATGATGGTGGTGGTGGACCGTTTACCTTATTCACCAACCTATCGATTTTTACTTTTTTCTATAGATTGGACAATTATTTATAAAATACATGTTGTGTTATGATACTGTAATAACTGTTTTTTTTTAGTACACAAAAAATTCTGAGTCCGTACCTGATTGTTAAAAATTAACCAATTCTCTTAAATATTTACGTATGCACTAGAGATTCCTCGGGGTTTTTACAAGTTCAACTTAAACCAATGTCTTTTTTATCTAGTACCACTATACAAGTCAATATATCAAATCATTTCATAGTGAGTGGGAATCAGAAAATGACTGAAAATGTCAATAACCTCAACGCACAATTAGATAACAATTTATTGTTATTATTACATTGTCGTGTAATTATTCCGACAGTTCTTCGTAAATATCCGATATTTCAGTGGCGGATCTAACACATGTATAGTTTGTTTCATCGTGATTTGCCAAATAAAAAATCCCAAGCGGCTCTTGCCTCATACCGTGGCTTGTTTTATAGCTAGGCTCAGGTAGACTGTTCCGTTTATCGGCAAGAAGTTTTTTATTTGGCAAGTAGCGATGAAACGAATAGTACTACTAATTTTAATTGCGTTTTTTTAAACGCCTTTGTAATATTCTAAGTAACAGGAGCAATAAATATTCTTCTGAACACACACAACACCGCACAGTAGTTATTTAGAGCTAAAGTAAGCAGCAACAACTTTGCTAGATATTTAGAAATTAAATTTTGACGTATGAGACTCAAAGTCCATTTATACGAGGAAAACGACCTGTAAGTAATACGCCAAGTAACCGTGACGTATTTAAAACACGCGGATATTTTTCAGGAAGATTATTTCGGGTTGTGCAAAGCCAACCTCTTTATCCCTAAGTACGTCTACAATAGCACACACTATTCAAAGTGCGGGATTGTTTTTAAAGGCTATTTGAAATTCAATTTTCACCCGGTATGCAGGGTGTACACCGGGAACGATAAACAGAAAATAAACTTACATAGGGTGAAGATCTTATTTAAGTTAATTATTATTTATCTAGGTGAAGTTATGGTGGGCTCCTCATTGATAAATAAATTCATAAAACAGTATTATAAATGTTAACTGTCAGAATGTATAAATCATGCAAATATTTTACTGAAGGGCCTCCAGTCGGTGACGGAGTATGGTCAATATTGTAAATATTCACATTTAAACACCAAAATACAAACTTAAATACGTAAATTTGAGGAGAACCACTGAGTTAGATTAAAAGAAAAATAAAAGTCGATGTAGACATACCTTGGGTCTTGGGAAAGAAAACATCACAAGGAATATTACAATATAAAAACCGAAATATGCAAAAACTGAAACTAAAATCATACTAAAAAATATTAAAACATAGATGATAAATGTAATGAAGAATATTTTTTAATCCAAGAACACGAGGCTTGTATTAATCTTCTCAGGTTGTGTATTGCATAAATGAATGTTGTTAAGGTAGTTTCTCCGGAAACCCACTTTTCTATAGAATTTCACCAAATTTCGGGTACATACAAAGAGTAAACTTCCCGAAGGAAATTGCTCAAATGGAAAATTTTTACCCCTACAATAAAGGAGATAGATATTCACCATCAAAGTTGGAACTTTGATGATGAATATCTCGTTTATTGTGGTTTGAATGTACCAATTGACTAAAAGTTATACATTTTACATTATAACTTGAAAACTTTTCTATACATTTTTTTCCAAAAACAATTCATCTCCACATTAGTTTATTACGAATATTTTGAATTGAGAAAATTGGTTGTTGCCTGATTTGTTGAAGAAATAAACATTTTTAAATATGCCAATTTAAGCTTTTTTCGGTAAGTCGAGGACTTGTCAATTGGCGACTGGTAAAATGCATGCCTCTGCGTTGCCAATGTGTTAGTAGTTGCCAATGTGTTATTAGTTTATATTCGTCACAAATAATATCTAAAATTGAATTTAGTCCTAAACGACTTTCCTTTTTTAATTTACCAATTTAAAGAACGTTTTTACATTCACATCTTAAATTTTTGCCAAGCTCGCTTAATTCAACAATACGTCGTCCAATTCTTAGGTTACTCTGTTTACTTTTCGCAAGATTCATTTTTGCAATACAATTTAAATGTTTCTCTATTACTTTTCATTTTGAAAATTTTCCTTTATTGTCCCGCAACTGATCACGACAAAATTCATTTTTAATTTTTCTATAAATTTTCTTTCACGCTCCGAAAAAGTATACACAGTTAGGGTAAGTATAAGATATACACAATCACAACAGATTAAAATACTACACAACGCAACGTTGCCATGTCTTTAGTTTCAACTAGTAAACATGTAGTTGTGTGTACATACGTACATGCAGTGTCTAAATATAGAGTACAATCTCTGAACCGAAATAACGAACACTAGACTACTGGCATTTGATATCAAATATTTTACGCTTACTCACGCATTTATTTTTGGACGGACCGGTACCGGATAAACTACCTTAATCGATGTTCTTTCTACTTAAATACTGTTGTTCACTTATATGCTCCTGATGTTTCTTGTAATTTTCATTGTTTTATGTTACCAGAAAATTCATTTGGCTTGAAGTTAAATGTTGATCAAACTAAAAAATTGGCGAAATAATCATCCAAAAAATCGACATACGACGTAGACAAAGTTGGGACGAAGACTATATTCAACCAACCTTGTAGTTGCTTTCGGTATTTCATTCTATTGTACTCGTTCTATTATTTTATTGTATTTTGGTGATATTGTACAAAACAACTAACAAATATATATATATATATATATATATATATATATATATATATATATATATATATATATATATATATATATATATATATATAACTGTTTTGTTAACTTTTTCGTTCTCTTAAACGAAACATTTATTTCCGTAATTCTTCCTTAATCAATTCTCCACATGGTAAATTATTTTCTCGTGTGTATTTCTCTACACCGACGCATGACTTCTGACTGGCACATTCCTTCCAGCGCTATTTCGCTATAATACGTTTCGCAAAACAATCCGAGTGGCTGTCGTATATCTTACAAACAAGCGGCTGGGAGCGGGCATCGATGCATTTAATGATCACCCCGTATGCCTTTCATCAATCAAATTTTCCAAAGCTTCCCACAAACAAAGGCTCATCGCACAAAGAAAGAAAAGCCGAACCGAATGGAGTAAAAAATCGAAGGCAAAAAATGCCGGTGATGTTCCTGCTAGTCTTTCAGATAGCAACAGAGTATTGCAATGATTTATGGCCGGGACCATAAGTCAATTATTTTCCATTAGAGATGCACTATCGCGAGACGAGCGAGACAAAAAGGTGCTGATTAACCCGGAACTTACGTATACGGCCGGTCAGTTAAACCCCTGAATGATTTTTCCGGCGGGGGTCGAACGTGCATTCGTTTAGTGAGACGTATGTATGTACAGCTGTGATGGTTCTAGGTGGCCAAGCCAGAACAGTACGAACTTTGCAGAACAACTTTGAAGAATGGAAAATGCATAGGCTTATTATTTGCTGTTAATTAGCCGTTAATTAATCGCGAAAGTGATAATTTAACCGTTTTTGGTTTTTAAAAAATTTTTAATGTTCTGCTAACTTCACATGATGTTAGCAGAATATCTGTAGTGACGCATTAAACTGGCGCATTAGCAGGGATAATGAGTGTGCCTCGATAGCTCAGCGGTCAGAGCACTCAACCGGAAATTGGGAGAGCCGGGTTCGATCCCCGGTCGAGGCAAGAAGCACTCTTTATCCTTGCTATCGCCAAAGTGGTGACCCCGACGTGATGTGATTCGTCATTCCAGCATATGCAACCTCCCTTACATCTCAAATTCGCGGATTCGATTCCCGTCCTATCCATCGCCCTATAGTCCCGGGGGTTACCGAACAACGGTTCGTAAGAATGGCGAACGCGGTCACATTCCGTTAAATTGTATCGAGACAAAACCATGTCTCTAGGGAGGGAGTACTGTAGTGACGCAGTAAACTGGCGCATTAGCAGGGATAATGAGTGTGCCTCGATAGCTCAGCGGTCAGATCACTCAACCGGAAATTGGGAGAGCCGTGTTCGATTCCCGGTCGAGGCAAAATGCACTTTTATCCTTGCTAGCGCCAAATATCTATCAAGAACTTTTTTTTTAATGTTAAAAGTAATTGTATAGGTGTCGTGACGTTTTCGAATTTGTCGCAATGATTGCCATGTCGGGATGATTTTGCAATTTTTTATTATGTTTTATGGATTTTTCTGTGAACTTAGCAAAACAGCATGAATCTCCTTTGAAAAAGACTCATGGGGATCAGTTTTCGTTCAGGAATTTACCGTTCGCGTTCCTTTAATTAATTGTGACGCCTTCGAATTCGCCATGATAATTTTACAATTTTTCATTACAATTTGTGAATTTTTTTCCCGGGAATTTAGCAGAACAGCCATGAATCTCGTTTGAAAACACGAGATTTTGTATTTTAATGGTATTATATTCTTGTATGATCCGTCGAATTACCGAAATAATGTAAAGATGGCGAATCCTATTCGACGAATAATGGATTGATGTTTGAAAGAAAAATAAGGATGAATAAAAAAAACTAGAATGGTATGAAGAGTCGGTCGTGCCTATTCTGGTTACATCTTGATTATCAAAGAAATATGTTTTACACAGTTGTTATATCCGTAGTAATATAAACAGGCATTGATTAATAAACATTTCATACTGTGCAAAGACCTGATAATAATAACGTTTCGGAGAGCAGTTTAAAGGATGGAGATCACTGGATTTTCCCACCATCGCAGAAATCCTTAAAATCACCCATATATGTATTTATTATAGCATCAACCGGCAACAGTCTATCCAGCGAAACATCAAATTCAGCTACTAAGTTAGAACGTCAACAATGTGAACTTGCGTTTAATCGACCATTAAAGTGGTTGGACCCCAGTAACTGCGATTAGTGAAATTCTACTGCCATCGGATTACATCTCGTTTCCTAACTTGCACATATATGTTGGTACTTAACGTTGCGGTGTTGCCACTTACTACTATATTTACTTTATCCTTTAAATGTACGAGGGTGGATAAAATACGTGATTTTTTTTAAGTTGTACTGTAATCGTTCCAGTAGAAAGAATTTAACAAATTATTCTGCATAATTCTTTCATAAATTCTTCACTTTTATCTCCACGTATTTTTCACCCATTCTCAGAATTTTGTTTAATCCTGTCATCGAGGAATGAAGTTTCTATGTTTCTGATCAATTAGGCATAAACACTTCTACACCTTAGTCGTCAAAAGGACGTCCTCGCAATTTTTGCTTCAGTGGCCCAAACGACTGCTTAATCTGGTCCTACAACTATAAGTTTGGTGTTTGAATGTTATCTCTAATGAAATTTTCTTGGGTCAAAGCAGCTGCCTGTGGATGAACATTGTGATGAAAAATAAGCACACTTCGGGTCTCGCATTTTCACCAAAAAACAAATTTCGCAACTCAAGGAATTGGAAGTAAAACGCAGCGTTGAGTATACGCCGCTCATGGAGGAAATTAATGATCAATATACTTCTGCGATCCCAGAAGACAATTGAAAGAAGTTTCTCTACAGAAAAATGCAGGAGAAAGTGGTGGCTTGCTACTTTGTGGTGATTTTCCAGGTGATCACCACTCAATACTAGTCTGCTTTAGTACGAGGTGCGTTCAAGTTCTAAGGTCTCCGATTTTATTTCTCACAAATTAATAATATAAAATATTTGAAACTTCTGTCACTTTTCAACGTAATCTTCCTGCAGCCGTACACATTTTTCACAACGTCGAGGCCATCCATAATTCCATGGCCGCTGCGAACGTTTCTTTAGGAATCTGTTTTGACCACTGGAAAATCGCTGATGCAATAGTCAATGTGCGACCACCGACAGTGTTTTTCGTCGTTGGGAAAAGCCAAAAATCGCTAGGAGCAAGGTCCGGTGAGTAGGGTGCATGAGAAACCACTTCAAAATTGTTTTTCAAGAAGAAACTGCTGTGTCACGTACGCCCGATGGGCAAGCATACATGCAGTCTTGTTCGACCGTTTTGTTGCAGTGCTGGAAGGAGCTTGTTCTTCAAAACATGTCGGTAGAATGCACTTGTCATCGTAGTGCCCTTTGGAACCAATGAGTAAGGATTACGCCATTACTGTCCCAAGAAATGGCCACCATCATTTTGTCAGCACCAGAAATTTTCTTGGTGGCGGTGAGTCTCTGTGCTTCCATTAAGCCGACTGGCGCTTCATTTCAAGATTGAAGAACGGCAACAATGTCTCATCCATTGTCACAATTGATGAAAAGAAAGTCCCATTCATGCCTTCATCATGTGTCAACATCGCTTGGGAAATTGCCATGCGCGCAACCTTGTGGTTGTCCGGCAGCATTCGTAGCACCTACCTGGATGACACTTTTCACATTTTTAAGTCCTTATGCAAGATTGCCTACATAAATCCCACGAAAATTACAACTTTGGAGGCGATGGCTTTCACACTCACTCGACAATCCTCCAAAACAATTTTCTCAACTCGCGCAACCGTGTCAGATAGGCTGGTGCGAGGCCGAGCCTGTTGTGGTTCGTTATCACACGACGTCCGGCCTTCTTCGAACTGTCTGACCCACGAATGCACATTTTTCACATTCATGACCATTACATGTCTCAGTCAACTGGCGATGAATTTCAATGGATGTCGCACCACGTAAATGGAGAAAACGAATGATTACTCACTGTTCTTGTAACGAAAGAGTTGCCATTATAAGTGTCAACAACACTCCTTACTCTCGCCGTCACCGCTAGAGGGTCTATGTGCCGTACAGTACTGCCACCTCTGTCGCGCATTTACAAAGACTTCATAGGTACGTATTGTAAACCAAAGTACATGTGTCTATCTGCTCCCAGTCATGAAACAAAAAATCGTAGACCTTAGAACTTGAACGTACCTCGTATAATCATGCATGTCACCCACGTCTCATCACGGGTGACATGTCTCAAATTATCGTCCTCTCTGCTTGATATCGCGCCGAAAGTCTTACACATGGCTCACAGAACGGTTTCTCAATTGCTCCCTAGTATTGTAGAAAAACACTGATTCCTTAAAAAAAAGGAGTTTAATGAGAAACCGATTAACGTGATAAGTGCAAGCCATTGACAAATGCAGTTGAACTCATGTTGTCAGTTTTTCCAACTAATGGGACATAATAATCAATAGGAATCAATAAACTTCCCTTATCCAAATATTCTTACGTAACAAACGTTTTATTATATATTTTTTAAAAAGTTTCACAGAAAAATTACGTGAATATATGTATTACAGATTCGTTTTTCGATAAACATGGAATTATATCACCATGATTTTATCTCAACGTGTGTATATCATGTATGGAATATTTATAGTGCATATTGTTACAATGCAAGTCATCAGACTGGTAGCACTGTAGATAACAACAAGTGCTATTATATGAAAGTAATTTTAATAGAATTTAATGTATCTCATTTCATTCCAAATTATGTCGTTTAATGCTGCAATAGTATCTGGTCCGTTAAGATTTACACTGGATTTAAGGTCACCCGAAAAATTTTCAGCGGAGTTAAATCAAGAGATCTGGCTGGCGACTTAATAGCTCCTCTTCTACCAATTAATTTATTGGGAAAGACGGTGTTTAGATAATCATGGATAATGTGATGGCGCGCCATTATATTAGTACCATGCTGACTGTTTAAGTTTTTCGAGACTTGCATTACGTGGATGCAGTGCGACTGGATGCAGTGGACTGAACGCCCAATACTTTTCAGCGGTTAATCCACCACCAACAGAAATCAGAGAATAGTGGTCCTACAATTCTAGTACCAAAATTCCCGCCTACATGTTGACTCAATGACACAATGATCTTCTGAAAATCCAATGAAGGTTTTCAGAGACCCGATATCTGCAGGTTTTGCATATTCACTGAGCCATTTAAGCAAGAAGTGTCCGCGTCAGAGAATAAATACCTGGTTTTGAAATTGGGGATTATTATTACATCGATGCATCATTAACTCACGTGACACGTTTTTCTAACTAATGTGGCAGATAGAGGTCACTCTGAATCGATGAACCTCGCTCTTCCAAATATCCCTAGGGACTATTTTATTTTTTGAGAAATTTGCACAGAAAAATTACGTGAATCAATTACAGATATGTTCTTCGATAAGCGAGTGTAATTCTATCGCCACGAACTCTCAACGCGTATCATCATATTCCTGATATAGGACATTTTTATAGTGCGCAAATAGTTACGCATATTTTGCACAGAATAAGTGATTAGAATTTCGTTAAGGAATTTAACGATATGTGCATAGATATGCATATTTATATCTGAAAACATATTTATTCAGTATTACGAGTAATGACATATTTCTCAGTATACTTTATATCTTGCATGAAATAATTTATCTCTATTGCAGGAAATTGCAAGACCAAATTACTCCCTAAAGGATTAATCTCGATAACCTTACTAAGCCGATATCAAGCCACTGAAAATTTACCTAGTAAGTGCGCTCCCGTAAAATTAAGTTTTCCGCGCCGAAATTCCCAATTTTACAGCAACGGAACGGCTTGTTTTCGAGATGAAAAGAACATCTGTATTTGTAATAAACATCTACTGCTGCCTTGTACCGACTATCTGAAGTCGTAAATTTTAAAGTTTGGTGATTTATACTATCTGCGGTGCAGACGGGATGTTCGTGGGAGATTTACCGATTTTATAGGCAAAAGCTGTTCGAAATTTACATAAAACTTCTTTTAATTAAAGGTGGTTTACGGGCCCCTGCGGCACTTTTACAAAAACGTTTTATGCTTGTAAAATTAGAAAATGAACTGCAATATCTAGATTGACTTATACAGCGTTATAACTAAGAGCTCTGAGAATGTATGGAGAAAAATGTAGACTATAACTGTATTGCGTTCAACCCCATACATCAACCCCTTAAGCCAGAAATTGTAGATAAGTTATCACTGTTGTAATTATGGTCTTATCGACAATTCCTTAAATGTCAACACCCTTACATAATAATACCGTTTAATATACTACATTTTTTTTACGTATAAATGCATGAATTTTTATTATAGGTTACATAACACTTGATTTGGGAAACAAGAAATATTTTAAAAAATTAATCAGATCAATGTTATGAAAAATAATAATATAAATATAAACCATTAAATTAAATTGTCAAATTGTCTATCTCAAAAAGATCAAGAAGATCTCGTTAAATTAAAAAGAGAACGTTGAACATGAAATGGATGGGTACAAAAGATCCAGAATATAAACAAGAATATGAGGAAGTAAAAAGACAAACAAGAAGAACAATCAACTTCAGAAAAACGAGATGTGGGACAACAAATGCAAAGAAATTGACTCATACCTATATTGGTGGTAAAAAATGTACGGAGTCTTGGAAATTTATAAAATCCATAAAGAACACAGGTAGAGATAAAGTTAATATCCAAATGATACCTATACAACAATGGGTTGAACATTACCAAGACCTTCTAACCGAAACAAGAACAGAACTCATGGAAGAAACAAAACCGATAATAATTATTCAAGGAGAAGGAGTCTATATAAGTGAAAGAGACATAAGTGAGACTGTCAAGAAGCTCAAAAATGGAAAATCTTGTGGACCCGAAGGTATCTACGCTGAATTGCTGAAAAGTGGAACACCAAAACTATTTAGGTTACTCACTTACATATTTAATGACTGTTTAAATGGACAAGAAGTTCCTAGAATATGGGAACACATGATCTCTATACATCAAAAAGGCAACAAGGACAACTGACAAAACTATAGAGGCATATCAATAACGAGTACGGTAAGTCGACTATATGGAAGAATACTTATTGAAGAAGAATTTTGTGACGAAGAAGAACAAAGTGGTTTTCGAGCAGGTAGATCCTGTAATAACAATTTATTTTATATGAAACAAATCATTGAAAAAAGAGCGGCCACAAACCAAGAAACTTATATTTTCTTTGTAGGTCTAACAAAAGCGTATGATAATATACGTACCAGTATGTAAACTGTGGGAAACAATAATGGACACAAATATCAATCACACACTCCACAAGTGAGGAACAAGCTATCGCGGCCTTTCCAAATTACAAAGGGGTTGCGACAGGAATGTTGCATCTCACCCACTTTGTTCAAGATATACATCAAGAAAAATCTGTGGAAATGGAAACAGAAATGCCACGGAATGGGAATACCTCTATCAAACTCAACCATTTCCACATTACATTTTGCAGATGATCAAGCAGTACTGGCAGGTGACAAAGGAGATCTAGAATACATTACTAGGAAATTGAAAGAAACATACGAGGAATGGGATCTGTCAATGAACACACAGAAAACTAAATATTTATGCATAGGCAATAACAAGAGTGACTTACATATCAACGACTTGGAAACAATAGAAGCGTGCAACGAATATAAGTATTTGGGAACTATGTTTGATTCAACGGGAACAGATGATAAGGAGATACGAACAAGAATAATTCAAGCAAAAAGAGCTATTGGGTGTTTAAATGGCATTCTATGGAACAAAAGCATAAACAAAAGACGATAATTTAATATTTATAACACCCGAATAAAAAGCACCTTAATCCATGGGGCTAAAACATGGAGGCTTACGGACAGAAATAAGAGGAAGATTGAAGCTACGGAAATGGGTGCTCTGAAAAGATCGGCTGGCATATCAAGAATTCAAAGAATAAGAAACGATGAGGTACTTCGACAAATGGGACTTACATACACTATAACCCGTGATATTTAAAGAAAACAGCTTATATGGATTCTAGATTACCCAAACAAGCCATGACGTGGATACCAGCTCATCGGAGAAAAAAAGGTAGACCAAAGAAAAATTGGACAGAAGAAATAAGAAAAGCCATGAGTGCCCGCAACCTACAAGACAGTCAATGGGAAGATAGGAAGAAGTGGAGTGTATAGTTTTTCCTGTACAGTTAGTAACACATCCTGGCCATGTCTCTGCAGGAATTGCATACGAATTTCTGACAGTTATTTTACAATTACACCATTATTATACCATAATTGTCTGTCATAACATTAAAATTTCTAAATTTTGCTTTTGTTTTACTCACAGTTAAGTCATCTACGATACTTATACTTATTACATGACTAGCGATGGAGAACTAGTATCAATATTATACGATACATCTTATAAAAAATTCATAATGCTTGACGGGTGAGAACTGAATCAGTGAAATAAAGAAAATTACAAAGATTTTCTTCAAATAACAAATCACGCTATACTCAAAATATTAACTTGCTAACCAAAATATCAATAACGAAATTTTTACCAACAATATTTGATTCACACATTTGCTAAATATTTTCTATTGCAATGATTAGAGAATAAGAGGTGTCCAAAATGTTGTTTTGCAACAGAAACCTGACATTCGGGTTTTATGGAGTCTGCCATTATCACTGGGAAGAAATGCGTTGCTGGTGTTTTTTGTGTTGAATCGGCGTTAGTCAGACTCTGAAATTATTGTTTCTTTGAAATACTTTTCTCACGTCCTGCAGATGTCAGTATACAGTGTATCAAAATCTATCGCAATAATTACTATATACTTATGTTCCATCATTTGCCGATGAAGAGTTTGTAGTGGTCGCTGCCCGATCACTAGCCAAAATCGAACCTATTCGTAGCCTACTACACCACTAATTGAATTTCGCAACTGTTGATCATTCATATTTGACGATTTCAAGATAGTCTATTATAATGGGGAAGACCCGTACTACTACCCACAATAGTGTCAATAATAAACTGATGTGTACAAAATATTATCTATATACATGAACATGTTTGTTTGATATAACCTGGAATGGGTAGGAACCTTTGGTGTGAAGATAATACTGATGCAGTTTTCCAAAAAACACTATACACACTCGACTCGCGTTTCGCCAACAAAGTTGGCATTATCTGGAGATGATTAAAACTCATTAACGCTTTAATCATGTCCAGATGATGCCCACTATGTTGGCGAAACGCGCGTCGAGTGTGTATAGTATTTTGTGGAAAACTACGTCAGTGTTGTTGAGATAACTTATTATAATAAATTCTTATGCATCAACATCAATTACTTAGTGAAAATGATGAAACATTACTAAGGATATTAAAAATTCGAGGAACAACGAAGCATTCTCTACTAACTAACGCGGGTAGTAAAAGTTTCAGTTTTACATAGTAGACCAGTATTTATCTAAAATTAAACCTCACAGTAAAGAGTTTCAAGTTTATTATATCTCCGTAGGGGAAACTACCCATTTCGTACTTACATCAACAAAACAAGGCGAGACATTTGAGCGTCAATACTTATTAGTCTGAAGGTGTCTTTAATTATCCCAACTACATTTATTACTTAATTTGGTTGAAAGTTTTGACCAGGTGAAAAACCAAAATCAATGTACAATGCTCCTCTTGGGTATTATTATACGATATGATACTACATACAAATTAAAACAAATCTGCAACGAAATATGGAAAGAAAACACAATATTCCTCATACAAGCTAATCTTACTTTTTACATCCCCTCCCATTATTCGCGAATTTTAATTTCTCGCCCCAATTTCATTGTTTTCGTTATCAAATTTATACCGGTAAATTACAAAACTTAATGGAAAATTCATCCGAAGAAGGTAAATATACAGTCAATTAAAAACATCCCGAGGGAATGTAGCCATCCAATATTCACTGAATTATTACTACATTAGAAAAAAAAAGTATAAGGACTATTAATAAATCACTCTACTTCATTAAGTGAAATTTGAGGTAATCAAATATTTGAAAATTTATTAGTTGAAAGTTTTTTTTTTAGTGTATAAAGGGCAAAAACCATAAAGTTGCTCGAGGCGGTTGCAAAGTGTTGGAAACTTTAGGCTCACTTTGAATGAGAAACAACTAATTCAAATCTATTAAAAATGTATGAATTGCAATTTTACGAAGCAAATAACCTCCGGTTAGTAAATTATGTTTACTCATATTTGATGACAGAAATGTTATAAAGAAATAGTTTATGAATTATATTAAATCAATATTAAAAACGTTTATTTTTGATTTTGTTTGTCCTCATTTACTTAGGGAGTAAATGAGTTGTCCTCATTTACTTATGATCTTTAGTTATCTTCACCATGGAAGGTATATTCCCAATTTTTTTTTAAACGTAAGTGTATGTCGAGTGTTACAGCTCGTCAAGAATAGGAACAAGTCTCAAAACTGCGATATTGGACCACCGACGAGGTGCGCAATAAATATCGTGGTATCTTTACTCATAGATTTTACTCAGTCGCATTGAGACCTTTCCAGAGTGATGTATGTGCAACATGAATATGTAGGGTGAGCGAAACTCGACGTCTCAGCTCTATTATAAGAAAAGGAAAAACGATAGAAAAAATCTGAAAAGAGAATTTGCATATTTTTCCAAATTTGGAAACTGAAGTAATGACGTCATCGAATTTTTTTAAATTTACATTTTTTTACTGAAAATCCATATTTTGTCAATCCGATTGAAAACCAAAGACACCTCGGAATTAGCGTTTGGTGTTATTAATGGGCATTTGTTCGTCCAAATTTTTACGAAGGAATTTTAAATAGTGAGCGATATTTGCAATTTCTTCACGAACAACTTGTCTTGTGTTTCAGCATGACGGAGCTCCACCGCATAAAGCAAGAATTGTCCAACAATATTTAAATGAAACTTACGGAGAAAATTGAATGGATATAAATGGGCGCCTAAATCAAAGGACTTGGTCCCACTAGACTTCTTCTTGTGGGGAACTTTGAAAAATAAAGTTTACAGAATACCATCTGTTAACTTTGAACATTTAAAAGAAAACATCAGAAATGCTTGAACTATCTAGAGAAATGAATGAACTATCTAGAGAAATGTTTCGTAAGGCTTCAGTGAGAGAAGTAAAGCGGAGATTGGATAAGTGTTTAGATGTAGGAGGTGGTCACATTGAAAATTTGTTGTAGTGATTGTCTACATACTTTGTTTCTTTCTGTGGTAGTTGTAACATATTACATGTTTTGTAATGTTAAATTAATGAATAATACTAATTAATAATGTTTAATTAATGACAGATGCGATTTTGCTATTTGTTTCCAAAGGCTACTTGTTTAAATCGTGATGATTGCGAATTTTTGATAATACTTTTTTTTTACAAATTTGCTTATAATTTTTTAACGGAAAGATATAAAATTTTTTTCTTTACAAAATTTGTTCAGAAAAAACATCTCTTTTTAAATGTGCCAAAATATAGGTATGTTTCTGGGAAAAGGAAATTCGATGACGTTATTACTTCAGTTTCCAAATATGGAAAAATATGTAAACTCGGCTTAAAATGGACCTTACTCAATCCCATTTAGGAACCTCTTTTCAGATTGTTTCAATCGTTTTTCCTTTTCTTATAATAGAGCCGAGACATCGAGTCTCGCTCACCCTGTACATAGAGTTCGATCTGATCGCGTGTAAAGTGCATCCTATTCCCTCGAAATGTGGCCTCGCTCTTTCTTTTAGGCAACATAGAGAGTCTTACACTTTTTCCTATTATTGACAAGTTTTACATTTCTGTAACGTTGATAGGAGTAAAAAGTATACACCATTTCCAAAATGTTTACCTGTGTATTTTACACGTAATAATAATAACTTACATTTTATGTTATATTGGTAATCATTTAATCACAAAAAATGGTCAAAATACTGTTTCTATGTTGACGAAAAGGTAGTCGATGATACCCATCTATTACATTCTAATCCGGAGCATTCTTGGCGTGATTTATCTTATTTCATATCTTTTTTGTGCAGAATCTTACTGTTGTTTCAGAATGTTTCAAAATCGACCTGTTTCAGGATTTTTTTATTGAAATCCTCCCCATTGTAATTATTACAGTTTTCCAAGATTTATATTTTATATACAAACGTATATCAGTTTGTACCTCTTTGAAGATATTGAAACGGTATTTTAGTGCAAATTAAATGATCCTTCAATCATTTGTATATTCAATAATGATTATTTAGGATAAAGTAGTAAAGAGGTTCACTTATTGAGTGACTAACTTACTTTCCATGCTTAACAAAATTGGTCTGCATCGTGTTGCAATTTATTTGACAGTAGTGACACCTGTATTCATAATACATTTTTGAAGATTGAACAAGTCACATATTTTCTTTTCACTCAAAAATATATCGGTAATCCAATGAGTAGGAAACTCATTGATTTTTTTTTCTAGTGGATATTGAAGAGTAGAATATTTTCAATAGTATAGTTATATGCACAACAGATTCATGAGGCAACCGATGAATTAATTTAATATTAATTTTGTTAATGATGTATTACTTTAATACTTTTTCTTTTAACCCCTGATGTTTATCTGATGCAATTCACATACTCTCAAGAAAGAATGCAATGAAACACTTATACAAGCACTCGATACATTCCCTTAAATGCCAGTGAGATCCCATTTTTGAAGTTGAACATGCTTTTTGGTCTCATAGGATCTATTGCTAATATTTCAGAAAAATGTATCGGGTTTTATTGCACTAACTTTAAAGTCGGAAATGGAGAAAATAACCACCAAACCGCAAAGCGGTTATTAAGTGATTCCCGCATAGCAAGGCTATTACATAATCGCTAACAACTACTCCTCTGGCTACAGCCTCGCCAGGCATTGAATTATACCTAACAGCGATCCTCGATCCCTTTCTTGTGTTTCTGCACGATCAGACAAGGTTTCAGAAAAGAATTTGTCATTTGTCCTGGATCGGCGTATCGTGTACGGCACTGATGATAACTAATAAGTTCGAAACCGCTGTATGTCATTCGGTTTCTATCCGGGATAGATGTCGAAACCTACCCGTGGCGGATTTTCTTTTCTGAAACCTTGTCTGATCATGCAGAAACAAGAAACGCTGTTAGATATAATTTAATGCCTGGCGAGGCTTTAACCCGTAAAGTAGTTGTTTCCTATAGCGAGTATGTAATAAATAGCCTTGCTATTCGGGAACCACTTGATAACCGCTTTACAGTTTGGTGGTTTTTTTCTCGATTCCCTACTTTAAAGTTACTGTAATAGATGGAATCGATTTAGATAATTACCCCACGGATTTGTTTCGGCATTTGTCCTGGATCGGCATACCGTGTACGGCATTGACGACAACTAATAAGTTGGAAACAGCTGTCTGTCGTTCAGTTTCCATCCGGGACAGATGTCAAAACCTACCCGTGGCGGGTTTTCTTTTTTGATACCTTTTATTACACTCTTTCTTAGTGACACTTCTTCTTCTTCTTCCTTCTTCTAAAGTAGTCTATAACCTGTTCCTCTTCAATGAATATCACCGGTACTATGAGATGAATCTGTTTTACAGAGGGTAAGGCAGCTAACCTGGCACTCTAACCCTCCCCTTTCTTCCGGGCTTGGGACCGGCAACAATACTACTGGGCTACTCAATCTACCCAGCAGCACTGCAGGCTGAAACATAGTGATACATTTACGTTTAATTATATCATAGATGACACTATGAATACAATTGTTTTGTTTATTGTTAATCCAATTTTCTCATTTTTATCTTTTTATCTTTGTACAATTTGTAGTACACTGGAGTTTTTATATTTAATCGTTAATTGTTGATAATTGTTTATAGAAAAAGTAGACGATGTTTGACACTAGTAAATATATTTCAATGAAAAAACCTTAAACATTTGTTTTCAAACCTGAGACGCAAAGGAGGGATACATTTTTATATAAAAAAAAAAACGTATGCGTCACGGGACGCCCGACAGAAGTGATAACTTAAGCTAATCTAAGTTGAACTATTTGATATTGAAATTGTTTATCTTGAGAAAAGCTTAGGTTATTACTTAAATTTTATGTATATTAATATGATAATGTAAGGAAAGGTTATTCATTAATTAAATCTTTTATTGACTATAAAATATATTTTATTCTTAGTTACAATTCTGGAATATGTACATTAGAATTTTGTGTATGTACATTATTAGTATTTAATCCTATAAAAATAACAATTGGCTTATGGTAGCTATAATAAGCAACGAAATTTTTACATTGTATGCCATCTAAAAATCTTGCAAAGACTGCATCAAGTACAGTTCCATGACTTGTTGTAGCTTCTTCTGGCTTATTAATCATTTTTAATTGTAATATTGATTGTAGGAACGATACTAAATTTTTAACTCGATCAGCAGCAAAATTAACATTAAAATCTCCGGTTAAAATTAACGGAATTTTATAATAATTTTTTTTAATTATGTTTATCAGAACGTGTATAATTATTTTTTTACTATGATATGCTGTAAAATTACTAAATTTACTAATTACTAAATCATAGAGGCGGCCCCGCAGCAGCAGTGACGCACACATTCACATGCACGTAGATGTAGATAGCGAAAGCACGCAGAGAGGAGGAGATAGAGCTCGAGATCGTGCGAGAGAGGGGGAAGCGTCTGTCCGAAATACGGCTAGCGCTGTGGGTTAGAGTGGGAGAGGAGGAGCCTGCCTACCGCTGCCGTATGCGTGAGAGAAAAGGAAGCCAGAAAGACTGGCGCTGTAACGCGTTACGTAACGAAGCGGTTTACCCTCCCATAAGAAGTTATCACTTCAAAAGATTGTAATGGTTTCTGAAGTATTTCAAGTACAACAGTATTAGAGATTGCTGGTATCAGATTTATCCTATATTAGGTGGAGTGAGATTTTTTGAGAAAACTACAAATAAAGCACATACCACTTTATTTTTGACAACAAGTTTGAAGTTGTTCAAAATGTCCTCCATTAACTATATGATATTGGCTGGCAAGCATGTAAACATTTTGTATTGAACAATAAATAACTTCCAGCTGATATTTTTTATTTTGATTTGGATTCGTTCCTCAGATTGTCTAAATTATTTGTGTCATTAAAATTGGCAGCTGAAAGAATGTTCAATGAGAGACAAATAAAAATTATCGCTGAAATAGTCGTGAATTCCACATAACCTACATCTCAAACGGCAACTTTTTGCGGAGAATTTGCAAAAACTGTGGAATGGGTTTTAAACAAAAATGTTACCCGTACAAAGTACCCGGTCGCAATCGCTTCCATTTTATGAAATAATGACAGAAAAAATAGACGGCGCGCTTAAATATTCAAAAACAATTTGTTTTACTGATGAACCCACGTTTCTCCTAAATGGTAATATGTATACTCAGTATGTAAGGCACTGGAGTGATACGATTCCTCATATATTTCGTAAGAGGCATACAAAATTTCCAGAGAATGTCAAGGTGTGGGCACTGATCTTTAGTTATAACATAGTGAAACCTGTGTTTTTTAAACTGAAATTTAACGGGAGGTGGATATTTGGGTACGTTGAAGAATTCTATTAAGCCGCTAATTTTGGATATTCGAGGCGAAAATCCTGACAAATTCCGAGATCTGGAAATAAGTTTTTATCGAAATGGTGCTGTTCCACACTATTATGACAGAGTAAATTTATCGCAATGAACAGTATCCTAATAGGTGCATTGAACACCAAGTTACAATAGAATGGACTGCTCAGTTCCCAGATTTGACACCCTTGGATGTATTTTTTTCAGGATATTTAAAATCTAAGGTATACACTGTGAAACCCGCTAATACCGAAGTTTTTAAGCAAGGAATTACTGAAGAATAGCTTAATTTCCGCAGAAATCCTGAAAAGTTTACTTTAAAGTTTTGTAACAGGGCGTTGTACTGTCAGCAAGCGGAAGGAGCTCATTTTAATAATTCATTACAATAGCACTTGAGCCCTTCGGACGGCACTGTATGTGTTGACATTAAGATTAATAGGTATAGTACTCATAATATTATGCTACGATCGTGTTCCATTTACCAAAAAAGAGTACATATTATGACGTACATCGATCATTGCAGTAGCAACAGAATAACAAACAACCTGCCCCGAAAACGAATGTGTGTGTGTGAATGATGTGATTCTAAAAATAAAAAAAATACGTTTATAGATATGAAGACGTTATAAATATTTAAATTTGAGATCGAGAACAAGGATATAGAAGAATATATTTTCTTTATAATAAAACCAGATCGACTCATGCGGAGCATATGGCAGAGACGTGATTTTATGCTCCCATATTTTAAAATGCGCCTGCATGCGAACAAAATGCATTTGTTTTACAGAACCAAATCAACGAAACAATTCAGTGATTTTCAAAGGTTATAGAGAAGAGCTCTGAGATTCCAACGGCAAATAATGGCGTGCATTTGGCTGCTGCAACTCGCCTACAGGCAGACAATAATAACATTCTTGCAGTTTGCTTTGGTGTTCACTTTGGAGCAAAATATGAATCTTCGTCTTAAATGTTTAATATTTCGTTATGGTAAACTTAGCGTTTTACACAGATTGTATTTAAATTGTTCCTTGTTTGCTAAAATATACGACAATATCAGTGTAATATTATATTTACCCTCAAGCAGCCAACTCTTACATAAAAATGTTTGCTAAATCTATATTACAATATACACTAGGCACAAAAATTAAGGGATGTAAAAAAATCCTAACTTGTAGGTGATTTTCAAAGGGCTGGGACTTGGAGAAAAATAGTCGCAGAGCAGTTAAACAGTTTAAAAACCTTAGAACGGACTTTTCCACACGTAGAACATCTCTATCTCTAAATTGAGTGGCCGAGAAAAAATAAACTAACACATAAATGCAGAATATCTGTTTTATGCGACAATTTTACTTTTTTCAAATAGTCCACCCTCGTGCTTTCTCATGACCCATGAACAGGGTGGGGTGTATCCTATCCACCTCAAAATCAATAGATGTCGTCTAGTAGACGTCCCTAATCAGAATGAGTCCCGATCGGTCCGACACGATTTAATTGAGTGATCGTGTTAACAAAAAAAATTCTCAAATGATCCACCATTGTACTTTCTCATGACCCATAAACATGGTATAGTGTGTTCTATCCACATCAAAATCAATAAATATTGTCTGGAAGACGTTCTCCATCAGAATCAGTCAAAACCCGATCGATCCGACACGATTTAGTTGAGTTATCGTGTTAACAAAAAAAATTTCTCAAATATTCCACCGTCGTGCTTTCTTATAACCCATAGACAGGGTGAGGTGTGTCTTATCCACCTCAAAATCAATTGGTGTCGTCTGGGAGACGTCCCCAATCAGAATTAGTCAAAACCCGATCGATCCGACACGATTTAGTTGAGTTATCGTGCTGTAGCGACGCGTTAAACTGGCGCATTAGCAGGGATAATAAGTGTGCCTCGATAGCTCAGCGGTCAGAGCAACCAACCGGCAATTGGGAGAGCCGGGTTCGATTCCCGGTCAAGGCATATGCACTCTTTATCCTTGCTATCGCCAAAGTGGTAACCCCGACGTGATGTGATTCGTTCCAGTACATCTAACCTCCCTTACATCTCAAATTCGTCGATTCGATTCCCGTCCTATCCATCGCCCTATAGTCCGGGGGTTACCGAACAACAGTTCGTAAGAATGGCGAACGCGGTCACATTCCGTTAAATTGTATCGAGACAAACCATGTCTCTAGGGGGGGAGTACTGTAGCGACGCGTTAAACTGGCGCATTAGCAAGGATAATGAGTGTGCCTCGATAGCTCAGCGGTCAGAGCAACCAACCGGCAATTAGGAGAGCCGGGTTCGATTCCCGGTCAAGTCATATGCACTCTTTATCCTTGCTATCGCCAAAGTGGTGACCCCGACGTGATGTGATTCGTTCCAGTACATCGAACCTCCCTTACATCTGAAATTCGCAGATTCGATTCCCGTCCTATCCATCGCCCTATAGTCCGGGGGTTACCGAACAACGGTTCGTAAGAATGGCGAACGCGGTCAATTCCGTTAAATTGTATCGAGACAAACCATGTCTCTAGGGAGGGAGTACTGTAGTGACGCATTAAACTGGCGCATTAGCAAGGATAATGAGTGTGCCTCGATAGCTCAGCGGTCAGAGCAACCAACCGGCAATTGGGAGAGCCGGGTTCGATTCCCGGTCAAGTCATATGCACTCTTTATCCTTGCTATCGCCAAAGTGGTGACCCCGACGTGATGTGATTCGTTCCAGTACATCGAACCTCCCTTACATCTCAAATTCGCGGATTCGATTCCCGTCCTATCCATCGCCCTATAGTCCGGGGGTTATCGAACAACGGTTCGTAAAAATGGCGAACGCGGTCAATTCCGTTAAATTGTATCGAGACAAACCATGTCTCTAGGGAGGGAGTACTGTAGTGACGCATTAAACTGGCGCATTAGCAAGGATAATGAGTGTGCCTCGATAGCTCAGCGGTCAGAGCAACCAACCGGAAATTGGGATAGCCGGTTTCGATTCCCGGTCAAGGCATATGCACTTTTATCCTTGCTATCGCCAAAGTGGTGACCCCGACGTGATGTGATTCGTTCCAGTACATCCAACCTCCCTTACATCTCAAATTCGCGGATTCGATTCCCGTCCTATCCATCGCCCTATAGTCCGGGGGTTACGGAACAACGGTTCGTAAGAATGGCGAATGCGGTCACATTCCGTTAAATTGTATCGAGACAAACCATGTCTCTAGGGGGGGAGTACTGTAGCGACGCGTTAAACTGGCGCATTAGCAGGGATAATGAGTGTGCCTCGATAGCTCAGCGGTCAGAGCAACCAACCGGCAATTGGGAGAGCCGGGTTCGATTCCCGGTCAAGTCATATGCACTCTTTATCCTTGCTATCGCCAAAGTGGTAACAAAAAAATTTCTCAAATAAACCCATATACAGGGTGGGGTGTGACCTATCAATAGGTATCATCTGGGAGACGTCCCCGATCAGAATCAGTCAAAACACGATGGATCCGACACGATTTAATTGAGTTATCGTGGTAACAAGAAATTTTAATGCCAACGATAACGACACACACACACGGACAACATTTTTTAAAAACCATTTTATTGATGTTTTTAGGCCGAGAAACGAAAAATAAACGAAAAAAAATTGTTTTCCCATTTTTCTTTACATGATTACATTACTTTTCCGCTAGTATAGTTTAGTGCGAAATTTTAATAAAGTGAAACTTAAAATTTGTAATTTTCAGATCTTGAGTTCAAAATTGTTTACCATAAGTAGTTTTGAGTAGTTGAGTATAAGAGAACCATCCGAAAAAAATTCCAAATTTATGCATTCTTTTCAAAAGGTCCACGGACGTCAATAATTTTCTTTCGGTGATTTCATCATAAAGTTTTTTTAGATAATTTTATCCTCCTTAATTTGAGCGGTCTAAAACCCTTCTACGATGATTTTTTGCTGAGTTATCGTCGTTCGAAACAAGAAAGTCAATTTTGACTTATTAATTACTTACTCGGGAATTAATTGTTTTTCGTACAATAATTAACATTCTTTTATAATAGAATAAAATATGCAATAATGCATATTTTATTCTAAAAAATATTTTCAGCCTCAAAAAATTAATAAAAAATGTAGAAATCTATCTTTAAATTGAGTTTTAACAAAACGACTAATTCAGTTATTTTGAACACAATGAAAAAAAAATCGCAGCGCTTTGAAAATTTTCAGGTTTTCTTTGGAATACTTTGATGTTGAAGAAAAACATTCAACATCCTTGGTCTATCCATTATTTGCAAGGTTAGGTTAGGTTAGGTTAGGTTATGCCAAGTTAAGCGAATATCCCCAAATACCCAATTTTTTACCTCTTTTTCAAACAACATGCTCGCACCGAATTTTTTTTATCAGATCCAATAACTACGAATTATAAGGAAAACTTTTCATTTTTAAAACCCTACTTCAATTTTCTGTGCGATCATTATTTTCTTAGTAATTTATTACCAAAAGTCAAAACTGACTATTTTACTTTGAACGACGATACCTCAGCGTTTAATATCGCTCAAATTAAATAGGATTAAAGTATCTAAAAAAGCTTTATAATGAACTCACTGAAAAATGTTTATTGAAATCTGTGGGCCTTTTGACAGGCAAGCAGAAATTTGGAAAAAAATCTGATGGTAAAAAAAAATTTAACTGAATATCTGAAAACTATAAGTCGGGAGCTTCAAGTTTCTTTTCTTAAAATTGCTCTGTGACTATTTTTCTCCAAATTACAACCCTTTGATGATTCTAAAAATTTAGAATTTTTTTACATCCCTTAAGTTTTGTGTCTAGTTTATTATAACAAAAATTATAATATATATATAATAATTACGTCATGACATTTACTTATTCACAGAATAATATAAAATCACAGAGTACTGTAATATCTTTTACCGTAAACAAAAACACGTGTTAAAGTGACTTATATACCTCGTCGCCGATTTCCGGATTTTTAAAAAATAAATTTTTCACAAATTGAATTTTAGTTTAAATATTTATTGTAAGTACGTCTTTACAATTTGAATGTTACATCAGAACTAACTGTATGGATACAGAATAAAGCATAGGTTTTAAGATGTTGCTGTCAGCATTTCTCTAAGAATTGAGATAAGAACTGCTAGCGCAGTTGTAAGGTGGCCGACATTACTCCTCCATCCCTAAATTGAGGCATATTTCAAGGGGTGAAAATGCCGAAGTTCTGAGTTGCGGCTGGTCACTACCGGGTTCGTTGGTCGTCCTTCTTCTTCTTCGGATAAATGCATATGTGAAATATAGACCAGTAAAAATTAAAATAATATATATTGGGATTATCCAAAAAGTATTGGTCCATGTAGTTCGATTTGGAATGAGATCGATAGGTGTCAGACTTCGTTGTTGTTTCTGTAGCTCATGAATTTTGTCAAGTTCGACGTTTTCTAAATTTATTTTGTTTGGAGAAGGTACATTATTGGTCTAGAAGGGCCACTCATTTGTGAAAATGAGGGGTTATAAAAATTTTGTGAGTGATTTACAACAGGTTTCTTAACTAAAACATTGGAATTTGGAATAGATTTTTGAAAATATTTAACGTTATCTTCCTCAGAAATAAATTGTAAAGCTTGGGCAAGAGTTGTGGGTCTCATTGCACTAATTATAAGTCCTAAACGCTCTCTTAACCCTGCCAAAAATGTATTTAAAGCTTGTTTTGTGAAAAAACTACGTTTACATTGCCTTTCTGCAATATCGCAATGAAGGTCAATATAATTACAAATTGTATTTAGCAAATGAATAACCTTTTCGTGAAATTGATACGGTGTTTCATTTGGTTTTTGTCTTAAATTTACTAAATCTTGATTCAAGCAATTTTCGTCTCTTTGATCGCCAAAATTTTGAAGCAAAGCAGTGTTTATATCGTCCCAATTTGATGTGCCATTTATTGCGACAATCTCTTCTACTCTTCCCTCTAATTTATTTAAAATACCATTCATTAAAAGTGTATTTTGGAAATTATTTACATTTTGTCTATCATAATAATGATTTAATATTGATTCCGAAGCACTAATAAATCTATGTAATTTATTTGGATTGCCATCAAAATTTGGAATAATTGATAGATTTTTAATATCTAAAATTGGTACTTGATCGTTCGGCATATTTAAATTATTTTCTAAAAAATTACTTTCACTACTCTTACTACTTTCACTAGAATTACTTTTCGTTTTGATTTTTAATTGACTGAAAAACTTAACTAAGGTGTTCTCTAAATCCTGACTGTTTTCGCTTAAGGAATCAATGGATAAAGAGGAGTCTGACATGAACAAAAGAGACTACTTACAACATCGATGCCTGTGTTCTCGACGGCGGTTGCTGTCCTTAGGTTTTCCTCGATGGAGTCCTTGCGGTTAACACTCAGTATATTGTTCTTTTTTTGTGTAACTCCGTTTTTTCGTTTAAGAGTTGAAACTCACAGGTTTTTCACGATGAAAGTCCCACGAAAAATCCGTTACCGGCTGCGCCACTTATATACCTCGTCGCCGAAATCGGCGACGGTTTTTAAAAAAACAAATTTTTCACAAATTGAATTTTAGTTTAATTAAAATATTTATTGTAAGTACGTCTTTGCAATTTGAATGTTACATCAGAACTAACTATATGGATACAGAATAAAGCATAGGTTTTAAGATGTTGCTGTTAGCATTTCTCTAAGAATTGAGATAAGAACTGCTAGCGCAATTGTAAGGTGGCTGACACAATTAGTGTCTATTTTATTTTTTTTTTTTATTCTTAGACTACGACAAAACGTGGATAAATGGTCCACATTTTGTCCTAAATCGACAAAATCGAAGTGGGATGAATGAAACGAATTAAATGAATTTTTGCATAGACGCATAGAGACGAGGAAAAGTACACACATTCGCTGTCAAGAATCGAACCCAATCGTACGACGCTCTCAATACTCGACCCAGTTTGCCACTTAAGACCACAGTACGAATTCCATTATCGCAGCCACTCTTACAGGAGCATACGATAGGTTGTCTATCTATGTTGTGTGTGCGGGACAAAGTGCAGCACTTGTATTCTCCGCGTTAGACAACTGACCTGCATGCGCACCATATCCTCAGTAAAGTACTATATTTTTATGTATAACTAAGATAAGTTAATGTCCATGCAGTCACATAATTCTAAATGAATTGTATTTCACAAGACGTCGAAAACTTCATACTAGTTTAGACGTCAGGAAAAGCTCTCTCATCTAACTCTCTTATCTCGCCGATAAACGGAAAGGCCTACCTGAGCCTAGCCATAAAAACAAGCCAAGGTTATGTTTTGAGATTCTTTATTTGCCAAATAGCGATGAAATAAACTATACATACCATAATCCATAAGTAGTGGAAAAATTCATTTTCTGAGCAATTCACTTTTGTATCTCTTGAAGTGTGTTACTTTTTTTATTCTAAAATGACATTATTTGAGATATCTTTTACCTCTCCTTGAACCCCTTTAACAGTAACCCTGTTAAGTAGAGTGACCTCTGTATTTTTGTTAATAGAATGACGGTGCGATCTCATTGGAAAGACTTTTTTATCTTGTATATTTGTATCATGAAAATTGCGTTTTTAAAATAAAAAGAAGTTAAAATCTATTTATATGCAATTAGGTATATTTATCATCTTGCAAGTCTTGGAAAATGGATACCAGGAATATCCATTATTTATAAAAATATTGTTTTTTATAATGAACATTTATGTGAAATAAAGTAGAAAAATAGTCAACCTATACTAAAGTAGAGAAAATCTACATTAGATGATACAAGCCCATCGAAGAACATTTTTCTGTAATTATGTTGATGAAATCGATAAATAACATTATCAGGACATAGCCACAATACATTTTGCATCGTAAATAAAATCCTCTGTCAATTTCTGTCAAGTTTTCTCCAAAAGATGGATTTATAGACGCGCTAAAAGCGAGTGGCTAGTCTTTTCTGCCGATTTAGGTTCACTCGATTATTTTTTATAGAGTTATTTAAAATGAAAAATCTATTTCAGCCGAGCAACTAACGCTGATAATTTGCGAACAGAATAAAGTAATACAGGGTGCGGCACTACTGTCTCCCTATTTTCAATGCGGTCTCGTGGAGCCGGGCAGTGTTGCAGAAAAGTGGGGGTAGCGTTAGTACACGCGCCAAGATGAACAGTTTTTATTTGAAATCGGTTTTAATCTGAAACACCATGTGAACCAATGCACAGCGCACTTTCGCCGTGGAAGTGTACATCCGCGAAAATGGATCCGTCATTGCTGCACAACGAGCGTTACGCATCCGATTTGAAATTCCTCGTATTCAAGCAGTCCCAGATCGAAAATCAATTGTTTTGTGAGTAAAAAAACTTCAGAGAAACTGGATCTGTTATCAAGAGAGGAGGTGGACGTCCACGGACAGCTTGAACACCCGAAAACGTCAGACGGTCAGTTTTACGGTCCCCTACGTGATCTGCACGCAGACATGCGACCGCCCTTCGTCTCTCTGATCGTAGTGTGTGAATCCTTTATCCATACAAGTTGGTTCCTACACAGGAATTGTCAAAGCGTGATTGGAATAGTCGAATGGCTGCATGTAAAAAGATGCTTGAAAAATTTACCTCAGGAAGTGGTTTTTTGTGGACAGACAAGTGGAAATGTGCCTCATCACTGATGAGGCACATTTCCACTTGTCTGGCTGCGTAAACAAGCAAAACTTCCGGTACTGGTGCCACGACAACCTGAGAAAGATACACGAAAGGCCTATGCATAGTGAAAAAGTTACAATTTGGTGCGCTATGTCACAAATGGGAATAGTCGGACCTTACTTTTTTAAAGAAAGGGATCGGGCTATTAGCGCCAATTCAGAACACTACATAGCGATGATTCAGATTTTTTTCGCCCCAGCCCTTGCAGAACACTTAATGTGCAGAATGTCTGGTTTCAACAACATGAGGCGACAGTCCACACATCCCGAGAATCACTGCAACATTTGAGAGAAACGTTCCCCGGACGCTTGATCTCCTAAAGAGCCGATATTCCATGGCCTGCGCGCTCGTCGGATTTGACGCCTTGTGACTTCTTTCTGTGGGGTCGCCTTAAATCTAAAGTCTTTAAACATCATCCAAGGACCCTAATATAACTGAAGGAGGCAATCCCTATGAAAATTCAAAGAATACCGCAAGAAATGCTAGCAGGAATTACGACAAATTTCAGAAATCGCTTGCAGCGGTGTTGCAATAATGGTGGACAGCACTTGGCCGATACTCTTTTTAAAACTATATACAATAAAATGGTTTTAATTGTATTCTTAAGATTAAAAATAAATTTATTACATTCCAAATAATAGTTGTTTTATTATACTTTGAAAATAGGGAGACAGTTATGCCGCACCCTGTGTTATAATTAAATTACCCCGAAAATGACACAAAATATATTTTTAGAAAAGTTTCATTAACTAATTATTATACAAACGTAACCAGTTTGAATTTTAATTAAATTGTATTAATTGGTTTTGATATAAAATCTGGTAATATTAAAAGCGTAATATTTTCACAAAAAAAAAAGGAGGCATTACATATCTCATATAGTGAAACAAAATTCAACACATCAATATAAATATAGAATTTAATTAATCTAAACTACACTCGCCATATATTTGCCATTTGGTATATCAAAATAAAGTTTCATTTTAATTTATAGCAAACTGCTCTATAATAGTATTATTTTTCATTATTTATGCGTATCAAAACGGGAGTAACAAATATATTACGTTTACATTATCTACATATAGGTATCTAACTATTTTTGTTTAATCTGTCGGTTTAATCTGTTCTCATTTTTTGTTGTACATAAATGTGTCAGCGTTTTATATGAATAAAATTACGAATGAAAAATATGTGAACAATGTTTGTGGCGTATGCCATTTTGTTCCATTTTTTAACTATATTCTTTTTGTTACATTCAATAGTTTTCCGAGCTTTAAGCTTGTAACATATGTAGGTATTAAATTTAACTAAATGAATTTTCTGATTCTTTCCAATTTTAAAAGCTCTCTCTTTGTTACAGGAATTATTAAGACTGTGGCTGTCCTGGACATTGAAACTAAAAGTCATTATTGGATTACGGTTTTTGCCCAAGATCACGGCGTCGTTCCATTATTTTCGAGTGTCGAGGTAAGTTTAATTTTATTACGTACCTAAAGCCATTCGAAAGAGAGGGCAATCGGTAAAACATTTTTATCTCCCCTTTGTTACCTATTTTTATTTTCCACGTAGTTTATGCCGTACTATTCGTGTAACGCCACAATGGGACCATTGCACACAATGGGGTACAGATGCACTTTCAGCAGGCGGTTTGTTTATTACATATCAGATGTTGTCGGGTAACATTTTTTTAAACAATTCTTTGAAATCTCGTATTGTGTGCACGAAGAGTTATGACTCTACTTATATTTTTGCTTTATTTATGAATGTCTATGTGTAGTACAGAAAATGATCTAAACGCATTTGCATTTGTTATCAACTGAAATGTCCAGTGATAAGACAATTATGTACATAGTATTTGAACAGACCTCAATGTTCTATCTAATAATTGCTCTATCTTTAAATGTTATTAGTAATATGGTAATATGAATATGAAATTGAAAAGTGGAGTAGATAAATAGGCCATAGAAACAAGGAAGAGATTTTTGAAGACGTATGGATGAAGAACGGCACTATACGGTTGCGAAACCTGGACGGTAGAGGAAGCAAGTAGGAAGAAATTAGAATCTTTTGAGATGTGGTGTTACCGAAGAATAATGAAAATACCGTGGACTGATAGGGTTAGAAGCGAAGAAGTATTAGAGAATGTCGGCGAGAAAAGATTTATGTGGAAACACATAAAGAAGAGAAGATATAGAATGGTAGGCCACTTGCTGAGACATGGGGAAATAGTCCGCGATATTTTGGAGGCAGAAATAGGAGTGAAGAAAGGCAGAGGTAGGCCTATATTAGACTACTGCTCGCAAATAGCAAGGGATGTAGGTTGTAGCACAATTAGCGAAATGCGTAGGTTAGCACAAGATAGGAGAAGCTGGAGGTTAGCGTCCAACCAGTCTTAGGACTGATGACCTCATGATGATGAACCAAATACGCTCCAAATAGACTAATGAACAATAGGACATTTGTTTAATTTTTGCTATGGAATCATATATAACAGCTGAAGATTAGAAAAGACTAAGTGCCATCGTGTTAGTATTCAAACAAATATATGTGCCATAATAATTATTAAAAGTGTGATATGAATTATTGAAAGCGATGGCATATATGATGCTGAGGATATAAAAAAATGGGTAACTATTATTTATTTATGTATTTACTTTTACTTAACGAAATATTTACTTTATGTTCTTCCCTGAAAATTTTGTATTATCTTGTAAATATTGTAATTAAAAAATTTTGCAGGGTCGCACTATTACGGCGGCTCTACATTTAGAATGATCTAATAGAGACCCTAAGGATTGTTCGTCATGAATATCGGGGTTGGGGAAGGCCTGCCGAGGGCTATGTAAATTTTTCTTCGTTTCCTTCTCCGCAAATCTTTTTTCAAAAAAAATTAGTAGATAGCGTACGTAAGAAAATTGCTGAAGCGATTTTATGTATAGGGTGGCTCAATAGAGGATCCAAGGGATATGTGTAGTTAATATCGATATTGGGGAAGGTCTTCTGGGAGTGTGGTAACTTTTTTCAATTGTCTTCCCTAATAAACTTGCACTTCTTCCATTAAAGAAGTTGTAGCCTCCGTGAGATAACTATTAGCGGCGTCTTATATTTAAAGTGGCTTGGTCGAAATTCTGAAGATCGTCTGTGGTGAATATTTCAGTTGCGGGAAACCTACTGGGGGTGTGATGTTTTTTTAATCTCCTCCTATGACAGGGTGGTACTTTTTTTTATTAAAACTGTCTGAATACCGATAATCTCTATTGAATAGTTTAAGACGATCTGAAATGTAGCAGACAATTAAATAATCGTTTTAAGATTCATGTCCATTACAAACCACGAATAATATAGAGAACATTGTTGCTATATTCTATATAATGTATTCAATTTCACATTTACATCCCCTATTTGCATGACGTACTTTTTTAGATAAATCTTTAAGAGAACATAATACTATCCTTCTTAAATTGGCACAATATGATTTTATCGTTTACTTGTTTTTTTAATTTAATCCCACGTTGTAATTATTCTTCGTGCCATTGTGTTAATTATTTTGCATTATTCATGTTTACGGAGAAGGGTATGTTTGTTTATCATGCCGTTTTATTATATTTTGAAATAATTAAACTGTAATCCGACAAATCCCGTTAAGTGCCCGGCGAGGACACGACTGTATTAAATTACCCCAAACGTTTTACTGTCAAAGTTCGTGGACGTAAACTTTAGAGCTTCCCCATAGAACTGCAACTCCCACATCGTATTTACTATCGACCGTCTCAAATTTTGTTAATCCGAGTTCATAAACTGCGGCAACAAGACCCGTACTCTACGACAATTCAATTTCAAATTCAGGAAAAATAAGTAAATCACATATTCAGCGTTTACTAAACTTTAACGGAAACCTCCTGTGGCTAGGCTAAAAAGGTTTAAAAACTCCACTACAGTGGGAGTTAAAACTTAAAGTCAGCGAACACCCCAAAGTGGGCATAAAGTTGCAAGAAACGGTTGAAGACAGTTTACTTCGCCGCCAGAAAATGAAACCAGAAAGAATAAGGTCGGCTATCACGTATTTTATGAGCGAAGATATCCTCGATACTAACAGTTGGTGATATATTGTACTTTTCTGGAAGCACGGTTTGAAATGTTAAAAATTTATTTGGCGATTTCGTTTCACCTACATTCGTTCACTTACATTTTTCTTCTATTTTTGTATCAAAATAAATTTCCTATTTGAAGTTAGTTTCATATTATTTACGTATGATTTAGCGGTAATAATAATATTTAAATATCGTATTATATTTAATATTTCCATTTTTTGTGTTTTAAAATCAATTTTAGTAGATCATCTCATTCAAACATGGGTATATATATATATATATATATATATATATATATATATATATATATATATATATATATATATATATATACCTATATATATATATATATATATACCTATATATATATATATATATATATATATATATATATATATATATATATATATATATATATATATATATATATATACACAGTGCTATTCAAAAGTCCCTTCCCCCCCTCTTATCTTTGGAACGATTATACATAAACTAGTGAAATTTGGTAACTGAATATTAAGGGTTGTAAACTTCCCTACTAGTGATGATAGATGACGTATGCGTCAAGGATGACGTCACAAGGTCATTGTAACCAATAATTTTAAATGGAACCCTATGGCAAGCGACACCTCTTTTAAAAGGTATCGAAAAAACCTATTCAATGATACTAATATTGTGTCTGTTTACGGCAGTTTTGACAACTGGCTTTCAAAACCGCAAAGCTGTGATGAATTAAATCAGTTAATAATAAAATTTAAAATTCAAGCTCCGCCACTGGATAGTTGGATAGTAAATAATGTGACGTTTTGAAGTCTCCACAATTTGATGTTTTTTTAGCTGTCAAAGTTTTTATACATTTAATAATTTGTGTATTGTTGATCGAACGTTTAACTGTTTTAGTACCTTGTGGTAATTTTAAAATATTTGTACATTCAATAATTTGTTAAACTGTTGTGAGCTGAAAGTTTAAGTGCTTCAAGAAGAGAAATGGTACGTGTTTTAGGTGATAAAGTAGCAGCGATCCTAATACTTGGTTAAACTGGAGAAAATATTCATGCAGCACAACGCATTTTTAATGAAAGGTTTCCCGATCGCCCAGTTTCGAGGACTTATTTGAGATAGCTTCTTCGTAAGTTTAAAACAACGGGTAGTATTAATGATGCAAAACGATCTGGCAGACCACAAATTTCTGATGAGAAAAAAATTGATATACTGGCAGAAGTAATAGTAAATCCTACTTCTTCAACAACTCAAGTTGCATCAACCTGTGAAGTCAGTCAAAGTACAGTGCACAGGGTGTTGAAAAAAAAACAAATTTCACCCATACAAATTAAAAATGGTTCATCAACTCTCAGACGACGATCCAGACCGAAGACTGCAATTTTGTGAAAATATGGAGACTAAAATTAACCAACAGCCAGACTATGTCAAAACAATTTGTTTTAGTGACGAAAGTACTTTCTATCTAAATGGAAATGCAAATACACAAAACGTGAGATATTGGAGTGACGCAAATCCTCACATGTTTCGTGAAACACATACTCAGTATCCCGAGAATGTCATGGCAGGTATACTGGGAAACCACATCGTTGGGCCTGTTTTTTAAAAACCAACTTAACCGGTGAGGTGTATCTGCAGATGTTGCAAAATGCAATAGAACCGTTAATCCTTGAAATTTTGGAAGATAATCAAGATGAATTCGACATTTTGGAAATAACATTCCAACAGGATGGTGCACCTTCACACTATTACGGTGCAGTAAGACGGTATTTGGATAAAGAATATCCTGGTAGATGGATTAGACGACGAGGTTCAATGGAATGGCCGCCTCGATCACCGGACCTCACGCCTTTAGATTTTTGTCTGTGGGGGTATCTTAAATCGAAGGTTTACGCCATTCAGCCTGACAATATTGATGTTTTAAAACAACGTATTGTTACAGAATGTAGGGCTATTTCCGCAGACACATTTGAAAAAGTACGGGAAGAGTTTCGCAATAGGATGTTTTACTGTCAGGAAGTAGATGGAGCTCACTTCGAACAATTACTATAAGTAGGTACTGATTCTTAAATCTGTAATTAAAATTATTATCCAAGTTTACTGATTACTGATTTAATCCATTAAAGCTACCATAAATACAAACAATATTAGTATCATTGAATACGTTTTTTCGATACCTTTTAAAAGAGGTGTCGCTTGCCATAGGGTTCCATTTAAAATTATTGGTCACAATGACCTTGTGACGTCATCTTTGACGCATACGTCATCTATCATCACTAGTAGGGAAGTTTACAACCCTTAATATTCAGTTACCAAATTTCACTAGTTCATGTATAATCGTAAAAAGATAAGAGGGGGGGAGGGGACTTTTGAATAGCACTATATATATATATATATATATATATATATATATATATATATATATATATATATATATGACCTGTACTATAGGTACACATCAATTTACTGTCGTCGCTGGTGTAGGTAGTAGTGCAAATATTCCACATTAGATTGGATTGTGTATTATTTCGGTATTATGAACCATGATTTACCAAAAGTTGCGAAATTCAGTTAGTGCCGATGATCAACGCAGTATATAAAAATTAGTTTGCTACTTGGCAAGAGTTAATCCGATATCCAGCGGTAGTGAAAATGTTAAACAAGTATTTCTCAAACAGTGCACTGTTGGGGATGAATATCCGCGGTCTTATAACTTATATAAGATATAAATAATAAAAAAAAAATGTAATATCCACCTTTTCCACTTTTGTTCAATTATAGATGGAGTAAACGACATGATCTCAAAGAAAAAAAAATAATACATTATTGTATTTATTTGTTTATCATCATTAAAATTAAACTTATTATTTTCCTTCAATTGATTCCCAAGATGTATAGAATCCTTAACGCATAATTTATTTTTCGTCAATTTCCCCAAAGATCGTTAAGATTTCTCAAAAAAATTTAGTTTTTAATAAAAAATATTTTAAAACATTGCCAATTTAATTTTTATTATTAATAACATATTACAACAATTATACATAAAATAATTGTAATAACATATCCTTTTTGCATACCTTAATAACTTCATTGTCATTACTTTATTACTGAATATAAAGTTGATCTAAATCTTGTAATTATTGGAGAGAACAATCAACAAAATCACTTCGTGTAAAGGATGACGTCATACTGACTTTTTGTTTGTATGTTTCGTCCGTGAGTTATAAAAAATTTAAAAATATTTCGTAATGATCAATAATGAAAGAATCTTTTGTTAGTTATAACAGTTATTTAAGGTTGTGTATGCTATTGTGTGACCTTTACCTTAAAAGCAAGCGGTATTATTCGAGACTAAAATGTTATTCATATTTTATACATTTATTGATTGAGCTAGACGGAAATACAACAACGCCAAATATTGAAGTTTCTTTATTGCTTCTTCGGCTGTATACGTTTCTGGCTGATTTATTCTCAGAACTTAATATATATTTTTATTTTTTATTTAATCAAAGTATGTTGAATGCGAATACAAAATAGAATAGCATGGAAATGTTCTCCAATATATGGATAAATTTGAAGAACAAGTGAAAAAAGAGAATCATACTATACGGATATATATATATACGATTCAATGTTAAAAAGTTAAAATTTGATGTAAGTGAAAGCTAAAACAATGTTTTAAGTAATTACTTCTTAGCTTGAATTTCGATGAGTCCATTTTAGACTATAAAAATGAGACTCAACTGATAATAGAAATGAAATTAATTACGGATATTAATAAAAAAATATCCTCTTCGCAGAGTATGTTTGCTTATCAATGCTTTGCTTTGCTTATCAATGTATTTTAGGAGATCCTTCATTTCGTTCATTTTTGAATAAAATTTTTCCACAGCATAACTATTTGTTATATATTTACTGTCTTCTGTGAAAGTATTTGGAATTTTATTATTAATAATAATGAAATTCTCACTTTGTGATCTTTTTCTTAGTAACTAAAAAACTACAAGGCATTTTTAATCACGCATATAAAGGAAAGTGATATAATTTAATAACGCTTTAAACTTTGAAGATATATTACTAGTTACATTAGTAAATAAGAAATTTCAATAAATATGCAACTGTCATTATGCTGTCAATGATGCCGAAATTTCAAGTTCAAATTTCGAGTTTCAAAGTAATTATTAGAGTTTTGTTTTATAATATTATTGATTTATTGGATAATTTTCTTTTACAAATGTCACAAGTAGCTTATGATAACTAAAATGCGATACAAATATTCGTGTTTCTACTGTGTGTAAATATCGACTAAAAATAGTGTCTATTGTTGTTCCATGGTCCGTTGTTGATGCCGCAGTATCAGATCAAATTTTTATCTCAAAAAAGTTATAAGAAGTGCTGATGATCAGAATTTTATTCAACGAGGTTTTTGCTATATGGGTGAACACATTTACTTCACTTATTGTTTATGTATTCGAAATTTAGCTAAGCTCCTGGACAAACGAAATAACACATCAGTGAAACTTTACATTATTACTTTTATTCCTTCAAAGATTTAAATCATACATAGTACCTACGTGATACTATAATTAAATGACTTCAACTATATTATCGGGAAAAAACGTAAACAAACAACAGAAAGGAACAATTTCAGTTGCAATGTCAATACCAAATGCAATTAGAATGGTATTAATGAGAAGCTTTAGAAAAAGAAATTGGAGGTGAAATGAAATTGTAAGAATTCAGTAGCGTATAGATCTTCCTCTAGTTTTATCACTGCCTCCATTGGTCTGGGTATGATATTGATCAAGCGGGGAATGGTTTCTTGAGGAACATTCGACAAGAACGACTTGTTCTAGTTCCCTAAGGCTCGTTTCACATTAACCCGGCAGTCGGGTAAACGGCACCGGGTACCCGATTGTTGAGTGAAAAATCAAATGAGACATTTTACATCAAGCCGGCAAATGTCGTGGTCGTGTACACGACAACCGGCAGTCGGGCAATGGTCCAAGGAGCCCGCCAGCTCCCTGCGAATTGGACGGCTGTCGTGTCGTTAAATCAGCTCAGTTGAGGGGATACTGAGCAAATGTAACCTTTCCGACATCCTGTATCTACCCGACAGCGTTGTTGGCCGGCATTTGTTGAATGTACTCTATCGGTAGTGTTTTGAGTGCCATTGTAAACTTATTTGGTTTTAATTTATATTTAAGTCATTATGGATATCGTAGTGGAAGTCGAAATCCTTATTACGCTAATACATGAGCGACCAATTTTATGGGATAAGACTGATGAAGCGTATAAAGACCGAATTCAGACCAGAAAGATGTGTTACTTCGTTGAATAGAATCCTTGATTTTTAGATATAGGGCGTCAAAAATTTTCATGCTTATTCGAAAATAATTGAAAAACTTTTCTCCATCTTCTCTTAGTCACTTAAAAAGTACAAAGAATGCATTCAAAAATAATTGAAAAACTTTTCTCCATCTTCTCTTAGTCGCTTAAAAAGCACAAAGAATGTCCCCACCTCGTTTTTTCTCATATTGATTGGGTACATCCAATCAATCATTGAATTCTTCTTTTCTTCATTCGCCGATACAATATCATCCACACTAATAACTGATTACCTTCCTTACCTTCCATGTTTAGAAAGATACTGAAGGAACAAGCGGATGAACGATGCCTATAGATACTATATGGGATTCATATCTGGACTTTCTGATGGCCAGTCCATAGCTGGAATATGCACAAATCGAAGGTAGTCCTGTAGCTCTCTAGCAACGTGGGGCCGAGCGTTAGCCTGCATAAAAATGAAATTGTCCCCGACAAACGGAGCAAATGGCATCACATATTTTTCTACGATATTTTCCACGTTTAAATGTGAATATGTAGATCTTCCCCGTATAGGAACCAAATTTGTGCAACCATCGAAACAAATTCCTAATATTCCCAGAACATTATTGACCCACCAAAAATGGTATCCCGAAGAGATATTGCAGACGGAAACCTCTCTCCTGGACTCCGTCAGACTTATTGGTGTCCATCTGGTGAATTACAACTTACTGTTGTTTCGTCTGAAAACAAAACTCGCTTCTAGTCGTCAATGGTCCAATTTACGTGTTCTGTTGCAAAACGCAGTCTAGTAAATCTATGATTTCTGATGATCAGTGGTGCAATAGCTGGCCTTCTACTACCCAATCCTCTTTCATTAAGCCTTGTCTTGACCGTTCGTCCAGAAATTGCTACATTTCAAGCTGCTGCTAGGGCCCTGCTTAGCTCTGAACTGGTAAAATGCTTATTTCTTAAGGCGAGTTACGTAAGATATATCTCATCTCTTGCATCCTTCTCTTAAGTTGCAATACATTTCTTCTACTCTAAGTACAAAGTATTTCATTCAATTGATGACATGAAATTGAAAAAAAAATTACTAGCTTAACTGAATTTATTGCCTTTTACAAATCACTTTAAACAGCGTTAAATATATTATTAACAAATAATTACAAAATGTTACTTTGCATATGTCAAGCAATTGCAATTGTTTATCAATTGTGATAGGGGATATCTTAGGCCACCTACATAAAATGTTTGAGGATTTAAAACTTTTTTTAATTTGGTCCAGAAGTGTATATGTACACACTTCTACATCTCCACTAATTTATATTTACTTAACGGCTGTTTTCGTGTGTGTCATGAACTTTTTAGGCCGATGTACGAAGTGCTTTTCGTTAGAACTTCGGCATTTGGACAAAATCAATATAGTAAATCGACCCTCGTGAACAATGTGCTAACTTTTGTTTTTTGATTGGAAGCCTCTAGAGGCATGCTCCAGAGGTGCCTTCGATATGAGCAAGGGGGTGGCGCAATATTATTGTGATTTGCTTACTCGTCTATATTTACTAAACGGATGTGATGAAATTTTTAGGTCGATGTACGAAATGCTTTTCATTCGAATTTCGGCATTTTGATATAATCAATATAGTAAATCGATCCTTGCAAACAACGTGGTAACTTACGTGGTAACTTTTGTTTTTTGATCCGAGTGATGGTGGGATTTATTACTTTATGATATTACCAAACACCACGTCAAGTCCCTTTAATATAGTCAGACAAGGTCATTTCCCCTGTGTACAATGAATCGGAAAAGTGATGTAAAATTAGTAGTGTTTTTTTTTTGAGAATCACTCGGATATGTCAAAGTATGTACTTGAAATACGGCTTTGAGAGCTATTCTTTAATTTTTGAGCAGTGTTTTAAAAAGTTATGACGCCACTGATATTTTTTTTAATAGAGGATCCATTTTTCGAAGAACACTTTTTTTACTTAACAATAACGTAAAAGAGGGGATTGATTACGTAAGAGCTATTGAATATCTATAATAGCCTATAGCATATATTTACCTTGGTAAATAAGTTAAAGGTTTTCCTCTAGAAGTATCTGAGTTACACAATTTTTAAACTACATATTATAAACTTCACTATTTTTTTACTATTATAACTTATAAAAGGGTAATTTCTGATATAGGGAAAACCAATATAAATTGCTCAGATGTAATGAGTAGAATTAAAAAAATATACATAAGCTATAGTTGTGTATTTTAAAACAAGGAAGTTGGCACACGCTTCCGATATCACCGGAAATGCTACAAAGTTGCCAATATTTCAGATAGATAGAAACTCTTCGACTTAACTCTGACTTCAAGTTTTCTTAACACCAAAAACTTTTAATGAGTAATTGCGAAGATGACCCTCTATCTACTTTATATTACACAGATGATGAAAAGAGACAGTTTATCATTAATGATTTAATTGATTTAATTAAATACGTACGGAAAACTGAGTTCTAAATGAATTATAAGTTAATATAGGTAACACTTGGTAATGTCGCAAGAATTCGATTACCATTTTTTTTTTTTCTAAAATGCTATCTCTATCTCACATATTCTTCCATGGCGGCGTCTACAGATATGATCCCCGGGCTGTTTGCAGTTTAAATTACAAGCTAAAATATAAATTGGAGGTCTGGGTCCCGTTTCACCCACACAGTGCAATTAAGATACGTAACAATTTTGAAATTTTTCGCCCGGAGCGCAGGCGTACCCGTAACTCTTCGTTGTTTGTTTATAATTCCATTGTTGATTGCAATTTAGAATCGCGACCGCCGGCTCTGTTTGCCTTCCATTGTCATGGCTCTTAACCCATATCATCCCACGGATTGTAATAAATCCGAGAAACCAGGAAATTACGATTAGTCTACTAATAGGCTGTTACTGTGCCATTTTTACATTGCCGTCTAATGACCGTTCGTCATGGCAACTTGCATAGCAATTGCTGAGATGACGTTTCCTTATTTGATGCGCGGAAAAATAGTAAAATATTTGAAACTAGCGTTAAGTCAGCCACGCTACGCCCAGAGGTGTAATAAGGAACTACTGAGCTCTACGTGAATTAGTGCCACGGGACATGTTATTAATTACTATTCCATTTTATCTACAATAAAAAAAAGGGATGACTAAACACCCCGGATTTGATTTCGGACATATCAGAGTCGGACTTATACGTGTTCTGAAATATCTGTTAGAAATATAAACACCGTAAAGAAATATTACAATCTTATAATAAATTATACAATAAAATATATCATGTCAGTAGCTTGTCCATACTCTGATTCATTTTTTTGTAATATAAATTAACTGCTTGTATAAATTGGTAGGACATCAACCAACAAATTTATATTAAATGAAATTTATTCATTGGCCACCTACTACCTACTACTCTATTTGTTTCACTAGAAATTTTGAAAGTATTGTCAGAGGTACATTGCGCTATGTGCTAATAATAAAGGTAAGCGAGGGCGGGGAAAAACAAATATCTGCGGGGAAAACCGATGACGCGATACCGTCCGATCAATTACTTTGATATCTGAGAGTGGTGTGTGTTTGTACACAAGCCGCGACTGTTGTAGTGTTTTTATTTGCACGGCATTACATATAAATAGTTACGGTGCATGACAATAAGTATTTTAGAGTGTCGACCAAAACCATCCTAAATACATCGTTGGATAAAGGAATTTTCGGGGTTTGTGTTAAATGATGGTAGTGAATTGCGGTGTTCCCATTGTGATATATACCATAGCGTATACCCGCAAATTGGATGTTGTTAGACATTGATGTTCCGAAAAACATAAAACTGTGATTACTGGCCAGAGCAGTGCTTGTAAAAACACGATGTTTTATAGCGAATTGATTAAATTCATGGATGGGTGTAACGTCCCGTGGACCCAATTAGGCAATCCTAGTTTTAAAGATTTTAGAGAGTAATGTTTAAATGGGGAATTTGACAAAGTAAACGTGCTCACAAAATCGATGATTTGAAAAAATTATCTACCGCAAGCAGCCGTCACTGTCAAATCTACTGTTTATGCAGAAGTTGAGGATAAATATTTATGGGTTTCTGTCGATGAAATCACAAATGCCTGCGACTTGCAAGAGGCGAGTGTAGTTATAAGAGATATGAGCGATATGATGAACGCAATCACATATGGTAGCAACAAAAATATTGACTAAGACGAATACTAAAACAGTTGCAAAATTAGTTGATAAGACGTTTGTAATGATGACATTGATGACTATTCAGACGAGCCTCAACAAAGTCGAATTCGGGTCACTATTATTACGGTCGATTACGATAGTTCGCAGAAAATACATCATAATACAATAATGAATATTACTGAGTACTAGAATAAACATAAGAACGGGAAAATAAATATATAATTAAAAAAACTTATCAATAATGTCTCAGTCGGTCTTGGCTTCTAATTCGCATGGAAACTGGCCTCGATAATGAAAATCTATCCCTGCGTACTTCTCTCAATTTTTTGCAGTAATACCTCGACATCTATCAGTTAACATCTAACTTAACTATCATTTAACGTTTACTATTACGAAATAACAGTACAAGAAGTTAACTATATATGACTACATTCGGTCAAATAGAAGCCCGATAGGCCTTACGACGGTAAAAGGTTTGTCTCTAAATTGTTCATGAGTCGATAGAGGGAACTCTTGTCCTTGATTCACTGTCATAAAAAAATTCATCAATCGAAATTTTCTTTGCGTACATCTTTAAGGCTGCTTCTCAGAGCGGGTTTCGGCACTTTACACCTGTTTATCGACAACCTGCCTAGAAAGTCCAGAAAATCTACCAAAAGGATTGTAATATGCCAAACGTTGGTTCATCGATAAAAGTGAGAACTGGATTCTGTATGAGGATAGTGAGCCTGGAACACTGGAGCAAATTCTGTACCTAGTGAAAAACTGAACATACATTAAGCACGTGTTTTTGAGCAGTTATTTCACGAAATTCGTCGGATATCGAGGTCCTTGCCGACAAAATACGCCGTTAATTTGGTCGAAAGCATGCTTCGGAGATGCCAAGCAATTATTGACGCCGATAACGACTGTACGCGCTATTAACCCAATTGCATATTTGTTTTGATCGAGTGCGATGTATTCAAAATTTTATTCAATATATATTTTTTTATAAATTAACTCTGCCACGCTTCTACTTAACGAACTGTATATTTAGTAAAGTAGAGGATAGTTCTTGATATACCCTTTAAAGATAGACATGTATTCCAAACGGCTGTATCCATGATATTTTATAAACACATCTTGCAGTTTTTTTAAAGACAATTCTGATATCACGTGTGTTGTGGTTGTTTATTTTTTGTTTAACAACATCTAATACCATAATCTTATTGTAATTATAACCCATATGTTTACAGTTTATTTAATGTAGTAATTAACATAAAATTGTTACTATTAATTGTAACGGACACCATCTTGGATGCTTTGTAGTTGCAGTATATTCTGCACTGTGTATATGGCACTGCTTTTGTTTGAATGAAATCTAACGAAAACACGTTTTAGTTCCTCATAATGCTTGTCACAATAAGCTGCAGTGTCTAACCAAGTACTCCATCCTGAAACAACTAGTTCAGGAAATAAAAGTATGTCTGACAGAGATTATCTAAATATGTGTCTCCGAGTAGGCTTTTTTACAAAAAAAAAATCGCATCGATATTACCTCGTTAACTAAACGAAGCAAACTATATCTTATTGTTTATGTTATTCCGTGAAGTACATGAGCTACACATTACTTTCTGAGATTTGTCTTGATCTGACCATACACAGTGAAAGTACCCAGTCATAAAATCTACAATTTATCTGTGGTTGATTCTGTCTAATATCTTAGAAGCTACTAAATGACTGCCACTAGAACTCAGCTTGGAGTAATGTGGCATGGACGCCCAGGTTTAGATCTTCGGAAAAAATCCCATATCTAGACCTTGCTAAGGTCCCATATCTAAAATACGCCGTTAATTTGGTCGAAAGCATGCTTCGGAGATGCCAAGCAATTATTGACGCCGATGGCGACTGTACGCGTTATTAACCCAATTGCATGTTTGTTTTGATCGAGTGCGATGTATTCAAAATTTTGTTCAATAATTTTTTTTTAGATTAACCCTGCCACGCTTCTACTTAACGAACTGTATATTTATTAAAGTAGAGGATAGTTCTTGATATACCCTTTAAATATAGACATGTATTCCAAACGGCTGTATCCGTGATATTTCATAAACACATCTTGCAGTTTTTTTAAAGACAATTCTGATATCCCATGTGTTGTGGTTGTTTATTTTTTGTTTAACAACATCTAATACCATAATCTTATTGTAATTATAACCCATATGTTTACAGTTTATTTAATGTAGTAATTAACATAAAATTGTTACTATTAATTGTAACGGACACCATCTTGGATGCTTTGTAGTTGCAGTATATTCTGCACTGTGTATATGGCACTGCTTTTGTTTGAATGAAATCTAACGATGACACGTTTTAGTTCCTCAGAATGCTTGTCATAATAAGCTACAGAGTCTGAATAAGTACCCCATCCTGAAACAACTAGTTCAGGAAATAAAAACATGTCTGACAGAGATTCTCTAAATGTGTCTCCGAGTAGGCTCTTTTACAAAAAAAAAATCGCATCGCTATTACCTCGTTAACTAAACGAGACAAACTATGTCTTATTATTTATGTTATTCCGTTAAGTGCATGAGCTACACATTACTTTCTGAGATTTGTCTTGATCTGACCATACACAGTCACAAAATCTACAATTTATTTTAAAATCTACAATTTATTTGTGGTTGATTCTGTCTAATATCTTAGAAGCTACTAAATGACTGCCGCTAGAACTCAGCTTGTAGTAATGTGACATGGGCACCCAGGTTTAGATCTTCAGAAAAAATCCCATATCCTAGACCTTGCTAGCATTTTTAAACTATCAATATGGACCGAGATGTTCGGTCTAAGGGACTCGTGACAGTTCGACCTTATATTTCGTTCTGAATAGAAAATTGGAGAAGACTCTATCCACTGTTACCTCCAGAATATTTGCTTACTTACTTCCTCCAGGGCGCGCACTTGTCTCGCAGACCATCCAAGCACCTTACATAGACCTCTTAAGGCCGGGACACACATAATCGCACTGCGTCCGCACCGTGCCAGCATCGCAGGTCGGTCAACCGGTGACAGTGATGGGAAACCACACTTGGGAAACCACACTTATCCACAGTATCCTTTTTGAAGCCCACACAGCCACTTCGTACTGACAATATGTTGAGTTTTACAAATAGTGAATTAGAGATAGGGAATTCTCAATAGATACACCGCACCGTGCCCGTCGAAAAGTAAACAAAACTAGTCGGTCATAGTGCGGTGGGTGTCGGTGCGGTTAAAGGCCGGGACACACATAACCGCACCATCCAGCACCGCAGGTCGACCAACTGTCAGTGACAGTGATGGGAAACCACATTTGTCCGCACCTGATCCGTATGTCTCTCGTGCGGTTTGTCTCACGATTGCAGTTCAGTATCCTTTTTGAAGCTCGCGCAGCCGCTTCGTACTAACAAAATGTTGAGAAGTTTTACAAATAGTGAATTAGGGATAGTAGCACTTCCTTTGGAGGAAGAAAATGTTAATTGGAGAAGACATCATCGCAGAAATAGGAGAAGAATGTGGGTCCACAACGCATGGAAGAAAATATATGTAGAAGGGAAGTTTTGCTCGCTGCTGCCTCATTGAATGTGCGATGAGATGAAGTTTTACGAATATTTTAGAATGTCGATGTACACATCAGCCAACTGGAACTGAAGCTCCAAGAGATACTAAAGAAAAAAGATACATGTTGGAGACGATCAATAACGACAACAAATGTGGTACAACAGTACATCAAGATACGAAACGAGATGACAATTAAAAACAACCGTTGTATTTTAACAAAATACATAACATTTTAAGACAAAAAATAAAATTATAAACTTACCTTCAACCTCCAAGGTGGTTGCAATTCCCTTCCACACTCGTTCCTTATATTCAGAATTACTATATTTTTCGTTCGATTGGTCATATAGCACCGGAAACTTCCTGATCTCTTCAATTAATTTTTCAAAATTCAGTTTAATAATAATAATAATGAATAATATAATGAATGTATTATTAATACAATAGTAGTACATGAGTATTATTAATTTAAAATTGTAAATATTTGCAATGAAATAGACAGCAACAACAAAATTCTCAATAGATACACCGCACCCTGCCCGTCAAAAAGTATACAAAACTAGTCAGGCACTGTACGGAGATGTCAAGTGGGTATCGGTGAGGTTAAATGGGGACTATGTGGTACTTTTCTATTGCTTACTTCTCCGCCGTGCGATGTCCAACACACGGCCGTTACACGGTGCGGGCGCGGTGCGGTTATGTGTGTGTCCCGGCCTTCACACGTAATCTCGGAATCATCCTCAATCAACATTTGGGAAAAGTCTACTTTTTCACAATCATCAAGGCATCCACAAAAAAAAATATATAAACATAGATTAATAAAATTGATCGGTGTCGGATCGGTGATCTTTTATCCCTGAGAATTAGCTTAATAATTAAGGTTAATAACTCAAAATCCAATTTACGTTTATCCGAGAGCTCCGCCTTTGCTGAGCTTGTCATTCAATGTAACTTACTATTTAAAATTCTTGACACTAGCAGTTTTACGTACATATATTGCTTGCATAAAGTTTTAATTATATATAGCTGCACTATAGGGCTTTTAAGCATCTTAAAGTAATCCCATTCACGAGGTAATTTAGCACATGACATTATGAAGCCAACCATATTTTTTCTCCAAACGAGGTTCGTTGTTTTATATACCCTTTCTGTAAAATGGCTTTTAAAACTAGGCACATTATGCAAATATTTAATGGCATTTGCAACAAAGATAATATGTAGTATCTAATAATATATAATTTTACCAAATTTTTTGTTTCTGTGAAAACACAATTCCCTATTTATAAGAGGAACGATGAACAGTTAATATCAGCTGTTGATATCGAAATCAATATACCCGCTTGTAATTTCTGAAATAACAAACTTATGCCCTAATGGAATTTATCTGTTGTAAAAAGCAAATACTAAGAACTATTGTCACGTTTACTACATCTAATAAATAGCAGATGTCTGAAAAATATATATAGAATTTTGACAGTCATTAGAGTGGGCAGTGAAGTTATATCTTATATCATCAATCCTTATTTATTGTCTGTTTATTAGTAATAGTATGATATTATCATCAAGAGTACTGTAAATATAGTTAGGAATTCGACTTGCATCTAAACTTGCACCACTACGTACCATACTCCAATATCTTATTCTTATTACTGAAATACGTATATTAAAATGAAAAATATAGTCAGGTGTAAAAATGAAAGGTTCAACCATTTCAAAAGATTTATTATTCTTTTTAAGACGATATGTATAGTAACAAAGTTGAAATTTATTTAAATCAGAATTTGATAGATTGGGTACAATTACTGAATATTGAGTGCAATAATCCAACTATAAATTATCACATAAATAATATACCATATAATTTTTCCGTTGTGCTAGTTTACCTTATCCAATTATTCCCCCAATTTTTAGAACATAATTTCATACTATCTTATTGATTTTACTCCCCTACTATTATGAAAATTCATACCAGTGTATGGTAAAATTTTGACATCAAAATTAGTATCACAAGAAATATCCCAATGTTACCATAATTTATGGGACTTAATTTCTAGTCGTCGTATTATTTTTAAAAACTAAATTTTCAAAAATTGAATATCCATTTATTAAGTACGAGTGACCTTTGTGAATATTATATCAAAATTTACTCGCTTTGTGAATGTTATATTAGAACTAATCTCGCATAACATTTTACGACCCATTTTAAATGAACAAACAATAGACTTCACATGACACCAAGAAGTGGCCTATATATAATAAAAGAGGCATTATGATAATGATTTTGGACGTTAATTTTCAACTGATGCTCGGTGTCATCAGCATGATGTATATATAGAGATATATACATATGGAGATATGACGTAGAGTATCAATGACTAACGCCAATTGATTTTATTACATCACTTTAGGAACTAAATACGTTTTGTTGGCCTAAGTACTGCAAATATTAAAAGAACTACCTAGACAATATATTACCTTATATTAAAAAGTAAAATTGCTTAGCGAAGTCGGTTTATAAAACGCAAAAAAAAAGTTATTACCACAATTCGACAACTTTCTTACCACTAATCGGTGTCCGTTTTAAAAATAGACTTTATTCTTACAATTAGTAGCCACCTTTTTTATGGTAGCGTTAATGTCTAGCACGCTGAAAATAATCTTGCAGTTAGCCAATTATTTTGATAATCGCTATATATGGCTGCAATAATCACAGAAAATATACCTTGTTGGCCTGTTTGAAGTTATACTACCTCCCAACAACTAAAGAAATACCTGCTGATATTGCATGTATAACAGCTATGCTGTAGAACGTATAACGAGTTTTATTATTAGAAAGCATCAGCGTATTATGTCGCTATCTCGACCCCTTTTCTTCGCAATAGGAGTGTTGCCCCTCTCGGGAGTCGCGACGGTGGCGTGACGAACATCACGCTCCTGGACCGATCCTGGGATCGGTATCTCAAAGACACCGCCAATATGCGGCTGGCGGTACAACGTAGGGGGTAAACTGCTCCTAATTGGCGTCCCGATGGATGTTTCCTCGGAGAATGTTGGATCCCAAGGTGGGCACAGCTCATTTGTCGCTCCGGGTCCCCAGCTTCTTGCTTCTTTCATTTTTTATCCTTGGACGTTCGCCCGATGTCCTTTGACCTACACTTAGACGCTTCAGTGGCATTGATCGCTGTTCATGATGTCGAAAGTGTCTGGGTGGTACAACAAAGAGTAGAAATAAAGGAACGAACTCACCGACTTTATTCTTTCATCTGAGCAACTTTCCCATTCCTTCGGAATAGCACACGTTCACATCGATGGTGGCGATCTACGGCACTGGATCTCGTCCACCAACTCACAATACGGTTGCACGGATCAGCAACCCTTGGTCAGGTCGTTCTTCCTCGGTGGTCGAACTTTGGTATATCTAACGATGAAAACCGCTATATCCCTCGGTGGTCATTGAATTTTTAGCATGGCCTGGTCATCTCAAGGAAAATCATTCACGCCTATAGATTTATATGAGACGCGACCACGTAAATACTCTAGATTCTGGATGCTACTATATAAATTAAATCTTAAAGAACTGACTGGACTTGACTGTTAACTAGTAACCTAGTACCGTTAGGAAATCACAGCCACACTAAAGTGACGTAGTCTGTAGCCAAATTCCATGAATCATTTGAAATGAAAATAGATGGAGCCTCCTTGTGCTGTTGTGCCTCCCACAAATTAATAACCCCGCTCATCTACGGACGCTTGATAATAGCTTGAGATGATACGTGGGTATTGGGCCGAGCGGTGCGAACCACTCTTTATTCGACTCACCACTGTAGACGTAGATCGCCTCGAATGTACGAGGTAAGTATGCTCGCCAAGGGTAAAAGTATGCCCGAACTGACCTCCCTCGGTCCTAGCTCGTTGAATCCTACCGGATGGGGCGAGACTAGACGTTCTTCTTGTCTTCTACGTTTCTTCTGTCTTCGCCGGTTGTCAATCCCCAGGGGTATCTCACCTGTCGTGGGTTTGCGCTTGCAGCGAAGTCCCAGGGTATGGGGGTGTTGATAGTGATAAGAGCGATCTACGTTTTGGCCACGCTCAGCGTCGTTCTGATTTCGATTGTCGGGATAGGACTAACTCAGAACAGGGCACGGCTTATTTCATCTGGCGACGGACAGGGCTGGTCCCAGGGTATAGGAAATTCGGGAGAGCGACTTAGCCCACTCTCCCGGAGTAGGTGTAGATCGGTTTGAGTGTGTCTTTGTCGGCCCCTGAAAATTAAGTTAGAGAGATCAGGTTTTGGTGTTGTCTAACTTGGTCCACCTGAAACATTTTTAATGTTTTTAAACTTACTGGATCCACCACTAGTTGAGGTTTCGGTCGTTTATGTGATCTCACTTATTCCGGGTCGTTGCTCTTATTAGCAGGTTCGGATGATCTTTTGATTGGTAGTAAGTTTTTCTGGCTCTTTGCTTGACCCTTGATACTGACGTACATTGAGGGTGCCTCCGATTGTCTGCGTTTCTCACGACCATAGGACTCCCACGGTTTGTGGTAACGCTTTGTTTTCAACGGCCTGAAGTTTCTGAGGGTAGCTCTTGGCTGTGTATCCCCAATTTGTGCAGGTGTACATCAACTGTATAACTACTTTTGTCCGCATTGGTGGCTACCATTCATTTTAACAACCCCATGTCAGTTTCCTGGTTTTGCTGTGTCTGGATAGGACTGAAGCAATGGTGTATAGCTGCACAGAATGAATAACACACCATTCCTTAATTCCTACGTAGGTGGAATATATTCTATTTGGTGTAACTGATAACCCAGAACATTATCACAATGTAGCTGAGGTTTAGAATGGACGACGAATCCTAAATCCCGATCATAGAATCCTAGATCGTTGTATACATTGGTTGTTATTTATAAGGGTTTAAGTAACTACGACCAAAGTATCAGACTCTAAATGGCGGTTTAATACAATGAACGAGTAAGCAGATCCCAATAATATTGCGCCGCCTCCTCGCTCATATCGAAGGCACCTCCGGAGCATGTCTCTAGAGACTTCGAATCAAAAAATAAAAGTTACCACGTTGTTCGCAAGGGTCGATTTACTATATTCATTTTGTCAAAATTCCGAAATTCGAACGAATATCTTTTCGCACATCGACCTAAAAATTTCATGATACACACACGAAAACAGCCGTTTAGTAAATATAGATTGAGCTGATAAAGGTTTACAGTACTAAAGATCCTGTGGTCATTGACAAAAGAAAATTATCGTATGATGTATTAGAATAATTATGTATATTATAATACAATAAACAATAATGCAATATTGCATTACAATTGAATTATAATAAAGGATGGGGCAGAATGGAGGTGCGTTTTTGAAATGAAAAGAGTTGTTTTTTAACTTAAAAACATTTTAATCACAAAAATAAAAGTTTAAATGTTGCCATTTAACAATGAAAACATGAAATTATGTTCTGAAAATGATGTCAGGCAGATGACGTCCGTTCTCTGCAATACACTGCTGTAGTCGTACCTCAAGTTTCTACATCACCCTCTCACACAAGTCAATGTCAAATGCCCTAACTTGTGCTGTGATGACTTCCTTTAACTCTTGCAGATTTCGAGGTTTATCGACGTAGGCCTTCGCCTTTAGGTATCCCCATAAAAAATAATCAGCAGCTGTGAGGTCAGGGGAACGAGGGGGCCACGGCACATCACCGAAACGGGAGATTACGTGTCCAGGGAAAATGCGACGCACAACTTCCATTGATGCTCTGACTGTATGTACTGTTGCACCGTCCTGTTGGAACCAAACATGTGTTCTGTCAATTCTTCGTCGTCGCAATTCAACGATGTTGGAAATCAAGAAGTTTTCCAACATGAAAACATATTGCTCAGAGGTTACGGTAGCAATTGTCCCTCTTGCATCTTCAAAGGAATAAGGTCCAATCACTCCAAGACGGCTCATAGCGCACTAAGAAGTCACTTTCTCACTGTGAAGTGGGCGTTGATGCAATTCACGAGCATTTTCGGCTGCCCAATATCGGCAGTTCTGTTTGTTAACAGAACCGCACAAATGAAGATGAGCCTCATCAGTCATGATTATTATTGGTTCATTTTCATCAGCAAAAATCATTTGCATTCTTTCAGCGAACTGCCGGCGTTGTGCAAAGTTGTGAAAAAGCTCCTTCATTTAGTTTCTGGACAACCACAAGCTTATAGAGGTAAAAGAAAACATCTTGGTGTAAAATTCTGCGACGTGTTCGATTACTCATTTGGAGTGCTGCAGCCTGTTTTCGAGCAGAGCGCTCTGAACTTGCAATTATTGCTTGTCTCAGCATTTCTACGGAAGCTGGTGTCCTCACACTTCGAGAACGACCTGAGGTTTTGGATTTATTGCCGATGCCGTAGTTCTAAAATTCAGAACCCATCTGTTGATTGTGTCAAGTTTCGGAACCGAACCATGACGACCAATATTGAAGCGTTGTCGAAAGCGCCGCTGCAAGTACTACCGGTTCTAAGAGCGGCCTTCCAGTCTGCCTCACCCTTTATTATAATGCACATATGATCATTATACTAATGAAACTTTTGGTGATCAAATGACTAACATGCATAGTCATTGTTACTTTGGTACATTATATTAATGAATAGTTCATCATATTAACGACGTTGTTAACTATTATTATTAATTAATATCGTGTTTGTTATATTTTTCTGTGTACAGTATATTTGAGTTGAAAAGGTAAAAATTGCAAGTTCATATTTTAGTGACAGCGTAGATAAACCTTTTTTACATTTCACGGGTGATTTGACGTCAGAACGTAGTTGCTTCGTTGCATTTTCCATCATCTCGAAGCGTATTGCATTTCCGTAGAAAGGCTGCATAACGCTCGAGTCTCGAGCGGGCAAGCCGCGTATGCATATAAAACACGTATAAAGTCCTCACCTTATCGCGCTGTAGTACTCGTAATAACGTTTATATAAATATAGGATTAATCCAGTGGCGGCTCGTGGTATTTATATTAGGGTAGGCGATAGCGGCGTATGAAGTTCATTAAACCTTAAAAATAGCGCCGCAGACGAAAATTTTTAAAATTTTCAAGGTCACGCGTTTTCCTGGTACTTCAGAATTTCAATGATTGAATTTCATTTATACAAAAATATAGACTTTCACAAGCATTTTTTGAACTTGATACCTCTTTGTTATTCGTGAGTAATAATAGTTATTGTGGGTATAAATAAATTGGAATAAACGAAATATATTTATTGAGTATAATACCTATATTATGTAAATTGGGTTGGCAATAATACATTATTTCAGGGCGCTTTAGGGTATAGGCCTCCTCCTCCCCTCACAGCCTTCCTTAACCATCGCCATTATTGACTGACAATTACAAAATGGATACCTACTACTTTTTATAATTTAAATTAATGCGCCTATCTTTAATTAATGAAAATTTGTTAATTATATTTTCCGTGAAGTCATCAGATTTCTGAAGTGTGCTAAATAATTCCTTTTCAATTGAAATAAGTGCAAGCGACGATAAACGTTCATTCTTCATAGAGTTCCGACTATGCGTTTTAATACATTTTAAACAATAAATATGTCTTTCAACCGATGTACTTGTTGCTGGAATTGTAGCAATTAAAACAATAAGTTTAAAAACCTCTGGAAATATTTCTCGAAATTCATATTCCACAAAATATTTCAACATTGACTCGATATTTAATGTTTCAAATTGATCATCACAATATATAACCCCTAACTCGTTAATTAATTTCTGTTTTATCAAAAACGTTTTTATTAACAGTATCCAAATTTGAAACTAAATCGGTTGGGAATATTTTACTGTAATCTTTAAATTTTGAAGAATCGGCGAGAGAAAAATATAATATTTGAGACATATCCGCAAATCTAACTTCTATTTGTGTCACAATATTATCAATAACCTCGTAAAACAAGATGCGCAAAGATGTTTTTTCATCAGTGACAGTAGCCTCATATTTAATTCTTTTAGCTAACGGTGCAGAAGTAATTCTGCTTTCCACCTTTTCAAATAATTCATTAAATTTAGACCCATTTCTTAATGATTTAATGTGATCTCTGGCCAAAAATACTTGCTTTTTACAATAACCGATATCTAAAGACTTTTTTTTGAAGTATATCAAATAATGTATCAGTAATGTCAAAAATATTTTTATACACTGCTGTTAAAAATGAAAACTCTAATTCGTTCATAAATTTAAGATACCCTTTTGCACCATTTATTGACTCTGATGCTGATGACTTATCGTTAATTATTTTTTTTAAAACCGTTTTTAAATCCCCCCAATTGGAGTATAAAACGTTAATAATTTTTGAACATGAAGCCCATCTAGTTTCACAATAAGACGGAATGCTTTTCCTTACTACTGAATCGAGTATAAATGTTCGTTTGGCAGACTGATGAAAAAATCCTGGAATTGAAGTTACACTTGCAAAATAAATACGACAATTCTTAATATTTTTTGTTCCATTTTGCAATACCAAATTTAATTTATGTGCGCTACAATGCATAAACAAAGCTGTAGGAGCATCATCTTTAATTTTTTTTTGTAAACCATTTAGTGAACCCACCATTACACTTGCACCGTCATAACACTGTCCAACTAATTTGTTTTTATAGTCAAAGGGACTTAAAACAGATGTAATTAAATTGTACATTGCGTCGGTCGTTCGATCTTCACTTACGTCACAAAAGCCTAAAAACCTCTCTTTAATCTTGCCACATTTATTTACGTATCTGACTGAAATTGCGCACTGTGTCTTTTCGAGGATATCAGTAGTATCGTCTGCTTGCACTGCAAAAAATAATGAGTCTTTTATTTCTTAATGTACGGTCTGCATGAGATATTCAGAAATACAAACTGTTAAATCGTTTTGAATGGTTTTATATAAACCAGAAAAAATGTTTCCTATTGTTTTTAAATGCTCTTGGATTTCTATATCCCGTTTAATTATCAAATTAAATGTTTCACGAAAATTGCCTGCATTAAATGAATTGCTTTTTTCATTATGTCCCCTAAACGATAATTCTTGTCTTGCTAAGTGACAGGTAACATCTATTAAATAGCCTAATAGATGTCGATTTTTTCTAACTTCTTCGTTATATATTTTTAATGACAATGAAGACTGCATATTCAGAGCATATTTGATTGTTGATGAATTAATTTCTAAACGTTTGAAATTTACATAACTAATCATGTACTCTTTTGAAGATTCATGTTTTTTAATAGTAGCGGATAAATTTTTTAAATCTGAAAATCCCTGCAAAACCCATACATTATTTCGCCCTTTTGCAAGTAATAAACATGGCCAACAAAATAAACTTTGTTTAAAATAACTTCCACATAACCACTGATGACTTTCGTACCAGTGGGTTTTAAATGATCGCAAAAAAGTATGTCCCTGTTTTTTATCGTGTTTCAAAACATAAAGTGTCGATGTAGGACGCCCTTTAGTCAGAATTTCCCGACGATCATCGTCTTTTAGTCGAGAAAATGGAGGTTCTAATAATGAACAAATGATGTCATGAATAGGATTATCCATTTTGTTGATGAAATAATCAAATATGGTATTTAAATTAAATATTAAGATTAACAAGTTCAAATAATACTTATCCGTATAATTATAATGTACGTCCTCCTGGAGTAAAGTGCATCACACGATACACGAGCCGCGATCACTATTAATTTACCCTATTATTTTCTTAAAAATCCTAAAACCGTTTAGATCTTCAACTGTACCCACGTAAAAGGTAAAAGTGAAATTTGCAATTAGAATTGCATTTATTTTACTAATTCCACACTTCTACAGTTAATATTAATAAATTATTAATTATATGCACTATTTATTTAACGATAATCGATCGACCCTGCCACACTTGTTACTAGTTGACAAAATCAAAATAGTCAATACCAATTTAATTATGCTGAGCCACCAAATAGAGTAATGTCACGGCTTATTCAATGCGAAGGCGTCTTCGGATCTGCCGAAGAACGCCGATCTACTTCAGGCGCCGATTGCATTCGCCTTCAGAAGACGTCTGAGCTGCGATTATTTTGCCATTACAACAACGCTTTTTGTCGTCTTACCGACATCTGGTTGACGTGTAACTATCGATTTTTAGGCGGTGGGATGGAGAACCGAGCCTGGTCTGATTGTTCTGTTTAGGAATAAAATGATTTAATTCGGTGTGGCACGGCGCCGGCGCCGTGCGGTGGTATATATAAAGGGTGTTTACGGCACCAGCGCCGCCGACGGCGATAGATAATTTAATTAGTATAAAGTAGTTATTATTAATTATATTAAATATTTCTGTATTATCAGGGACGTTAACAGTTCATTGTAATTGCGCTGTTATGAGAAATGACATAAAATTTTAAAGGTAGGCTGCGCCTACCTTGCCTACCCCGACGAGACGCCACTGGATTAATCTGTAAATAGACAAGCAATGACAATTTTTCATTTTTCTTCCTCTCTTATCCTCCCCTTTATTCCTCCCATTTATTTACCTAGGCATTTTCAGTAGTTATCACATGAAATGTGTACAAAATGTTTCCTGAATAGTGAAAAATTATCGATTTAAATATCAGAAAAAAAATTATACCCCGGTCAAAATAGACATTGACCCTTGCATTAATTCACAACAAGCTGAAAATTTACAGGCACGTAAGGGATACCACTCTAATGAAATCCTGAAAAGTCCCCATTGATCCCGTGTGCAAAAAATTTTGTTCAAGGTCAAAGGTCGCAAAATGGGTTTTTTGGATTTTTTGGCCAAACGGTTAGTGTTACGATAAGAATAGCTCAGACTAAAATTGTAGATCAGGTAATTATCTACCAAAACTGTCCTTATATATTTTTTTTTCTAAGAAAAAGCCATTCGAAAGTTAGCTGAAGCTGTATTTTCCATAATATGCATAACTGTCTATGAACTGTCTATGAATAATAATATGCTGTCTCTGAACATTATTGGACGCGTAATATACCTAAGTAAAATTTTAAGTTTGCGTGACTAATACATTTGACATAAATACTACAACATAAATACTACGTATACTATTGATGACGGATATTTATTGCACCGTGTGGTCTGGGATCGAGAAGATACCTTCAGCAACATTTTGGACAAATATGTTCAATACGTACGAAGACATTTTGGTCAAAAAGTAACCATAGTATTCGATGGTTATAACGATTCAACAAAAAGTATTAAAGCTTTCGAACAACGTCGCCGTGTGACAAAATCAGCAACTTGCTCTGATATTCTCTTTGACCAACATATGACAGTTCCAACTAGCCAACAACAATTTTTATCGAATGTTCATAATAAGTCTCGGCTCATTGTAATGCTAAAAGATATATTGAGAATATTTTAGTTAAGCAAGCTGACAATGACGCTGATGTACTTATTGTTGAAACTGCAATCAATCAATTTAATCCAGCAAATATAAATGTTGTTGTTGGTGAAGACATTGATCTGTTGGTATTAATTACTGCTCGAACTTCAAGTGACAAAATTATTTATTTTTCGAAACCTGGCAAGGCTCAACAATCTTCAGAAATTTTTTCAAATGAGAGTTTATCGGCTTTCCCTAAATGTAAACGCCATCTTTTATTTTTACATGCTTTCACTGGCTGTGATACTACATCAGCATTATTCAGGAGGGGAAAAACATCAATTTTGAAATTATTCGAAAAACAGAATTTAGTGAGATGTGCCTAAGTGTTCGAAGATTTAAATTCTACGCTAGGACCTCTAATCGTTCATGAAATTCGCTTTCTTCTTTCAATGTATGGAGCTCCAGCAAAAATCACCTGCATTGATAAGTATCGTTACTTGTCCTTTGCTAAATAATCACGTAATAAAAAATGTGTGCAATTAGCTTGTCTTCCTCCAACCTCAGCATCTGCTCAGCAACATTTCTATCGAGCGTATTACCAGGTTCAAGTGTGGCTTGGCAATGCACTGGATCCAGAAGAATGGGGTTGGAAGCTAATTGACAATGTACTGGGGCCAATCCATACTCTACTTCCGCCTGCACCAGAGAAGCTCCTTAACACCATTTTTTGCAATTACAAGAAGGGCTGTAGTTCAAAATGCAGCTGCAAAAAAGTGGGCTCACCAAAGTCCAGAGAAGAGCAGCGCTAAGGGTCTGTAGTGCATACAGGACCGTATCGGCAGCGGCAACGCTGGTGATAGCCTGTATACCACCCATTAACCTTCTAGCAAGGTAGAGACGGAAGGTGTACGGAGGAGCTGACAGAGGTGCAGCAAGGGAGAGCCTATGGGAACACTGGCAGGAGAGATGGGAGGCGGCGCCCCGAGGAAGATGGACGACGGTGCTAATCCCGAACATAAGGCCATGGTGCGAGAGGGCACATGGTGATGTCGGGTATTATTTAACCCAGGTCCTTACTGGGCGCGGCTGTTTCGCGCATTACCTATTGGATATAGACAAACGTGAGAGCAGAGAGTGCTGGTCCTGTGGAGAGTTCGACGATGACGAGCTGCAAAAGGTGGATAGGAGAAAGGAGAGCTGCGGAGCAAAAGATAGGACATGCTATCACTGAAGATAACATAATCCCAATCATGCTCGAGAGCAGGGAAAGATGGACAGTGGTGGAGCAGATGGTAACGGCCATCATGAAGGAAAAAAGAAGGAGGAAAGGGAAGTGGAGAATGAATGAGTTATCCTGATTGATATGCCAAAAAGGAGTAAAGCGAGAGTGGTTTCTCTTCGGCATTATACTGATAGGATAGCGGGGGGTTTTTTAGTCGATAGGCGTATACGAATCCGACACTACCTGGCCAAACAATAACAGAAGACCAGAGGCCAGGTGTCTTTTGAAGATTTTCCCCTCAAGTAAAAAACCCACATACGAGGGCTACCGTCTCCACCTTATACACCCCATACACGAAGGCTACAACCTTCTCAGTTATTATTCACACTATTCATCTGGCACACAACCACCTATGGTTTTATCTTAGAAATAACTATCTTACATCGCTTGACACTTCTTAAATCTTCAACTTCGTATCGGTCATTAAATAGCACCCTAGATACCCTAAATTGTCCTTTATATTTGGCCAAAAGTTTCTTATATTTAAAACATTCGGGCTTAGGTTTTGGACAGAATTTTGAATAATGTGGGCCCTTGCAATTATACCAACTAATTAAATCGCTCTTAAAACCAGGAGCTTGACTGGGACAACCGAAAGTAGAGGATCGCTCAATACGGTTTTTCTAATTACTACTTGATGGAATATTCTTTTGAGTACTAAGGTACCAGTATAATTCACTAGTAGTTGAAATTCTACATGATCTGACTGCTCGTTGTATGTTTTCATTTTTTATGCCCGATATAACGACGTCGAATAAATACTCCTAGGGTATATCAATTTGTAAAGCTTTTAATTTGCTTAATTTGTCAAAACAATACTCACATAAGTCTTGTCGGCTTGGCTTCATATAACACTGCCTCTCTATATAAGTATCTTGCCATGCATCGTAATCTGTTAGCGACTTTATTTAACAATAGTAACACTATTCCATCTTTAACTTTCTGCTAGCTCATCGATACGATTTACCCGTTTTTCAACACCTTGTTCACTTTGTCGAGGATCAAACGGAGGTATTACACTTTCATCACATAATGAAGTACCAGTACCTTCCTGTACTTTACAAACATATTTTTCTCATTTCTCTAAACGCTTCAATTTGCGCCGTACACTTTCCTCGTCCGAGGATTTCGAACTTGACAAAGCACTGCGTCGTCTTTTTGTTCTATCACTACCCTTTCTTTTTGATTCGGACCTGTTCTTAGAGCGTCCTATTTTGTCACTAATTTACAAAATATGTCTTTCAACACTTAACAAAATAAACTCAATATTATGTAGCATATAACTGCAAATAGTAACACAACAATAATACAGGGTCCGCTAGGGATGTATGGTGTTTTTGAGACGACTTTGATGCGCGCCTGCGTGGAGCGAATATTTTCAGGATGGTTAATATCTACTAGTTGTGGGATGCCATTGCAGTAGCCATGGAGCCGTGGTCTGTGGCACATCGTGTGTTTATTTACAACACTTTCATTGAAAATTCTGTGGTGCTCACGCAGCCATGATTTCGAAACCACTTTAATATTGGTCGGCATAGTCGCGTTCTAAAACGGGATACCATTATGAAGTGGGTGTACAGATTTCAAACAACAGGATCCTTGAGACCTGGGACTGCACGAGGAGGAGATCGAACTGTACGAACCCCGGAGAACATTCAAAGGGTACGACAAGTGGTGCAGAACAGCCCTCGTCGTTCAGCAATACGTTACAATCGCAGCTGACTTATGTATTCTTCAATGGCGATACACGACTGTATAAAAATAATAAATTTTAAAATTCGTTCAAGAATAAGCTTACGTCATTCTTTTCAAAAGCTCCATACCTCCCTGACGGACCCTGTATAATACAATAATGAATATTAATGAATACTCGAATAAAAAGAAAACGGAAAAAGAAATGTGCACATAAAAGAAATATCTCGGCCTCGGTTTTTGACTCGTATGGAAATCGGTGCTAATAATTAAAGTTTATCACTAGGTATTTTTCTGCGGTGTACTACAAAGTTTTCAGCAGTAAAGCCTCGAAGTCTATTACTTAACAGTAGTTTCACACAATTCAAAAATTATTTCAACGTCTACTGTCACTAAATGTGTGCCCTTTAGGAAATGAGCACATGTGTTGAAAATGGCTGTACCCAAAATTTTTCGTAAACAGATCTTGCATGACAGTAATGACTTCACATGTGTTGTGGTTGTTTACTTCTTGTTAATAGCATCTAATACGAATGGCCTGTCTAGTAAGCCATTTGTTTCTAGTTTCTTTACTGCAGTAATTAAACATGGAATAGTTATTATTCATATAACTTATATAATCCCGTATGCGTTGTAGTTGCAGTAAGTGTTGCACTGTGGATATGGCATTGTTTTCGTTGGAATCAAACCTGAATAACACGTTTTTGTTCCTCAAAATGCTTATCATAGTAAGCTGCAGCTTCTAACCGAGTACCCCATCTTGTGACAACTGGTTTAGGGGGTAAAGGTATGTCTGGCAGAACTTCTCTAAACTTCTCTCCGACTAGGCACTTTTACAAAAAAAAAATCATATTCGCTATTACCTCGTTAACTAAATGGAGACTGTATCTTACTGGAAAAGTTTCAATTAACATATCTCTTAGTTTTCGCATATATACAGTATGTATACGGCGTTCATTAGCATTACTAATACTTTTTGAGAACTATCTTGATCTGGCCATACAAAGTGAAATAGATTCAGTCACAAGATTTACAATCGTTTTGTGGTTGGTTATGTCTAATATCTTAGAAACCACTAATACGCTGGCACTTGTAGTGTTAGTTAGGTATTAACGCACCAATTAAAAAAAATATCACTGAACTTCCTCATGCGTTAGTTGCTTCATCTATGATGAAGTACACAAAATTTTCCCCAACGTGATTGCGAATGTTTTGCAATACGTCCTCGTACTCGTATATTTGTTCAACATATCTGTTTCTTAGTGTAGTTAGATTAAGGAGTTTTCGGTCCATATATTTTTCTGGAAACTGGCGTGTGGGGTTGTTTAGTTTATATAACAAAATGTCACTTACCAAAAAGGCTATAGTGAGGTCATAGAAGAATATAGTGTTATCGATATCGTGACCGCTAGAATCATGGCTTTTCTCATGTCTTATTACATTAGTTGTTTTGGGAGGATTAATAATTTGTTCATACATATTACAAAGTAGATAATTTTCTCTAATACAGATGTCCGAAAGCAACTCCAAATCACTATCAATCCAGGTTTATAGTTCTTCTGATCTGAACTTTTTGTCTCGTGGCATGTGAATTTTCACGTACAATAAAAAGCATAGAAACTCAAACTTGCAAGGTGATCCGCAAGTCCGCTTAAACAATGAAAACAGCGATGAGATGAATACAAACCCGTAACAGACCTCTGTGTAACATATAGTGACGATGTCGTTGCTATATAAACGAATATCGGCAGCATATCAATTGTCGTCTCTGTTATGGCTCGCCGGAGTAGATACTTTATACATAACTTCCTTGTCATACTAAGAGAATATGCAATGTTTCCGAATAATTCATTACCAGAGAAACCACTTTTTACAAGTTGTAGTGCAGACAATTTTGGGTAGGAAATGATTTGTTTTAAAATTCATGGAGAGATGGGCGGTGAGTTTAAACTGAGTTTTCGAGACGATGGAAGCCCGCATTTGACTGCCATCAGGAAAAGACGGTGTAAAGTAGTTCCTTTGCTCTACCTTTGTAACTATTACTGTCATAAAAATATTATAAATACAAAACAACTTTAAACAAAGAGCTCTATAACCCTCTACAGTGTTTATCAGTAGCTTTTTTTACATAGCTTTAATAGCAGATGATATCAGCCAAAAATAATATTAATGGTTATTAATCTTGGTGAAAAATAATATTAATACTTTTGTTTTTATACGATTTAGCCAAATTTTTCCCTGGTATTTCCGATAGACTCAGGCACCAATCTTCTTCATATTTATTTTTGATGTTTTTTTTTTATATAGGCCAGGGATACGCTCAGAGAAATCTCATCAGACTGAGTAAAAGTGAAGGACGTTCGTCTTCAATATCCTTTTTGGTCTAATAATTTAGAAATTTCAACCACATTCTCGCATGTTTCCTAGCACTATTGTGGGCAAATAACTGAGCACTATTTGCCATTTATAAAAGACAAACAAAAATAATTCACCCCTGGATATCCCATACCCAGTTCACCTCTTGAGGGTTAAGAATATTTGCCATTTTTTACAGTTTATTGTTTCGCCATATCTTTCTGTTAATTAAATAAATCTCTTAAAAAATAAATATTCAATATCGTGAACATCTTGTATACCTACTTGAAAGACTCCGTCTTTCAAGTCGTTTCACTTCAACACTTCATTTGTCCGTTGTACGAAAATTGAAATTTGTTAAAGCCTAATATATTTGGTTGCGTATAGGTTAACCAAAGATGTTATATTTAAATATTTCTTCATCAAAACTTCGGAACCAAATTTGCATAATAACAGAATTAATCCTGATACGTAGTCTCGAACATCCTGTGCCCTTTCGAGCCTGTTTTCATGGAATGCTAATCTTGCTAAAATTTACGACTCACTCGTTCCGATCTGACTAATTGGGGTGTTTGGGCACGTGCGATGGTCGGAGCTTCCACAATACCTCACTTGAAGAGTTCTCCGAATCCTCGTAGAAATCGTAATAAATTTTCATAGTCGACTTATTGATTAGTAATAACTATCTTACTCTTTTTACATCTTACTCGGCGTTATCATATTACTCGATTTAGGACTCATTTGTGCACTCGACATTTTCATTAACATTTTCACTTTCATAAACTTTTAGACTAAATATAAGAAGAGAACACCCACGATTTTTCGTTGATTAATGCATGCCCATATGCTCGGATATATGGAAAATAACAAATCATAAAAGGAAATATTGATGTATCCAAGTTTAACTCTTTGAAGCACAGATATTTTCACATTTTTATGGCCTCCAATGCACAGAATAAATTGTCACAAAAAATGATCAGTTCTTTGAGATTTTATATGTAAGTGTCAATATAAACTGTATAATATACATGATATAGGGTTTCTTTTGTTTATAACAAAAAAGAAGACATTTGAAAGGGGATCGTTAACACTAACCACCATGCCATCCATGCATTCACGTAGGTATTCAACGGTGGTTTATGTTAATAACCACCTTCTTTTAAAGTTATGAGTATATTTATTTTTAAAATTTAGAGTGATACATACTAAAGCAATTATTGTCTTTTTTGAGACATAGGGCCACTTGACAGATGGAACACTTCCAGACAGACCTGACCGGCACCTGTTTGGTATAACAGTAAGCACACCTTCTTGATATGGTTCTTTCAGGCTGGTGACTGCAACTATTTAGTCGGATCGCTTCACTTGTTTTTGGTTTATGTTTCTTTATTTGGACAGTTATTTTTGGCGTTTTATTATTTACTTGTGTTAGTAATTGTTTTGCCATAAGAGACTCATACAGCTGTCTCCTGAACTGTTTGTTCGTTATAGTGTTTTCTACTGTATCTCTATAAATTATAAAGGAATTTGTTACAGATGCGTTTAAAAAATGAAAGAAAAGTCGAAGATAGCATTTTCGACTCTTTCTATCCAACGCATAATCATTTTTTAGAAGGTCAAAGTTATCAACAAAATTCATGTTTTTGTTATAATCTTCTAAAACTTTTGGTGCAGAAATATCTTGTACACTTCCATCCTTTTCTTTCCGTTTTACAATAATTGTCTCTTCTGGACTGTAATAATTTGATAAAAAATTTACTCCTTTCCTGTCCTTCCATCGAAAGTAAGTCACTCCATCGTTACTCTGCTTCCAGTCATATTCCCCCCTTTTCAATTGTTTTTCATCAGTAAGGGTTGGCAAATTTTTTCGGCTCGGGCATACTGTGCCACTTGCAAAAATCCTAGATAGCTATTGAAAAAATTGTCAAGAAACAGAATATAATTTTTTTCCGTAAAATCTTGACACAAGTCAATAACAACTCTTGAAGATAGGCCTTTATCATCGCAGATTCTTTCTTTGCCAACATAAACTTGAAATCTTGCATTATAGCCACGTTCATCACGCAGCATCCATATCTAGAAACCCCTTTTTACTGGCTTATCTCTCATATATTGCTTTAAAGAACTACGGCCTTTGAATTTTACCATATCTTCATCTATCACCAGTTTCTAGTGTGGATTGTAACATTCTTTGAAAGCCCTTTCTAAGTAAGTTAGTAAATGTCTTATCCTATATAAACGATCATAGCTAGGATTATTTATTTGGGGCATGACGGATTTATCGTTAAAATGTATGTGTGATAGCAACCAACCAAAGCGATTAAGGGTCATCAAGGGTGATATATAATAATCATGAAAGTCGGGGGACGAAGACCAGTAGTCGCGATAACTCGGCAACCTCTTCATTGCCATATATAAGTTCATTCCTAGAAATAGTCTGATTTCATCAGAATCTGTAGGGTCGTACCGTTTATTTTCTTGAGTTGCGTAGAGGTTTGAATGAAATGCGATATGGTCCACCAGTTCATCAGAAAAAAACAGCTTGAAAATTGATATTGGGCTTTTGTCTTCTAATAAAGTGACTTTTTCTGTAGGACCAACAGCTTCTGTGAAATCAGGTACGTTGAATATGCCAATCGTGTTTTTTGTCCAAATTGGAGTGGCAGCGAAAATACTTAAATTGGGTAATGGGAATACATCTGGAAGACACATTTCACTATCACTTTCATCAGAAGATGAAGCGGAAAAATACAAAGTAGTTTTCGCTTTTGTATTTTCACTAGGATCGAATGTTGGATCCGCATCAGAGTCATCCAAATCTTCATATTGTAGTTCATCATCTGAAGAAGAAAGGTTGTTAGCTAAATCTTCAAGTTCTTTCTGTGTTAGCCTTCGTGTATTATATGTTTTACGATTATCCATTTTAAATGTACCTATGTAAACAGAATTATTCCTTAGATGCTTAGATGCATAATGATTTTATATGCTTATAAAACCACTTTTTTCTTTAAAAACACGGTTTACTACTTACCTATAGCCTATAGCACAAAATCAGTCCATAGAATTTTTTTTTTACTCTACTCACGTCACAACCCGCAAATAGACACTATTCTGTAATGAAAGTTTATAAAATATAACAATAAAAACAATAATACTGATTTCTTAAACTTATTATACGTGCAAAAACAGTATGGTATAATCTGCTGTCAAAGACTGATCATAGAATGGCAATTATGTCAACAAAACTTTTATTTCAACATACGGCGCCATCTATCCGCATATAGACGAAGTATTTATTGTGGTTTAACGCGCCAACGACGGCGCATATGGGAAGAATAAATTTATGAAGAGGTGGTCAATGTTATCGACTACCGTGCTTTGGAACAATATAATTTGGTGGTAAAAAATGCCGACCACCGAGCTTCAAAGAGTTAAGTTTCGTGGTGAAAGTTTAAAGTTTATAAAAATTAGAATGTGTGGTGCATAAATCCATCCTCCAATTTCATATCCTATTTTTGATATTTCCTCCAACTAAAACATAAAAATGGTATGCATTATAAAACAACAGATCAAAACATAATTACAAACAAGAGATCAATAGAGAAATGCTACTTCCTTTGGAATTATACAAAGTTGCTTTAAAGACGTTATGCAGTATTATCGATCTATGAAAAATTTATCAGTTTAACACTTTTTAATCGAAGTTCACGTCAGCAAGTAAAATTAGCTTTCGAGAAATATTAAAGGCGATCTGAAAGTAAAGCTTTTCGTCGAAAAAATTAAAAACAGTTCGTAAGCATCAAGCACAAATCAATTAAAAACATAAAAAAGTAATATATGAAACAAGAGTAATTAATTATATAATATTATTAAGAATATCTTCTTCTTTATATTTGCTAAGAATTACGTCAACAATTTGGAGTATACAGTATGCGCCGATATGCAATATACAGTAAAGTTGTCGCCCCCCCTCCCCCTAACTTTGGAACTGATAGGCCTAAAAGAACAAATAAACATAAAATTACGTTTAAATTACAATAGTATACAAGTAACGTATCATTTTGAACCTGCTTCAAATATCTATTCAGACGTTTTTATTTGGATTTTCGAAAAAATCGATTTAATATCAGCATACCATCAAACATTTTAGGTAGGGCTTCCTTGTAAGGTCTAAGCGTTAAGTTTTCCCTGACAGAAGTCACGTAAAAAGTCACTTAGATGTCTTTACATATCCGAATTTTATCTTGTGTTGACATTAGAGAAAGAGGTTAATGGCAGTGGCGTAGCTAGGTAACCTAGAGCCCTGGGGCAAATAAAAAAATGGGGCCCACTGCTATCAAAACTGGTAAGGTTTTTTGAAGTAAAATCATTAAATATACAAATACTTTAAAAATGCTAAGCAACTTTATCATCAGCTCTTTTTCGTGCATGGGCAGGTAATAAAACTATTAAACACTAACAACATAAATTACAATTATTTTAATACTTGGTGTAGGTATTGGGCAATAAAACGAAATAGAAAAGATTCAAGGGTTTATTATATATTTATTTATTTATTTATTCGTAGATACGTTGCACCAGCTTACAGTTATTTAACCTATCGCCGGTGCAAGCTATTTACAAAAATTATAAAACTTAGACAGTATGTTTTCTTAATTAATTAACAAAAATAGACTAAAGTATAAACTAAACAAAAACAAAATCATATAATGGCTACTTCTAATTATTATAAAGGTCAATTAATTAAAATTAATAATATATATTATAAAGGTCAGACCTACCAACAGACTAAATAACGATTATAATTATTACAATCTTTTCCTAGCTTTAGTTTTCGCAAAAGTATCAATTACTTCGGTTAAATCCAGACTTGATGCGGTTTTGTTTTCAATTGCTATTAGCGATAAATGTCGGAGTCGAGTTTGGCCCATACTATTTCTTAAATAATTTTTTATTATTTTTAATTTGCTGAATGACCTTTCAGCTACTGCAGAAGTGACAGGAATTGTAAAGAATAATAACATTGCTGTAAATACTTCCCTTAGATCGCATTCTAGCACTCCATATTTACTCATTATTTCCTTACATAATTGGTGAACTTGTCCATGCTTGAGTTAATTGAGGTACAAGTAGGTGGTAAATATTAACAAATTGAAGTGAAAAGCTAGGGCCTATTATATCGGAATATTTTCTTTGGAAATTGTCACACTTTTGTAATAAAGTTGCTTCATCAACATGTAATAAAAATGTTGGTGTTAGAAATTCGAATGTTTGACAAACTGCACTCATGCCAGTAAAACGGGTATTTAATTGAGCTATTAATGTATCAAGTACCTTATTGAAAATCACAATTTTAAATATTTCTTCTCGGTTTGAAAATCGGTGATCAGCAGTTAATTCATCAAAATGTTTTTTTTACTTTCCTTTGCCTTTTTTCTTGAAAATGGGTTTCTATACCATATTTTCTTGCAGTTTCACAGGCTTTGCACTTGAATAATTCGAAATCATTTCTATAAATTTCCAACTTTGCTTTGGTCTCTGCTAAAGCTTTACTTGCCTCGTCCAAATTTATGTCGGATTTTTGTAAAATTTTGGATGCATAATTGATGTCATTCAATACAATATGCATGAATTCACAAAGCAACACAAACTCGAAATTTAGCATTTTTGTTTTAATACTCTCTGCTTCATTACGCTCATCTTTATTAGGACTCTTTAGAACCATTTCTGATAATGCTTTGATAATATCAAAAAAACGAAGTTTTATTGCAGATATCGTATTGACTCTACTGGACCATCTAGTGGGATTTAGTTTTTTTAGAGTGGTGTCTGATTCGCCTGTGAATTTTGATAGTATATCCCAACGCTTGATACTGTTTCCGAAAAAGTTATACAAATCTTGCAACGTTGCGAAAAAATTCTGTATTTCCACACAACTGCTAATGGCATCATTTATCACCAAATTTAAATTATGAGTGGCACAATGTACATACTCCGCGTTAGGCTGGATATCCTTAATACGTTTTTGTACACCATTATACACACCACTCATCACATTGGCTCCATCATAACCTTGTCCCACACATTTTTTTAAATCAATATTTTTGTCTTTAAATAATGTAGTTACTTGATTGACTAAATCTGCTGCGCCGTGTTTGATGGCTGCATAAAAGCCTAGAAACACTTCTTTTATTTCTATATCAATTGGCTGCCTATTTTCCGATCTGGTTATTACTGCATACCTCACAACAATGCTTAGCTGATCTACCTTCGATGTGTCCTGTGTCGTATCCATTATGATGGCGAAAAACGGTGACGCCCTAATTTGTTCTAGTAGATGGATTTCGAGTTTGGTCCCCAAGCACTCAATCATTTCATTCTGAATTGTTGCACTCAGATATCTTGTAGATCCTAAAAACATAAAAAACACAATTTTAAAAAGCCCTGATATTAAACAGTTAATAATTATGAATAATATTAAAACAAAATAAAATTATTATTATTACCTTTGGGCATATCCAAAACTTGCCGCAAAATGTGATCATATCGGGCGACAAGCTCTACAAAGGACAAAAAATTTCCATGGTATCCTTCCTGACTTAAGTCTTCTCGATGTCCTCTCAAAGCCAAAGAACTCTTTGCTAGGGTAAGTATGATATCAAATAACCTTTGAAGAACCATTTTCCAAAAGGATGTTTCTTTGCGAATTTCATTTTCAAGTTCCTTGTCGATAGTATCATTTTTTTTCCAAAATTCATACACAGCCCATGCTTCCGTATGGTCACTCGAATAACTGTGTTGTTTAATTCTTTCTGATAAATGTTTCCAATCACGAATTCCCGTACACCAGACATTATTCCTCTGTGAAGCAAATAACCAGCAGGGTTGACAATAGGCAGCGTCTAGTATTTTGGAATAGCACAACCAAAAACGATTAACTGGTCCATATTTTGAACTTGAAACGTAGTATGATTTTGAAAAACACCTATTGTTCTGGTTAATATCAGTTGGAAAAGGTCCTAATGGCTGTAAAGGTCCCATATCAAGAATTTGACGTCTTTCATTATCATTTAGTATTTTGTTCGTGAAGTTTCCCAAGTCATAAAGCGATTTATCGAACACATTTTCGAAAAATGTAGAGGTCTGTGGTTTCTCCAAATCATCCGTTCTTATGTTCATAGGTGCCGTACAAACATCATCCACGTTCACATGATCGGCGGCGGAAGTATCTTCAACTGCAATAATTGTTGAATCTTCTTCAGTAGGATTCTCAACCAACACTGCAGTTACCCCATTATTTGAGTCACTATCAATAGAAATATTTTGTCCAGAAGTACTTGCAGAAGGCTGACTAAAGAACTTGTCAATTTTGGGCAATTTTTGTTTACTTTCTTCTCTTTCTTGGCGTTTTTGCGTTTAAATGCACCACTGGGTTTCTTTTTTTTGTCCATAATATTAGTTTTCTAATTTATTTATGCAATATTTATGTAAGATTGTACTCAAGTAGGTACTCACTGTTCACTGACAACGTTACAAGTAAAAGGAAAGAGAAACGTAATGATACGATACAAGACGTCGTTGGGGAATCCCCGGCAAACATTTTATCGCCGCCAGTGTTACCACATTTGACGGTTTAAAAAATGACAAAAAAACATCACGTAATTAATGGACGGCCCCCTACCTACCGCATGTGACTTGTATTTTTCACGGTATTTTGCGTTATATAGTGAGTAGCCGAAATCTATAGATTTCTTTACGTAACTATGTATACGTACTATAATCAAATAAAATTGAACTTTTGTATGGACCAGTACAAAAAATTTATTGACATACGCTTACTTACTCCTGATACATTAACTTTTTAACCATTCTCGAAAAAAAATCTTGACTCGAAGTTCACAATCGCGAATCACAAAAACGCACATCGATAAATAATAATATGCAGATATTGATATCCGACAAATTGATGAAAACATTAATAACACTGTCAACCCACACAAATAATTCAGGGGAATTCCCTTTTTATAACTTTGGAATTTCTCACAACTGAGTTGCCATGATTAAACTCGAGTTGCCACCTCCTGTCATATTTATTTTGAAAATGGGAGAAATTTTCAAAAGTTGAGTTCGATTGAGATTTTCTGGTAAGGATTCGAGGGCCCCCTGAGCTTGAGGGCCCCGGGGCACTGCCCCGCCTAGCCCCTTGGTAGCTACGCCGCTGGTTAATGGAAACAATCAATTTAATTGACAAATAAAAGAGTAGTGTCTCATATCTTTAAGTAATTTTTAAGTATCTTTAAGTTTTCAAATAAATGCCCAAAACGTGCATCACCCTCTTGCTGCCAGTGCAATATTCTATTATAAAACTCTCACCCGTTTTAGTGTTTCTGTGGAAATTAATATATATATATTGTTCAATAATTACATGCTTCAAAATCGCGGGCTACGTCGCGTCTACGTTAAAGCAGGTCCATAAAAATAAATGTAAAGGCGTTAGATCTGGAGACAGAGCCGGCCACTCTATTATACCCGAACTTCCAAATTCACCTATTAGGGCACTGTTCATTGAAATAACCTCTTACTGCGCCATAATGGTGTGAAGGAGAACTATTTCCAGATCTCAAATTTCATCAGGATTTCTCTAGAATTTCCTAAATTTGCAGCTCGATAGCATTCTGCCAAACGTCCAAACACACCTATCCCATTAAATTTCGATTTAAAAACACGGGTCTAGCTATGCGATTACCCAAGATTCCTTCCCACGCGTTGATTTTTTCTGGAAATTGTATATGACTCACGAAAAATGAGAATTCAAGTCATGCCTTACATTCAGAATATTCGTTACAATTTTTGAAAAACATGGATTCATCGGTAAAACAAATTGTTTTGGAATATACAGGTTCGGGAACTATTTTTTTTCCGATTTTTTCTCAAATGTGAGAGTGCATGATCGATCGTCTGTGCGCTGATGAACCATTTATAACTGGTAGGTGTGACATTTTTATTTGCTCAAAATCCTTCGCATATTTTTTGGGGATACTCCACAAACCGTGCAGCTGTTTGAGATATATATTAAGTATGTGAAAATCACGACTGCTTCAGCCACAGTATTTATTTGTCATATTTCTACAATGTCTGGATATCTATTTATTTTTTCATCCTGAATATGACAGGTTCCCTGAGCCTTCTGCAGTATCTATCGTAGGTATGCTCAGCGATGTGTCGTAAGAGGCGGGGTGATCGGAATATCTCATTGAGAATTCTTTAAGATGCATGTAGATATCTTCCCGTCTCACTAATAATTAAAAACGCATTAACTTTTTCCTCTAAAGTATGTGCCACGTTACATCACAGTTTTGATGAAAATTTAGAACTACGTACATCTTCTCAAGAATACGAACAAGTCTCAAAACTAATATCGGGCCACCCACGAGGTGCACAGCAAATAACCTGGTCTTTATTCAATCACATTGATGCCTTTTCAGAGTGAATATCGAGTATGCGTGAATGTATTGGGTTCTCCAAAAAGTTCGTTCGGTTTTCCGAGTTAACCACTTACGTCATGGCCTATGATGTCATGCGCACAGCTGCAGCCTTCCTCCCTATTTAACCCTGATATTTAACTGTTGTTTACTGCCGTTGTACTCGTGAGCTTGTTTTATTATTGTTGTATGTGAGCTTAATTGAAAATGAGTGAAGCCGAGCATTTTAGACACGTGATGCTTTTTTATTTTAAAAAAGGCAAAAGATCCGTTGAAACTTGCCGCAAATTGTGTTCTGTGTATGACAAAAATGTTATTCAAGATCGAACGTGTCAAAAGTGGTTCAAGAGATTTCAATCTGGCGATTTTTCCCTCACGGACGCCCCAAAGTCAAGTTGACCTAAAGAAGTCATTCCCGAGCATTTACGAGCCTTAGTTGAAGCAAATTCTCAACAATCCATACGTGAGCTTGCAAAAAAAATCGGAATGTCAAAATCTAGTTAGTACACATAATCGCCTTAAACAACTTGGGTTTGTCAGTAGACTCGATGTTTGGGTTCCTCACAAACTCAGCGAATCCAGTTTAATGGATCGCATCAACATCTGCGCTATGTTAAGGATTCGTCAACGTAGCGATGCCTTTTTGAGAAATAGGGTTACTGGAGATGAAAAGTGGATCATTTACGACAACGTCAGTCGAAGATCATGGTGAGAGTCTGGGGAACCTTCTCAATCCATACCAAAGGCAGGGCTTCACCCCAGGAAAGTTTTGTTGTCATTCATTTCTCTTGTTCTTTTGTTGTGAATCATTTCTTTTAAGTTACTCCCGAGGAAAGAAACAATAAATTCGGACGTTGACTGCGAACAACTACAAGAATTGAGCTAAACCATGCAGGGAAAGCACCCAGAACTTGTAAATCGCAAGAAGGTTGTCTTGTATCACGACGACGCTCGACCTGACACTTCTCTGCAGACCCGTGGGAAATTATTGGAATTACAGTGGGATGTTTTACCCTATCCACCGTATTCTCCAGACCTCGCGCCCTCGAATTTTCACCTATTCCGCTCCATGGATAACAGTTTAAGAAACTTAACATTTGCCAATGACGAGGAAGTCAGAAATCATTTAAAAACTACAAGCAAAGTTTTTATGAAATTGGTATTATGAAGCTTATTGAGAGATGGGAGAAAGTTAATGAAGATGGAGGAACGTACATTATTGATTAAAATAGTTTGTAGTAACTATAATGTTAGTAATAAATACTTATGAAAAAACCGAACGAACTTTCTGGACAACCCGATACAAGAAATGTACATAGAGTTCGATCTGGCCACGCGTAAAGTGCATAATTTTCCCTCCGAGTGTTACCTCACTCTTTCTTCTACGCACAGAGAATCTCACACCTTTGCCTATTCTTGACAAGCTGTAATTACAGTATATTTTTTGTACATTTTTCTTTCCAATCTAGCTTTGCTACTGGAAAACTACCAGTGAATTGTTTATTTGTATAACAACTTACATCAACATTTATTAATGTAATGAATTTTGTATTTTAATGCATTTACATGAAAGTGATGAACACAAAGCGACCATAATGAAATATTCTGAAATTAATAAAACCTGTGGGTCCCGTTACTCCACTTTTATCAAATTCCGATGTCTGCTCTTCGAATTAAATTTATAGTCTCACAATCGAAAGAATCCACCGTCTTACCTGGTTATTCATTGCCGTCTGATAGGGATTCGTCTCCCTACTATTTTCTTTTATAAAAATTCTTTTCTTTAAACGTCCGCCGAACCGAGAGAGCCTTTCCAATTCTTGCACGTAGCTACAAAAATTAATTATTTAGCTGAAAGCCGTGTTTCACCCTTTATTGATTAAAAATTTATTGGTCCGACTGGAGTTTCATTACGGGTCGACTTGAGTCCGTAACGCTATTTCTTCTATAATTAAATCTACTTTTTTGCGGCATCCCCGATCGGCCGTCAGCTCTTCATTGGTTTTCGTTTAATTTTTGCTTAATTAAAACACATTCGATCTCGAGCCTTGAAGTCTCTTACTTATTGTGCTAATCGTTTTAATCGGTTGGTTAAATTCTAATCTAAGTTCTTAACTTTACCGAAGTATGATGAGTATTTCTCGAAAGGACATAAATCTTCAGGATAAAACGGGGGCATAAAATTGTAGAATCAAAATGATTTAGCCAAATGTTTATCAGAGTAGCAACATGAATCAAACAAATGTTATTAAATGGGTGATTTTATAATTAGTACAGTATTACAAGTAGAAGCGGGGCTGGGTTAATTAAAAAAAAATATTTTAAACAAAATTTTCAATGCATATATGCATTGCACTAGATCAGAACAAAGACACAAATGAGTTGACAATGCGTCCAGTCGTCATCGGTGTCAATAATTGCTTGACATCTCCGAGGCATGCTTTCGACCAAATTGACTGCGTACTCTAGCGGCAAGGACCCCCAAATCCGACGAATCTCGAAAATCTAATTTGTAAATTATATTCTCGAATTGGATTCATTATAAAATCTAAATCTTATTTGTCAATATTAAATAACAATCTATTTCTAAAAATTATTCTAACGATAAACAGAAATAGTGTGGAAATGTATTTTAAATAGTAGGATAGCAACGCATCTCAAACAATGCCGAAAATTTCCAGTAACATGGGACTATTTGCTTATATGAGCGGTTTAATGTGGGCGTTTCCTTATTTAAAATATGATGGATCTAAAATAAAGTTCGATTTGTAGGTATTTAAAGGTTATTTTCCTAGGAATTAGGAATTTTTTTATATACATACCATTTACAGCACAAATTTAGTTGTTATGCTATGTTCATGTATTTATCTCTATTTACTAAACGGCTGTTTTCGTGTGTGTGTCACGAAATTTTTAGGTCGATGTACTAGATGCTTTTCGTTCGAATTTCGGCATTTTGATAAAATCAATATAGTGAATCGACCCTTGCAAACAACGTGGCAACTCTTGTTTTTTGATCCGAAGCCTCTAGAGGCATGCTTCGGAAGTACCTTCGATATGAACGAAAGAGCGGCGCAATATTATTGCGATTTGCTTACTCGTTATCTATCATATATTATGGTACGAGCAGTACTAGTAGTTTCCAATTTTCTTAAGAATTCGCTGAAATTTTTATATTTATTAAACGAACAGTTATTAAATACTTTTGTAAAGTTTGGAAACTTTCATCTACACCGTTTTCTGAATAATTAAACCTAAAGTTGACCTTGTTAACATGGGAAGTATATGGACCTCGCAATAAAGTGACAGTTATTCCATTATATCTCAGAAAATGTTCCTTAGATGTTCATGCAAGACCAATATTTTATTTATGAACTGGCCAAAAATATGTGAATCCAAAATGAGTTTGATCGACTACATAGCTTTCGCGTAATCATAACAAAAAGTTACGACACGTACTCTTGCACCGTCATAACGTTACAAGGAATATTACATGGCATGGAATTACATCGCATTGCCCAAATGGATTGTAAACCAAAGTCGATGATTCGAGTTGCAAGTCTACTTTTTTCGCGGTTAGATTTGAAGCTTTTTCGCATGATTCATTGCTTTCCCCGCTTTCAGACGTCGTTTAACATCTCTTTCCTGCCTCCAACCTCCTTTATGGTTTATTTTTGACATGTTCAATACAATATTGAAGACCAACACGATCGAAAAAGGCGCATGATTAAACAACATTACGATATCGTGATACAATAGACACCGAGTTCTGCGCAAGCAGCGTTGCCACGCTGTAAACACAGGTGTGACGTGAAGAAGATAGATACAATCACAGCCAAAAATATGTAGTATATCGCAGTGCAGCAACCTATGTAAAAGTCAGCAGATAACGGCCAAACTTCTGTAATCGAAATACATGCTAGTACTACCTTAAATAAAGAATTTCGTCACTTTTGGAATAAATATAATATAACGCGGAAGGTACATCTCATTTACCGTCCATGTGTGAGATATTTAAAAATAATATTCATCCTAAATACACAATACAAAAACTGTGGTTAAATAATAGAAAACGTGGACGAAGTAACGAATTCTAAAGAAAAATCTGTGGCCAACGTCATCTGGGTATTCACTGGTCAGTGAAAGATTAAAAAATGTACTTGAGATACAATTGAATGTTTGGTATCAATTATGTTACATAAAATTCAATACAACTGCAACTGAACTGGGAAAGGAACCTCTAGATATCAATATGGCAAATCTTGAAGTGTCAATTTAGTGCAAATAGTGAAAAAATTGAAGTGAATTGAAGTGTGTAAGTTCACCATTTCTCAGTTCCAGGTTCATTTGATTATAAAAACCACTTTTTGGTGTTCTTGCAAAATAATCTTTAGTCCACACAATTCTATTCACTTGCTTTCTGTTTTATTTTTCTTTCTTCTTTTACAATAATAAATGAACTACTACTAAACTGCTGCCGCTATCCCGACTGCCATGTTGTGAAGAATATGAAGTGTATATTTATATTGTTTGTTCTCACATAAAGATAAATCTCAAGTGTAAACAGACGCCAAAGTTTATGACAAAGAGACTTGCCAGAGCTCTCTGACATTGTTCCTGCCAGAGAAAAAAGTACCAGATTTCTGTCTACTTGTAAACGCCGATGACAGACCTCTAGCAGCTTTGATGTCAGAGATCTGGCAAAACAACTCTAGCGTGTAGAAAGGCCTTAAATAAGCTGCACCAGAGTAAGTTTCACAGTCTTTACAAACTAGATGAAAAACCTTGACAGCTCTGCCAGCAGAGCACTGGCATCACCTCTGTCACTACTCTGTCATGCGTTTACACGTGTCTGATGATAGAACTCTGACAAAAAAATCTAGCGTGTACCAAGGCATTTAAATTTAAGTTAGTTGCCCTGGAATATAGATCTTATATAGGACTACAATTGTACCAAAGCTCTAATCTTGATTTAATAAAATTACAAAAATATCCGGGTGTCTTCATTTTAAATGAGACACCCGTACATCACTTTCAGAAACGACATTAAGGGCATTTCATATGCCTCCGAAGTCTACAGATATTTAGCGAAGCCAATTCCAAATTGCTTATATACGGCACCGCCACTGATCCGAGTGGACAATCATATTTGTGGCTAATATTAATTTGTGACGTCTATTACTCATATTGAATTTTATTTCTAATTACCAACACTGCATATTTTTTTGTTCCGTAAAGAAACTGGCAAGTATCAAAGTGATAAAGCTCGCCTGGCATTAGTATTTTAACTATGGCAGGCGCTACAAACTTTGATAATTATTAGACCTAACATAGTTTAAACGAATTCCTTTGGGGAAAGTGTGGCTTACCTAGGAATGTCGTTAACCGGTAAACGCATCAGCCCACGTGTTAGTGTCAACTGTTCGCGACTTTATCCCCGGATATTCTGCGCCAGATCCCAGCAGCACAAACTGCCTGGAATCCCCCCTTCTTCTCCGACTTCCACTTTATTACTCCCTTATCTTTGTGCAAGACAAAAGTCACATGCTTCATTAACATATGATGATATAAGTTGCGGGTTTATCCCGAATTTATCAAGTCAGCGGGTTGGAATTATCTTGAAGTATTAGTAAGATCCCCTATTTGTACCTGGAGGATAATAATTATTAGATATTTAATTTATACTTATATAGGTATGTTAATTAATTTTGTCGGCATGCTGTTAGCTGATGTGTAATATTACGTTCCGCGTGCTTTTATTTTATAAGAGCTGGTGTATGAATTATACAATTATTATGAGGCCACTTTACATGATTACAGGAAATTTTAGGCCACGTTACTTCCGTTATAACTGCGTCAATATGGTAGAGACACGAGATGTACTGCCAATGACTTTCAAATTATAAGGTTGAGAGGGGTTAAGGAAATTATAACGTTAATAACACGTTAGCAACAATAAATATCATATTGATATTGTTTATCTTGATTTGTGCATATGTTACGCCCAAACATTGAAAACGCTCAGAGAGTGAAAAAAACGGTTACAACGCATTGCGGACGGTTCTGAACGACCAAATACCGAAATAAGGTAATTTTTCGCTTTGTGGCCATTCTTGTTGACCACGACCCATTGTGGACTATGCTCAAACGGCCACGACGCGTTCTGGATGATTTAGAAAGCTCATAAACCGATCGTGCTTTTAATATTTAACTGGATTAACAGAAATAATAACTGAAAATTTGGAAACCTTTATTGTATCGTTATTTCTACATGAAACTTGTTTTATTAAAGAGGAACACTATAGAATAATAACCAACTGAACTGACGGTAATTGAGAAGGATATTCACTTGTTCTTGCAGGCACTATTATTGTGGTATTTAGAATTGCACGACACCTCATTGGCCCTGCAGTTGCACTTTTTTGTATTACAATAACGCTTACAATGGCACATTCTTGTCTTGATCCAGACGAGAGCTGAAGCTTTTCTCAAATTTAATGAATAACTCTGAACATACGATGAGTTTAGAATCAGCGAAGGTGAATTCATTACGACTATAAAATCTTTCCAGTACGCCCTCTTCGGTTCCCAACTTATACAAGCTGGATTCATTAACGCTTAGAACTACAGCTAGAACACTTGTAGGGGCAAGACGCCCTCTGTCGACATCCGGAACTTTGACTACGACATTTTGACCGATCTCAGCAGGAGGTAGTTTTTCACGGGACAAAGCCAGCATTTTTTCAGCTTGCTTTTCCATTCCGACTTTAGCATTTTCGCGTTGCTCTCTGATTGTATTACGTCGGCAGCAAAGGCTGCATACGACTTTTCCTTCAATTTCAACATCACAACATCACGCTTCATGTGTACATTTAAACTGCATATTTTACATGGTTGGGTGATTCCAAAATGTTCGAAAATGGAACATGCTACCGCACGGATACTGCATTGGTTATATTTTCTTCCCCTTCCTGGTCTGTTTCGAGTGTCATCCCTTCCAAGATTTTCTCTAAATCTTCTTCCGTTTCCAAAGTTTCATATATTTCCCTTTCCAGAAAAGAATCTGTCAACCAGATTCTTTGCTTGCTACCAAATATGGCCTCGTAAGGACTTTTTTTAATTCCTTCATGCAGGGCACGATTTTTTGCTCTGAATAAACCGTAAGCCCTCTGACCATTGTTCGGTATTATTATCAAGCATTCATGCTACCAACATATCTCTGATATCCTGATTGGATCATTCCACTGATCCTTGGCTCTGTGAATGGCGGAGCTTACCGTACACAAGTTTAAGGACTGGCCACAGATCCTTTAGCTGTTCTATTATCTTATTAGAAAATTTTCTTCCGTTGTCGCTTTGAAATATAAATGGAGCACCGAACATGCAAAAAATGTCCACTACATTATATGCGACTTCTTGAGTTGTTTTCGTTTTGAGTGGTTTCAAAATTGTAAATTTTGTCAGATGGTCTTGGTAGTTCAATATGAAACGATAATCTCGGTCGGGTTCGGTCTGCATATCGATCAAATCTACTTGACATCTGGAATTCATGTTGTTTGATAGGATTGGTGCAACAACTAACCCCTTCCTCTTGATATTTTTCTTTCCCTGACATCGCTCGTAGAGAGACAAACAGATCTGTATAGATGATGCTAGTGACATTGCAGTATTTTTTCAGCCTCCATAACTAAAAACAAAAAAAAATGTCCATAGATACCAATATTTTATAGAAATAGCGTTTAAGTAATGTACCTCCTGTTCGTTTGTGTCCAGTTGTCATATGAGCAGCTTCAATAATGCCAAAAAGATCCTCCGTTTTACAGAAATATCGAAAAATGTAGTGTTCCTTTGGTATTTTCAATTAACTTTTCATATTCCTCAATTGTTATGATATATCTCTTCAGTCTTCTATATTGTTTGGACGAAAACGGCATTTTACTGTCTCTCAAACGTTTCGCTTCTTTCACTTCTCGGACGATCTCTTCATACCATTCGTTCGTAAAATAATCACTTCGATCATTGCCGTTATCAACGATATTTTTAAGTTTTTCATTAAACGCCTCTCTCATATTGTTTTTAGCTAACAATACTAGAGACTTCGCTCAACAACATAGACGGAACTTCACTCGAAGGCAGTCGTAAACACACTGACAAGTCTAGACAAGATAGATCGGTTTATGAGCTTTATCCAGAACGCATCATGGATGTTTGAGCATTGTCCACAACGCGTCGTGGTGAACAAGAATGGCCACAACGCGAAAAATTATCTTATTTCGGTATTTGGTCGTTCAACACCGTCCGCAACGCGTTGTGGCCGTTTTTTTTTTTCGCTCACTGAGCGTTTTAGATGTTCGAGCGTAACACATATTATAAAAATTAATGAAATCGCGCAAAAAACTGATTTGATTATAAATGATTGATTGATGGAAACAATTGCAATGAATTATACCTTATTTAATAATTATTTTATTATTTTACTTAACCTAGATTAATAATTATCTGAGCAGTATAACAAGAACAGTGGGGAACAAAACAAAAATTATATTGCCACAAATTAAAGATCGGTTTCTGAGGACTCTAATTTCCCATTATGCCTTCATTTTAGCTACGTTTATTAAAATAATGGAAACTCCTAAAATTACTTATTCTCAGAATCATTATTTGGTTGTATCGATTTAAAAATAGTTACCATACTTCTTGAACAGCAAAGTAGATATACCTTGTCACCTCTGTTTATGGGATAGTTGTGCAAAAGAAAAGCATTGGCAGCAAACTATTTGATCTTTGAGAGGCGCTACGACCATTGGAAATGTCAACATTGTTCACGAGCCATTAATACATAGAAAAAATAATAATAGTGCCACCTCTTCACATCAAACCGGGTTTAATGAAACTGTTTATAAAATCATTGGACAAGTCATTTGATTTTTTTAAATACATTTGTCAAGTATTTCCACTATTGAGTATGGAAAAATTAAAAGCGGAGATTTTTGACGGTCCACAAATTCGAAAACCGGTAAAACAACCAAATTTTAACAGGTATATGACCGTTGTAGAATCTGATGCATGATTTAGTTATGTATATGTACTTCAATATTTTGGGAAATTACAAGGCAAAACTACCAAGAACTAGTACATAAGATACTAAAATATTTTGAAAAATTGGAAGTTAATATGTGCATTAAATTATATTTTTTGCATAGTCACATAGACAAGTTTCCTTCTAACTTAGGCGATTATGGTGAGGAACAAGATGAACGGTTTTGTCAGGATATCTGAATAATGGGAGAAAGGTATCAAGGAAGATGGGGTTGTCAAGTGATGGCCGAATACTGTTGGAGTCTGCAGAGGGACTTTAAGTGTGTGTGTATATAATTACAACAACAAATAGTAGTTCATACAAGTTAGGCATTTAATGTAAGAGCGTTAAGCCCTGATGTCAGACAGTTTGTTATCCGGTACTGAAAAAGTAGTAGAATGAGTTAAAGAATAAAATTAAAGGATTTGACATTTTCGAATCCTTTGGTAAATAACATACTTAGAAGAGGGTGGATTTACATAATTGATGAACCTGCGTGCGTTGAAAGATTTGCGACATGCCCAATTGGAAGTTCAAATTTATCTAAAAATTTTGAAGATTTGAAGTACCAGCTATAGTACTTGTTACAGTTTTAAATAAATAAGCCCGCGTACAATACTTTCCTACTGTTTATGCGGTTGTGGCCCCGTGCTATTTAAAATTGCTGCGGATTTGAGGGTTTTTGTGGGCACGAGGGAACAAAAAAAAAGGTCAGTTGATTGGTAGAAGCAGTGTCCTTTAGTGAAGATTATTTTGCAAAGATGCATATTTGTGCATTTATAGTATAAAATAGTGTTCATTCACCCATTTTGGTGTATTTTTCGTTAAAAATAATCATCATCGAAGGCCGCCTATCAACGAAGGTATGATATTTTAGACTTTGTGCCAGTAAAATCGATTAAAGACAGTAATAACAGTCAGAGACTAAGACTTGTCTCTTATTTCAGGCCTTTTCTTTTTTTGGGTTTTGTTCTTTATCTGTTCCCGTTGCTGTGCCAGTTACGTGATTTTGAGGTTAGAGTACCTGTGAATGTATGTTAGAGTCGAGGGAGCAGGTAGCAGGATCAACCTTGCCGAGCCGTACCCGGCAGTACGACCACTGTAGCCGTTCCACAGGTCAACCATTTCAATCGATTGCCACGGAAGTTCGCAACACAGAAAGTAGCACGTGTAAGAAGTAGACGGATCAGTGTGATTGGGAAACATAGAATTAGGTTAGAGTTAGGTTATTCTGTGATATGTATATGCATGTAAGGATAGAAAGATTAGTACTGTAGTTTCATTGCTAATATAGGCACATTTCCCGTTTTTTTTTTGTATAATTAAAGTTTCTCTCCCTTGACCACGGCTGAAAAATGGGTGGCGCTCCTTGACATCCACTCCCACCTCCACTGCAGCTAGTGGGTAGCCAAAGTGAAGGAGAGAAGTCACGAAAGAAAATTCAAGACTTTTCCAGATTTCCACGCGTACAACCCTCGCTACGGCACAACCCCTTTCTTGGGGCGTAGCATACTGTATTAAAAAATTTACTTCAAAATCATAGATTACATACAAAATTAATTGATCCACTATTTATGAACCACATATTACAGAATTCTATTAATGAATATTACTTAATTATACGCGACTTATGGATCCAACTTCGACTGTATGTGGTTATGTCTGACAGTTAACATATTTTGTGCAAAAAGAAATAATTCACCCCGCGTTTAAGGGTCCTGTGCGATATATTTGTCGCTAAACGTGTATCCACTGAAAATAATGAAATCTCCCTCGCGCTCCACCCGCGAGAGTTCGCAAAGGTATTAATAAACTTTGACAAACGCTGAGAACTAAGTAGCAAACAATATAAGACTCGATATGATTTATGTGGAGAAATTCACGATGGCAGAGTTCGACAATACTCTCTGTGCATTGTAATATCACGAAATATGTTTATTTGACTTTTAACGGTACAAGACATGCTCTATGATATTTTATTGATAAAACAGTAGTTGTGTCTTAATAATAGCTTTAGTAATATAATATTTAATAAAACCGTGGAATTGCAGTGCAATACCAGAATTAGATATTTCGTTCCTGGCTGTGCGACATGAAAAATTGTGTTCAATTTACTTGTCAGTATTCGTATCTGTTTATAGTCATATACTTGGTGGAAACCACATAGAATATAAACAGTTTTAAAACCTTAAAACGGACTTTTCCGCACGTAGAACATCTCTATCTCGAAATTGAGTAGCCGAGAAAAAATAAACTAACACATAAATGCAGAATATGTGTTTTATGCGACAGTTTTACTCTTTTCAATTTTTCTCAAATAGTCCACCATCGTGCTTTCTCATGATCCATGGACAGGGTGGGGTGTATCCTTGTAGACGTGCCTAATCAGAATCAGTCGAAACCCGATCGATCCGACACGATTTAATTGAGTGATCGTGGTAACAAAAACAATTTCTCACATAGTCCACCATTGTGCTTTCTCATGACCCATGAACATGGTAGAGTGTGTTCTATCCACCTCAAGATCAATAGGTGTCGTTTGGGAGACGTTTACGATCAGAATCAGTTAAAACCCGATCGATCCGACACGATTTAGTTGAGTTATCATGCGAAATTTTAATGCCGACGACACACACACGCACACGCACACGCACACACAAAATGGTTTAAAAACCATTTTTTTTTGTTTTTAGGCCGAAAAATAAACCCTAGAAAAAATAATTTACACATTACGTTACTTTTCCGCGTATAGTGGGGTGCGGAAACGTAAAAATGCTCAAATAGTCGACCATTGTGCTTTCTTATGATCCATGAACATGGTAGAGGGTGTTCTATCCACCTCAAAATCGTTTGAGAGACGTCCTCGATTAGAATCAGTCAAAACGCGATCGATCCGACACGATTTAGTTGAGTTATCATGCTAACAAGAAATTTTATTAATGCTGACCACAAGGATATACACACAAAATGGTTTAAAAACCATTTTTTTTTGTTTTTAGGCCGAAAAACGAAAAATAAACCCTAGAAAAAAAATTGTTTTTACACGATTACATTACTTTTCCGCGTATAGTGGAGTGCGGAAAAATAAAAATAATGTTTGGCATTATTTTAGAGATTTATGAGAAACGATTTTAACTTCCCAAGAGTACATCTCCCAAACGAATTTTAAATATATATTGTGACTCATGTAAGTGCAGTACAATGGAGATGCTGTTTTTAAGAGAATACCCTATATAAGCTTGTTAAAAGATGAAATGAAGGGCCCTATACCTAATAGTTCCTTGTTTTAGTTGATATGATGAACGACGACATTAACGGAACAGTGAACCGAATGTTTACCTCGTTACGGTTCACTAACCAATAATTAGTATAATAATTAGAAACTGTTTTAAGGAATTAGATATTATAAGGAGTAGCGTAATAAATCGCAGTATTATTTATTCATTGTTCACTGATAATGGAGAAAGATAGTCAAGTTGAGTGAATTTATTAGTGAACAGTGCACGAAGCCCTTAAGGCCATACGATGAAGCTGCCTATTTTCTTACCCAAGCACTATCCGGACACGGATGCTTTAGGAAATACCTGTACCTGTACGACGGAGAGAAAATAGAATCTGAAGGGTGGACCTACTGCGGGACATAGAATAACTTCTTTGCGGGAACAGGAAGCCCCTTTAACGCTACTAACATGATGAAAAACTTGACAGTATCCAAAGAAACCTGAAAGATAGCATACAAGAGAGTACGGGACATAATAAAAACCAAAGAGAGGGAAAGGCGATAGCTGAAAAATAAGACAGAAGGAAGGAGAAATAAATAAAGGAAGAAAGTAGATGGACATCCCTTGACACTGAAGTGATGCGAGAGCGGATTCCGGTGTGAGGAGCGAGGAAAAAAGAAAGAAAGAGTGCACGAAGCTCGAAAACTGTAATGTTTCACTGAATTTGAATTTTTTTTTTATATAAATGAGAATTACAGGTAGTTTAAAACTAGTTTTAATCGCCTTCCGACGATGTCAACTTGGCTGGTAAAACGCGCGTGGAGAAACATGTAACCTTTCATTCAGTATTCGTAAGTAATCATACAAACTGTCTTACTGTCTTTAAAAACCACTTATTATTTATTAATAGCTTTGCTACTCCCATTACTTACTAGTTGTACTATTTCACTCTTTCAAGTTATGAAGTAATTGAGTAATAAACTTAATTATGTTATGGAAGTCAATAGAGTCATCAGTAAACAGAATGACATTAAGCTATTTTTTTTTTTTTTGATAAATATAGGCTATAGGTAAATTATATTAGAAAAATTCCAAATACCTCATCTACGTACGTAAATGAGGTATTTGATTTAAGGTAGATGATGTAGATGAGGTACGTAATACAATATGGCCTTAAAATATTACTTGACTATGCCAGTCCGAATGTTCCCTGTCCTATTTTTTTAGTGTGAATCCTGCAACATGTAAATTTCCACATCTATAATGGATTATTCACTATATAATACCATCAGTTTTATGTGTCACTAGAAAAAAAACCCAATTAAGTATTTGTACACTATTTTTACAAAGATGAGAGTATGTGTTATTCTTATTACTATACTGCCTTTTTATTATATTATTATGAGGCATTCACATATATTTACTTCATTGTCAGATCAATTTATTTTCAAGTGCTGAGTTAATTTGATTATATAGGGTGTCTCATTTGAAACTATAGGATGTGATTTCTGGAATAAAACTAAAAATATTTGACAAACTGAGGTTTTTTATACTTCAATATAAAACGGAGATGATACGGCTACAAATAGAAAAGTATACCGTTCATATGGCCGCCTCGATTTATCTGGCATGATGTCATTCGTTTAGCAAAATTATCCATAATACGGGCACATAAAACTAGCTCCATGTCCCGAATAACACGTTGAATATTTGCTTTGAGGTCATTGATTGTTGCTGGCTGGGTGGCGTACACTCTTTCCTTGACATAACCCCAAAGAAAAAAGTCTAGTAGTGTTAAATCGCATGATGTTACAGACTGATTGATATGAGCATTCCGTGTGACAACTTTATCAGGAAATTTGGTATTAGCAGAATTGTGGTTGCACGTGCTGTATTACACGTTTCACTGTGTTGCTGAAGCCACATGTTACTCAAATCTAAACCATCAATTTGTTGGAAGTAGAAATTGATTAACATGTCACGATAGTGTTCCCCGCTTACTGTGATAACATTACCAGCTTCATTTTCGAAGAAGTATGATCCAATTACTACACCACTACAAAATGCGTACCAAACCGTGCATCTCTGTGGATACATTTCTTTTTAGTGGATAGCATGTGGATTTTCAGCACCTCAAATTCGACAGTTTTGTTTGCTGACGTATCCGTCATGAAAATGTACTTCATCGCTGAACAAAATTTTGTTGCAAAAATCAGCATCACTTTATTTCTCTTTTAACGCCCAATTAAGAAATATACGACATTGTAAATGGTCTGTAACTTTTAACTGTTATGTCAATTGAATTTTGTATGCTGACAGATCTTTCTTTCGATCGTGGTTCTTGACAAATTCAATATGTCGAATTGATGTGTTTGGATATTCTCGTACACTTTCTCTCATTGCAGTAATACTTTCATCTGATCACGACGAGGACGTATTGGTGTTGCCTTATCAATAACACAACCTGTCTCTTCAAATTTCTTGATTAAGTTACGAATTGTTAACTGTGTCCTGATTTTGTGCGAGTTTTTCTTAATACAACTGTAAATGATCGCTCACTTTCATAAAACTGTTGTACACAAACTATTCCGAAACACCCTATAAAATAAACTTTTTTACAGAACACTATAATAAATTAATATTTGAACTTACATCCATTTTAGTGGTACGCCACTGTTGTATTATACACATAACAGCTTCTCTAAGTACAAGATTTGAAATTTTATTTAAAATCGAGTTTCTGATCGAATAGTTTTGCAAAAATGCATCATTTATGAGAAAATATTTCACGTAATCCAGGTTTTATTTTCTCACGGTATACAGAAAGGTGTATCAAATATAGGACACAAACAATATAACAGTCCCATTCTCTCAAACTAGTCTAATTGAAACAAAGAATATTTATTACTCCTCCGCCAGAGTTTAATTTCCACGTATTCATAAACTTCCTCATAAGTTTTTGCTTCTTTGAACATTATATTAAATTTGGAACAAATATTTGCAGAGATAATTTGTGAAATTCGATGTAGATGGGTACTCGAACATTTTATAAGTTTCAAGCAAATTTTCCGTTTTAATCTACGGAATTGCTTTCGAATTAGTTTTAAATGCTGCTTGGGAAGGGACCTTTAAAGAAACGGGGCTCGGCAAGATGAATGTTCAATCGCCTCGCGCAAAATACCGTTAATTCTCATATCCAGGGTAAGTCGAGTAATTGCGGAAAGTGGACTGTCCCGTTTTAACCAAGGCCACCATAAAAAGTAATAAAATATATAATAATTATTTAGCGTATGTATGTGCTACTTAAACCAGTTATAAGAGCGAAAGACAACATACGGGGTATGTTTAAAAAATAACGGGAATTTTCGGTTTTGGGAAAGATTTTTTTTTTGTTCGTCTACATCAATGTCATCCCCTCCCCAATAGAAATAGTCCCCATTAAATGTTATACACTTATGCCAGTAGTTCTTCCAATCCCCGAAACATTTCTAGAACTCGATCTTTGGGATAGCGTTTAGTTCTCTCAACGATGCGCTTTTAATCTCATATGTACTTGCAAAACGACGACCTTTTAAGGTTCTCTTTATTTTTATGGGGGCATAAAGAAGTCACACGGAGCCATATCTAGCGAATATATTATCATTACGCATCATTACGGTGTTGTTTTTGGCAAAAAATTCACGAACAAGCAATGAAGTATGTGAGCAGTTGCATTATTGTGGTCATGAATTGGTAGAGCCATGAATTATTTCGCCACAAATCCGGGTGTTTTTTCGGATTGTTTCACGTATACGGCATTCAACTTATAGGCAGTACTCCTTATTGATCGTTTGACCTTGTGACAATAACTCATGATGCACTATGCCATTAGAATCGAAAAACACAGTGAGCATAACCTTCACATTCGTCGGCACTTATCGAGCTATTTCCCGTCTTGGCGATCCAGAAAATCACCACTGGGACGACTGAGCCTTAGTTTCGACGTCATTTCGGCAAACTCATGATTCGTCACCTGATGTGATACGTTTCAGTAGTTCTGCATCGTTGTTGGATTCATTTAGCGTCTCCAAAACAACTTCTCATTCGCCGCTATTTTTGTATGAAATTCAATTCAAATTTGGAACAAATTTTGCTGCCACATGTTTCATACCCAAAATATCCGAAAAAATTTCATGGAATGAGCCAATTGATATACCAACGTCATCAGCGACTTCTAATTGTGATTCGGCAATCATTCATAATCATTTCTTTCATTTTTGCCACGTTTTCATCAGTGTTGATGTGTCTTCTTGGAAACACTTATACCACTCGTAAACTCTTGTTACACTCATAGCAGACTCGCCAAAAGCAATATTTACTATATGTAAACATTGCTGCACTTTATTCCATTCTTAAAGAAAAATCGGGACGTACAGGTGTTGGCTGATTATTTATCAAACCGGTTGACTCGAATTTGTCCATCAAGCATCGAATTATCGACTCGGTTGGACGGTTGTGGCAAGGATAAAAATCATGCGCGGAACGTTTCTCGAACACTGATTTTGAAAATAAAATTTGATGATTTGCACACGTTGTTGAACGCTATAACATTCCATGGTGATTTGCCATACACTACTGTGTGGCAAATTGTATTCGCAAAATTTCGATTTTGTATATAACATTGTTATATCATAAAACTGGAGTTCGGGTCAATATTCAATCCGTCAAATCTAACAAACATTGATCAAATCCGCAGGAATTCGACGCCTCAAAATTATAGCATGTAAGGCACCTTTTTTAAACAAGCCCGTTTCTTTCATAACGAAACCATTCCATAACTGGTTGAATAACACCATCAGCCAATCACTTTCCTGCAGTTAATTACACAAATTGTACGGGGCATAAGACTCGCATTTACGTAATTTCATAGTATGCATAGTTAAACCGTAAAAAGACACACCATTTACTCGGCTTTCCTGGCCTATTGTACTCACTATAATGAAAGCTGCTTTTCAGCTTAGAAATCTTATAAAGGCTTTTCACATCAGCTCGTTAAATAAACACTTCGGTAAATCTCGTGATCACGTCTTTCCTCTTAGTGGCGGCGACATTGTTAGGCATTATTATTTTTATGTTCATATGTATGGAACACAGGTGGTGCGTAAAATCTAGTTGGCCAATAAATAATGAATATAATATGCAATAACCCCGTTTTGACGTTCAGGAAATATTAATATGAACTTTCTTTATTATGAGTTTTTTACATATACAGGGTGATTTTTTAAAAGACTCCATTTTGACTAACTCGGTCCTTATTCATTTAAGTATTAATTCCTGAGATAGGCCAATTTTTTAGGGGGTGGCACATAAGTGTAACAAATTAAGATGCACAATTGATAATCCAAATGGCTACCCTTCCATGAATTATTATATAGAACAGAGGTCAAATTGTACCTCATATTCAGGAAGTTTTAATTCTCTGTGTAAAAATAAACATTCCTGATCTAAATTTATTTAGGGTTATGAACAAATGAAAATTAAGTTTTTCTGATTTTTCTAAAAAGATAAAGTTCCCCAAAATACATCAATTTCCATTTCAACTTTCCACGTCAACTTTTAACGTGTTGTTGCAACTCACCTTCTCGCTCTCGCATAAATTTGGAAATCTAAATTACCATCCATTGAAAATTCCACCTCACCTTGTGATACCCTGATTGAATGATAATTTTAATTGTATTCAACAATGCAGTTTTCTTTTTTATAAATCTTGTTTTTGCGAAGTAACAGTTTGAAAGTCTGACAATACATTGCAGTATAAGAAAATCTAAAGAAAACTGATGAAGATGATAACAAAGTCATCAATTGTGCGCATTGTCAAACAGAATCCTGAATTGATAAAAAAGTTTCACAAGAAGAGCAAACTCATTTAAAAATTGTGCGCTCATTTTTAAATGAATTTGCTTGATAATTTGTTACCATTTTCACCATTTTTCTTTAGGCCTTCTTCTGTCTGTTACACATTATGCCACACTATGCATTATGTTACACTGCAATATAATGTCAGACTTTAGATTTTGATTTCGCAAAAAAAACTATGCAAAAAATACACTGCTGAATTACACTTTAAAATTCAACTAAAATATCATAAGATAAGTCATAAAATTTCAGATTTCTAGGGGTGTCGAGGTGAATCACAACAACACATTGAACGTAATGAAAACTAACTTGCGGCCATCCTCCAGAAGGGGGGGGGGATACCGTAGTAAGATGAGGGAAAGTTTTGAAACTATTTGGGGATGTCTTACCGTCACTGGGGCCGCCAGCTAGCTAAACAATATGAGTGAAAGTGGGTGCTTCTTTAAATGGAGCGCCACCCGTTTTTTTAGCACTTGCAAGGAGAGAAAGATTTGCTAAGTTATCTTCAATACATGATTAAACTCAGACCTATGTGTATATCCCTATACAGTTCGCGTCTAAAGCCCTCTCCCCCTTTATTTTTGGAACTGAGATACCTAAAGAAACAAAAATTGGCCTACGCACATTAAAGCGTAAATATATGTTATTAGTTTTAAATTACTTTTTGTACGTGTAACAATATACGTGTAGCACCTCATTTGGAAACTGCCTCAAATATCTATTTAAATATTTTTATGTTGACATCGTCTATTAATTTTTGAAAAAAAATGGATTAAACTTAACATTGGCACACCATAAAAGTTTTTGGACAGTACCTTCCGCTATAACAGCCAAGTGTCAAGTTTTTTCTGGTATAAATCACGCAAATACTCAATTAATTAGTCAGAGTTCAACTCTATACATCCATTTAGGTTTGATTATCACTTTGTATGTAAGAAGTTTGATGTCAATGCCCAGATGAGATTTACGTTCTATTAACTATTTGATTCCTTTTATTGTTAGGTCTATTTGGTTCCTTTTGCCATTTATATGCTGTTTCCATTTTAAGTTCGAGTCCAAGTGTAATCCCAAATATTTCAGTGTTTCTTGTTGTGGTATATCTCTATGATTAAGGGTGACTGTGGGACAGTGACAGTTTCGTAGAGTGAATGTTATTTGAGATGACTTGGATTTATTGACTCCAATGGTTTTCCATTTTTGTAACCATGTTGCTATGAGGTTGAGATGCGTTTGAAGATTGCGCGAGGCTATTATTGGGTCTTCACGACTTCAAATATGGCTGTCATCGGCAAATATGTTTGTTGGTGTTTCTGTAATTGTTGGTATATCGAATGTGTGTAGAACATAAAGTAGAAGGCCAAGAATGCATTCTTGTGGTATTCCTGATAGAATATTATAACGATCCGAGGTTTGACTGTTAATTTTGGTCTCGAAGCGACGTTCGTTTAAGTAGGATTTCAATAAATTAAGTATGAGTATATACAAAATTACTGTGAGTTCTGTGATAATTAAAAGGCAATAGTTAAATCAAACGAATATGAGTCAGATCAAATCAACTTATCCCTCTCTCCCTGTGTTGGTTTTCTACCCTCTCATTTCAGTACCTAGTTACATTCTCTCACTCATTTTCTATATAAATTTTCGTCATTACTTTACAATTACGAAAGACTATTATTTACCTCTTTCTACTAAAAAGAACAGCAATATAATAAATATTTATAACTTTCATGCGCCATATTTTTCTTGTTAAATATTTATGCATCATAAAAGTATTGTTATTCAAGTTTCGGATTCACATTATTTATACATAAATGTTTAATGTATTTCTGTATACCTGCAGAATGCATTTTATGAGCTTTAAAGGAAACAATGATAATTTTATTGCCACCGTATGGTGTGTATATGAAATCCTCTAGATTTGTTTTCGGCTGATCTACCGTGAATACAAACAAAACTAAGCAATGCTGACTGGAAGTTATGTTACAGGACTATGGTCAAAACTGTAGAGATGTTTTTAATGATTGCCTTTGCGCAACGTATAATTTAACTTGAGGAGTATTAAATAAAATATTTCATGTTACATAATGTTCCGCTTATTTCTTATCAATTGCTATATAAGTAATATTTGTACTACATATAGAGCAGCTAGTGTAGCTTAAAAGACGTCATTACTCTATTTAGTTTTCTATCCGAATTTAGTCTTAGACTGTAGTTTACACTTTAGAGTAGGGACGTCGTAAATCATAGCAATTCATTATCTATCAAACTATCAAATTTTCGGAAAATTCCCTTTGACTCAACTTGTTCAATATTCCGTTTCTCCTTATGTGCCTTTTATTATGCCACACATGATATTTGGTGTCAATCAGCGATTTTTTTAAAGAACGATTTCGACTATTTTTCGAGCTATCAGTATACTATCTACAGTTATGGAAGAGCGTTTATCTACAGTTAAATGATTATCTAAGTCGTAATTCTGCATTGCACACAATCTGGGTTTCGCACTCGTCGTTGCATATCTACAGCTCTATTCCATGTTACTGCCGACTTATTTATGGCTTGTGGTAATAATATGAAATGTTCTATAATTTTAGTTAATCTAAGTAAAGCCTTTGATACCATACCATTAAACCATGATATTCTATATTATTACTAAATTAAAATATTACGGACTTAATGATATTTGTCTTTCCTTTTTTTCATAACTATTTTTATAACTGATAGAGTCAGAGAGTTGTATTCGATGACACAGTTTCCACTATTACTTATACTCCGAGAGGTGTGCCACAAGGTAGTGTTTTAGGACCCCTGTATTTTCTGTTTATACTGCTTATTTACATAGCTGTCTTAAGTTTTATTCGTCTCATCAATATGCAGATGATAATTAGTTGTATTATGCTTTCCACTTGAGCGAGATATATATATAGCAATACTCAAAATTAATTCAGATTTATTTGACGTACCAAGATTTTCAGCTGATCATGGTTTATTTTTAACCGAAACTAAAACTAAACTCACTTTATAATCACTCTCTATTGTAAAAAAATTCTCACGCTAATAATAATGCCTAAGTATGCTACACACTCGTAGGTAAATAATAGTGGACTATTGAACAAATTAAAACTATTATCTCTACAAGGGGAAGAGAAATCGAGAGTCAATGACTTATTATGCTCGGTTACAAGAAATAGGATTAATAATTGTGTCATATAAACACGATGCGCTTAAAATTAACGTAAATTTAATTAACAACTGAGGTGAAGTTGGTAATAGAAGAATGTTGAAAATTAAACAAACGAGTAAAATAAATTTGGCCCTTAGGAAAATGGTAATGGAATTTTGGAATGAATTTAATGAGGAAACAGAAACCAGGCTGTTGGAACATAATTCCATTTAATGTACAGCTTGTGAAGAATAGAAAAAAGTGTGACGTGGCATTCAAAGGCAAAAGGATGCACTTTACGCGCAGCCAAATCGAACTCTGTGTTCATTCATACATACTCGATATTCACTCTTCAAAAGTCTTAGTGCGACTGAGTAAATACCAGGCTATTTACTGCGCAACTCGTGTGCGGTCCGATATCGCAGTTTTAAGACTTGTTCTTATTCTTGACAAAAAATACCGCAACTTCTCGTGGCATGAGTTTATGCCAAATATCATATAAGCATCCGAAAATTTCGAGCAAACAAATAACTCTTTATTTCTTTCCTCAAATAGAGGTTACGTATCTTGAGGAAACAAATAATTCACACGTACTGAACAAACGTTGGAATGTTGCTTGTATGTGTGGAATTCAGCACAAGGCAATTTCTGCAGCTGTTCAGCGAAGAGAGTGTTAATTAATTTACGACAGTTCTTAACTATGGGCATTGCAGCATTGTTCCACCCTACTCACTTTATTATTTGTAAATAAAATCCTTTCAGCCATTGGTGACTGCCGATTTGATCCCCTTCCTATATCTAATTTTCAAAATTCAATCTCCATGGGAAAAAGAAATATTTTTAATTAATAGGTTACGTAAAAAACTTGTATACTTCGTGCAAACTAGTTTTGTACCTAGAGATTCATCAAGTGAAGTAACTTGATGTTTTTATAAATTACTTGACTTGACTTGAAAACCAAGCTTTTCAAAAATCCGCTACTGGACTTGACTTGATTTTTCATCGTTACTGCTTGACTTGATATCAAGTAATTTCAAGCTACTTCATATTACTTGATAACCAAATTTCTACATTATAGTTTCGTAGTTTGTTCAAAAATAAATGGCCAACAATCTATTTCATTGCAAAAAGCTTGGAATAAAAAAGGCTAAAATATAGACTACCTTTGTAACCGGTAAAAAAAAATCACAGTCTAGCAAAAAAATAAAAAAATTCTGAACATTTATGTAAAGATTGAAAAATTTTGTAATGTTGTGAACTTGAAAATGGCTATGCCAAAACTTGATGTCATAACAAGGTGGAATTCATCGTTTGAAATGGTACGGTGGAGCTTAAATATGAGAAGGGCTTTGAGCATCCTTTGTGATGATATAGACGACTTCAAGACACTGAAGGCAACAGATACGGTCATGGAGAAAGTTTGCAAATACTTGAATACTTTTAAGACTATTTCCACAGCATTAGAAGGTGAAGTTACTGTACATTTCCGATGGTGATAATTGGTATAAATATGCTTCTGGATAAACTTGAAGAATGGGCTATAGAACTCGACCATAACTCAGATAGAAATGAATGTGGTGAGAAAATAATATATAGCATTCAAGCGACAAGGGACAAAATCATTAAACATTACGAGATGAGCAACTGGGTATACTGTGTTGTTTTAATCTTAGACCCCCGACATAAGGTGGAAACATTCTTCAATACAAATTGGGGAAAGGAGTTGCAGATGGATGCCGTCCAGAATTATGAAGAAATTTTCAAAACAAAGTATTTTAGGTCCAATTTACTGCTCATATCATCTTCATCATCAAAACTAGATGAAAATAGTGATTGCAGTGAATTTGACATCGATCTACTAAGTTTATTTAAGAAATCTCCTGTCAACCCAAAAGATGAAATGGCTTGGCGCTATGAAATAGACAAATATCTGTCTAATTCACGAGCTGGCAGTTGTGAAGATATTTTGGAATGGTGGAAAGGACATGAACACGTTTTTATCTTCAACTCCTGATGAAAGGCAGTTTTCCAGGCTGCTCTAACTATTACAAAAACCCGTAACCGATTAGGCGATAATTCTATTAGAAGCCGCATGTGCCTTAAATCATGGATGGCAAACGATGATATTAAAGACTTCTTTTCAATTTTGCTATTACTACTATGTTACTGAAAAAGAAGAGGGCATACATTGGAAAATCATTTTATCGTTATCAGTTTTATTATTTTGTTTAATACTTTGGAATAATATATGATGTTATTAATATGCTCAATAAATAGTTTATTATTAGTATTTTTTACATTTATATTTATATATTTATTATATAGATTATAATTGAAGATTTAGTTTTGAAAATAAAAGGCTTTATTGCAAGGTTTCCTTTATTCTTATTTCTTGAAAAATATTAAATGATTAATGAAAGATCAAGTAATCTTGAAAAAATCAAATAGTCCCTCAAGAACTACTTGATTTTTCAAGTACTTGAAATATAACTACTTGACTTGAATTTGACTTGATTTCAAGTCAAGTCAAGCCGTGCATCCCTTAATGGTACCTGATATATATCATACACCCATTGTATTGTAGGATTACTGAACGATAGAATCAGTTACTTATATAAATGAATAGTTTAATCTTCTCATATTTAAGAGAAGTTCACAGATACTTTTATAGAAATTTAAAGTCCTGCAAATTTCTTGAACTTCTATGTATTTCGTTTGTAATTATTTGTTTACGAGAAAACATTATATTTACAACTGTTTCAATAATATATTTAAATCATTCCGTTTGATAGTACATATTTAAATCTTTACGGTATAATTGTCCTTATTACGTGTACTAAATGAAATAGCTCGCTCATTCGTCAATAAAACATTTCCTGTTTAAGTGATATAGAAATTAATAGGAGGAAAATAACTCGCCTTGAATATAAACGCATCTATAAACGAGACACCTTTCAATTTAATAAGTTTTGACAAGCGGACGTCTTGGCTGTAATTTAAAAATTGCCCGAAATATTTCATTACACCCAAATTCATTTAATATTTTAAAACACGTGAACGTTATTAAAACTTTAAGCGAGGAAAATTTTAATGAAAAAGTGGATAGGGGAAAGTCCACCTGACTGGAAACCTGTTATAAAAAATTTAATCACATTCTGAAGGAAACTTCCAGGTCCATAGATGCCGCGTAAATAGAGAAGTAATAGAACTCAGAAACTACCCTGATTCACGCCTATATAGGTTACGTTGGAGCACGTGATTTCTTGTCCTAATTCAAGTTGTGAAACTAACGGAAAATTAGACAAACTTCGATGGTGACACGTCCTGTTTGCAATGTGGTTCAATGATATCGCCCAACAAGTTTTCCTTCTCATTCAAAGTTATAAAAATTTGTGTGGAATGTCTTTTAGTTTCAGAGGAGCTTCAGCGTGTAAAAAGTCCTTTAGTTTTATAACAATCCAGAACTTCTGCTTACAATGCATCCTACACACATTTAACATCCATACTATTTAATCTAAAAGTATCTTACTGGCATTAGTAAAGAAAGCAAAATTAAGCAGTGGAGATGAAAAACATACTCCTTTATATTTTTGTGTAAAGTACGAGAATCAGTCGAGATGATAAACGTAAAAACAAAAGTTAATTAATAATGAGTAATCGACCTCAATTCTTATCAACGTTTCCAAAACATTTAATATCCGTGGTGATAAAGATCCAAATTATTTAACTGATTAATAGAGATGCTATCAGATAGATTAATCGAAATAAAAGAATATTAACGTATGTTTAAGCGATGGTTATATTTACCATTTATCGGGTCATTCTGAGTATCTGTGGATTTGTATAAATACTCCTTATTCATTTCTACGTGATTTTTGTTATACAGTGCTTTCCTAAATTAATGAATAAATTCGTTAAAAAATCAAGGAATAACTTTTTGGGAAAACCCTTTGATTCGTCGAATTTTATTTTTAGTTGCGCATTATTTAAAATATAATTAATACATACAGAGTGCTCCATGTAGAAGGTCCATCATCGATATTTTTGCAATGGCAACTCTTTTTTTTATTACGGAATGTGAAAGAGTACACATTTTACATATGGGGCATTTCACGTGAAGCGGACAACGAAAATAATGTGACAACCTGAAATTCGTTCATATTTGGAATAATTGTACTTCTAGAATGACATGAATGTAAATACATAACCTTTTGTTTGTATGAGCCTTATTTGTCAAGTTATTGACTTCTAAAAATTGACGAAATATGAGATATTTCATGTCATTCATGTACAAGATGCTGCACAATATTGTATAACAAAGCTATAATTTTCAGAAAAATCACATTGAACGAAAATTTCACTTTCGGACATGATCTTTAGTGTTCTGAAATAAAGCGCTTGTTGTTCTGCAATGTAGGCATGTGGCTTCAAAATATCCAAAGTGTTACACAAGCTATCAACAAAATTATCATCAGGAACCACTTGAGCGTCTATATTAAACCGGTCTGTATCACTATTATAGCAATAGGATTCTTAAGCAGGTTATAATTAATATAGAAGTGTATTTAATAAGTTCTCGCGTAATCCGGCCGACTTAAGCATGTGCCAAGTGCGGCACTCAGTGCGTGCCTTTGTATATTAAGTGCTCTATCTCTTAAACGAATGCAGATCTCATTTTAAAACTTTTAGTGTAATTAATATCTATTTACTTCAAGCTATATTTTGGATTTTAAATAATTAAAATAAAATGGTCGAAATTACTAAAATTCGGATTTTAAATGTTTACTTCCGGTTTTCTACACGAAAAGAAATTCAAATTTCGAATCTGATTCCATAATTAAGAAGAAAAGTCAATTTTCTATATAAAACACCATTTTAAATATTTTGTTATACATTGGTTAATTTGAACAGCATTTTCCAAAAAATCTGTATCTCATATTTCGTCAATTTTTAGAAGTCAATAACTTGACAAATAAGGATCATACAAACAAAAGATTATGTATTTACATTCATACCTTCTAGAAGTATAATTATCCCGAATACGAACGAATTTCAGGTTGTCACATTCTTTTCATTGTCGGCTTCACGTGAAATGCCCCATATGTTACGGTGATAAAAACATTAGCATGGATATAAGTTAGGTAAAAAATATTAAAAACCATTGTGTAATTGCAAAATACTAAATTTAATGGCAATGATTATTTAAAAAATCAACGAAAGTAAACGTTCAAATTGTTCACCGTTAACCATCTGTCAATAACCAAGACGATTAATAAATTTGAGATTGTCAATAACTTCAGGAGATATACGTTGTATTTGATGACGAATTCTTCCTTTTAAATCTTATAAATTCTTTTAAGTAGCTCCACAATAAGTAATCAAGAGTATCAAATCTGGCGATCTAGCTGGCCATTCAATGGACCCCCTTCTCCCTACCCAACGATTCGGAAACAAATCATCTAAATAAACGCGAACATGTGTTGCAAAATGCGGAGGTGCACCATCTTCTTGAAATAAAAAGTAATTCTCGGAATATCATGTCGTCTTGAATCCTCTACATCTAGATATAAAGTTATTAGTGCAATAATAAGGTCTTGAAGAAAATCCAAATGTCTTGCAAAAGTTAGGTTCACGTCAAAGAAATATGGATCCACAATTCATCCGTCAACTTTGCCACGCCACACATTCAGTTTCTGGTGCCTTTGAGTGTGATACTCCATCATCTATCGGAAATTATGGATAGCTTATTCACGACGGTTTGGCCTATTGACGTGGCCGTTCAAAATAAAAGTATCATCATCAGAAAAAAATATTTTTTACGAAATTATTATCATTATTGCATAGCTGTTTGCTCGCAGAATTTATTTCGTTAATCAAAGTCGTCTTCAAACAGCGCATGGACAGGCATACCTTATAAGGATGGTGCTTTGCTTTCCTCAGAATTTTATGTATCTACTGTAGACGCTGTAATACTGACAGCAGAAGCCAATTGGTTAAATGTGGAGCATTGTCAACAAGACATTAAACCAATCGTCTTCTGATGGTGAGAGTCGACCAGATTTAGGAAGATCATGAAAATACCCCAATTCGCGATATTTGGACTCGACATTGATTATCATGTTTTAACTAATAATTTGCCGATCAAGGTGAGTCGTGTTGAACAATTCAACTACTTCTTTATATACCCATCCTGTTTCCAAATCCAATCATGTAAAGAATTCCAATTTTTTCTCGTTCAGTTATTTTATCATTTTTTTTACAAGATGACAAAGTTACTACTGAATAAACATTTCAAGCACACTGATTTCGCCAAACAAAAGATAACCGTAGCCTGTGTAATAAAATATGCTGTTTCATCGAAAAGTGAAAGGGAGGTTGCCATTAAACAAAAATATCCATTTCTTTTAATGGGCAACTAAAAATAACATATGACGGGTCCGAGAGATTTTCCGAAAAGTTATTCCTTAAATTTCATTTATTACTTTACGAAAGCACTATATAATACGTACACGATAAGCCGTTATTTTTGTAAAATTTGGATACACGTAAGTGACTTCCTTCCCTTGAACTCCCAAGCTGCGGAAGGGGGGGGGGCCTCTTTGAAAGTATGAGTAACAGGCTTTTCCTAACGGCTAAGTGTTGCTTAAAAATAAGAAATGTATTTTAATTACAACATCAAGAAATAATTTTAAGATGATTAAATAACACAATATAAAAATGTCTGTATAGAAGGTGTATATGTCGCATACAAAATATGCTTATTAAACACCTCACTGACAATTGTAATTTTGAAATATATAAAAAACATGCAGATTTTTAAAGACATTAAATAAACATGACATAAAGGAAATCAAATATAATACAAGGTATTATTAATGACCACCCATGACCACATCCGACTACCACTTTCGCTGGAAGTGGCTATACTTTTTTAATTACCCTATATACCCTATCACCAATTAGTTCTACGGCTTTAGAGTATACCGCATAGTAATTACTTTAATATTATATTAACTTCACTAATTACCTTCGCATTACATACTTAAATAACCCGTTATATCATAACATAGTCGGGAATCGAGAAAGGAACTACCAAACCGCCAAGCAGTTATCAAGTAGTTCCCAAATAGCAAGGCTATTACATAATCGGAATCGCTATGGGAAACAACTACTCCTCGGGCTAAAGCCCTGTCAAGCATTAAACTATACCTAAAAGCGATCCTCGACCCCTTCCTCGTGTTTCTTCACGATTGGACAAAGTTTCAAAAGTAAAACCCGCCACGGGTAGGATTCGATATCTGTCCGGGATGGGAACCGAACGATAGACAGCTGTTTCGAACTTATTAGTTCTCATCAGTGACGTACACGGTACGCCGATCCAGGACAAATGCCGAATGAAATCCGTGGAGTATATATCTACATCGATACGATCTATGTCAGTAACGTATAAGTCGGGAGTCGAGAAAGGAACTACCAAACCGCCAAGCTGTTATCAAGTAGTTTCCGAGTAGCAAGGCTATTCATATATTACATAATCGCTATAGGAAACACCTACTCCTTGGGCTACAGCCCCGCCAGGCATTGAATTATACCTAACGGCGATCCTCGACCCCTTCCTCATGCTTCTGCTCGATCAGACAAGTTTCAAAAAATAAAACCCGCCACTTCTTCTGGTAGTTCCTTTCTCGATTCCCGACTTATACTGTCGTTTGGTTCCCATCCGGGACAGATGTCAAATGCTACCCGTGGCGGGTTTTATTTTTTGAAACGGTTATTCGTGTAATTTATTGAATTCGACGTTGAATTATAATTTCCAATTATTATTTGAATTTACATTATTAAAATACCTCATTAATAAATGGTTTTATTTATTCTTTGTGAGCGCCAGATAATAATATAACGCGAATATTAAATTACTTACTAATATTTACTAAAAATGAAATAAAATCTACATAATTTGAATATTCAAAACTCTGTTCGCCTTTATTAAGAAGGAATGGAAAACTTTATCCACCGTTGCGAGAGACACTCTTAATTTTTATTAATAATTCACCCTTTGTTATTTTTTATGGCGTTTCATAAAACAGGGTATAACCATATCCCTTTCGTTGCAGGTCTACATAGAGGTCCTTAATGAAAACGATAACGTCCCATTAAGTGAAGAAGCTGTTTACTACGCGAGTATTCTGGAGGATAGTCCTGCAGGCAGCCAAGTACTTCAAATAAGAGCAACGGACAGGGATAAGGACCCTAACCAAGAAATAACGTACAAGATTACTTCTGGAAACCCAGAGGGATTCTTTGCCATCAACTCCACTACAGGTAAGGGATTATTTATAGCATTTACCTAGAAGTGCGCTGATGTGGCGGCCCTACCCGTCATTCTGAAGTTGTGAGGTGAATTGGAGAATGTACCTCAAATATTTGCTGAAAACTCGAGCAGTTTATCTCCAATTAGACAAATACTTTTTAAGCCCTGAAAATCTAACGCAAATATAAATAAAGTACCTGCCAAACAAATCATCCATATTAATAATAGTATGTAGCATTCGGTAAGCTTACAAACGAAACCGTTTCAAAATAGAGAAGAGGTAAACGATAGAGTGAGAATATGTACCTGGGGTTACAAAACTCTGCCTCATAAAGGTATCAGCTAACCTCTACTTAAATAAACTAAATGATACATTCACACCATATACAGTGTCCTAAAAAAGTATAGACTCAAGCTGATATTTAATAACATTTATTATGCCTCCTGCAAGAAAGACTCCTTAACATAGAACAGGCTACTAATGGATAAATAATAATGTTGCTCTTGAACTATAATGTGCTTATGGGTTGCTACTGCGCATTTGGCAAGATGTCCTGTCACGTATGTTTGAATAAGTATATACTCAGTTTGATTGAAGCAATGAGCGAGAATGCTAATACAATTTGTTCAGAGGGTGAGAGTTATTTGAAAGTGTTTTTTAAAGTGTTAGTGACTTGGAACGTTTGTTTCATTTTTTTTTTTTTTTATTATGCCGCGTGGTAAAGAATTGAATAATTTAGAAAAACAAAGAATAATCGATTTACAGAGTTGTGGAAGAACACAGCGACAGATCGCCGCACTTATTAATCGTTCACAAATTCTTGTAAAAATTTCTTAAACTTTGAGTCGAACATTACGGTAAAATAGAGCGTTCGGGACGGCCGTCTAAATTTTCACCGACGACAGAGCGTGCTATTCTGAGGGAATCATCAACTACAGGAGCGTCATGTTCTCAGGTTGTTTCTCGTTTTAATTGAGACTGTGGTCCCAGTCTCATAAGAAAATGGGCGGCGAAGTCAGGGCACATTTTAAATACGAAAAATGTTTAAAAACGCCTGCTTAAGCCTCTTAAGCAGCATCACATAGAGGCCAGATTAAAATTTGCAAAAGAGTATGTTCAAAACAAAAATTTTTTGGGACCATGTAATCTTTAGCGACGAAAAAAAAATTATTTGGATGGACTGGATGGGTTTAGCTATTATTGGCATGATTTACTAAAGGAAAATATTATGTCAAGACCTCAAATAGTTGTTATGATATAGGCGGCTTTCGAAAAGGATATGAAAACCCAACTGGCATTTTTAAATGGCACAATGAATGCAACTGCTTATCAAAGTCTGTTAAAGGATTACCTGTTACCATTTAAGGGGGTATTCTGGTCTAGAGGCACAAATTTTAGGCGTTTTTTCAAGTGTGGCAAAGAAAAAACAAAAAATAGTTTTACCATCAATTATTTTGCTAGATGTTTATTGATATTTTAAGAATATACAAAAAAATTGAAAAAAAATTCGGGTTGGTAAACTGGAGGGAAAAAAGGCGCGTCCTGGTTGACACGATCCTAACCCTTCTAGTCATCTGAAACAAAAAAAGAAAAAGATTATTAATTAATAATAATGTCGTTATAGTCCTTACCTCAGAGAATTTTTTTTTGCATAATGGCGACTGTAAAGAAAGTCGTTTTTGCTCGTATTTTTTCAGTGTTTAATTTTTTAAAAGTGAAAAAAATTTGACATGACAAATCTGGTAGGGGCGATAGAGGGTTATATAGAGAAGGTTGGTACCAAAGAAGAGGGTTCAGTTTCTATAGAAAATTGGCCCAAATGATTCATTAAAAATCAAGCTTGATGAATATAAAAGAAATCTATATATTTTGGTAAAATAGGAATTGATCTTTACATCCACCATTAAATAAACAGTATATGTTGCAACGTTTCTATTAAAAGGAAACTCATATTTTTACTAACTCTTATACTGCTTTAGCGTATTTGCTGCAGTAAGAATTCTCACACTCTATGAGGCCTTGCGTTGAGAAAAAAAACGTTTCTGATGTTGTTGTATTCTGAATTTCCGCACGTGTCAGGAAATCTGTCTAATCTTCATACAGCCCAAACTTTTGCAGTAAATCTGCCGTGAATGCTGTCTTAATAAACACAGATTGTGAGAAGCTACATTACTTCTATACTTCCGTCTTAGATCTTCCGTGAGAGGGCAATGTACCTCAGAACTTAATTGTCAATTATGTACTCACGTACTCAACAACTTTTTCAAATTGTGTGTTCCATTAAAATGCATTTTAGATTTCAATAGAAACTCTGTTGGAAAGAAAAAATTGCAGCGAAAATCCAGTCTCTTTGTTACCTTAGAAATTCTTTCACTGCAGTAATTTGTTTGTTCTGTTCCGCAATCACCTTGTGTAAACCATTTAAACCCTTACTAGTGTTTATCTTACCCTCATGGAGTCTTTCACCTGAACCTACATTGTTCTGAATGGATATGTAGATCACTAATACGTTCACAAATGCTTTGTGAATATTGGATCTATTCTTATTGAATAGCATATCAAACTATTGTTGATTCATGTTACACGATGTCGAAATAGTCCTCTGGAATTCCTACCACCCGTATCATCATCGATAATCCTTAATAGGGGGTCACCGTTACAACTCCGCGTGTTTGAATGAGAAAGCGCAATACTTTCTTTATCATTTAAAACTATTAGCCTCAATTAGTACATAGTATAGAATACATTTTTTATCATTTAAAACTATTATAGTTTTATAGTTTTTATATTTAAATTAAAGTTTAAAACAAAATACTTACTATTTGATCACTGCATTATATTTGTACATAAAAATGTGTACGTCTTCCTGTAAGGAATGTATTTGCAGCAGACCACCAGTTATACAGCATGCCCTGAAATGTTTTCCTCATTTGTTTGTTGAGCATCTCGGAAAATGGTAGCGGTAATTGTGCGCGCGCATGTGTTTGTTAGACACCACGCCTTGGAAATTCACTTTGTATGGGGAAATTTGTATGAACTTGGATCGTTTCACCGGTGAGCAACATGCCGTGTATGTCAGAAGCTTTTACGAGAACCGTCGTTCTCTCATAATAGTTCTTCGCCTGTATGCTAGATACAGTACCTCCTTCATGACATTAATCAAGTTCCTTCAGCAGAATTAATCAAATCGTGGGTCGTTAAATTTTAAAGAAAAGACACTATCGTTAATAAAAAACCAACGAGTCGACCCAGAACAATAAGAAGTGTCGAAAATGTCGAGCTGTTTCGTACAGCAGTGACACGAACAGTTCGCCGTTCTGTACGACATATGCAGTCGCCTTAAATCTTTTGAAAACCACCGGCCACGATATCCGACGAACGTATTTGAATATTGAAGATTGAAAATTATCTAATTCGATCCGCTTTTGGGCAAGAACATTTTTATAAAATCCTATTCGCCGACGAGTCATATTTCCATTTACATGAATGCGCAAATAAACAAAATTACCGTTACTGGTCCTATATAAACCCTCGAAAAAGGCACTAGAATCCCTTACATTCTCCCAAATTAAAGGTATGGGCGGCAATAAATGCAGCTGGTATAGTTGGCCCTTAGTTTTATGCAAATACAAACTATGTTGCACTCACTGTTACGTCTCTTCAATATGCTAAAGAACCTTATGCCACCAGAACTTCAAAATTTTGCTAAATTTAGTGATGCCACCTGGTTTCAATAGGATGGGGGGAGAACTCATACTGTAAATTTATTAATGGAAGCCGTTAGAGCAATTTTATATAGAGAAGTGATCTCTAAACTGCGCAACATTAATTGGCCGCCTAGGAGTCCCAATTTAATGCCGATGTATTTCTTCTTATAAGATCACTTGAAATCTAGGGTATCCACTGATGCTCCTAGGAATTTCCTTCAATTAAAAGCCAAAATACTTGAGGAAATTCAGAGAATTGGACCAGCATGATATCGAGTTATCGTATATTTTAGGGGGATACCAGTTACTGATACTTTCTTACGTATTGTAATAATATATATGTTAGTAATGAACACTTTATTATGTATTGTAACAATATATATGACGAGTCTCCTAGAGATCGTTAATTAAATGGGAAATAGAACAAATTATTAATCTTTCACGTATCACTTTGTTCCTTATGAAACAATTATTGTTGCTGACCTTTGTTTAAACTTTTCGAAGTTCCATTTTGACGTGCGACTATTCATAAACGCCTGGAAGCCATATAAATTGATTATGACCGAATAGTATTGCAGCATTAATTAACGTTAAATTGATGGTAACTATCGGTATAATGGGTTTATTTCGAGATTGTCCCTTTGCGATAAACATTTCTCCAATAATTCTCGTTTGTCATACTACCGGGATATCTATACCACGTGCAATTAATATCAGCCATTTACTCGGCCCAGAGTAGCATTGATTCCTGCGCAAGTTTGGGTAGGCCGGCCTAAGTGTTAACTGGCGTGTTTTCAAATTATAATGAAAACAGAGCATGTTAATTCGTCGCTTGCATGAAGTTCTCGTTGGCGTTTATCGTAATTATAGGGCGCAGCTTAGATAAATAGAAAGACGAATTTTTCAACCCCAGGTTTACGTGAAATATCGTGTAAGTCCCCAAATAATTTGTATAGGCTGATTTAATAGATTTGCGGTTTTAAGGGCTCACATACCCCTGCGCGTGCTGAAAACCGAGTAAATTTGAAAAGTTATTATAAAGATTATATGGTAAAAAAATAAATTGTTAATTTCACATTTTTTATTAACTTTTTAACTATAAAAAAAATTAAATTAATATTAATACAAGGTGCGTTCAAGTTCTAAGGTCTCCGATTTTATTTCTCACAAATCAATCATACATAAAATTTCAAACTTCTGTCACTTTCCAACGTAATCTCCCTGCAGCCGTACCCATTTTTCACAACGTCGACACCATGATTCCAAGGCCGCTGCGAACGCTTCTTTAGGAATCTGTTTTACCACTGGAAAATCGCTGATGAATAGCAGCACGACTAGTAACTGTGTGACCACGGAGAGTGTTTTTCATCGTTGGGAAAAGCCAAAACGCGCTAGGAGCCAGGTCTGGTGAATAGGGAGAATGAGAAACCACTTCAAAGTTGTTTTCAAGAAGAAACTAATGTGCCGCATACTCCCGATGGGCTGATGCATTGTTCTGATGAAAAGCACACGTGAAGCCTTGTCCGGGGCCTTTTTTGTTGCAGTGTTGGAAGGAGCTTGTTCTTCAAAACATGTCGGTAGGATGCACTTATCACCGTAGTGCCCTTTGGAACGCAATCAGTAAGGATTACGCCGTAGGTAGCTGTCTGAAAAAATGACCACCATAATTTTGTTAGCACTCGCGCCTACCTGAAATTTTCTTTGCGGCGGTGCTTCCATTGAGCTGACTGGCGCTTCATTTCAGGGTGGAAAAACAGCACCCATGCCTCATCGATTGTCACAATTGACGAAGAGAAAGTCCCATTCATGTCGTCATCACGTGTCAACATCGCCGAGGAAATTGCCACGCACGCAGCTTTGTGGTCGTCTGACAGAATTCGTGGCACCCACCTGGAGGACACTTTCCGCATGCCCTCATGCAGGATTGTGTGCACAGATCCCACGAAAATTCCAACTTTGGAGGCGATGGCTTTCACACTCACACGGCGATCCTCCAAAACAACTTTCTCAACTCACGCGACCATGTTGTCAGGTCGGTTGGTGCGAGGCCGAGCCTGTTTTGGTTCGTTGTCACACAACGTTCGGCCTGCTTTGAACTATCTGACCCACGAACGCACATTTTTCACATTCATGGCACCATTACCACATGTCTCAGTCAACTGGCGATGAATTTCAATGGGTGTCGCACTACGTAAGTGGAGAATGATTACTCGCTGTTCTTGTAACGAACACGTCACCATTTTAAGTGTCGGCAACACTCCTCACTCTCACCGTCACTGCTAGAGAATCTGTGTAGCGTACAGTGCTGCCATCTCTGTCACGGCATTCAGAGACTTCACGCTTATTGTAAACCAAACCCCATGTATCTATCTGCTCCCAGTCATGAAACCAAATATCGGAGACCTTAAAACTTGAACGGAACTCGTATTATTTTTTATGGATATAAATGGACTACTCATAAAAACCATGGCGTCTGCTTGTCGACATCATAACTTCACCAAAAATTATGCAATCTGCAAAAATAAAAAAGGACCTTGTTATAGTGTAGCGGTATATGCTGACGGAGGGAATTTTTTTTCAAAAATAAAGAAATTACAGTATTTCAAACTTTAGTATGCAATTAAAAAGAAAACAGTGTTTAATAATTTATAGAAAATTGTTCACCAAAAAATTAAAAAAAACCCTCGTCAGACTATAGAGAAAATAATTATCAAGATTTAAAAAAGTTAAAAACTATTAAAAATTGACTGCGTTATCGTGCTGACACTGTCTAAAAACATAATTTCGAGAAAAGTACGTTTAATGTTTCTGGTAGGTACAACGTGAACTTATGGCTAGTCTCCCATTCCAGATTCGTACTGTACACACCCGAACTGTACTCGTCGAAAGACGATAGTCAACTAATATTATAGTATATTTATTACTTGCTTGTTAAGAAACCCAGGTCAAAACCTGAATTTCTTAACAAACCCTGTTTATTTCTGAACAAAAACATACGAAACGCAGCTGTCGAGAAGGGCGCGGCAATTAGCCATCCCAACTCGATATCCAGTCACATTTATTGCTTTAACTTTGTAACGAAGTGAAATTTTCTTAACTTTCTTTTATTCTTACAAGTGTAAAAAATAAAAATCGGTAAGAAATCGATTTTTTGAAAATTTCAGGGTTGTGAGTCCTTGAGTTTTAATCAAACTAGTAAAATAAACAGTTTTAAAACCTTAAGACGGACTTTTCCGCACATAGAACATCTCTATCCCGAACTTGAGTGGCCAAGAAAAAATAAACCAACACATCAATTCAGAATATGTGTTTTATGCCACAATTTTACTTTTTTCATTGGCGACTGTGTTCACAGTGCCGTATTAATACGTCTGTGATCCAACGAAATAATTTTTTTTCTCATTCATTCGTATGTGATATAGGCCGAATATATGTTTTTTTTTATTCATTGCAAAATCAGCAACGAGTTAAATGTTTATGTTTAAAATTTCAGAATGAACATAAATATTTACATCGAGCTTTCTCATGACCCATGGACAGTATGGGGTGTGTCCTATCCACCTCAAAATCAATAGATGTCGTCTGGTAGACGTTTCTAATCAGAATCAGTCAAAACCCGATCGATTCGATACGATTTAATTGAATGATCGTGCTAACAAAAAAAAAAAATCTCAGATAGTCCACCATTGTGCTTTCTCATGACCCATGAACATGGTAGAGTGTGTTTTATCCACCTCAAAATCAATAGGTGTTATCTGGGAGACGTCTCCGATTAGAATCAGTCAAAACCCGATGGATCCGACACGATTTAGTTGAGTTATCGTGCTAACAAGAAATTTTAATGCCGACGACAATGACACACATACAGACACAAATTTTGTAGAAACCATTTTTTTTGTTTTTAGGCCGAAAAACGAATAAACGCTAGAGAAAATTATTTCCATTTTTCTTTACACGATTACATTACTTTTCCGCTCTGGTATAGTTGAGTGCGGAAAAGTAAAAAGCTACAATCATTCGGGATTGTAGAACAATAACTGCCCTGTGTCCAGACCAGTTTACATACATTTTTATATGTATATATTTCAACTTTGTGTATAGAACAACCTGTATTATATTTATACCGTTTATTGAAATTTAAATATGCTTTGCAGTGATATATGTTACATATATTTTTAAGAATAGAATAAATGTTACTAATATTACTACTAGAATAATCTTATCGAAGAGGCCATGGAAATTGATAAACTATATAGAGAAATTGACATACGTTAATAATCTAAAATTTTCTATTTCTAATCTATCTAATAATCTAAAATCATATGTATTCATAAGAAAGTAAACAAAATCATATAAACTATCTTCCTATAACACTTTTCAACCCGTTCTTTTCAAATTAATAAAAAATGAATTGGCAACCATTATTAGTTATTAAAACTGTTATTAATAATCTATAAATGTTATTAATAATCTAAAATATTCAAATTCAACAGGACCTGACAATATTTCAATGGTCATTAAACTATGTCACTCGTATAGCAATACCTTTATGCAATATTATCAATCAATACAATATCTAAGATAGTGTCCTTATAAGAAAGAAAACAAGAAGTTGATATGAATTACCTTCCTATAACACTTTTCAACTCGTTTTTCCAAGTTAATAGAAAAGCTATTAGCAAACATTATTATCCTTTAAAAAATGCCTAATACTTTCACCAAATCAACATGGTTTCAGAGAACAACATTCTACAATGACAACTTCATTAAGTCAATTTTTTACCAAATGAACGTAATAAAGTTATGACATTATTTATTGAATTATTTTTAATCGTCATATTTTGCTAGATAAGGTAGAATTTTATAGTTTGTGTCGTCAATGTAAGAGTATACTTGAATATTACCTATAAAATAATACCTATAAAGTAATATTTAAACACAGTTTGTTAGATACTATGGTAAAAGATCACATGAACTAAATATATACATTGGAGTTCCCCAAGGCATTACATTGGGCCCGCTTTTATTCTATTGTATATCAGTAAGATCAAGATTTAATTTCTGTTTTTATTGTGTGCAAATGATATATAGTTACTATCATATAATGCAATTAAATCCAGAAGTTAACTTCTGGATAGCTTATTCTCTCATACTTTTTTCCAGTAAATAAATTAACCGTGAACACTTTTTCTATGCAGTTTTATCCATTGGCGTCAATTATACATGCAGTCCTCCTGTAGACTAAATAGATAATAACAGTTCAAATGAATTATTTCAAACTTATTGTTGTTCATGTGAACATGCCCTTCAACTGGAAATAGATTATGTATGGTAAAAATGCGCAAGCATCAATTTTGCACTGAAAAAATGATCTCAGATATCAACTATGAATTGCGATAGGGGGATCTGTTCTGAAAATTTATGTACAACTGAACGGCTGTGTGTGTACTGTGAAAAGATAACCCTACATTCAATGCTTTGACTCAAATGGGACCTTGAATATGCTAACAGACATTCGTTAATGGAAGAATATCAACACTACCATCTTTATATATCTTGCAATATGATTTGCATAGATTAGAAACATTAAAGTCTAATTATCTTTACGCTGGTGGAGTTCTTTACGAGGGTGAATCAAATATAAACGAGTCTCTTGGTCCTGGGCATGCAATAGTAACGCGTGAGAGTTCCCCCTTCGTGGGGTGTTGGGTAGGGATGTTAGGAGGGTGGAGAGCAGGTGGGCGACCTCGCTCATTCCTTTCAGCACCCGCCGTGACAATGTCTGAGCAGGAGGTGCCTTCATCAATTGCGCAGCGTGTTATCATCAAGTTTCTCGCCACGGAAGGTGTAAAACCATCTGAAATCCTGGCGATATTGACTGCACAGTTCAAGGAAGAGACACTGTCCCGAGCTAGAGTATTTGCATGGCAGTTTGTGGAGGGTCGTGAGAAAGTTGAAAATGAGAGCCATGACCGCTAACCTCGCACCAGCATCACCAGCGACAACATCGTCCGCGTTCAACAACTTCTTGAGGGTGACAGGCGTCTGACCACCAATGAGATTGCATCTAAGGTTGGAATAAATTATGGAAGCACCTTTTCGATCATCACAGAGGAGCTAGGTCTACAAAGGGTTTCGTAAGGTGTGCGCAAGGTGGGCCCCTCGCCTTCTGACAACTGAGCAGGAATTGCATCGTTTTCAGGTGTGTGAACGTCTTCTAGCGAAATTTCGGGAAGAGGGAGACTCGTTTCTCACTCACGTTATCACCTGCGACGAAACATGGGTGCACCACTATACCCCTGAGTCGAAACAAGCGAGCAAGGAGTGAAGACGTCAAGGCGAGGCTGGGCCAGTGAAAGCCAAGTCAAGGCTGTCAGCAGGCAAGGTTTTGGCTAGAGTTTCTTTTAACCAGCGTGGCTTGTTGCACCTCGATTTTTTGCATGATCACAGGACCATTAATGCAGCGTACAACTGCGACATTTTAAGCGAGTTTACTCTTGCATATCGCCGCAAACGACGTGACCTACCGATGAGAGAAGTGAAACTTCTCCATGACAATGCTCGTCCTCATACAGCAGCCCTGACCAATGAAAAATTGGAGGAATGGGCTGGAAGACACTTGAACACCCTCCCTATAGCCCCGACCTATCGCCCTGCGACTTTCGCCTCTTTGGTCCTCTCAAGGAAGCCATGGGAGGGCAAAGATTCAACAACGATGAAGAGCTTGAGACCTACATGCGCAATTAGCTGGAGACACAAAAAAATTCATTCTACGAGCAGGGCATTACAAAATTACCTACACGCTGGGAAAATGTGTTTCCAGATCAGGAGATTATGTAGAAAAATGAGCTGTTATTCTTTTTTTTTCAAGTTCAAATAAAAAAACGGCTCGTTTATATTTGATTCACCCTCGTATAATAAGCTAGATATAATAGATAACAATAATTTAATTTTTTTAACCCGTCTACAAAAATTCATACCCAATAACGCTTTTTATTCCGGTAATATATCGCATTTATAAATAAATGTTATTTTTGTCCAGGCGAAAATATCGATTTCTGTATTTATCAATAATAAAGTTTTCTTGTTCATTTTCGTTAGGAACACATTTGTACAGTAATGCCTTTGGGAGTGATGTCTTCCGGGATGGCGTCTCTATAGACGTTTCCTATATTTTCGCTTGTAGAGCTCATCTTCTGCATGCCTTATAAATTAGTAAAATATTTACTTTTTAATATGTTATTTAAACCAACTCTAAATACATGGGCACATCCATTACTTTTCGACGAAACTTTGCGCACTTAGATCAGCGATTTGTCTTATAATTTTTTATATGAAAGTATGTCCTAATATATGGGGTTTTCCAAAGTCTCAACCCAATCAAGGCAAATTTGACTTCAGGAGAATTTTTTTAAATTTTAAATCAGCAATTTTCAAAAATTTATTTCTCTGAGTCTATTTAACCGAATGATCTCAATATGATACCATTTTTTTCACTAACCTCTCTATTTATCGAAAAAAAAATTATAGTAAACCTTAGATCGTATGCACGCTTTCGGGAGAAGAATTTAACTGATCCGTTAATGTCATAAAATGTTACTCTTTTTTAAAATGCCACTATTTGTACAAATTTTAAAATTAAAAATTATGTACGGGCTCATATTGTTTGGCTTGATTCATAGTTTCAAGATTAGTAAAAATTTTAAGTATCTAATGATTACACTTCGTAATATGACCTGCCAAATTTTATTGATTTTCAAAAAAATAGCTATTTTCAATTAGCTTCAACTTTTTTCTTTGAATTTATAATTATTTGAAACTTTCACAAAAATTTACTTATTATATTCTTAAGAAGCCCTGAATATTTGAACTTGCGAGTCGAGCCGGGATACGAGTTACAAATTTTCAAATAACCTGAAAATCGTATTGTAACAGCCGAGCAATTCATTCATTTTTAGACTCATTCATAATACTTTAGCAAGTAAGTAAGTACAATTAATAATAATACTTTATTTTACATTATAGTATTATCATAAAATATAACAAAATTTTATTTTATTGGTTGTTTAGTGCATTTCAGAAACGTTTGTTTATAAATTCAGTTGGAACTATTTTATATTCCTTTTCAAAAGAGGTTTCTCTCATTTCTAAAGTATAAAAACACAAAGTAAATACAAGCAAGGTGCAGTTTTTTTAATGAAACCTGGTTTGTTCATCTGATTTAACCAAAAAGAAAATATTTGATTTTTTTAGAACAATATGGGTAGACAATACATATGTTCATAAACATCAAAAAAACTTGAAAAATTCGATTCGAAACAGTGAAAACAATTAAAGGTACTCGGATTCGCCATTTATTTATATCAATTTATGATAATACTTTACAAATGAGAGTAACTTATTTTGAAAAAATAATGTAAGTAGTTCAACTGAATTTATAAACAAAAGTTTCTAAAATATACTAAAAAAACCACTAAAATAAAATCTTGTTATATTTTATGATAATAATATAATGTGAAATAAAGTATTATCATTAATTGTACTTACGTACTTTCTAAAGTATTATGAATGAGTCTAAAAATGAATGAATTGCTCGGTTGTTACAATACGATTCTCAGGTTATTTGAAAATTTGTAACTCGTATCCTGGTTCGATTCGGAAGTTCGCATTTTTAGGGCTTCTTAAGAATATAATAAGTCAATTTTTGTGAAAATTTCAAATAATTCGAAGTTCAAAGAAAAAAGTTGAAGCTAATTGAAAATAGCTATTCTTTGAAAATCGATTAAATTTGACAGGTCATATTACAAAGTGTAATCATTAGATACTTAAATTTTTTACTAATTTTTAAACTATGAATCACGCCAAACAATATAAGCCCATATATAATTTCTAATTTTAAAATTTGTACAAATAGCGGTATTTTAAAAAATGGCGAAAGCGTGCATATCATCTAAGCTTTAATATAAATTTTTTCGATAAATAGAGAGTTCAGCGAAAAAAAAAATGCGAACAGGTTGAGATCAATCGGTTAACTACACTTAGAGAAATAAATGTTTGAAAATTGCTAGATTTAAAATAAAAAAAAATGCTCCTGAAGCCAAATTTGCGTTGATTGGGCTGATACTGGAAAACCTCATATATTAGGACATACTTTCATATAAAAATCATGAGCCAAATCGTTGACCCAAGTGCGCAAAGTTTCGTCGAAAAGTAATGGATGTGCCCACATATATTTCAATGTCTTAATATGTAGCAAGAAACTGTCAAATAGTCAAATAAATTCCATTGCCAGCCATACTCCAATAATTTTTGTCTAATGTCTTACTTAACCAAACATTATTTGAATATTTTAATAAATGTTTTTAACGGCTATTTAATGACGATGTTATGACATCCAAATGTGAATAATGTAACGAGAATAAATGATCTCGTCAAGCGACGGCCATGAGTTTTGAGAAACAGCTGGAGGACCGCCACGTCATGTCGTCTCTGGAGTACTCTCGGTTTACTTGAAAAGAAATAATTGTGAATTTAGTTAAATACTTATATAATTAATACAAATACAGTTACAAAAGGAACTGCTTGAATTTCCTTGCAAATATAAGGTAAAAAGAATTCGCTCTCAGAGACATGCTGCGTCAGCAATAAATACAAATAAGGGATATATATTATATTTATATAATAAATATTTGGCGATAGCAAGGATAATAGTGCATTTTGCCTCGACCGGGAATCGAACCCGGCTCTCCCAATTTCCGGTTGGTTGCTCTGACCGCTGAGCTATCGAGGCACACTCATTATCCTTGCTAATGCGCCAGTTTAATGCGTCACTACAGTACTCCCTCCCTAGAGACATGGTTTGTCTCGATACAATTTAACGGAATGTGACCGCGTTTGCCATTCTTACGAACCGTTGTTCGGTAACCCCCGGGACTATAGGGCGATGGATAGGACGGGAATCGAATCCGCGAATTTGAGATGTAAGGGAGGTTGCATATACTGGAATGAATCACATCACGTCGGGGTCACCACTTTGGCGATAGCAAGGATAAAGGTGCATTTTGCCTCGACCGGGAATCGAACCCGGCTCTCCCAATTTCCGGTTAGTTGTTCCGACCGCTGAGCTATCGAGGCACACTCATTATCCTTGCTAATGCGCCAGTTTAATGCGTCACTACAAACTGAACCAATACAAATTGTTGATCAGTTCAGACTCTCTGTTTCATCAAGTGTTCAAAACCTTGTAAGATCTTACCTAGATAATCGTATTCGATATGTAAAATATATTACCCACCCACCCACCTTTCTTGTCTACCTCAAGGATCTGTCCTTGGTCCCTGATTATTTAATATTGTTATTAATAATGTCACATTGCTGTTTAGAAAGTACAACATAATTTATTTACTTGATGCAAACGATATAAACAACTAGATATAGTTGTTTATATCGTCTATATCTACAACTAGATTCACTATCAGATTGTATGCGTTTACTGACTGTCTCTTGGAAACGAATGTACTGGTGTCTTATATCCCAACTCCCTCTTAATGTGCAGCAGCGTAATGTCATGAGCCTCAGAATGAAAATGAATGGCATAGCTTACTATTACATGCTGAATAATATCCTTATAAATCGTTCTAATGTCTTTAGAGACCTGGATATAATTTTTGATCCGAAAGTATGACCCATAGATCAACACGATCTTAAAACAATCCTATAAATTCCTGAGATTTGTCATACGAAATTCAAAAGATTTTGTTTCACGTCATAGCTTTAGAGTAAAGTAATGCATTCTATTGTATTTCTTCAAAAAATTATTAATTATTGTTTTGATAGCCCCTCAGTATTGAAATAAATCAAGTTAAATAAGTTACATAAATGTACTTCGCGTTAAATAAGTTACATAAATGTACTAGAACCACATCGCGACTTCCAAACACATTTTATTTCCAAATTCCACATATCCGTTTACTTCAATCGTCCTCAATCTATCAAATGTATGTAACCTCCTTACTGAGTTTATAAAGCATACATTTTTATGCCATTCCAAACATTAAAGATCATTTTATAAAACACAAAATATTTAATGAAAACAATAAAACTACTTTGATAACGTATTTGCGATGTAGTATATTTCTGCTCCTATTATATAATGGCAGCATATTTGTTTAGGAATATATAGTTTTTGTATTTTATATAACTATAGTATTAGGAATATAATTAATTTCCATATTAGCTGTAATCTCGCATATTTGTAATGTAAATTTATTGTATTTGTAACATTTCTATTGTGTTCGTTCCTACCTTATAATCGGAAATGTCTAATTTCTGTTAGGTAGCTGCATTCTAAATAAACAAACAAGTTCTAGTAAACGTTCCTGCATTAAACGGCTGCTTAACGATTTATGTATGTCTTTAAACAAATACTGCAAAACGTAGTTGAATTGCCATTAGTAGCAAAAATGCATAACATCTGATATATACACAAAATTGTACTATATCATTTTTCTTGAAGTTGAAAGCAATTAATTGAATATTTTTTTTTTTTTTTGGTAACTGACAATTTTTTATTGTCATAGTTATAATTTATTAATTGTTGCAAGTAACTATAGACCAAGAGCTATCAACGTATTTTAAGTTATTATTTCAACGTCATGAAAATTTACACACTAACTATTATATACCTGCTGAACAACAAAAGTCGATTCTGGCAGATCCCTATACCCTAAAATTACAAGGAGGGTCAGAAATAAGATTCAATGTATTTAAAGTAATAGTCATGAAATTTCAATAGATTGCTTTCGATAGTATTCTCTATTTATGAAAATTATTACCCGAACATTTCACCCCCTCCTAAATGTTGACAGAACGCTATAAATATTAAAGAAAAAATTAAATACCATTTTTGTTACATATTTCATTAGACTTGAAATTTTGACATAATATAATATATAATATAATTTGACATATGTTGAATAAATAAAATATATGTAGGAGATGTAATATAAAAACCCAGAACAAAATTCTATCACTATTAGTCCAATCAATCTGTCTGAGCCCCTATGTTAAATGGTCACTAATTGTAAACAGCAAAAAAAATTTGAGTATATAGAAAATAAAACTTCAAGAAACTTGCAGTTTTTTGCTCTCAATATGGCGGCCGCTAACATAACCTAAAAAATTCGCAAAAGTCAAAAAACGGTTTTTCGCGAATAAAAAAGAAATTTGTGCTCGGATTGGAAAAAGTTAAATGAAAAAGTTGTAGATAATAAAAAAATATTTCTATTCAATTTTTATGAGCTCGAATCGATTCATTACTTTTCGAGATATATCGAAAAAACCGTTGAAAATTGCGTTTTTTTATTTTGCTCTAAAAATAACAATATTTGATGAAAACATTTAATAATTTCAGAAAATGTAGTCCTATAGACGAAAACAATCGTTTTTGTACAATTCCAAAATATTTTTTTCCAAAGTTATAGCTGTTTTCGTAAAAAAATATGTTTTCGTAAAAAAACCGTGTTTGAAAATGACGCGATTTTCGTACATCGATTTTATTACAAGAATTTATTGCCAAAAAACCGATGTACGAAAATTACGTCATTTTCAAACGCGATTTTTTATATAAGAAATTAAAAAATCGATTATTGCTGAAAATATATTTCTAAACTCCTAGCGAAGAAAATAAGCCCTCGAACAGGTCTGTAGGACCATCCGTTTCGATGGAAAAGCCGTTTTACGAAAATACCTTTTTTTACGAAAACAGCTATAACTTGGGAAACAAATATTTTGGAATTGTACAAAAACGATTGTTTTCTTCTCACTTAGGACTACATTTTCTGAAATTATTAAATGATTTCATCAAATATTGTTATTTTTAGAGCAAAATCAAGAAAACGCAATTTTCAACGGTTTTTTCGATATAGCTCGAAAAGTAATGAATCGATTCGAGCTCATAAAAATTTAATCGAAAGATTTTTGTATTATCTACAACTTTCTCATTTAACTTTTTCCAATCCGAGCACAACTTTCTTTTTTACTCGCGAAAAACCGTTTTTTTGACTTTTGCGAATTTTTTAGGTTATGTTAGCGGCCGCCATTTTGAGAGCAAAAAACTGTAAGTTTCTTGAAATTTTATTTTCTATATGCTCAAATATTTTTTTTGCTGTTTACAATTAGTGACCGGGTTAGTAGAGCGGAAAACGTTCGCATGTGAGTACGACCGAAGCAGTTATATAGCATTCTGCAGGTTACAGAGAGAACGCTTATGGAGTTCTATGAACTTCATTAAAAGGAAGATTTAAAATTATATAGAAGCATGGCTTTTTGTTAATTTTGTATGAAACGTCATGTTTAAGAAGACCATTTGAAAATAAAGTAATAAAATTTTATGGGTGTTATTTGTCTCCGTGTAAAGTTGAATTGCATCAGCACTTCTTAAATATATTGCTAGTATTTGGACAAGTTCACATTTTGAGATGCTCACAATATTGAGTCTACAAGACAATGGTTGGGTGTTAAATGATAGCCAATGGTATAATAAATGATGAAAGTGATATAATTATTATTATTATTAAACATTTTACAGATGATGACATATTAGTATCAGGAATCTATCAATCACGAATCTATTAGTATCAAATGAAACCATATTTATTGAGAATAACGTCAACCAAGATGATGAATAAAGAATTTATAATTTTGTATTAACTAAAGAATAATTTTTACAATAAATTTTATATATCTAGACCATTTTACTCTTCATATACGTTCTCTCTCTAACCCGCAGAATGCTATATAACTGTCTGGTTCGCGCTCACATGTGAACCTTTTCCATTCTGGCAGATAGTTAGTGATGGAATTTTGTTCTGGATTTTTGTATTACATATCCTACATATATTTTATTTATTCTGTCAGAATTCCAAGACTAATGAAAAAACAGAAATGATATTTTATTTATTTTTATTTATAGCGTTCTGTCAAAATTTAGGTGTGGGCAAAATAATGTGGCAATAATTTTTATAAAAGGGGAATACTATCGAAAGTAATATCCTGAAATTTCATGACTATTGCTTTAAATACATTGAATCTTATTTCTCACTCTCTTTATAATTTTAGGGTAGCATAGCCCCCAGCCACAGGGGGCTTCCAGAATCGACTTTTATTGTTCAGCAGGTATATAATATTTAGTGTGTAAATTTTCATGACTGTTGAAATGACAACTCAAAATACGTTGCTGGCTCTCCTACTACAATTATGATATTTATTCAAACGCCCCAAATAAGACGAGCCCGCAGTAAAGAGTAAACATGAAACTGTTATTTCTCGAAGACTCCTAATTCCTTTTTTAAGGACACCTAAAACTTTTTAAAGCCTTTTTTAAGGACTATAAGGCCTAGGATTCCAAAGCCGGCTTGTACATAGAAATATTGAAAGAATCTATTTTCGAGGTCAAAATATGGAGGAAAACTTATTAAAAGCCATATTCAATGTCTTCGGAACCTACGCTGCATGTAGAAACATTTTTCGATAAATTCAAACGTAGAATTAACTCCCAAATTTTCTGGCATTTATTATTGGACAGCTCATCAATGTCGACTTAGATCACTTACGAAAGGTCAATAGTTACTTATTGTTAGCCATATAAAATTAAAACGTCGACATTTAACGCACAAAAGTTTCAATATATTCACGTGATTATCGGATTTCTTGTTCTAGAAATGTATTATTATCGCATGTAGCTTGTCCAAGTAAGCTAAATATAAAAATAAATCCTGTAAATGTAAAGGAGAGAACAATCCACAATTTGAACTACGCCGATACGGCACGAGTACAAGACGTTATGTTATAATAGCGAAATAATGACGTATGAACTATCACGAATTTATCGGAAATAATTAATCGGAATATATCCGGGCTGTATACGGCGAGATCGATATCGAAAAAACCCTTACAACGCAGACCTCTTGACAGATTGTGCAATTTTCCACGATGGAATTTCTGTTCGACGCAAATAACGTCGATCTGCGGAATTAAAATGTTTAACGGCTATAGATAGTCAAAAGGCCATTTCCGGGATCGTGTAATTTCGCGCCGTTCATAAAAATCAGACAAAGTCGAGAGCAACCTGTCGCGACAAATGAATAGTCATGGTGTAATTTACTTACAGCTGGGAAAAAGTGGAATAAAAAGTCGAGTATAGCTGAAAGTGGATTAAAATAAAAGAGGGTCGTCGAGTTCTTGGTGAATTGACAGTTTGTGCATGTCCGACGTTTTAAAATACTTTGCGAATAATTTTACCTAGATATCGTTAAAATTATCTTGGTAACAATGAAATAGGAAATGTCCGCTTTAGTTTATACTTATTCTAGGAATAAAATAATAATGACTATAAGTTTCAAAATTAAAATGAAAGTTAATAACGTTTGTATTAACAAAGAAAAATCCAAGTTAAACTAATTGCTGGAAGCGTTACCTACGTATTTAATGCACAAGTCTGTGTATGTATCATATTATAAAAAGCATTTTTCCACATCTCTAGTATTCTGGTTGTACATTCTTCAACAATTTTTTGTTGCACTTTTTTAAATTAGCTAAAAAAATTCTCAAAATCCTATTCTTTAAATAAATAAATACAAAATAGAGAAGAAATATTGTAAATTGAACAAATTTAATTTTTCAAAAACTACTTATTAGGCCGGCTAATCGTATTAAGCAAAAAGTTAAAATAAATCATGATGTATTTGATAGAAAGTCCATTTCTTCTGGAGCTCTACAAGGGTCAATATTGGGCCCTCTTTTGTTCACTTTTATGTGGCAGACTTATTGCATGTTCCACTTTTAAGGAAGGTGACATTTTTAAGGAAATTAATGAAGATCTTGAGAATATTGCATAATTTTCGAGAAAACGTAATTTGAAATTAAATCCTCAAAAATATGTCTTGTTTTGTCCTAATAAAAATAAAGAGATTTTGAGAGTCGTATTTAACGTACATATTGCAGGTGAAAGTATTAATTTTACAAATTATGTCAAAAATTATGTATTATGTTAGATGGAAAGATGAAATTTTATGAACACTTTAATAAACTAATCCAGAAGTCTTATATTTGCTTAAAACTATTATATTCAGACAAAGAATACTGATTGTAAACGTTGCTTTCTAATACAATATTAATATGAGGAAGCAACTTTGTGAAACTTTAGTATAAACCATTTTTTACGATTTAGTACATTTTTCATGTTTAGATAAATTACGTTACTGACTAAATGAATATTCTTGATATCGACAATTTAGTAAAACGACATTATCTAGTTTCTATCGATAAATTATTAAATACTGAAATACCTATCTACCTGGCAATAAAATTGCAACCGGGGCGGAAATTGCACAAAGTTTATATTAGAAATAAATCTTAAATATGCCTAAGCACTCAACAGCTACATTTCGCAGATCATTTAGATATAACGCAGTTGTACTTTATAATTCTCTTGAAGAAAATTACAAATACTTATCATCTTCACTATTAAGAAAAATTGAAGACCCCTCTCTTAAACAGCTAGTAGTTTTTATATACTCATACACTTGTATCTCTTTTGTGTTATAGATGCATTGTATATGCATCTGTATTAATCTTTCTCAAGGAAGTGTAACCGTTTTTTATCTTTATGGGAAAATTTGTCCCCTTTCGGGATCGTTTTCTCAACTTCTAATTAATATTTTTGCTTAATTCGTTTGTCATCTTGTACAACATAATCTATCGTAATCACAGCCTGTAAAGTTTTACAGTTTCAGTTTAATAGTTTTTGGTGGCCTATGATACGTAGTTGTAAAAATTATCATATTTTTTATGTTCAACATTTTTTTTTCTCTTATACAGACTGTATAAGTTTCAAGTTAATAAAATCAATCGGCTTTAAGAAATCTCTTCCGAAAACCCAAGAAATGCATTTTTTTAGAAGGATTTTTCTGAAAATTTTCATATTTTCCCCTAGCTTTCATACTCGGTTTTGATCGAAAGCTAAATAAAGCCATCAATGCTATATATGCTTTAAAGCATGAAATTAATATTCGCTAATAATTCGAGTACTGATTGGTCTAAAAACATGTGTTCAAGGGAACACCTGGGATATTCTCCATGGGGAAAGTTTAGAAAGTTGCTCAGGTCATTTTATTTTATCCTTACTCCTCAGTTTGTATGGCTCTCAGAAACTTTCATATGGAAAACATAAAAAAAGTATATGCTGTTGAAAATTCAATTGAACAAAAAGCCAAATAAAAAAGAAGAGGGGCGAGGAAGAAATTGTAAAATGACATCGGGCAGAAAGGAGGCGGTCCATCATATGCTGCGGGAAAGTTTTAAAAATTATGTATAATTTATTTGTAAATTTTGTATAATATATACATTATACAGTAATATTGTTTATTTATCATTTTATACATATATTTTACCTAGAAGACTATTCATATCAAGATTATTGAATCATCACACCAATGACTAAAAATGAACCACTTTCAAGCACTTCTAGTGCTTAGATTTTCGTAGGACCGGCACCAATTAATCCGGAAATGTTCTAGTTCCAGGGAAAGAAAATGCATTTCTTAAATGAAAAATGGTCACAACCCCACTTAAACATTAATGTAATTCATTTAAATAAATTTCAAACTGACTCCGCATTGTTTAATCCAATCAAATAGCATACTACATCTGTATTAGATATATGGACGTATTAGTAAAATTTTGTGATTCTATTGAACTATTTATTAATGATATAACACATATCATATAATGATATAACACATATCAGTTTGTATTTATTTTGCTTTATATTCTGTAAGTGGATTTTAGGACCTGTAAAATAGCGTAATAAATAAATAAAAATAAATAAAATCACTATATATTCCTTTACATTGTCTAGTGTCGAAGAATTATTCATTCAACAGTTTGTGGATAGCCTTTAAAATTTTTATTGGTATATATTTATATGATTTAAATACCATAATTCAATATACAGCTTGAAACATGATAAATACTATTTAGTACTAAATGTCATAATTTTCATATTTAAAAACGGATAAAATACATTGCATAAAATGTCATTAAGGAGCTACATTCACCTAAAATCTTCAAAATTTTCGAATTTTTCTTGTATATTATTATAGTATGAGGGCTTAAGAATATATTCTGAAAGTTTCAAGTCGATATCTTAAAAATTTACAGATATATAAAGCTTTCAGTCACGGGGTAGAGGGCGACTAATTCTGCTACGTGCGCCCCTCAATGAGCGCCCTCGTGAAGTGCGGAACAATGATCGACTTAACTAATCAGCGACAACTTTGAGGAATCAATGTTTCGTGCATTTTTTTTCTTACTATATTGTAATAATAATGAGCACGAAAATTCATCCTGAAAGAAGTCCATTGTCCTTTGAATCCAAAACGGTGCCCGTCATATCTTGAGAACCGATCAACAGATTCATTTCAAATTTGGCACAACGACGCATTAAGCCGTTATTAACAGAAGGACGATGGCGTTTTTCAAAAATAACCAAAATTGTTTAATAAACAAGTTACGATAATTGAGTTTTTTACCGAATTTTCGTACTTCACTTCCATGTGCCGTTCTTTTTATGAACAATTTTCGGGAACAGCGATCGTTAATCAGTTTTGTATGCACTTAACTTCATGATAGCTTACTATCTTTGATTTCAGATGATCAGTTTTAGCAGAAGGGGAACCGCAAACCGGGTCGCGAAATAGACGCTCCACTTCCGGCGGGCATATCTCTTCCGGTTCTAAAGATTCTTAAATTGTGTTCACTTTACCATGTTTACAATAAATTTATCTTGAATTAAATAAAATGTTTATTTATCATTAATAATTCCCAAGAAAATTGATCCCGAAAATCGACTATTTTTCCATGTCTCTAGGTGGATGTAGCCCCTTAATACGTTCAAACTAACATATCTGCCACGACACATTGCATCGCTTGAAATTTTCTCTGGCAGGAACACTGAAAATGCATAGCAGTTGTAATATCCATTTGAAGTAAAATTCTATTACCAAACTTATAATGTAATATTTTAGTCTTCTCTAACGCAATCTCTACTATTCCCCAGATTCACTTTGTGTTCCATATGTGAATTTTAGAATGACGACGGCATTTGTATTGTTGTGGAATAAAAGGCTTGCTCCGAGATTGCCTATTTGTTCGTCCCAGATTACTCTAATATTTTAACACGATAGAAACTCGGATTGGAGTTCGATGTTTGTTGTGATTTATTGGAAGTTCGATTGTGTTCTTATCAATGCGTCATCAACTCATAAAGTACCAAGTTCATCGAGTTATTTTTTTTAGGAATAACTCTTATTGTCTATTAAATTTTAAAATAAAATCGATAATAATAGTTCGTATTTATTCATACCACACAACATAATAAGTTCTGCAACACAATATGGCTACAATTATATTATACTTGAGATAAATCAAATTACAGTATTGTAATCAGGGAAAGATCTGGAACCCTCAATGCAACAACAAAAAGAGGAGACCAGTTTTCTACGAACACTGAAATATTACACGTTTCTCGACGCGGGTTTCACAACCAAATTGGCATCATCGGGATATGGTTAAAATTAGTTTTAAACTACCTCTAATTTATATTTATACCAATATTTGTTTTCACCTTCAGTAAACCGTTACGACAACAACGGAACGTTGGGTATAGGACCCTTATCTTTGTTCATGCTGTTATCATATTTAGCATATCTGAATAGTTCCCATAGCATCTAATAGTTTGTTGTTGGTTATACTTTTTTACTAACTTTAAGTTACTATGGTTTACTCTATGATTGTTTCCCAAAACACGTTGGGAAACGAAAAAATGTTCTAATATTCCCAATTTTCGATAGGTCGTATGCTCTTTAAATCTAGTTATAATTGCTCTTTTTGTTTGCCCAATACACTCTTGACTAAAATCTTGACACCTTATGTAATAAATTCCAGACCTTTCGTTATTTTCAATTTTATGTTTGGGGTTTCCCAAAAGTTGTAATTTGTTTCCAGAAGAGTACACTAATGTCATTCCAAATGTTTGAAAACATTTTTGAGGTGTCTGACAAATTGCGGTTTATATAGAGTCTACACCATTTTACCATTCTTTATTCTTCCTGGAAAGTCGTGGAGTTAGGAAGACTTGCCCTAAAACTATATTTTCTTATTAATTTGTCTATTATATGATACCCGTTACTTCAAAGGGATCTCTTCTTTATCAAACCTATCACTAATAAGCAAAAAACTTTAACAAGAACGATGAACCAAAAAATTTGACCTTGCCATTTTCTGTTGATAAGAATGATGGTAGTCATTAGGTATGTTTCTTCCTCTATACATCATCAATTCTAGTTCCCTATTCCTAATTATCTATTAATACATTATTATTAATACATCAGGAAAAGGTAGTTGTTCTTGATTTTCTAATTCATATATAAAATGTATTGATGATCTAATGGTTGTTTAATTATGAAACAAGACTATGTATGTCTGTTTTCGTGGTATCGAAAACCACGAAAATATCATCCACATATCTGAACCATACCCCAGTGAAATATTCTAATTCTTTGGTTTCAAAGTGCTACGTGGTCAAATCTACTCATAAAACGGTTGGCAATAATAGTGGACAGAGAATTACCCATTGCAGTAGCTTCATGTTCAAAATATTCATTATCGCATGGAAACAGTTATAAGAGATTAGGTATTAGAAGGAATGGCGTAGTAAACCGAAACAAATGATTCCTTTACTGTTTACTGACCATGAAGTAGGTTTAATCCTGAACAGTATATGAAACCCTAAGAGTTTACTGGACTTGAGCAAAATTTTTGTATAAATAGAAATTAATAGTTTAAAACTTGTTTTAACCATCTCCCGATGATGCCAACTTGATTCGTGAAACCGGCATCGAGAAACGTGTAATATTTCGGTGTCCGTGGAAACTGGTCTCCTGTTTTTTACAGTATTATAATGAAAATTCCTAATATAATAGTGTACCACAAGTGGAAGTTTTATCTAAAAATTTCCAACCCATATTTCCAAAAACCTGCACATTAAAATAAATAATATTTTGTCTTCATATATATATATATATATATATATATATATATATATATATATATATATATATATATATATATATATATATATATATATATATATATATATATATATATATATATATATATATTAATTAACTCAAAATGCTGAAATTCGAACAAAAAACATTTCGTACATCGACCTAAAGAATTTCGACGACACACACGAAAACAGCCGCTTAGTAAATATAGGCGAGGAAGCAAATCGCAATAATATTGCGCCGCCCCCTTGCTCATATCGAAGGCAGCTCCGAGGCATGCCTCTAGAGGCTTCGGGTCAAAAAATAAAGTTACCACGTTGTTCGCAAGGGTCGATTTACTGTATTGATTTTGTCAAAATACCGAAATTCGAACAAAAAGCATTTCGTACATCGACCTAAAAATTTTGAAACACACGCGAAAACAGCCGTTTAGTAAATATGGATTATATATACCTAGAATATTTAAAGAATGTATTGAAGATATATTCTTCTGTAAATCTCTTATGAACTAATTTTTGTATAAAGTTTATATTCGAATTTGAATCATACTTGATACGTAGACAATAATAGACACGATGTCGATGACCCTAACTTAGTTTCAAAACAATATTAATTTTGAACAATGTAAGAATCTCCACTTCACGTTTCTGATAAGGTTTCACAAACCTTCGTATATGCCTTTGAGGCGACTATTTGTACGTTAATATTCAAACGGAGAGCGTATAACGAACAAGAAGGGCGATTCTCTGCGAAGCACAAAGATGTAAAATAAGTCAACAGTATGGAGGCCATTAAGGCCCCTTTTCCGCTGAAGATCTATCATGCCGATAACATTTTACCTATTCAGGGGAAAAGTTTCAATTTCCAACACCATGAATTTATGCAAAAGAATGCGGGGTCATCTAAAAACTAACTTCTTCCGCGCTGCGGAATACTTTATCGGTGCATCACATAGTCCGGAATTTCTATTATGTCCTTTTATTTAACGTAATAAATCAAGTGGAATCGGGATAGTCGAATGGGTACAAATGTTCAAATATTGATTTTGAGCGTACAGCTATACGATCGCTGCATATAGGCAAATAAGGAATAATTCCCGGAAGTCACCTAATCATAAAGTTTCAGAAATAAAAGTAGTCTGTGAATAGACTAAAATTAGAAATGTTAATTTGATGATTGATAAAATTGTATCAGAGGTATTCGTATTTTAGTATACGCAAAATTTAATGACAATAACACTGGAGAACAAACCGATTGAGATCAGTTTCTAAGTACTCGAGGACCCTAATTTCACATTATACCTTTCATTTTGGCTAAGTTGACTATGTTTGTTAAAATAATGAAGACGCTTGAAATGAAATTTCTTATTCTCAACATCAGTGGTTTGTTTGTGTCGATTTGAAAATTGTCACCATACTTTTTGGACAACAAAGTGGAAATGCCAAATATTCTTGTCACCTTTGTTTATGGGATGGTCTACGCTATGACTGTTGGAAAAGCCACTCCAAAATGCCATCAATAAATTCCAAAACTGGACCAAGAAATAGAAAATTGAATTAAATGAAGAAAAATCAATTCATATCGATATCACTAACAGACATATTGAACTTATTCCAATAAGTATGAATGGACGAGTAGTCCCATATGCCAGTACAGCCAAATATCTCGGTCTTACCTTAGGGCTTAACTCAGACGTAGCACTTTTCAACGACAAAATGGTCGTTGGGCTGTCGCAGCTATCACCACTTTACAAGCAGAACTTTGTCGGCGTACAGTTGAATGTGAACTCAGACGAACCACAGCTTTTTTTCGATAGAAACCTTGCAATCGACGCGCAATGCAATAATGGAGCGAACGAACAAGTGCCACAATGGATGGTCGGTAGTCTTTAGTTGTTGGGCTGTGGTTGGTTTGTGGCCGGTAGGTCGCACGTGCGAGTTGGGTTCATTTATTACCTGCGACAATTTTGTGGGTGATATCAACCACGCATTGCGACTGTCGTCGAAACCGACTACACAGTGTCGTGGTACGTGGTAAAGTGCTACCGTAAAGTCTGAGTTAAGCCTTACATATGAAGCATCGCTGGAAAACCCACGTAAAAAAGAAAACAGAAGAATTAAGTATAAGATAAAGAAAATGTACTGGCTCTTGGGTAGGAACTCAGCCTTTTCGATATATAATAAGCTCCTCTTGTATAAACAAATATTAAAACCAGTGTGGACTTATGACACTCAGCTTTGGGGTTGTGCCAGAAAGTCAAATATTAAAATTATACAAACATTTCAAAATAAAGTGCTACGGAACATTGTTAGTGGACCTTGATATATAAAAAATGAAGATCTCTCCCACGGAGATCTTGGAATAGAAAACGTAGAGATTAAAAAATTTGCAAAAAGCCACGAAGGAAGACTTCTACAACACGAGAATATCCAGGCCATCCAGCTCCTTGATAACTCCAACCAAATAAGAAGACTCAATAAGATTAAACTCCACGAGTTAGTGTAGTGGTTTGAGTGAACTTAAAAGCAAAGTAATTTGTATAGTACACCAGAAAATGTACTATACTTCAGAAATGGTTAAAAAGAGATCAATGGATGACTCTTAGAATATAAGTAATTTAGTATAACAGGATTAGAAATAAGTTACTTATTAGTCTTATAATCAAGTAGACTACATCGTAACAGTATTTTGATATAAATAAACAGTTTTAAAACCTTAAAACGGACTTTTCCACAAGTAGAATGTCTCTATCTCGAAATTGAGTAACCGAGAAAAAATAAACCAACACATAAATACAGAATATCTGTTTTATGCGACAGTTTTTCTTTTTTCAAATAGTCCACCCTCGCGATTTCTCATGACCACTGAACAGGATGGGGTGTGTCCTATCCACCTCAAAATCGATAGATGTCGTCTGGTAGACGTCCCTAATCAGAATCAGTTGAAACCCGATCGATCCGACACGATTTAATTGAGTGATCGTGCTAACAAAAAATTTTTCAAATAGTCCACCATTGTGCTTTCTCATCTGCGTTCTATCCACCTCAAAATCAATAGGTGTCGTCTGGGAGACGTCCCCGGTCAGAATTAGTCAAAACCCAATCGATCCGTCATGATTCAGTTGAGTTATCGTGTTAACAAAAAAAATTTCTCAAATAGTCCACCGTCGTGCTTTCTCATGACCCATGGACAGGGTGGGGTGTGACTTATCCACCTCAAAATCAATAGGTGTCGTCTGGGAGACGTTCCCGATCAGAGTCAGTCAAAACCCGATCGATCCGACACGATTTAATTGAGTTATCGTATTAACAAAACAAATTTCTCAAATAGTCCACCATCATGCTCTCATGATTCATGCACAGGGTGGGGTGTGTTCTATCTTAAAATCAATAGGTGTCATCTGGGAGACGTCCCCGATTAGGATCAGTCAAAACCCGATCGATCCGATACGATTTAGTTGAGTTATCGTGCTAACAAGAGATTTTTATGCCGACGACACACACACAGCAAACATTTTTTAAAAACCATCTTTTTTTGGTTTTTAGGCCGAAAAACGAAAAATAAACCCAAAAAAAATTGTTTTTTCACTTTTTCTTTACACGATTACATTACTTTTCCGCTAGTATAGTGGAGTGCGGAAAAGTAAAAATAAGTAAGAATGACACAATAAAACTTATATTAGAAATTATATTATGCCCACAATATTAAAAATATATAATTTGAATATACATACAGCGTAAATTAAAATATGTGACCACACATTTATCAAAGACACGTCTTTAATTTGCAAAGGATCAAAGGAATAAATGGTAGTTACTTCGATTATACATACATTATAAGGGTTTTAATATTTTACTAAAAGCTAAATAAATTGTTTTATTTCAATATATCGTATTTCATGATAAAAATTAAATTAATTGATTTTATCTTCTGTCGACGGTAATTCTTACCGTATAACTTTTACATCGAGAAACGGGACCCTAAGTAAGATTATAAATTGTATTTTTTCAGATAATGAAGACTTTAAATTAACTCCGCTTCAAGTTTATTATGACACAATGTATAAATAATACGCACAATATTTTTTCAGTCATCAATTTCGCTACAATCGCCTTCTGATGTAATTATGTATTTTTATCATTTTCACTTAAGTTATTCCTTCGCATCGCCGATCTTTCGGGGCTGCGCGAAAAGCAATAGCTATTGATCACGCGATTCGATGATTATTATAATGATCTATAAAAATATCCCGATTTACATCGCTCGAAGGAATTAAGTGCCGGTTATAGGAGGGTACTAATACACTGATAACACTTAATAAATTCCAATCGCGTGCAGGGGCATTCCTTCCGATCGATATTTCATTTAAGATTCATGGTAGCGAAAAAAATTAATTGGGGAAGAATATGCAAATTCTAACCTAAATTAACGTTTTGATAATGGAAGGCGTCGCTTCGCTTTATGTAAACGTATTTGTGACAGGCTCTCTTAGCAGTAATACGTAACAAGTAATGCTGTAGATCTATATCTTCCACATAAATATACGCGCTGACTGGCAAAGTCACGTATTCCTGTGAAGGTGTGATACTAGAGTAATTTGTAATCAATTGAACCATGTATGTGTATTATATATAAGTAGATATTTATCAATATATTTTAAGTTTAATGTTTTTTACTATTACTAATAATACAATAAAAATATAAAGGATATTTTTAATTAATATATCAGATTCTATCGTTAGTGGACCTTGTAATACAAGTTATGTAACAAAAAAATGTGGTAATAAAAAAATATAAAAGCTCATACTTAGAAGAAATTTCAACCCACTTAGATGTTTATTTTATGATACTGTTTCCTAATACCAGCATTTTCTGGTGATATTTTTATAAAATTACAGTTGTGAATTTGTAATAATAAAAAAAAATTAAAAAGCTCATACTTAGAATAAACTTTAACCCACTCGGATTTTTATTTTACGATTTTACGATACTCTATTACCAGTATTTTCTGTATTACAGTAGCATTATTCTAGAATTACAGTTGTGAATTGAATTTGTGATAATAGAAAAACATAAAAGCTCATACTTAGAAGAAAGTTTAATCCACTTCGATGTTTATTTTATGATACTATACGCTATTACCAGCGTTTTTTTGGTTGTATTTTTATAAAATTGCTGTTGTTAATTTGTGGTAATAAAAAAATATAAAATTTCAGACTTAGAAGAAACTTCAATCCACTTGTATCTGTATTTTCTGTATTTTGCGATATTATACACTATTACCAGCGTCTTCTGATTGTATTTTTATAAAATCACAGTTATGAATTTGTGCAAAACGACGACAGTGTTATCTTCACACCAAGGATTCCGACCCACTCCAGTGAAATAATAATTGATTTTTCATTTCTAAAAATTATTAGAACAAAATTTTAATATTTATAAGTAGAAATACTGATTGAAATATGTACCTTTTATTTTTTAGGAAAATATTAAAATATATTATTTAAAGTTCATTTATGTACCAGCGAGTAAGAAAGTAATGACACATTTTCTATGTTTCTCTGATATATTGGCAATACTAAATTAATATACGTTGGTTCGTTAGCGAGTTGATTTAAAAATGGTTTCGTCATCTCTTGGCCAGCAACATAATTAATATTAAAATTTATTCATTATTGGCTATATTTCAAGAAAGTGTATCAAGAGGGTCTCGTTACAATTTTTATCCACGGTACGCCTACAAGAGATTTAATAAATCCCGTCAATTTATTTCTGATGGGGACATTAGACACGAGAATTGCATATTGCAAATTCGCCCTGATTGAGAATTATTGTGACTGATTTTGTTTTCCATAAAACACTATACACTACATTCGACGCGCGTTTCGCCAACAAGGTTGGCATCATCTGGAGATGATTAAAACTGGTTTTAATCATCTGCAGATGATGTCAACTTTGTTGGTGAAACGCGCGTCGAGTGTAGTGTTTTGGTGTTTTGTGGAAAACCAAGTCAGTGTTATCTTCACACCAAGGATTCCGACCCACTCCAGTGAAATAATAATTGATTTTTCATTTCTAAAAATTATTAGAACAACATTTTAATATTTATGAGTAGAAATACTCATTGAAATATGTACCTTTTATTTTTTAGGAAATATATTAAAATATATTATTTAAAGTTCATTTATGTACCAGCGAGTAAGAAAGTAATGACACATTTTCTATGTTTCTCTGATATACTGGCAATCCTAAATTAATATACGTTGATTCGTTAGCGAGTTGATTTTAAAATGGCCTCGTCCTTTCTTGACCAGCAACATAATTAATTTTAAATTTTATTCATTATTGGCTATATTTCAAGAAAGTGTATCAAAAGGGTCTCATTACAATTTTTATTCACAATACGTCTACAAGAGATTTAATAGATCCCGTCAATTTATTTCTGATGGGGACATTAGACACGAGAATTGCATATTGCAAATTCGCTCTGATTAAGAATTATTAATTCAGCGTAATCGATGGCTGATGTCATGAGTTTTAAAATCACATTAATTGTCAACACTGACTTAGTTTTGCACAAAACACTATACACTACATTCGACGCGCGTTTCGCCAACAATGTTGGCATCACCTGGAGATGATTAAAATTGTTTTTAATCATCTGCAGATGATGCCAACTTTCTTGGTGAAACGCGCGTCGATTGTAGTGTATAGTGTTTTGATGTTTTGTGGAAAACCAACTCAGTGTTATCTTCACACCAAAGGTTCCAACCTACTCCAACATTAATTGTCATTTTACTCATATGTCAAATTTTGATACAATATTTACAGCCGTTCAAAATATACTGAAACGAATTGAATGTATGTGTTTTCACTCTTAAACTAGTTACATAAAAAATAAACTAACGTAACTTCATATAACAATAAAGTTTTAAAACCTTAAAACGGACTTTTCCACACGTAGAACATCTCTATCTCGAAATCGAGTGACCGAGAAAAAATAAAGCAACGCATATGTAAATACAGAATATGTGTTTTATGCGACAGTTTTACTTTTTTCAAATAGTCCACCATCTTGCTTTCTCATAGCCCATGGACAGGGTGGGGTGTGTCCTATTCACACCTCCAAGTCAATAGATGTCGTCTGGTAGACGTTCCTTATCAGAATCAGTCGAAACCCGATTGATCCGACACGATTTAATTGAGTGATCGTGCTAACAAAAAAAATTTCTCAAATAGTCCACCATTGTGCTTCCTCGTGACGCATGCACATGGTAGAGTGTGTTCTGTCCACCTCAAAATTAATAGGTTTCGTCTAGGAAACGTCCCCGATCAGAATCAATCAAAACCCGATCGATCCGATACGATTTAGTTGAGTTATCGTGCTAACAAGAAATTTTATTAATGCCGACGACAACAGCACACACATAAAGTGGTTTAAAAACCTTTTTTTTTGTTTTTTGGCCGAAAAACGAAAAATAAACCCTAGAAAGAAATATTTTTTACACGATTACATTACTTTTCCGCGTATAGTGGAGTGCGGAAAAGTAAAAAAAATGCATTTCAAAACGCTCATATATGTATATTCTGGATAATCGGATACTTTCTTCTGGTCTGCCTTCAATCTAACCACATATTATAAGTGATAAAATATTCCAAAGTGATAAAAGAAATAATTTTTTTCAATACTGAGTCAGTATTGAAAAAAATTACTAGTACTTTTCAGTACTAGTCAATATATGACTAAGTATTTACACCACTCCATAATAATTTAAGTAACAAACCGAATTGAATCAATCGAATAACCAACTAGATCTCCTGGTTTGACATCTGTCGATTATTCTCTATAGGAATACTTGAACAGGAATATCGACTTGGACAAGTCAGAAAAGCTTTAGAACAACAGAAATAACAAATAGAAGATAATTTTTATTTTAATTTACCCATGTTTTTAGAAAATGGAATATTACGGATCTAAAGTGGGTTTTCCACTGGACTAAGAAATCATTTTTTAAGCTACCTAATTGATACCTGATATAAAAATGTTGATTTCTACCAATTAAACAACTTTTAAATAATAATGCTAGGTCTTTAAATGGTATTTACAGAATTTCTTAGAGATTGAAGTCAAAAAACAACTCAAATCAAATGACCAACCAAATCTTCGGGTTTGACAACTTTGGATTATATTCTATAGAGATACTTGAAGAGTAATGCCGACTTGACCAGACCAAGAAAGCTGGAAGCTTTAAAACAACATAAGTGATAAAAATTAAATAACAAACAGAAGAAAACGGTTTTTATATTATTGCATTTTACAATTTTTTTTTATATTTTCTACCAAATATAGAAAGATTTCCATTTTTTTAAATACTTAAATTATTCCTTATTTTAACAGGTTGATTTCGACCAATTAAACAACTTTTGAACAAGTTTAAGGCGATATTTCTAATTCTAATACTAGGCCTATAAACGGTATTTACATCACTCCTTAGAAATTTGATTGAAAAACAACTCGAATCGAATCAATTGAATGAATAGCTAAATCTCCTAGTTTTGACACCTTTGGATTATATTTTATAGGGTTACTTGAACAGTAATGTCGACTTGGACAGGCTAGAGAAGTTGAAATTAAAAAAAAAAACGAAAATAAAAAAGTTAAATAACAAACAGAAGAAAATGATTTTTATTATAGTTTACTGATATTTTTGGAAGATGGAATATAACGGATCATCTAAAATTGGCTTTCAATCAGATTAAGGAAGATATCCATTTATGAAATACCCAATTAATCTCTTTTTAATTCCTACCAATTAAACAATTTATAAACAAGTTTACTGGATTATTTCTAATTCTACTGCTAGATCTTTAAACGGTAATCTATAGGGATGCTTGAAGAGTGATGTCGACTTGAAAAGGCTAGCTTGAAAAGTTTGAAGCTTTAAAACAATAGATATAACGAAAATTAAATTATAAACAGAAAAGACGGTTTTTAATTTATTGCATTGTTTTTGTAATACCTAAAATGTGTTTTCTACCAGTTTTAGGAAGATTTACATTTTTTTGAATACTGAATTGATCCCTTATTTTAACATGTTGATTTCTAGTAATTAAACAACTTTAGTGCATTGTTTCTAATTCTAGTGCTAGGTATGTAAACGGTATTTACAGCTCCCAAAATATTAGTAAATTTTCTAGCGTACGTAGCTGGATTGGACCAAAATTCTTTTATCTCACTCTTTTCTCTATTACTCTTTATACATGATCATAAACAAGCAGCAGCATACTTCGTTTATTATCCCTTTGACACAATTACAATTTACAAAAGCGAACAAACATGATACAACTAAATTGTTTTTAGTCTTTAAACATACCATTAGGACCTCCCCGACGACCCGTCTCTTAATGAAGACAATAACCGAACGGAAAATTATAATATAAATGGCATTGCTTCTAGTTAACGTCGCCCTAAGCTTTTGTTTAAAAAGTGAAACACTTTCAGGTTCACGAGCAGAGATTCTCGAACCATTATTTGGAGACAACAAGGGAGTACTTTTGGCTTTTAATTTACAGGGGATCCGAATAATCAAGGGATTTTACCTGTGTAAATACTGGAGACAAAAGGGTATACTGCCAGTGTTAATTACAAGGACACTAATACGAGTGATACTCACCACGATAGGAGTAATGCTGGCAGCTTAAAAAACCGCCACTCTCAGGAAAAGGGAAGGTAGTAAATAAAATATAAAATGCAGATAATATATTACGTATTCACGGTATAAGCACACTTATTCTTCCTCTGTTTACATGAGATTTTGTTTAATTAATTTTGTTTTTGTTTTAATTGACAATTAATACTGGAATAAAATTTTTCGTCACCCAAATTGTGTTTATGAAATCTAAACATATTATTGAACTAAGGTTAAGGTAGCGATAAATAAAGAGCTATTGTTGAGAAATTGGGAGATTTATTGTGAAAGAACTTGACAGATTAATGATGACGAGAGCATTATGTGAAGTTAGACAGACAAGAGAGAAATGAAGTTCGGTTAAGCTACCTTCCGCTATAGTACTGCCCTCTTAAGCAATTTCTCGTAAACAAGAAAATTACGCGGTAATATTTAAGTACTAAATACATAAACTTTTTTTTTAATATTAACACTCCCTCTAAATGAACATCTTTTACACGTTTTCTTAATTCAAACAGATAGTAGTTAGGATGATCCCATGTCCTGGCGAAGATTCCTTTCGATGTTCTCGACGTTTCTAATATTTAGCATCTCCCTCTGGTCCTACAAAGTGATTCTTTGTAACGCCTTTGTGAATATGTCGGCTTGCTGTAGCTTTTCTTCACGATGCCAGAATGGTCGATAAAATTGCCTGGTCAACATTTTCCACAGAGACAGGTGCCGGTGATGATCCGTCGATGACACACCAAACTTCGTTGAACTGCAGTGTAACTTGCACTTGAAATTACCACGCGGCCCAATTTTCGATTCCTTTTAACTTGAAAATCTGAATTGTCTCGTTTTTCACAACGCGACTCATATTTTTCACTCTTGCACGAAGCGGAAAAGTATTTCGCGTTTTCAACAATTTCTCAATTCAAATATTTATTGCCGAAGGGTACTGGGCTCATAACCTACTGAACTAAGGTTAAGGTATCAATAAATAAAGAGCGATTGTTCAGAAATTGGGAGATTTATTGTGAAGGAACTTGACAGATTAATGGTGACGAGAGCAGTATGTGAAGTTAAAGAGACAAGAGAGGAATGACAAATTAGATTAAGCTACCTTCCGCTATAGTACTGCCTCCTTAAGCAATTTCTCGTAAAAAAGAAAATTACGCAGTAATATTTGAATACTGAATTCATAAGTTTTCATTTTAATATTAACATAACTATTATCTGCTTGTTCACCTCTGCCTATTTTGAGCTTCTAGCAGTACGGCGCTTGAGGTTCCTTTGTATCGTTATTTAATGTTGGCCCATTTTTGCCACCAAGAGTTGTCATCGACGCCAGAAGACATGGTATCTCTCAACCTGCAAATTTTACCAAACACCCACATTTGTAGTGCGGTAAGGATTTTGTACCTGCATAAAATAAACGGATAACGCATCTACAATTTTTCATCCTATCCCAGAGATGGTATATTTTCTACACAAACCACATTTACGTCTGTGTAGTTTTGCTTAGTTCAGTGATATACATATGTTTAAGCTGGAAGTTATAGTCGAGCGGTCCACTATGGGCCGATGGTGGAGGCGTCGTCTCAAAAATCTGTAACTTTTTTATTTGTTATTATAGACACATGAAATTCGGTATACAGATATAAAGAAAGGTCTAAAGTTCAGTAGTGATGGTAAATAATTTTTATTTTGTATTTATATATTTAATTTTATAATTGATAACATACAGGTCTAATTAATGTACATAATTAATTATATATAAATAAATATTATTGTAATAGTTGCAAGGCTTCTTCTTCAAGTTTCATAATCTTGCGTGACATAGATTGTCTTAAGCTCGTTATATAAGGGTCTGATGTATACAATAAAGTATGAAAGACATCTTCATTAGCAGCTTTTCGGGAACATTTGCGAGAATGATGTAAATAATGATTTATAATCCTTATTTCTGGATTCCTGTGTATCTTCGGACAACCGGCCAAGTGGTAAAAGTGCATTATATCGAATTATGTTTTCTCCATGAATGAATACTTTATGTACAGAGGAGGGCATATAGTACCATGGCTATTTGCTCACGTATAATTCGGCTGTTCTAAAAGCATATTCACCAAGCTTTATGGCATCGATTGCCATACCACTTCACATTGTCTGAACTAGTATGCGAAATCTCATAATTAATTCTTCATCAACTCCAGTAATTTGTGCAGTGCAAGCAGAATTGGCAAATAATCTTCGAGCGGTATTTTCGTCATTACTAGTTCCGCTGATTTGTCAATTTATCAATTAGTAATCCTAATTATTTTCGAAACTGCTCCTGTACATAAGCTTTCTTAGATTTATTTTGCTTTTTCATGCCCTCTGAGGTTACTGACCATTTTTTAAATGATAAATTATATGAAACATGAAGTACTAACTCCATAAATCGAATCCATGTATGTAAAGATGATAGTCCAAATCTATATGCTCTTCATTCTCAGATATCTGTTTAACACGTTCCAAATTGTTCATTTCTGTTGGTTTTGCAAGACATATATGGCATGTGACACTTGATGGAGTATTTGTTACTACTTGCGTAACCTTACCATCTATTATTGTAAAGAACAGCTTATGTTTAATAGACAGCTGTTTTTCGTTCTTCAATACAAAAGCAGACAAAAGAGTGCTTATTTGAGTTTTCACTTAATTGACAACAGATCTTGTTTTCTCTGGAGTCTCTTTTGAGAATTCTATTAAAATGGGCCTACAGTATCGAACAGAGGACGGGGCTGAATTTTTCCAAACGACGTTTTTTGTGACTTCATCTACAATTTGTAATGGAACAAAGGATGGTACAAACAAGTTAGTATAGAATATTAAATCACTTTCACCAAATAGTATTTGCTTGTACTCACTTTGCCCCGAAGATCCATCACAGCCCCATTTACTGTACAATATTAATTGTGAAAAGTTGGCCACATTCACAGAATCAATTTTGATTATTCTCTTAAATGTGTGATCTAGAAGAGACTGCAAACTTACTGTAGCACCAATTTCAGTTACTTGCATGTGCTCTGGATCACATTCTTGCTTGGCTTCTGTGAGTTTGGTATATGATGGGAGTACAGTACAGTCTTTGTCTTGTAGACAGGTTCTAAGGTATGTTTGGTTAAGATATTGGTTTTTTGTTAAATCTAAATCAATGAAAAGAGCCAAGGTCTCTTGATTTGTGAAAAGCTCAGCAGAAGTATTACGTCTTAATAATGTGTGGATAAAAGCCTTCCTTTCTTGTAATGCAGAACGTAGTTCCTGTATAATTTCTGATTCCTATGTCTCATCAATTGAACGTAATCCCTGAGTATGTGTAATGTGATCAAGTCCAGAGTCTCGAATTAGTTTTATTGCTTTTCGTTTTTGTGTCTTCTCTGCGGATTCGTTAAATGACTTACATGGCCTCCCTCGTGGGTTATCAGATAAGGACGTCGATGTTTCTTCGTCTTCTTGGAATGGTACAAAAAATTCGCCATCTAACCATTTCTCGTTGCTGCGTAAGAACACATCCCCTTTTCTTCCGGCTTTATTCCAGCGTATCTTAAATTCGGGCAATAAATGTTTCTGAATTTTGGTGATAACACATTGCAACTGCTCTTCAGAAATATCGATATGCTCCTTAACATACCGTTCTGCTGTTGATATATGTTTTCCGTGCTCTATAAAAGCGTCACATATGTTACGGTGAGCGGTCGCTCACCCATCTTAGCGGCGAGTCCTTGATATCTAATACAGATGAGATGTGCGTCTATGTAAGTCAACCTTCACAATCTCTGCCCGATATAAGTATTCCATTCAACAATTGAAGTAAGTAAATTGAGTTCATAAGTAATACAACAATGTCCATCCATGTTCGACAACAACTATTTCAGAGGTGTAAGTCATCACCCAGTTGCTATAAAAGATTTAATTGACAACGCCTTCCTCTATATTATATAAGAATAAAACATAAACATATATATATATATATATATATATATATATATATATATATATATATATATATATATATATATATATATAAGAAAATATTTATGAAAATGTATTTTATATGATTCCAGCCCTGCAAAAAGCAACATGCTAACAGCGTATCGGTATAAAGTTAACAAGAAGAGAAAACTAACTTTTCTGGGGCGTCAGGAGCGGACAGGTTACGCAACTAGCCTCGCGAAAGTTTTCGTCCTTTATAGATCTCGCAAGTTCTAAACGAAGTTACACTTTTGTCCTATTCTATTTTATTACCGAAGTTTTTATGTCATATAAAATGGAACTGCCCGCGCTGTCTATAAAACGCAAAACATACGAGACTTATGGGCAATCTCGGTGAAGATTTATTCGCCTTCATATGGCCTTTAATTAGCCTCCTTGGTTTATGTGCAATTAGAACATAACAATGATATAAACATATTTTAGTACCTGGGTGACAAAGGGGATATTTCAAATGCAACTTTCTTTTCTTATTTTAAATATGGTGACAGTTTCTAAATAGAATTTTGTGCAAAGGAAAGTCGGTTATTAATAAATATGCCTCGCTATCTTCTAACTTATTCCAAAAATATGTCATTTCTTGTAATATATTTAATAATATATCGATATTTCAAAAGCAGGTCTGCATGAAGGGGTACTCGCAACTTTTTAAATGTATAAATAAATTACCAACCCATTAAAATAAGATTATTTGACAGCTATTCAGATATCAATAGAGTATAGGATTTACTCAAAAATATAGTGAAAACTACATCAAATATCGGTAGAAGAACTGCGAGTATATATCCATCGATAGTTTCAAATACATTGCAGAAAAGGAGTCTTGAACTCCTAAAAAATCTGACAAAATATTTTTTTCTTGCAAAAACACTTGAAAGGATCAAAAGGTATTTTAAACTTGCCATCTTTTTGAAATACTTTGGTTTTATGTATAGTGGTTCTATATATTTACAAGGTCAAAGGAAGAGCATTTTTTTATGTCAACCTCTATTTTTTCGCCCTACCCATCGTTGTGGAAAGATGTTACCCAAGTAAGTGGGAATAGGACGAGTATAGTGAGGAGGCGCGCCATCCTGTATATACCAAAGTCTGTTATCAAGTATATCATTCATTTATGTTTAGGTATAAAGCTGTCAGTGTTGGAATCAACTTTTGCGGTAAAATATGCAAATACCTGCGTCAATGAAGTTGCCATTAAAGAAATACCGGTCCAAAATTCTGTTTCTGACTATACCTATCTAAATATTCACTTTTCTTGAAGATTAAATATGTGACACCTGCACCCATCGTGGATTCTGTGAGGCCCAATACCCGCAGTTCTGTCTGTTTACAGTTCCATTCTTTAATGAAACTGAATATGGCGCAAATGTAGCTTTATCCAAAAAAAAATAATATTTTTATTATGTAACTTTATAAGAGTGTTTATGTTTATGTAAAAGATTAACCATCGTACGAGTCACACTAATATCCAAGCCAATCTGACGGGAACTGAAATGTGGATTTTCATCAATTCATAATAAAGCGTCAAGTTGTGTATGTGTATAAATTGCTTGGCAACTTACTAAGCTTGGCAATACTAAGTGAATCGTATATGTGTATGCCCACGTTCTCTGTATTTACCTACAATTTTATTGACAGAAGATCGTGCTACAGACAGACGATCTTGATAAGCCTCGTTAAAGAGAGCGCAGATTTCCTCTGTAATTCTTCCTCCTATCTCCATAACCATATATCATTATATTTTCAATGCGATCTTTTTCCCAAAGAGACATTGTCATTGTGAAGATTTTTTCTTCTTCAGATAACAAAATATCACAATCATAAATTTTTCCGAAACCTAACTCGCCGTAACTGACATTGAATAAAATTCATTTCAATGCTTTCTAGGTAACCTATTAAATAAATAAATTTTCACAATTAACATTATTCTCGAAATTTTCTTTAAGTAACTTAACACAATATTTATAACAATGCTCAAAAAATGTGGTGTTTCACTAAATCGAACAAAAATAGGGGTTGCCATTAAAAAATCGCCCCCTTTGACCCTGCAAATGCAAGCCACTGTACATAAAACTACACTATTTCAAAATACGCATATTTAAAATACCTATTGATTGAGCGTTTTTGCAACACAAAGAGTATTTTGCGAAAATTTCCAGGTGTTCCTCCAGGTTTCTTTTCCACAGTGTATATCAATTAATAAAAGCTTTGATTTGGAATACTGGAAAAAAAATATCTGGACAAAATATAAGCTGCCAAGCAATTGCATCAATTTATAATGCAGAATTATAACAGTCAGGAAAGTTCTATTTATAAATACAATCAAAAAGATTTGTGTTGTTGGGATAACCTGAAGCCACCATAGCAAATCATTATGAGCGTCTGTTGAAATATTTACCATTCCATTATAATTATTCTTTTGTGCTGTAAGAGTCAATTTTCTAGACATTTTTACATTTGCACTATTATAATTATTTTTTTTGTATTGTAAGAGCCAATGTTCTAGACATTTTTACATCTGCACTATTAAATATAAACCTCAAAAATTTACTTTTTTATGAGGGAATCAAATCGATTTTTCCAAATTTATTAAGAAAAAACCTATTGACTGAAGAAGTGAGATCGATTCATTTATATTATTTTTACATTCATCCTGGCCCGCGCCGAATAATATAAGGGCGTCTAAATAAATTAGAGATAAAAACCCTCTTTTCCTCAATATTTGCATGACCGGTCTCTTTAGATTTAGAAACAGAAATGGAGCAGTCCATAAATCAAATGGAAGGCATGTAAGCGTCTTGAAGGTCTAAGGATATCATAAAACAGATTTTCAATATTAAAGACTTCACCGTTCTATAGTCGTCCATTTTAAAGTGAGGAGGCGGAATGGACGTATTTAACTTTAAATGTAAATTTAAAATAAATCTTAAAAGTTTTATCAGATTCAGGATCGAGAAAAATTGGAGATAGAAAGTCTCCATTTTTTCGAGAACAGAATTGTACAGCACCAATTCTTTAAAAGTTTGTCAATAGCATTCTGATACCATTTAATTTCGGTTTGCGATAAGTGCTTTTGACTTGGGGTTGTAGACTGGTAAGGTCTATCTCGAGAAAGAATACAGTAACCCTGAATACATTGTAAAATATTTTTCACGAGTAGTTGCTGACCAATTTCTGAGAAACTTTTGGAGCCTACCAGCATAAGCATGTGTTTGTACAGAGTTTAAAGAATGTACATGTATTTGTTTGTCATCGATACTCTTGCTAAAAGTGCCGTTAACGCATGCCTAAGGCACTTAATCCTAATCCGATCTCGGTCTCAATTCGAGCCTTGACAGAATCATCTTGCACTCTTTGATCAGGGAAAATATAAGTTATTTTTTGATTAAATATAGGGGATGACGGATTCAAATTCTTTTTTTTTTGTGAATCTTTATCGTCTGAGACAGACGAGCTAATAATACAGCGGTAACATTGATTATGTCCATCTAAACAGGGCTGAATTTCTAAGTCCGGTTCTGACTCGGAAGAAATGTTACCTATGATACAAAAGAAACAAATCGTCAGTTGTTTATTATCAGGACTAAGGCTGGCATAATACGGCGGTAACATTGGTTATGTCCAGCGAAATACGGCTGAATTTCTAAGTCCGGTTCTGACTCGCGAGAAATGTTATCTGTGATACAGAAAGAAAACAAACCGTCAGTTGTTTATTATTAGTACTAAGGCTGGCGACCCCGGGTGGGCTCGAACCAACAACCTTTCGGTTAACAGCCGAAAGCTTACTTACTTACTTTAAAATCTTTCCTATCATCAAAATGACTATAATTTATGTCTGTAACTTATAAGTCGAGTTACTTATAAATTTATGATAAATATAGTACGGCTTATTACGTTTACGGGTTTTTGGACACCTACACATATTTCGAGCTAGCCATTGTGCCACGAAGGCTGACGAAAACTTATTTTCTATTGCTAGATAAACTTACCCATGCCGAGTGTCGAGCAGTTGTTAGCAAAGTATTTCAAGTAGATTCCCACAGGGACCTGAGGAATTGAGCAAGTAGGTACCATCTGTCTCAGAGAATGCCTAGTCCAACCCCCGCAGGGCATTACGACTATCATAGTGATATCAAACCAATCCCCGCAGGGCATTAGGAGTGAAAATTTTCCACAGGTCAGAGAATGTATAGTCCAACCCCCGCAGGGCATTACGACTATCAGAGTGATATCAAACCAATCCCCACAGGGCATTAGGATTGAAATTTTTACACAAGTTGAATAAGTTGTTATTGCCTAAAATCATAAATTCGTTTAAATGTGTACTTACCGTTAGGAAGATGAAGGTAAAAGGAAAATTCCTCTATCGTGCGTAGTTTCGCTTGTATTATTTTGAGAACGTTCAAAGATTTTCGCTTAGAAGAACGTGGCATTGTTGACAAGAATGGAACACACACACATACATACACATATAACGTATAACCTGCGCGCAACACACTAAAAAGCGTAATGAAGTGGGACCCGAATGAGTGGAACGAGTTATGGTTTGTTTATCTTTCAACAAATAGTGCACCAAAAACATTGGAATGCGTTACTGCAGGGTGTTCTATGAGGACCGGACCAGGAAGTATAATGCAGAATTATAAGTCAGGAAAGTTCTATTTGTAAATACAATCCCATTCTTCAATTCTACAACATTCTTCAGAGTTTTTAAACACCATGGTGTAATTACGACGGGCAACACTAATATTGAATCAATATATTTAAAGGAATTATTATAAGTCCCTATTGCATATTGAATTGATAGTGTACTCTAAAATTAAACAATAAGTAATTATTGCTACAATTACTTGTAGAAGCAAATGATTTTTTCGCTACTAAGTATACATACAATGAACATAATGCTTTGTTGTACATAGTATCGAAATCTGCACAATTATTTATATGCCATACCCTCAGATGTACTAGAAATGCTTTAATAGAATACACATAATCTGAAAGAGCTATGTATATTTTAGCTTATCAACTTAATTTTCAATTTAAATCAACCAAGTTTTATATTGAAAATGTTGAATAAATTAAAGCCAGAATACTTTAATTTCAAAGTTATTTATGTGAACACAACCATAGAAATTTTTAATAATGGGCGGAGGTGCCACTATCATTTCAATGTGTATGGATATTTTGTTCTATTCGAGTTTATTTAAATAGTTTTTTTATATTATTTATAGCATATAATCATGTCATCAATGTAACAGTTAAATATAACTGCGATGATTACTGATTATGAAGCGAGATACAATGGCAATAAAGAAATACTAACAATATCTAAACACTTTAAAACTACATTGGCGACTCCGCCATTTATTTAAAAAATTGCTGGGAAGTTACGACTTATGTATAATTTATTTCATCTCTATTTGCCAAATAAAAAATCCCAAACGGCTCTTATCTGATACCGTGGCTTGCTTTTATGGCTAGACTCAGGTAGACTGTTCCGTTTATCGGCAAGATAAGAGATTTTTTTATTTGGCAAATAACAATAAAATGAGTAGTACCTATATATATATATATATATATATATATATATATATAGTATGGATTAAATCAGCACCCAGATTAAGAACAACGGGGCAATAAATAAATTAGCAAACGGAGAGCAACACTTTGGAATTATAATAAAAAAAAATACTTTTCCATTGATTAAATCTAAAATCAAGACTCAGGTAGACTGCTCTGTTTATCGGGAAGATAAGATAGTTTTTTATTTGGCAAATAGCGATGAAGTTAATTAGTATTAGCCAAGTCATGGTTTAAAAAAATATCCAATAAAGACTTCACAACAATTATTGCAAATAGTTCTCGTCAATCAGTTCTAAGCAATCACGACAAACATCCACATACTGCGAATTATATTTCAAATGCTGATTTGCATCATATATTATAATTTCTACTAGAATGAGCAGATATTCATATTTTACACCAATAATTACCTGATCCAAAGAAATATACCATTACCCATAAATATTTGTTCATTACTGGGTACAAAGCATTTAGTATTGTTTAGACACTTTACGAGTATACCAAAAATATCAATATTTGTAATTAAATACTATTTCCTAATACACTGAATAGGTATTGTAAATGATAATCTAAATGATCAAACTGGATGGTAAATATGTAGAGCGCGTTTCACGGGAGAAGAAGCCGGGGGCGGGGTCAATTTATGACGGAATATGCGCGAATATCATGGCCGACTCAACACAATTGACAGATTCAGTCTCACCAGTGGCGTAGACTGTACATATGCATACTGGGTAAAAATTGTATAAATTTTAACAAAACAAAATCGAATATTATTTTCCATAGTTTCAGAGGTCTCTATTATTAATTTTACGGCGGAATTAAAACATTTGACACCTTTTAAGTTTTCTCTGAAGTTTATTTGTGGCATTCCTTGAAATTTCTTCTTTCTATTATTTGAGCATTTCTACCCGACTACATTTAAACTTTTATAGATATTTTGCGAATTATTTCAAGGGCAGTACCCAAATAATAGAAAAACATTTTTTAAATTATTTATCATTTAGTTATGCGTTAACTGTGTGAAAAATCGGGGCTTTATTCTTAAACTATTATTTGAAAAACTTTTAAACAATAAATTATTAAATATTCTATTGACTACTATATGTGCATAACAGTATTTTTATTATAAAAATATGATATATTTTCAAACTACTCTTTTATAAAATGACTTACAAAATATAATGTAGTTGTTATTGCTAGTTCATATTTATCAATCATAATTAACATTAGTTAAATGATAAATTACCAAATATTTTCGTTTTATAATTTATGTGCAGGTATAATTTTTCAGCCAACGCATTTTTTGAATATATTTCATAATACAAAGAGTATTTTGTTGTTATTTATTTATTGATAAAATATAGTGAGAAATAAACAAGTAGCTTACATAAAATGATTTATTCAGCCAATAAAATAATAAAAAATAAAGGACTAAGAGCAATTAAAAATATACAGTTATAGCAGTTTATAATAATAAAATATTCTGCTATTATTATTATTACACATAATTTTAGTGTATACGAAAATAGGCCTACTCAGAATCGGTGTCAAGTGGTTCAACGTCGCTCAAAGTTTCTTCTAAATCTTCTGAGTCCTCATCATCGGAAAGGCCTGTGTTGATAACAAATTGCAACGCATCGCCTGCTTCATCCAGAAGGTGCTCCTTTCTTAAGGAACTTTTCCTCGATTTTTAGGACGTTGTTACAAATCCGCTGCCACTCTTCAACACTTATAGAAGAAAACTTCTCTCGTGTTAGAGCCTCAACGTCTGTAAGTTTTAAACCCAGAAGACCCAATCACTGCATCTTCCATTTTATGTAAAACACCTGTAACAACCAAGTATAAGAGAGGAAAAATCGAAATGTAGCATTATATTACACTCAAGTAGGTAAATATCTAGGTACAGTACTTACATTTTAAGGTTGACCGTCTTTTTTCGATGAGTATAAAATCATAAACAATTTGTCGAATTTGTTCTATCTGTCCATAGGATAATTCATCCAAAACAGGTGCCCGATTTGGCCTTTGTCTAAAAGAAAACATAGATGTACTCGTAATGTTTGAAAAAATATGCAATAATGTGTGCAATAATTTTCTTGAATTAAGTTGCGAGAAGTTAGGTTGATTATTTTTTTTTTTTTAGTTATTGCAAATTACTTAAAAAACAATATGCAAACAACTATTTCATTAGGGACATAAAGATAGATAAAATGTAGTTAACATTTTAGACAGACCAAATAAGTTAACATAACCTACCTATAACTTAATGGAATTGTAATTCCTTCTTCGGCTTCTCTTTTCATAAACGCTGTGACATTATTAATTATTTCATGACCTTGGCTGTGAATAACTAAACCACTTACACCAACCTTTCTTGAAGACATGGTGTTAAAACAAACACTTAACACAATAAAACAACAATCAAAAGTTAATACGCAATGAAACACCAATACGTTATATGCGATCCGCGTCATTACTCCCCACACGGCACTGGAGATTTCCGTAGCTCGATCGTCCCCTTCTACCGCCGATATTAAAACTGGTCACTACACATGTACATCATAATGACGTAGGTGGCTTCTTCTCCCGTGGAACGCGCTCTACGTGTAATATTGGCAACAATATAATCTATAGAGTTGGAAAATTACTCATATAATCCCTTACCTAAAACTGAAAATCCGACCACGTTTAAGGATTATATAGATCAATAAGCATATTGGCTGTTTTCTCCAAGATAACAGAAAAGAAAATGACAAATCTTAAACGTTTAATTTACAAATAAGACGACATTCGGAAAGTTTATATTTTTGCACACAGTCTGGATTTAGGCCGAATTATGGTTTCGCACCTACCTTGATGAAAGTAACTCATGATATTCTGTCGGCACTTAATAATAGTGTATTAACTGTCCTAGTTTTACTTGTTTTTTTTTTTTAAGCTGACTGTTTAATGGACCATCGGTTACTTTTATCAATTTTATATTATTATAATATTGAGGAGCATACCGTGTCCATGATTTAGAACTATTTAGTGGATATTTGATGGAAAATATTCTTTAGTCTTTAATATGTTGCAGGTTCCTCAGGGCTCTATATTGGGACCGTTGCAATTTATTGTAAACACAGCCAATTTTCCCTATTATATTTCAATATGAGTGCTTATTTTCTGTGTACATATTATTATAAAGTCGTTGCGCGTTAAAATTTTTCACGAATAACTGAAACAAATGTTAAAAAATTGTCAGTGAACTTTCCGCAAGTTTATCTTGGGATGTACATTCTATACATACTTCTATTAATTACATCTTAATAAGACGTAAGTATGGTCCTAATATGCACAAAAAATGACTCACATTAGACTTTATACAAATTACTTAAATACCACTTTTGGGGTTATCAGTGGCCCTAGAAGCAGAGCAATGGAAAAACAACGAAGAGCAATATTCGAAAATAAAATATCATGTGCAGCACAGTAGTACACATGATAGAAGGGAATACTTCTTTAGGATAGAGAATGAGAGAGATTGAAAGAGAGAGAGAGAGAGAGAGAAAGGGAGAGGGATAATTTCAAAAGAAATATAACAATATAAAATTTGTGTAAAAAATATTCCGTTTATTCATTATCTACACTATCATCGGCTGGTGGTTCAATTGGTAATACTGATATGATTGGTTTATGATAACTGAAATATGAAATATATGTTCGTGATTCGATATTTTCTAGATAACGTGTAAAAATTGCATCTATTGTTGTTCCGGATTTTATTGTTGATTCTTTGGGATTGTTATTTATAAGCGGACCAAATGTTTCTCGAAGAAAGTTAATCAACGTCAAAGAATCATTGGATCCGAAATTTACATTGAAATCTCCCCCGAGAATAAAAGGGATTTTGTCTTCGCCTCTTCCAAGTGCATTTGCACCTGTGTGGCTGTAAACCAGTAGGGAGCGGTGAATGAAATATATTATATGTTCTAGATTTTAACAAGTTAAACGGTTCAAGGATATTATCAAATAATCACAGAACACAGATGTAAATAACGTAAATAATTACAAAACACAATGATAAATATTCGGTACACACGCGTGCTGTTTCAGCTGTTAATATATAGCGTCTGGGCGCGTACATCTATAACGCGCGCATGCGCGACAATCTATCTATCCTATTCTATCGCTTCGTACTGAGTTTATATGGCTCTCTCTTGCTCCACTCCCGTGTGGCGTCAGAGTTGTACGTACTCGCGCGCATGCGCGTCATACTATATTTTCTTCTATTGCCTAGTATTCAATGAATACGTGGCTATCTCTCTTGCTCGTACGATGCTTCCTAAACTATTCCTCCTTCAAGCAACTTAGACCTTGGACTTAGCGTATGAGTGGGCGTTAAAGACGAAGGACCGCACAAAAGGGAGACGCGGATAGCCTAAACTGATATATATATATATATATATATATATATATATATATATATATATATATATATATATATATATATATATATATATATAATATAGCTCTCTTTCTCTCTATGTTTTATATCTGTGTACTCTGTCTTGTAACGAAGCCTGTGTTTTAGGTATACCAAATGTATAGCTCTCTTTCTCCTTCTCTCTACGTTATATCTTTTTTCTCTCTCGTGTAACGAAATCTCGAAACATTTTTTACATTTTTTCCAATTCACTTTCCATTCTCGTCAAATATCAGAACGCCGCCAAAGAAGTATTCACTTCAAAAAAGTAAAACACCGATATACTACAAACAACTGAATTTAATATAATGTTTCGTTCTTCTAGTGTTTCTCCGTTTTTTCAATTCAATGATTAGCCAAACTATTGTATTTTTAAACATAATGTTTTTTGTTATAGAAACAGATATAATCATTATTATTTATTTGCTGTATTAGATTTAACAATAAATTTTAGATTTATGTTAAACCATTTACATGTAAGCCATAGAATAAATACATCAATGTTGTACTTTGATAATTGAACACATATAGGTTTATTTTTTATGTTTATATAATATTGTGCCATAATTTAATATAGTTTTACCACTGCAATATATAAAATGCATTACTCACTGTACTTTATACATAGTGTTGATTGTGTGTTAGTGGATTAGTGGTTAGCAGTAAAATTACCGCACCAAATTTGAATTTTACTTTAAATAAAATAAGTATTTTATGCGATTATTATCAAATGCGAGAACTTTAGAACGATTAGCCTAACTTCCCACGCGTCAAAAATCTTAACCAGAATAGTGCAGTAGAGGATGGAAAATAGAGCGGAAGAAATACTAGGAGGAGACCAATTCGGGTTTAGGCGAAATAGGGGAACTCGCGAAGCTATTCTGGCACTAAGAGTAATGTTAGAGAAAACAATAGAAAAAGGAAAGAACGCTTATATAGGATTTGTAGATTTAGAAAAAGCTTTTGATAATGTAAGATTGGATAAAGTGTTCGAGATACTAAAGAGCCCGGGAATGAAGTATAGAGATAGAAGAGTAGTACACAATCTATACAAAGAGCAAACTGCTGTTATAGAAGTAGAAGGAGAAAGAAGGGAGGTAGGTATTAGGAAAGGAGCAAGGCAAGGATGTACGCTATCACTACTCATTTTTAATCTGTACATCGAAGAGGCGATTAATGTGGTAAAAGACAGAGTGGATTTCGGGATTAAAGTACAGAGACAGAAACTAAAGATGCTGAGATTCGCGGATGATATAGCAGTATTAGCATCTAGTAAAGAGGAATTAGAATCAGCGTTGAACGAAATGGAGGCAGTGTTGACAGAGAGATACGGAATGAGGGTGAATAAAAACAAAACTAAAGTGTTAGTGTACAGAGGGCGCGAGAGCAGAGCAAAAACGAAAGTACAAATTAATAATGAAAGATTGGAGGACTTGGAGTTAAAGACTTCACTTATTTAGGAAGTAAAATAAATTGGGATGGAAGAAGCGATAAAGATATAAAATAAAGAATAGCGCAGGGTCGAGTAGCTTTTAACAAAAAGAAAGCACTTTTATGCTCGGGGGTAATAAACTTAAACACAAGGAAGAGATTTTTGAAAACGCATGTATGGAGCACGGCACTATACGGTTGCGAAACCTGGACGGTAGGGGAAGCAAGTAGGAAGAAATTAGAAGCTTTTGAGATGTGGTGTTACCCAAGAAAGATGAAAATGCCGTAGACTGATAGGATTAGAAACGAAGAAGTATTAGAGAAAGTCGGCGAGAAAAGTAGTATGTGGAAAAACATAAAGAAGAGAAGAGACAGAATGGTAGGCCACTTGCTGAGACATGGGGGAATAGTCCGCTATATTTTGGAAGCAGAAATAGGAGTGAAGAAAGGCAGAGGTATGCCTAGATTAGTCTACTGCTCGCACATAGTAAGGGATGTGGGTTGTAGCACAATTAGCGAAATGCGTAGGTTAGCACAAGATAGGATAAGCTGGAGGTTAGCGTCCAACCAGTCTTAGGACTGATGACCTCATGATGATGATGAAGCATTTTATGCTTTATATATTATGTATCGAATAGCGTAGTTATAACATTTATTTTGGACGGCTATACACAAGATATATTAAAATTTAGAACAATATCATACTCTAATTATTAGTCGACAATGAATTTTATGTGTATATGTATGAACATATGTTCTAATCTATTTCAATAACACCAAATAGAACTAAACAACGAATGATAAAAATCAACAGATATAATTACTATGATACCATAAAATTGTTGTAAAATATCTTGCAATAATTCGCAATGAATATTTATTTGGCCAGGTGTTCATGCAGGCTTACAACAAAATTTATGCTGACATTTACTAGAGACAACCCCAGTAACAGTCTGGGTTTTTATCTCTTTATCTAGTTTTCTTAATTATAATAGACAGCTAAAATTAGTACAGTACACTTAGGTATGCACTTGTGAAATGAATTCTAATTCCGATTTCGAGATATAGTATTTTTCAATAACTAACCTAAATAAACACGAATCATGATATTAACTCCAATAGTTTTATGGATGTGCTATTCTATTCAAGTCTCATCTTCACAAGTCTGTTTATAGTGGAATATAAAATATTTTAATACATTTCTTGTCCATTGGTTATTAGGTACTCGAAAGTCTAATCGCAGATAATCATCAATATATTTAGCTCGAGTATATTTAATTCATTAATCATAGTGTTACATATAATGTACATACAATGTACATGTTTAAATTGGGAAACGAGCTAATGGCCTTAACAGTCGATGCCCTCGGAAACGTCATACACGAAAAAAAATTACGGGCCATTTTCAACGTCATACATTTGTTAATTGAGTGTTAGAAAAGAAAGAGGGGGATGCTAGTTTTAATTGACAATCTTTGACAGGCATGATGTCACGTTTTTGGTAATCAGAATTGGTTTCAAGACCGCACCCAGTGACGGCGTAAGAATGTAATCACGGGCCTATATTCCTTTGGAAAGGTTGGTTTATAATAAATAGAAAATAGCTTGCCGAACATTATTAAATTCACAACAAATTTAATCAATACAACTTAGAATCAATACAATTTAAACAACGGTAAAAACAAGAAAATAAAATAAACAAAAATATACAGCAAAAATTAAAATTTAGGAACTATAGAAACATGAACATGCCGGCGATTGGGAAATTGCACTGCTATAATTTTTTACTTTTTCCGCCCTCCGCTAAACTCGGAAAAGTAATGTGATCGTGTAAAGAAAATGTGAAAGAAACAAAATTTTGTTTTGGGTTTTTTTTTTAGTTTTTCAGCCTAAAAACAAGAAAAAAGTGGTTTTTAAAAAATCTTTACTGTGTGTGTGTCATTGTCGTCGGTATTTATTCTTGTTAGCACGATAACTCAACTAAATCGTGCCGGATCAATTGGGTTTTGACTAATTCTGATTGGGGACGTCTCCCAGACGACACCTATTGATTTTGAGGTGGATAGAACACACTCTACCATATGCATGGATGATGAGAAAGTACAATGGTGGACTATTTGAGAAATTTCTTTGTTAGCACGATGACTCAATTAAATCGTGTCGGATCGATCGAGTTTCGACTGATTGTGATTAGAGACGTCTACCAGACGACATCTATTGATTTTGAGTTGGCTAGGACATACCCCACCCTGTCCATGGATCATAAGAAAACACGATGGTGGACTATTTGAAAAAAGTAAAACTGTCGCATAAAATACATATTCTGCATTTATGTGTTGGTTTATTTTTTCTACGTGCTACGTGTAGTTCTACGTGCGGAAAAGTCCGTTTTAAGGTTATAAAACTGTTTATATCGCCTTTGTTTTTATGGAGACGAGGTTTAGCTTAGTGCTAATCTTCACCTAATCTCTGACATTTACACGGATACATACAGACACCCAACCGAGTAGGAATCGAACCCACTCCCCGTTTACCGAGAGCCGGCAATCTAAGTAATTTGCAAGCGATTGGAATCATTACCCCAGATCAATTTAGGGTACTTTATCTTCTGCGAGGTAATTATGGGTTAATTTACCCTCAGAAGATCTGGCCATATCTGGAAAGTTTTCTAATATTATATGACTGTGATACTATAAGGTGGTTAATTTTATATTTTTGCGAATTTCAGTAATAATTCAAAAACAGTTAAATGGAAGAATAAGTTTGGCTATATTACATAAAATATCTATACAGAAAATTTTACAAAGAACTCCAAAATACCAAACTATGACTATGTAGTTATTTATAAAATAAATTTTGTGTTGGCCTAGCTTTTCTAGGATATGGTATATGCAATAAAAAGCTTTCTAGATATACACATAAGTAAAGAATATAAATCGACAGATCCCAAGAGTTGTGGAAAGGTATGTTAATTTAAAATAGGTTTAGGTTTGGACACACGGAAATTAGACATCCTTCCCCAGAAATCCTACAGGCAGGCTTGTGTAGAGGAAGGTTACACATATAAACGCGGACAAACACCCAGCCCTGAGGGAAGTGCCCAGTTCCCTCTGATGAGAATCGAACTCACGCAGACAATGTGTCCAGTATTTTGCCCAATTGCCACCCTGTTATCAAATACCAAGTCAGGACCACCACGGCACCATGAGAATAAGACCATGCGTCACCCATCCAAGTCGCAACCGCGCAATTCGTTGCTTGACTTCGAACAGCGCAGGTCCAACAGTGAACGGAGTACGCTGCCTCATCCTCTTAAATATTGAATTTAATAGTCTCACCGATATGTAACAAAATATATAAAAACACGTACCTTTTGTTCTAATTGTAACATGTAAAATAAAGATATAGAACGACTATAAAATTTAAAATCTAATCTCTTACGACTCAAAGCATACAACGTACTCGTACTTAAATATAATACCAGTTGCTATGAATGAATTAAATGTTAAATGAATGTGGCATCCATAGCATTAAACCTACTCTTATTTTTAATCTTGTTCCGTCAAACCACCTGCAATTTCTTTATTGTTTTATTGGTATATTATCCAAAGTTTCTCAGCGCTCTATGCCAGTCATAGTCAGTATACAGGTAGATCGGCAGTACTTTGATAAAACCTAAGCAGGATAGCTAATATATTCGAAGGAAATTATACAGAATATCGTATACTGATAGGTGGATTACTGAATCAAGGACAATTAACAAGTGAACTCCTCCAATAAGCATAAGCCAGAGTGAGGCCTGTAAAAAATTGCCGCGTTATAGCGAGCAGCATAAGAAAGAGTACTGAGAATATAAGATGGTAAAACGGAGAAGAATAAGCATTATATTCCGCTTCCTGGAAAGTGAATGCCGATTCGAAAAGTGAAGGGTATAATTACATTGTAAGCGTATATTAAATGTAATGTATCTTTAGTAATGCAAAATAGATATATACGAGGTTGTCGAAAAGATTAGATAAACACAATGTTCGACAAAGCCAGCATAGCCAATATATTCGATTAGGTCACTGTTCAGCTCAAAAGGAGGACCTTAAATGTCCCTTGTAGCCTTAAATGATCCATGTATAAACTCAAGGATACAACATGCTCCCTTTTTATAATCGCTGATTAAAGAGATCATGTTTGGCAGCCACACTGTAGTTTGTATTACAATTGAGCAGCTTGTACTCTTTGATTTTTCTGTCGAACTCTGAAGACACAAATATTTTTTGTTTTACGTTTATTATACAATCTGTCTATAAAACTACAAAAAGTAGACAATAAGCATATACGTTGATTTGAAGTAAATGTCATGATAGAGAATTATTCCAATGAATAAAATTCTGCTGTTTTTATCACAAAGTTCTTATCTTAAAGTAGCTGATAGTATTTCTTTCAGTTTTTAAATTATAAGTCCAGTGACGTCCTGCGTTTGAGTCTCCTCGTTTGTGCACTATTGTCCAAAAGATTTAATGCGAGGGCATTTGGGTGACATTTTAAACGTTTTATGTATCTCACTACTTGCAACAATTGTTTCTGTTAGTGTAGGCATCTCTAGGTCACGACAGATATCATTATTTGTGACGTAGTATGAAGCAGCAACTATTGAGCGTTAAATCTCTCAAGGATGGCAATGTTGGATTTAGCAGCCATTCCCCATCACTGTATTCCGTAAGTTCAGGCAGGTTTTAAGATGACATTATAAACTAGGAGTTTGTTTTGAAGTGGAAGGCGCGACTTTCTTCCCATCAGACAATAGAGCTTACGAAATTTGGTCTCTAATTGTTTTCTCTTCATTCATATATATGTTCCTTCCATGTAATTTTATTATCTAGACGTAAGCCTAAATATTTAATGCAGTTTGTAATAGTGATAGTTTTATTGTTAATTTTTACTTGTCGCCACTCTCTGTGCCATTTGGTAAATACTATATGTTGTGACTTATCTTCATTAATATTAATACGCCGTGTCTTCTATTTGTTCCAATCATCTATTTGTTCTAAATTATCTTATAGATTCATTGCTGCTATTCTTGGATCTAGGTTTTCAGCTAGAATAGCTGTATCATCTGTAAAAGTTGAAGTAATGACATTTTGACTAGTTGGTAGGTCTGCAATGAATATCAAATATAAGATAGGTCCCAAAGCACTTCCTTGGGGGACACCAGATCTTATGGGATGAAGCTGCGTTATTTCCGATTCGTATCTTACTCTAAAGAATCTGTCTTCTAAGTATAACTTAAGGAGAATAAACAAATTGCCAGATATGTTTTGTTTTAGCTCATGGAGTATTCCCTGGTGTCACACCTTGTCAAAAGCTTAAGTAATGTAAAAAACTTGCTGCACAATAAGTTTTCTTTTCGAAAGTTTCATTTATGTGATTTACAATTCTATGAGTTTGTTCGATGGTGGAGTGTTGACTTATGAACCTTAATTGGTGGTCTGGGATCAAATTTTTTGCTGAAACTATATCGATTAATCTCTAGGACAACAATTTCTCTAGAAACTTTGATAATATTGACAAAAGAATTATTTTCAATAATTTTAATCAAAATCTCAGATATATGTATTAATTGTAGCAGATTCTCAGAAATTATTGTTGCTTCTAACTTAACTTTTACTTAATCTAACAAAACAATCTAAAATGTCAATCTCTGATCTCGGCGTGTGCTAATCTACGCTGGTAATTTTCTCAAATTTTACTTTCCTCAGTTTGACAAGGCTTCGCCTAGTAGCTTATCCCTTGCTGTTTATGTTTTAAATTAACAGCAAAGTTTAATGGAAATAATGTCTGGCTGGGCCCGAGCACTTTAACCTCAGACCTGTTATTCGGGACACATAGAACACCGGTGATTATTCCACCATACTCCGCCTTTTCCAGATGTCAGAAAGATTCAGAAACCTTTCAGAAATATTTTGGTACCCTTTCAGAAATTATACATTACAATAATATTTCTATTGCTCAGAATTTCGCGAGCACTCTGGAATACATGTCATGTAAATCATTTGCGATGATTATAGCAGATATGGAAGCAATAATAGTCGTTGAAGGATTATTATACTGCTAATCCTGAAATGCGCTACGTACAAGCCCCTTGCAGTAATTGGCTGCCTCAAATGGTTATGTAGGTGTAACACTTTCTGTTAATTGATAGATGAACATCGGATAATTGGAAATCAGACACCTCCTTAGATTCGCGTCGCTTGTTCGAATAAAAGGGCCCTACGGCAAATAGATGGGACCCCTATGAAGTGTTATAAGTGCTCCGTTGATATTAAGCGTAACTATTTCAGTTTCAGGTCACCCTAGTTTTCTGATTGTATCCCATTTCACACATCACTAAATCTGCGCAGATGGAAATTGCGATAGCGACCAAATCTCGTGTTTGTCTTGTCGGGAGCGTAGTTACGCTATCTGATATGTAATTTGTTATCAGACGGCGCGGCGGAAACATTAATTAAAAGGATCTATACCTACGCACGCTATGGAATTGGTGTCAACTCAGTTAACAGCTTGTACACATTCGGCCCTAATCTGGGATCATGTTAACAACCCACTCCACGTCAAAATGAATGTTGTTCAGTTGGAAATAAAAACCTGCAATGTTGAGCGTGTCTACTAATATTGTAGCACTGCGAATTGGAGCTCCTGTGTACACCATCTGACCATTCAGTAGCAAATATCACTGCGCAACTATACAGCGTGATGATAAAGTTTTGATCCATATTCATAACTCTGTTATTAAATAATTTTGTGAAAAACTAAATTTAAAATTGAATACTAAAGTATGTTTTAATAATTGGCGAATGCGTCAGTATAATTTTAAAATACTGTATAATAGCCAAACTATATCTATAGCCAAAGAGTAAATAAAGAGTTTCTAATGTAAAATGGCCGTTACCAGCAATTTGAATCCATTAGAATAACAAATTTGGGTATATGGCCGCCGTATTGAATCGGCCATTTTTAATTCCTTAATTATGACTTCAGATTCTCGATCCGCGCTTTCGATAACCCCTGAGTGGGGTTCAAGTCACAGTTTTCACCTTCCAATTTCAAGTTCAATCACTTCCAAGTCACGGTTTCATCTTTTAATAAACAATATTGTTAAATAATCTGCAGAGGCATAGACTGTTCCCTCATATTTAACACTAACTTAGTTTTCCACAAAACACTGTGGAAAACTAAGTTAGTATTATCTTCACACCAAAGGTTCCAACCTACTCCAATACCCCTCATATTTATCCGCCATATTCGATTTTTGCAAAAAGGCGTGTCTCATCTAAAAGAATATATCAATATGACTATTCTAAGATCTCAAATGTTCTTTCCTACCGCAGGAAATTTTGTACAGAGCCTTGTCCCTGTTGACGTTGGATGTCCGATTTATCACATTATACTGACATTGGCACCTCCGCCAATTTTCTAAAACGTCTGTTGATTAATATATAAATTAAATTTTATACAAATTTTGTGTTAGATATGACATCATACCAGTTTTTGAAGTCCCGTAAAGTTTTCCGAATACAACTTACAAAATTTAAATTGTGAAATACAATTACTTTGGAAAATAAAGATGTTTTGCAACAAAAACGCATCATTTGTATCAGGGATCTAAATCAGGGACGAAACATGATTTCGTATTGTACACCAATTCTATTTCAAAAATTAAAAACGTAAATAAAATCAGTTTGGAACAGAAAAATGTCATAACCAGCGTCAATGTAAATTAAATATGTGGGCTGGAAATAAAATATATTTGGTAAGTTCTAGCTTGAGTTTCTTCTTATGCGGTGTCTTAAAATCGCACATCATGGGCCAGATAAAAGAATCTGAAGCAACGAATTTACGTGGAAATGGGAAATATCAATCCGGAACCTATTAACCATTCAGTTCAAAGTATTTGCACTTGTGTTGACCAATGTCAGATTTTTAATGAAGGAAATTTTGAACAATGTGAAATTGTTATTGACATTGAGTCGTATTTGCCGTGTCTTTTGCAAATAAATCTGTAAATAAAATACTCTAATATGGGGTATGTTTATACTTCGATAACTTTAAGGAGTATTTTTTATTAAAAAAGGGAGTTCAATTTAAAAAATTCTGACAACATAAAACACAAAATTGCCGAAAAAATTATTGCCATCTAATTATTCTAACTTACATAGAGCCTGTCACGAAACTGAAAACCGGGACTTCACGCGTACTAGGATTCATCAGTATAAGAATGATTGTTTAAATCCTGAAAATTTCCTGGTAGATATGGTGATATGAACTTCAGTCAATAAACATATTACTGTATTGTTTCCACTGACTTAACCAGTAAATAAGAAACTTTTAATACGGAGTACAATTTTACTTCGAAGAGTTTAAGAAATTATTGTGTTTTTAACAAGAAAGAAGGACTGTAATATAAAATATGATGACAACGTCTTTATAAAAAATAAGATTCACGTTTTTTCAAAAAATCATTTAATAAAATCATGTATTTATCATTTGAGTTAATTGTTTCAGAAGTAAAATCTATCACCATAAAATTTTAATATTAACGATGATTAACAACATCGATACGGAAATACCTTTACGGTCCGCAATATACTGTCAATCAGGTCGGGGCAAGCTATTACAATAATGTATATTCTATTAACGATTTAATCATATTTTATGCAGACAGGGCTGATTAGCAGTTATTTAGTAGTACAATTTTAATTAAATTTCATATTTATAGATGTGATTTAATGAACGGACCGGGAAACTGTAATGTTCTATTATATATGTAATTCGATTATGAATTTAAAAAATCATATACCTATATTTTTATTCCATATTAATAAAATAGTCCTAGATATCATATATAACTATCACTAATATAATAAGAAATCTACAATTTGCACTCGCAATTGTTACTAATATGCCACAATGACCTATGTACATATGTCTAGTGACATATGTTTAAATCAACTACGTACAGCATAGACAGTTAATAATTTGCCGAACAAAATGCAATTATGAAGTCACGTCTTAGCTTTATTGTATAATTTGATTCATTGGCGTCTCAATATTTCTGTAAAATTTATTTCATTTTTGTTTAAATTACTTTGATTTTTGTTGAATTTATTTCATTTATTTTGATGGAAATATCACTTTCATTGAAAGTTTTTGTGGAGAACCTTTTCATTACTGTCATAGGTTGACGGATTTGTATTGTACTAAGTGTTATCCTAAAATGTGTTTTCGGCACGACACTGTTCAAAAATGTCAGTTGATTGATTCATACGATTGTTACCTGTGATGCACACGCAAAGAATCATTATACAAACCATATACATTCTAACCAATCCATCAATTACAAACATTTATTACACAAATAGAGATAACTATACGTTTTTTGCTGCGTTGTACATAAATTTGTATGTCGATAAATTATCATTAGTATTCAATTAAATGCAAATAAGGACTAAATGAAATGTTCAGTGAATAACACACTACCGCCGTTCGGTAGTTGTTTTGTGAACGTTATATGAACAGTTGGGATAGGGCAGCCTTTTTGAATTAATGCCCAATAACTGGTTCGATATCACATAAATTTATGATACGGTTTTCTGAACGAGTATGAAACTGGAATCAAAATATAGTACGTTACTCAATGACGATAACATAAATTATGTCAATAAACAATATCCAAATATGAGACTATGGTATTTATGTTTGGGAATTAAGAGTTATTCTATTTAAACAACTTCCATCGTTATAATGTCACGCAGATTCCTCTTAATTTCACTAGCAGAACCAACTAATATGTACATGGGAAATTATTGCAGGAATTTAGAAGGATGTTGGGTTCTGTCAAGTATTTGTTATTAGAGGGGTTCTTTTTAAAACAAGACAGAATGTATATATTTCAAATCAACAGTTGTTCGTATTTCAATAGCGTATTTCAAAACATAATAGCAATAAAGTGATTTTCAATGTTATTTGTCGGTTAGTTATTTCTTGAGGGCCTACATTTCAAGTAGAACTTTCAAGTATAGCCGAGGGCTATACATTTATACCACTCATATAACGAGTGATTCTTAAAAAGGACCTCCTCTTTATCTCTGTTCATAGTGGCTTCATCATATAGCCTCTTTATAACTATTTTTTTATAAGCATAAAGTTACTAAAGACGAACAGAAATAATTTATCACATCCGATTTCATCACAAGTTGATTTTGTGTGACCCTGTATTTTTTGTGCAATTTTATAGAAGAATCACTTGTAAACATTTTTAATTTTCCGCACTCTACTATACTAGCGAAAAAGTAATGTAATCGTGTAAATAAATATGGAAGAATTTTTTTTCGTTTATTTTTCGTTTTTCGGTCTAAACCAAAAAAAAAAAATAGTTTTAAAAAAAATTTATGTATGTCGTTGTCGTCGGCATTTATTCTTGTTAGCATAATAACTCAAGTCATGTCGGATCGATCAGGTATTGACTGATTCTGATCGGGGACGTCTCCCAGACGACATCTATTGATTTTGAGGTGGGTAGGACACACTCCACCCTGTTCGTGGGTCATGAGAAAGCACAATAGTGGATTATTTGAAATTTGTTTTTGTTAATACGATAACTCAACTAAATTGTGTCGGATCGATCGGGTTTTGACTGACTCTGACCGGGAACGTCTCCCAGACAACACCTATTAATTTTGAAGTGGATAGGACACACTCCACCCTGTACATGGGTCATGAGAAAGCACAATGGTGGATTATTTGAGAATTTTTTTTTTGTTAATACGATAACTCAACTAAATCGTGTCGGATCGATCGAGTTTTGACTGATTCTGATCGGGAACGCCTCCCAGATAACACGAATTCATTTTGACGTATTTCAAATGGAATCATATTTCTAAAATCTAAAACAACTCGACGATACGTAACATTTTAATATACTGGGTCAATCTTGTACACAACTTGTCTTCAACAAAATAAACACGCCTTTACGTCTTTAAATTATAGTGACTACTGCTGTCATTGACAATGATTTTGACAAAGTAGTTCTTGTTGAAATAAATGCCAACCGATTTAATAGAACATCATTTAAAAATGGAAATAATTCAGATTATTCGAAATAATAGTTTTATTTGGTGAGTGTAATAAAAATTACAAAGAAACATGGAGACAATTCATGTTAAAATACACGCATCAGAAGAGGCCTGATTAAAAACTCTCAAATCTCTCTACAATAATTTTACAACGAATGGAACATTTCAAGTAGTAAGAAGGAGACGAACTACCATCGCGACAGAAGAACTTGAAAGGTATTTTTGTCAATAACAGAAAACCAGAATAGTAGTAACCGACAACTATCTACATTATATCAGATTTTGTATTCAAGTATAGGCATTAATTTTATAAAAGAAGTAATCTCCCGCACAAATACGGATGCCATCAGCACTTGGAAGTTAATGACGCACAAAAACGAATCCAATTCGGTGAGTGGTTCCTTCCTAGCTCCCAGGAAAAAAACAGTTTAAAAAAATATATTTTGTGAACCGATCAAGCCAGTTTTATGGACAACGGAATGTTTAATTATCATAATAATTATTATTGGGCTACTGAAGATCAGTATCAATATAAGGAAACAAATTTTCAGAATTCATGGAAATTCAGTGTACGGCTTAGTTTAAATATATAATCGCATTGTTAACCCCTATTTTTATTATGTGCATCAATAGCGATACTTTTATTTAAATGTCCTTCGTCAAGTTGAAAAAGATTTCTTAGATAACATTCATCTTGCAGAAAGGATGAACGTCTCTCTTTCAAGAGAGAATACCTTTTTTCAACACCTTGGAGCTCCCTTCAATGATGTTACAGTTAACTAATATTTAACGAATGTTTAACGATGGCATATGAATTGTATACAACGGTTCAATTCGGTGACCCCCACGGTCTCCCAACCTAAGTTCAATAGAGTATATTCTGTGAAGCTACATTAAACGTTATATTTTCAACATTAAAAAGTGTTTTACACATCACATAACTAGTCAACGCCGAGCTGCTTTTCACTTTGGAGATATGGTTGTAATGTAAAAATTGTTTATAGTGGTTCTATAAAACTTCACAAAAAATAGAGAGAGGATCATATAGAATTAAAATTAGTGCCATTCCCAGTAAAATTTGTTGTGTTGTAAAAAATAAAACTGTTCAATTTAATACAGTACAAAGTGTCCCATTTTTCGCTGGTCTTTTTAAGCAATTTATTCCTCTTTTTTTTAATAATACGAATATCCTTATACATCTTAATACTAAGAATTCCCCAATTTCATATTGCTAAACTAGAAGTAAAGTAAATGAAGTAAAATATCTCGATTTTTGCCATGGTTGTCATTGAACTCGTCTTAATATTCTGACCAAAAACTAACCAGAGAAGAAATACAAAAATTTATTCTGAAGAAGTTGGATGGATAAACTGATCATGGAAACATCACGAATTTAACGACGATCAGGGCCGATAGAATTTACTTGTAGGCTTTAATTTAGTTTTAACAACGTTAAAGACGAAAAGACGATTTCGTATTATTGAAAACTTTAAGTATAAAGGATGTTTCTTAAGCCCGATAGAATTTTAAACTTGGATAAATACCACAAAAATTAATGAAAAATCAATACATGGCACTAATATGTACCTACATTTTATTGCACTTTGAAACATAAAACATATCCATATCTATAAAATCTAAGATTTTTCTACTAATCAAGATGTCCCAAAGGTTTTTGACGGTCTAAGTCGAAGAGAAACATTTGTAGTTATAAAAGTAGCTACGATTATTCAAGTAAGTGTAGCCTGTGGAAGTCAGAAATGACATATTTAGTTCAATAAATGTTGTTTAAAAGTTATAGACGAAAAGATATTAAAATAAAAGGAAAGGAAAGAAAATTTATTAAAAATAAGGATTAGGCGTGAATTGTTCACATCTTGAAATATTTCCCTGTTGATATGGTCGAACTTGTTACAAAATATGCGGTGAGGCATTCAGTTAATATAAACTATCAACTTACTTTTATTGTTTTTATATAGAAATAATAAATATATGAAACAACCAATCGAGGATCATACCTTCCCTAAATGTGAAAGACAGTAGGCTCTTTCTTGAATCTAGTAATTGAATCCAGAAAAGTATACCGATCACTACTTCCAGTGTTCATTTGCTTAATTCTTAGCACATTCTAGTGCTGATTTGTCTACAGGGGAATTCCACAGAGGTTGGAAAATTATAGAACAGTAGAGAACAGAAAAATCAGATCTCATTAGCAATTCTTGGAGATATTTTTGACATGTGTATTCAAATACACTTGAGAGCAAAACAATCCACTCAGCAACATGCATCAACTTTGAGAGAATATGTACCCTCTTCAGTACCATTTGAAGTAAAGTTCAATGAACTGTTTGAAAGTTTAAAAACAGTTGTTTGAAATTATACCACTTCGATTTGAATCAGACCTGTTCTGACAAAGTTATGAGCCGAACAACATGTGTAACACAAAAGAGTTGAAACGGAAAGGGTAATTAAGAAACGAAGAAGAAATTAATCCTCAGCTGAAATGCATTTAGTTTTTTTTCTCAATACTTGGTGTTGCCACCCCTTCTCCTAATAACATTTTCTAAACGATTACGCATAGATCGGATAACTTTTCTTACGCTATCTTGAGAGATTTCTTGCCACTCTTCAACCAACGCAGTTCTCAGTTCCACTACGCTCCCTGGTGCAGGATTTCTTGCCCTAACTCTTCGCTTAAGTTCGTCCCAAACGTGTTCAATTGGATTTAAGTCCAGGCTCTTCGGAGGCCAGTCCATTTTCCGTATACCGATGTCAGCCAGGTAGGTAGTGGTCACTCGCGCGGTGTGGCAGCGAGCATTATCATGCATTAGCATGAAGTCCTCACCAACAAATCCCGCATACGGAACAACATGTTCCTCCAGAATATCCCTAATGTAGTGGTCAGCTGTTAATCCTCCTTCACGTCCTCCAACGGGCACGAAAACCAACTCAGTTTTTCCGTGCATGGAAATGCCCGCCCAGAACATGCAAAAGCCACCTCCATATGCGACAGTTTCTTGAATACAGCATTGATCATATCGCTCTCCTGGTCTTCTATAGACGTCTCTTATCGTTACCATGCAGGCATATCTTGGACTCGTCTGTGAATAATATCTGACTCCATTGACCGTGGTCCCAAAAGAGATGTTCACGAGCAAATTCCAGTCGTCTTTGCTTTTGGACTGCAGTCAGTTTGGGACCTGTAGCTGCCTTTTTTGGGGTCAGCTTGACTGCCTTCAATCTTCGTCTCACTGTCAGGTCAACACCAGTCAAATGTCGATTTCTGAGAGATCTTAACACAATAAATCGATCGTCCCTCTTCGTTGTCACGCGTTTACAACCGCCTCCTAGCCGGCGGACGTAGCTATCGATTTCTCGGTACCGACGATACACTATTGACATAGCTGATTGACTCAAATTCAGTCGATTTGCCACGGCTCTCTGACTGAGACCCTCTCTCAACAATGCAATTACCTGTGCTGCTTCGGCAGCTGTGGCATCCATTTTCTTGTAAATCCTTCGAGCACATACGCATACGTTAATTCAAATTAGCGAATGGAGACGAATACCAGGTTACAAGCGCCCTCTATGTCTGTAATAATCATCATACATGCGCATTCCAATTAACAAGGTTTTATGTTACACATGTTGTTCGGCTCATAACTTTGTCAGAACAGGTCCGATTCCAATCGAAGTGATATCATTTAAAACAACTGTTTTTAAACTTTCAAACAATTCATTGAACTTTACTTCAAATGGTACTGGAGAGAGAACATATACCCTCAAAGTTGGAGCATGTTGCTGGGTCGATTGTTTTGCTCTCAAGTGTATAACAATAAAATGAATCTACTAGTTTAAAATCAATTTTTGAGATCATCTATCATTTGAAAAACTACCTAATTGCATTTCTAATATTTATGATAATTATTTTAGTTTGAATAAAATTTCGTTTTAGTTCTGATACTATAAAAACAACCTTATGGTATTAAAATACAGCCTCATAATGTATCTATGTATGATATGCTAAGAAATGAAATATATATTAAGTTATATTTTCCCATTTCCCTATCTTCGTCTATCGGCCGTGGCGCGAGCTGATTATCTAAGCCAACCGCCCGCCCTACACCATAGCAATTCAGTCTCCTGAAATAACAAAGTTCAATCAAAAATATGCAAATTGACTACTCGGATCTACAATTCCAACTAATTGAAACAAACACTTCACAGAATTAATTTACCATTCATTATACAACTTACTGCAAAATAAATTAATTAAGTGTGCCTTGATGTCAGCTCGAATAACTGCGTTTTAAATAACTTTCTTATTGTTCTAGGTGCTATTACTACCACACCGCGAAAATTGGACAGGGAGACCCAAGACGAGCACTGCTTAGAGGTGAGCGATCATTTTAATTATTCGGTCAGATAAAAGGTTTACCGCCGGCCGACTGCCTCAATTATTTATTATTACAGAAATAACTCATTAACATTTATAATATATATTTTCTTTCGCCTTTTATCAATTATAAAATACTTTCATAACAACATTTGTTTATACAATTTTCAGGTTCTTGGTTAAAACATTTTTTAACTTATTTCATAGTTAACGTGTCGCCTACAAGAGTTTCTTAAAACTGTAATAAAATATATGCGGTAAGAATTCAGTAACTTATAAGTCGGGAATCTCGAAAGGAACCACCAAACCGCAAATCGATTATAAAGTAGTTCCCAAATAGCAATACTATTACATAACTATAGGAAACAACTACTCGTCGAACTAAAGCCCCGCCAGGTATTGAATTATACATAATAGCGTTCCTCGACCCTTTTCTCGTGTTTCTGCACAATCAGCAAAACTTCAGAAAATAAACCCCGCCACGAGTAGAATTCAACATATGTCCCGAATGGGAACCGAACGACAGAGGAGGAGAACTAACAAGTTCGAAACAGCTGTCTGTTTCGAACTTATTAGTTCTCCTTAGTGCCGTACACGGTGCGCCGGTTCAGGACAAATACCGAACCAAATCCATGGGGTATTCATCTAGTCGACACGATCTATGTCAGTAACTTATAAGTCGGGAATCGAGAAAGGAACTTCTTTATAATCGCTTTGCGGTTTGGTGGTTCCTTTTTCGATTCCCGACTTATAAGTTGCTGACATAGACCGTATCGATTTAGATGAATACCCCATGGATTTGATTCAGCATTTGTCCTGGTCCGGCGTACTGTATATGGCACTGAGGAGAACTAAACTAAGTTCGAAACAGTTACCTGTCGTTCGGTTATCATCCGGGATAGATGTTGAATCCTACCGGTGGCGGGTTTTCTTTTCTGAAAACGGTAAGAAATGTTGAGTTTAACAATTTATATGTAAAAAGGTTTAGAATGCTAATTTTGTAAGGGAAGAACTTTGTTTGGCTTCACTTTCTGACAAATACTACGCTTTTCATGTAGCTTTGTGGATGATGTAAATTGTAGTTTAAGTATCTGCCTGACCAAGTTGGTCATTTTCATAGCCAAAAACAAAATCCCAAGTTTCCTCCGCCCTCCAAATGACACCATTTCCAACGAATCCCACAGAGTATATGAAATCCCTTGCGCCTAATGTCCCCGCAGCTACATTGGTCAAACCAACGGACGTATATCTAATAGGGTTTATGAACAAGACCTTGCTGTTCGCAAGGCTGAACCTAATTCGACATTACCAATAGACAGGACACGTGCTTGGCTTTCAGAAGGCCAAAATAATCGCTACAATAAGAACATATCATAGCAGAATAATCCGCCATTGAGATTGAAAATGGAGGAATGTTGGGCAACACTAGACTTATTTATTTTACCATATTTGAGATGCGCCATGTGCTCTTTGAATCTAATTAGAATAGATCGTCTGGTCTGTCCAACGTACCTTTGACTACAGTCGTTACAGCTAATTTCGTAAATCCCCAACCTGTCATTTGTGTTAATTTTATTTTTTAGATTACCTAAAAGTTCTTTTAATTTATTTTTTGACGAATAAAGTACCGTCATACTTATATCTTTAAAAATCTTACTAATGCCTCGGGTAAATCGAGGATCGTAAGGAATAGATACATATTTTTCTGGATGTTCCCTTTCAGTTTGAAAGGTCGAAGAATTTCGAAAAGGTTCTTTAAATCTACGTTTCCTAATCATTTTTTCAACTGTACCAACAGAATATCCATTACACTCAGCTATATCCTTGATTAGCGCATTTCTTTTTCAAACCTATCTTTATTCAGAGGGAAGTTTAGTAGGCGATGGACTACGAGTATAAAACTGAGGCTTGCCATTTTGTGTTGTACAAAATGGTGGGAATCATTAGGGATATATCTGAGAGTACTGGGGTCTTTTCTGTATATATCAAATTCTAACTTACTTTTACTATTTCTAACAACTAATACATCTTAAAATGGCTCTAAATGGGAGCCGAAATGTCGAAATAATAATAATTACAGACGCGGTTCATCCCTGATTTCAGACTCTTCTATTAATTTCTCCGACTGTATTTTATGAATTCAGTTGTGTGGTTATTGGACTAGTTAAGAATACTAAATCGATAGATTTAATACGTAATAGATAGATTTTGTAGATAGATTTAATCGTATTGTTATGTATATGGCCTTTCTACTAGATCGTATACGCACGCTAAGGGTGTAGCAAAGGGTAGTCAAAAGACAAGTTAAAAAAATATAACATTTATTAAAATGGAGTGTCCATAAAAAGGTATTAAAATATGAACAAGGGATTTAAAAAGAAAAGATTCCCAACTTCCTAAAACTACAAACAAATAAATTATACTTACATAATTAACAACTGAACTTTTTCTTTCATGGCTAGAGAGATATGTCTTTTTTTAACCACTCTGCTGCTAACTCCCTGCCTAAGTGCCTCGAGCACGCGCACCTTTTTCATTTGGTCTCCCTACCCATTTCCTCACTTTTCTTCAAAACTGCATTATTTGCAGTATTGCTAAAATGCCTGACCTTAATTGGGTTCCCTCAACTTATTTGTAATTTCCTTATAATTTAGATTAGCAAGCAAAGTTCAATGTTCTAATATTAAAATTGTATTTCCTTTTTATATTAATTTAACCAAATAAAATAATTGTATATTTGAATAATTTACTATTTTTTATGCTTATTTTAATTTAAATAATATCCCCTTTTTTGGCAGTATTAGTTGTTTTAGTTGTCTTAATTGATTGATTAGTTTTAATTAATATTTTATTTTATTTTATGGGATTATAGAACTACAATTGCTTTACAATATATTTTGCTTATGTGCTAATGAATGTACCTAATTTAAAATAATATTATTTTTATTTCTCTCTGTGAATATTTTTTTTATAATTCTTTTGTTATATTTCTTTTATTTCGTTAATACTGTTTGTTGGAAATCAAAAGGGTGGTGTTTTTCCTGAGTATGTTTCGAAATAACTGTTGCATTTTTATTATTATATTTGTGGTCATTTATGCGGTTATTTAAACACTATGATATCATGTACTATTCATTTCATCGCTACTTTCCAAATAAGAAACTCTGTTATCTTGCCGATAAATGGAACAGTCTATCTGAGCCTAGCCATAAAAACAAGCCACAGTATGTTTTGAAATTTTTTATTTGGCAAATAGCGATGAAATAAACTATACAATTTGTATAATGGATCTTTGTGTATCAATTTGGGTACAACGCAGGGATCACATGCTACATCACTCGCAATTGTTACTAATATTCCACAATTACCAGTACGTATGTCTAGCGACATATGTTTCAATGAACTACGTACGGCATAGACAGTTAATAATTTGCCGAACAAAATGCAATTATGAAGTCACGTCTTAGCTTCATTAAATAATTTAATTTATTGGCGTCTCAATAAAAAATTTATAAAAATAAAATAAAATTTATTTCATTTTTGTTTGATTTATTTTGACTGTTGTTGAATTTGTTTCATTTATTTTGATAGAAATATCATTTCTATTTAATGTTTTTGTGGAGAACCTTTTCATTACTCTGTAATAGGTTGACGGATTTGTATGGTACTAACTGTTATCCTAAAATGTGTTTTTGATACGGTACTATTCAAAAATGTCAGTTGATTGATTCATACGATTGTTACCTGTGACGCACACGCAAAGAATCATTTACAAACCATACACTAGTAGGTTATCTTATTATGACATGTAACTTGCCCGATTTTTCATTGGTATTGAACAATCAATCCCATATCTTGCTAATAAAAAAAAAACAGTCGACTATTATTATTCCCGTTATATGTCATTTTGTGTTTGACAAGAAACCTGTCCGTTAATTTTAGAAACAAATATATATTGTCCGCTGCTAAATTACACCGTATTTTTTCGATATTGTTCAGTCCTCGAAACCTATTTTAACAATTGGCTTGAGGCAGCTCTCTTTTGCCTCGGCTATTTTCAAGAGGTAAAGTCTTTCATTTTATAAATAGATTCTTGTTAGTCGCAAGGTATTTCAGAGCGACTCCGCAACAGCTCAATAATTCACAAATAGAAGCGCGTATAAACGTAATAAATCAGAATTATTCCGGTTCAGTGATCAGTATACAGACTGGAGTAGGGAAAGGGCTGCAGAAGAAAAATTTCGCTATTATATACACGACATCTTCAGAATCGTATGTTTTGGATACACTGTTATTGACAATTGTTAACTACATCCATATAACTAAGGTTTATAATTAGTATTATTGTACTAGCCAGATAATAAGAATCATATACAATTAATAACAATTGTATTAGTATTAATTGAATCAGTTAATTTTATATAGGTGTAGATCACATTTATTCATTCATCATTTTTGTATAACAGACATATTCTGAATGTGAATCTAATAATAATGGAAGGGCAGTTCACTTAAGAACTTCCCTTCCTATAATGCACTTAGCACACTATCTCCAAGAAGTGTTCTAACTTAGTGTCAACTAAGTCAACTACTGCACTTAGGTCCCATTGGGTCTCTTACACATCCTCCTTAAAATTATCATCCTACCTAGGTCGGCACCCATCCGATTCTTTCGAAATAGCTGATGATGTCACACTGGGAAAATTCCGTGACATCAGTCATAATCGGCCCAGCTGTCCCTCATAGCCGAAAGGGTAAATCAGTCACAAAGTGCATACTATATGGTTTTAACCTCCTGTTCAAAGCATCTGCAAAGGAATGTGTCACTCAGCTTCATATTGTGAAGGTGTTTCCTTAGCTGACAGTTTCAGGTTAGAATTCCTATCACAAAACGTAAGCTCTTCCTAGATATTACTAGGAAAGATTGTGCTGTATTTCGGCGCTAGGGTATGCGTCTACCTTAGCAAACTAGCAGCTTTTCCTTTCATCCCATAATTCCATAAATTCCCTATGCTTATTATCTTCAGTTATTTGTTTTACTGCAAAATAGCTTTTCAACTGTATTTATAATTTGAGGAGCAGCAAACTAATCAGAAGGTAAAAAACTATTAAAGGGCTGTATATCATGAGTGTACTATTCATTTCATCGCTATTTCCCAAATACAAAAAATCTCTTATCTTGCCGATAAATGGAAGTCTACCTGAGCCTAGCCATCCAGTCAAGGCAAATTTGACTTCAGGAGAATTTTTTTAATTATAAATCTAGCAATTTTCAAAAATTTATTTCTCTGAGTCTATTTAACCAAATGATCTCAACCTGATCGCATTTTCTTTCACTGAACTCTCTATTTATGGAATAAAATTATATTAAAGCTAAGATCGTATGCACGCTTTCGGGAAAAGATTTTAATTTCATAAAATTTTACCCTTTTTTAAAATGCCGCTATTTGTACAAATTTTAAAACTAAAAATTATGGTATGGTTCTTCATAAAACCTTGTTTATTCATCTGATTTAACCAAAAAGCAAATATTTGATTTTTTTAGAACAATATGGGTAGACAATAAATATGTTCATAAACAACAAAAAAACTTGAAAAATTCGATTCGAAGCAGTGAAAATAATTAAAGATACTCGGATTCACCATTTATTTATATCAATTTATGATAATACTTTACAAATGAGAGTAACTTATTTTGAAAAAGTAATATAAGTAGTTCAACTGAATTTATAAACAAAAGTTTCTGAAATATACTAAAAAACCACTAAAATAAAATCTTGTTATATTTTATTATAATAATATAATGTGAAATAAAGTATTATCATTAATTGTACTTACTTACTTTCTAAAGTATTATGAATGAGTTTAAAAATGAATGAATTGCTCGATTGTTACAATACGATTTTCAGGTTATTTGAAAATTTGTAACTCGTATCCTGGCTCGATTCGGAAGTTTCAAATAATACGAAGTTCAAACAAAGAAGTTGAAGCTAATTGAAAATAGCTATTTTTCGAAAATCGATTAAATTTGACAGATATTACAAAGTATAATCATTAGATACTTAAAATTTTTGCTAATTTTGAAACAATATAAGCCCATATATAATTTATAATTTTAAAATTTGTACAAATAGCGGTATTTTAAAAAAGGGTCAAATATTATGAAATTAACGGATCAGTTAAAATCTTCTCCCGAAAGCATGCATACCATCTAAGCTTTAATATAATTTTTTTCGATAAATAGAGAGTTCAGCGAAAAAAAATGCGAACAGGTTGAGATCAATCGGTTAACTACGCTCAGAGAAATAAATTTTTGAAAATTGCTAGATTTAAAATTAAAAAAAATTCTCCTGAAGCCAAATTTGCTTTGATTGGGCTGAGACTTTGGAAAACCCCATATATTAGGACATACTTTCATATAAAAAAATCATGAGCCAAATCGCTGATGCAAGTGCGCAAAGTTTCGTCGAAAAGTAATGGAAAAGTAAAATATATATATATATATATATATATATATATATATATATATATATATATATATATATATATATATATATATAGGCAGATAAAGTTGATTAGGAAATACTGATAATAAATATGCTTCGTACTTACATGTTATATATTCTCCCAATTTTTAACGTTGTGGACTATCTTATCATCAATGTAAAGAGACTATGCTTTATTGTTTTACAAAACAAAAGTTCGTCTATTATTTATTATAAAAATCTGTATTGTATAATAATGTTTTTATAACACTGTTGATGAATGATAAACGAAGTATTTCGAAGTTATTCCTAGTATGATAGCTATATTATTAGTAGTAGATTATGCTTTATTGTTTTACAAAACGAAATTTCTTCTATTATTTATTATATAAATCTATATTGTATAATAATGTTTTTATCGTATAATACTGCTGATGACAAAGGAAGTTAAACAAAAATCGTTTTACTGTTTACATTTTATTAGCCATGAATCTCGTTTGAAAAAGACCTATGGGGGTTAGTTTTCATTCAGGAATTTAGTGTTCACGTTCTTTTAATTAGTGTCACGTTTTCGAATTCGCTGTGATAATTTTGCAATTTATTTATTATGATTTATGGATTTCTTTCCTGTGAACTTAGCAGAACAGCCATGAATCTTGTTTGAAAAAGACTTATGGGAGTCAGATTTCGTTCAGAAATTTACCGTTCGCGTTCTTTTAATTAATGGGCCGTCTTCTAATTCGCCATGATAATCTTGCAATGTTTCATTACGGTTTGTGATTTTTCCCCCGGGAATTTAGTAGAACAACTATGAATTTCGTTTGAAAATGGTTTTTGCAGTTTTTTCAGATATTTGGATTTTGTTCCCCGTAACTTAGCAGAACGTCTATTAATCTTAATTAATACGTCCTTTGGTCTTCTGTGAAGATGCAAATTATCAATTTTCTTTCGTGTTTATCTATTTTCTTCCGTTACTTCCAGTTTAGAGTTATTTTACTAATATTGAAAAATATATTTTTTTCAAATTTCGTTTATACCATTTGTTTACGGTCAAAAAGTGGCAAATTCCTATATACTTACTTGTAATTAAAAAAAATTTTATTTATAACACAAAATTTATTTAAATTTAAAAATGGTTAAATTCTAACTTTCACGGTTAATTAGCGGCTAATTAACGGCAAATAATAAGCCTATGCATTTTCCGTTCTTCAAAGTTGTCCTGTTAAGTTCATACTGATTTGCATTTTCCCAGTCTTATAATACCTAAGTTATATAGATATGGTAAGAAGCCAGAGAAGTTCTAGAAGACGTCGAGATAAAACTATGTGCAATTTTCGAAATATTAGCTAGGAATAATGAAAACAATTTAAATGCGAACAGTAGTGGTGGCACGGCATTGCACGGCAAATGACAACATCATCAGCTCTTAGATAACATCATCACATCCTTATGTGATGATGTTATCTAAGAGCGCACATATTTTTCTGTATTGTGCATCAGATTCTGTGGTAACTTTATATGTAAAATCTACTTTTTATCTTGTCTAAAATTTAAATCTTACTTTACTTGACGTGAAATTTGAGAATTCTGCTCTTTCTAAAGATTGGTTTTTATAGTTACTTGGTTATATTCGTTTGTTAGGCTATATAATAATTTCATTTATCTACAGTCACACGGTTGCAAAATATATTACATTTAATTATAACATAAGGAATTGACACTGATGATGAGTGCTGTTAACATTAACAGAGATTGTTAGCTTGCATAACCGTTACTTATAAGTATGTCACAAGGGATTTCCCAATAACAAAATTCCATCATAACGATAACTTATTACATCTTAACAACGTATACATATTTAATTTGTATTACACTACGAAATTAGTTGATTAATTATTTAATTTTAGGCGACCCAAACCTCTTTGATGTCCACCACGGACAAAACAGTACAACAGTTTTGTTAATGCTGCGTTTAATTAGTAAAATCGAGGAAGGCTCAAAGCGGGTGCATATTTCATTATATAATTGCTGTGGCTGTCTAGCGTTTTCACTAAAAAAGACATTCCACTCAGCAGGTGGCTCTAATAGATATTTAAATAGTCATTACTGGCAGGGGCGCACCGAAAAGGAGGAGTTCGCGAGAACTGAAACACGTTTCTGCTGCCTCGTTACTCTCGTACATTTATTTTTTTGTTTTCTGTTTTCGTTAAAATAAATAACACATAATATTCTTGTAATAGGGAAGTTTTGCAAATCAGTAAAATTAAAACAAATATGCCTTAGTTATTCAGTAAACACCTAAAGGTTGGAACCAAATCATTAAAATCTTTACCGGGCAAGTAAGAAAAAAAATGCTCTAACGCTCGGATGTTTTATTTTTTAACTCATTTTTTTGCTGTGCATATATTTTTGACATCATTGTGTTGAAATTATGACGCCACCGTTGATAATTTGCAGATTTTTCTCCAGATAAAATGCGTACTTGTTGTGTACTAAAATATAGTATATATTTTGTACTACACAAAATGTTGATAGTATGTAAACTTGACATTCTTGTAAAACTGTATTTAACATTGCAGTCTTAATAAATAGTCGTTCTCCATCTCGACTTCTGCCTTTTAATGTTTCAATAGCATTCGTCCCTATGAGGTATACTTTGGATTTAAGGTAATCCCCGAAAAATAATCCAATGGAGTTAGATCCAGAGCTGTACTGAGCCACTCAATAACTCCTCTTCTACAAAATTCGCTTATTGAGAAACACGGCGTTTAGGCACTCATGTACAATTCGTGAATAATTTGGTATCTCACCATCAAATTCGTATCATATTGATCGTTCTGGTGTTTGGGAATTGTCATTATTTGAGTGCAGTTGCACAAGAGAGGAACCTATCTGTTGTTGTATCCATCCATCTTCAAACAATTTTTAGCAATTAATGCTTCGTCAATAAAAAAATTACAATTGTGGTATCAACAATTCTTGCCAACATGTTTATTTTCTCTGGCTCCTGCGTGTGTGCCCCTATCATCTAAAAACAGCACTCATCATCAGTGTCAATTCTTTATGTTATAATTAAATGTAACATAGTTTGAAGCCGTGTGACTTTAGATAAATGAAATTATTATATAGCCTAACAAACGCATATAACCAAGTAACCATAAAAGCCAATCTTAGAAAGAACAGAATTCTCAAATGTCGCGTCAAGTAAGTTAGACGAAATAAAAAGTAGATCTTTCAAAACAATAGTTACAACCAATGGTGAAATAACACAGAAATATATGTCACTGAAAATTAAAATACGTATAACTTCTCGAATAGCAAGGCTATTATATAATCGCTATAGGAAACAACTACTCGTCGGGTTAAAGCTCCGCCAGGCATTAAATTATACCTAAAAGCGATGCTTCGGCCTCTTTCTCGTGTTTCAGCACGATCAGACAAGGTTTCAAAAAATAAAATCCGCCACGGGTAGGATTCGACATCTGTCCCGCATGGGAATCGAACGAGAGACAGCTGTTTCGAACTTATTAGGTTTCATCAGTGCCGTACACGGTACACCGATCCAAGACAAATACCGAATGAAATATATCGTATACGATCTGTCAGTTATATATAAGTCGGGAATCGATAAAGGGAGAATCGAGAAGCGATTATGTAACAGCCTTGCTATTCGGGAACTACTTGATAACCGCTTGGCGGTTTAGTAGTTCCTTTCTCAACTCCCGACTTATGTTACTGAGATAGATCATATCGATGTAGATATATACCCCACGGATTTGATTCGGCATTTACCCTGGATCGGTGTACTGTGTACGGCACTGACGAGAACTCATAAGTTCGAAACAGCTGTCTGTCGTTCGGTTCTCATCCGGAAAAGATGTCGTATCCTACCTGTGGCGAGTTTTATTTTTTGAAACTAAAAATTAAAGTAAACAATTTCTGGAACAGTTGTTTGTTAACCTACCACAGAATTTTATGCACAATACATAAAAATATGTGCGCTCTTAAATAACATCATCACATAAGGATGTTGTCATTTCATTGCAGTTGCCATACCATCACTACTGTTCGCATTTAATTTTTTTTTCATTATTCTTAGCTAATATTTGGAAAATTGCATATAGTTTTATCTCGACGCCTTCTAGAACTTCCCAGGCTTCTTACCATATATGATTTATTATAAGACTGGGAAAGTGTAAATCAGTATGAACTTAACAGAACAACTTTGAAGAATGGAAAAATGCATAGGTTTATTATTTGCCGTTAATTAGCTGTTAATTAATCGTGAAAGTTATAATTTAACGGTGGGAAAGAGTAACGGGTTGTCGAATAACCAAACTCTTCATCGAATACTCAGAGATTGAGAAATGGGCCCAAGAATTCATTAAATTGAACAGGCAAAAAGCCAGAATCCTGGTAGGAATCATAACGGGCCACCATAGTAGCCTGAATGCATATAAGCATAAGCTGGGACTGACTGACAGCCCGGCATGCAGATATTGCAGAGAAGACGAGGAAACCTCGATTGATCTTCTTTACACCTGCCCTGCACTGTAGGAGAGGAGGTGCCTTATATTAGGGACCCCTGTTATCCTAGAAGAAGCGAGGCTTAAGGCGAGGGACGTGTCCAAATTGCTCCTTTTATGGGATAGCATTTTTGGAAAATGACCCGGACAGGAGGGGATCGCCAAGGGACTACCCATGCGATCAGTGGCTGATGAGGCCCAAACCCACAGAACATAATAAATATAATTTAACCATTTTTGAATTTTAATTTTTTTTTGTTAAAAGTAAGTATAGAGGAATTTGCCACTTCTTAACCGTAAACAAATGGTATAAACGAAATTTGAAAAAAAAATTTTTCAATATTAGTAAAATAACTCAAAACTGGAAGTAACGAAAGAAAATAGATGAACACGAAAGAAAATTGATAATTTACATCTTCACAAAAGACCAGAGGATGAATTAATTAAGATTAATAGCTGTTCTGCTAAGTTACGGGGAACAAAATCCAAAAATCTGAAAGAACTGTAAAATGTAACACGGCGAATTCGAAGATGTCACGATTAATTAAAAGAAGGCAAACGATAAATTCCTGAACGATAACTGACTCCCGTAAAACATTTTAAAATGATATTAATAGCTGTTCTGCTAAGTTCCCAGGGAAAGACCAAAAATCGGAATAAAAAATTGCAAATTTATCACGGCAAATTCGATGACGTCGCGATTAGTTACGAGAACGAGCACGGTAAATTTCTATAGGAAAACTGAACTGTAAAAGCCATTTTCAAACGAAATTCATAGCTGTTCTACTAAATTTTCGGGGAAAAAATCACAAATCGTAATGAAATATTGCAATATTGCAAGACCATGGCGAATTAGAAGACGGCCAATTAATTAAAAGAACGCAAACGGTAAATTCCTGAACGAAATCTGACTACCATAAGTCTTTTTCAAACAAGATTCATGGCTGTTCTGCTAAGTTCACAGGAAAAAATCCATAAATCATAATAAATAAATTGTAAAATTATCACAGCGAATTCTAAGAGGTCACATTAATTAAAAGAACGTGAACAGTAAATTCCTGAACGAGAACTAACCCCCATAAGTCTTTTTCAAACGAGATTCATGGCTGATAAAATGTAAACAGTTTAACGATTTTTCTATTTTTCACAGCACAAAGAAACAACTGCGTACACACAGATACATAAATAATATAGCTACTAGGAATGTACTATATTATTTTATAATATTACTATTATTAACTTTCTTTGTCATCGGCAGTATTGTACGATAAAAACATTATTATACAATATAGATTTTTATAATAAATAATAGAAGAACTTTCGTTTTGTAAAACAAAGCATAATCTACTACTAATAATATAGCTATCATACTAGGAATAACTTCGAAATACTTCGTTTATCATCCATCAACAGTGTTATAAAAACATTATTATACAATACAGATTTTTATAATAAATAATAGAAGAACTTTTGTTTTGTAAAACAATAAAGCGTAGTATCTTTACATTGATGATAAGATAGTCCATAACGTTAAAAATGGGGAGAATATATAACATATAAGTACGAAGCATATTTATTATCAGTATTTCCTAATCAACTTGGACTATCTATACAAATACACAATTAGATTAATGTAAAATATACGTAGTGCATAACGTAGAAGTACAACACGGTGGCGATTCATTCTAATAAATTCTACATTTTCTGATAACTTTTAGTTGCCTTTATTTAGGAGAATGTGTAAAAAGACCAGAGAACGCCGAACAGTTTTTAAAATAAATGGCGAATGCGCCGTCATCATTTTAACATATACGGATGTCCAGCAAACAACTTTCTAATTGACGGAGGTGTCAGTATTAGTTTAGTAGGAATAGGTACTATTCATTTCATCGGCTATTTTCCAAATAAAAAATTCTCTTATCTTGTCGATAAACGGTACAATCTACCCGAGTCTAGCCATAAAAAGAAGCCGCGGTATGAGATAATAGCCGTTTGGGATTTTTTATTTGGCAAGTGGAGATAAAATAAACTATAGTTATATAGAATTTATTTAGAAATATATTTTTAATCGTGTTTTTAACGGTAACAATAAAACGTAACGATTGTAGTTATATAAAGTAAAGTTATACATATGTATAAAATAAAGCAATAATAGTAGTAATTATAATAATATTTAAATATTACCTTATTACAGCGATACATCCATTTTAAAATGACATCGGCACCTCCGCCAGTTATTTAACGGTTTTTTGAATAATTCTTTCTATGCGAGTTTATTTAAATGCGTTTTTGCTTCTTATACGTATATACCTTTACGCAGCTTTCAAATGTTGGAAAATAAGAATTAAACACAATATTTTACAGCAATATACGCACCTAGACTTTAAAATCATGGCGACATTATTTAAAAATTGACAACTGGGAATGTTATAAAGACTTAAGCTTCGTAATAATACTATATCATAAGGGATATTCTCGCATAAAAAAACAGAAATGAAGTTCAATATTGCAAGAGAAAGTATGTATGTATTTTATAGGTACGGAGATGACTTGATTCTGATCTTAATTATATTTTATATCGGCCATAACAAAATTATTTTTATTTTACTACATAACACATTCAAATTGTCACAAACGACCGAATTTTATATATAGATAACATTTACACGATGACAACATATTTAAAATATGAGACAACCCCGCACAAGTTTTAAGTAATTTCTATACGTGTCCATTCTGGCCATATAGCGGAATAGACGACGCGTCCTTTGAGACCACGTGAAATGAGCAATATTCTGATAGATACTAAGTTTCAAAGTAGGAAACTAATCTCCTAACAAAACTAAATTTAGTTTATTGTACGATATGTAGATGATATTTACAATCAAACAAAAAATTAGAACGAATAGCTCTGACATACAAAACTATATCCATAACGATCTCAAATCGTTTAATATACATTACTATCTTATCGTACTGACTGTAGCAAAGTTAAAGTAAGCAATTAGTAATATAGATAGATTATTATTATTTAAATATAACAACCGTCGTTTCTCCTAGTCGATTAATGTCATTAATAACGAAAATTTAGTATTGAATTTTCACTTTTACCAGCATTTAAAAGTTCACATGTATCTCCGTATTATTGTGTAGTGATGAGTGGCATTACAACGAATTAAGTTTGTTTGAACTGCCGACTTTATTGTATCAAGTTTAGAAATAAATCTTCCAGTTTGTATTAATCCTATACGCCTCATTTACATGAGATACGTACATCTCAAGATCATTCTCAAGAATCACTTCATTCAAAAAGTATGAGTTGAGTAGTCACTAACATTTTTCGACACTTCTTTACCTTAATAACAGAATTCGCAATTAGAATATAATGTTTTAAGATACATCAAATTAAACCCATTGACAGATTTAATTCAGAAGACATATTACTTTTGCGCACTCAGCTATACCAGAGCGTAAAAGTAATGTAATCGTGTAAAGAAAAATGGAAAAAACAATTTTTTTCTAACGTTTGTTTTTCGTTTTTCGGCCTAAAATTAAAAAAAATGGTTTTTACAAAATTTGTGTCTGTGTCGTTGTCGTCGGCATTAAAATTTCTTGCTATCACGATAACTCAACTAAATCGTGTCGAATAGATCAGGTTTTGACTGATTCTGATCGGGGACGTCTCCCAGACGACACCTATTGATTTTGAGGTGGATAGAACACACTCTGCCATGTTCATGGGTCATGAGAAAGCACAATGGTGGACTATTTGAGAATTTTTTTTTGTTAGCACGATCGCTCAATTAAATCGTGTCGGATCGATCGGGTTTCGACTGATTCTGATTAGGGACATCTAACAGATGACACCTATTGATTTTGAGGTGGATAGGATACACCCCACCCTGTCCATGGGTCATGAGAAAGCACGATGTAAATGTTTATGTTCATTCTGAGATTTTAATCATAAACATTTAACGCGTTGCTGATTTTGCGTTGAACGAGAAAAACATAGATTCGGCCTGTATCATATACGAATGAATGAAAAAAAGAATGTCGTTCGATCACAAACGTATTGATACGGCACTGAAGTAGTCACCAATGAAAAAAGTAATACTGTCGCATGAAACACATATTGTGCATTTATGTGTTGATTTATTTTTTCTCGGCCACTCAAGTTCGAAATAGAGATGTTCTATGTGCGGAAAAATCCGTTTTAAGGTTTTAAAATTGTTTATTTTATTAGACCATTTTGTATTAATTCTTTTCCGATTGATTTTAATGAATTTTAAAATTTTCGAAGATTTGTGGAAATTTCAAGTAAAAATTATTCACAAAAAATGTCTCCGGTTGCTCATTATGACAGCAAAAAGTTTCCGCTAACACGTCTCCTATTTATTTTGTATGAAACATCTGAAGAGTATTGTTGAGGGATGAAATTTGATATCAGTTCACATAAGAACTTAAATTGTTTGAAAATAATCAGTGTACAAATATGTCTATACAGATAATACTACAGTAAGCAAGCGTAACATGGTAACTTTCAAGGAAACGATTCTTCCTTATATTCCATCATGAAAAAAAAATCCAAAATGTATTTTCATTACTCCAAATGACAACCTCTGGTCAGGAGTATAAAAAAGGATGAAAATTTGCTCCCTCTGCCCTTGAAAGAGGTATTTCTATTTGTCCATGCAAGTCGAAGCAGTCTCAGGGTAAAATTAAGATTTTTTCATTGATAATTCTTTTTATGGTCTGGTAATATTGTATATATTTTTTTATAGCTAGGTAATAATAATAATAATATTTATTTTTCCATAAGTCAATATAAATTGAATAGGAGTAGTCAGTGTCTTAAAAGCTAAGTAGACATTATTTTAAGTAGTGAAATAATCATCAATCTTGTATGCACATCATTCAGTAGGAAGCAATTTTAATCTTGTTTTAAATATTGTTAACTTGCCCCAGTGGTTTAAATTATTAGGTAATTTATTGAACATTTTCAATACTAAGCAATAGTAAGATGAATTGTAAGCCACATTAAAATGACACAATGGTATCTGAAAGTTATTTCTCTGCCTAGTACATGAAGTGTGAATTTCAATTTTTACGTAGAAATTTCTTATTATTTATATACACATTTATATACACTTTTTATTTATATATACATTTATAGACACATTTTTAAAATATATCATGAAAGTGAAATATTAGAATATCTAAAAATATATTTACGCATTTCTCTAGGGAACATCCCGACCTTTCATTTTAGTATATCCTGTTTTTGGGTTAAATGATTCCTAGTCATTATAGGTGACAGAATTTTATTTCGGATTTGAATTGTTTCCGAAACCACCGAGAGATGGCGCATGGTTTACGTTATACAGTTCTACTACTGTAGAACGTGACGGTGTCTATGAGATGTGAAGCCTCGTTTATCAAAGGCATACTCGCTTACACTGACGAGACCCAAAAAAGGTCGAAACTGGTCTGTAGTTAGCGGTATCCTTCGATAGAGGACGCTTTGCATCTTCCTTGTGATTTCTGAACAATCCAAATCATTATATTTTTAGTTCTATATTAGAACAAAAATACGGCAAATTTCGCCATGTAATCCAGCGCCTGTCGACGGAATATAGCCGAGGGAATAGCTGTTTTGGCTTATTTTGTTTTACCCTTAATGTTTATGGAATTTACATATGGATTGAAGTATAAACAAAACTCCATCTCATGAGAGTTTATAAAACTTACCATCTGGAAAGTTTGTGTTATAAATGAAAACATCACTTGGATAAAGATGATGAACCCCCAAAACATATACCATAGCGTAATCGTGAACATGAGCATAATATAGTTTTCTTAGTTGGTCAGTGTTTGTCATTCGGATAGTATTTTATGGCATTTTTCCGTTAATGCTTGATCTTATTCATCAGAAACAATTACTGATCATCACAATTACTGTATTATTAGCATAAAAAGTGAGGTCAGTGAGGCCAAATGTCATTGATGTAATAGAAAAGAGTACAAGACCCAAGATTGAACCTTGTGGTACTCCAATATTGACATTTTTATTAGCTGATGGTACATTATTTATTGATACATATTGTCGTCGGTTTTCAAGAAAACTGTTTACCAAATTTAGTGGAATACCACGAATTCCATACCTGTACCATTTTTCAAAAAATATGTCATTGTGGATGCAATCAAATGCCTTACTTAAATCACAAAAGGTTCAATAAAAGACAAGACCTTCACCTGCCTCAATATACTTAACGATATGATCATAATATAAATGTAGGCTGTACATGTCGACTTCTTGTCTAAGAAACCAAGTTGATTCTTTAAATATATATTTTGTTCCAGAAAGGGTAACAATCTATGTAAAAAAACAAACATTTTTAAAAAACCTTGTAGTATAATAATGTATCTATAATTTTCTATTAATGCATCATTATTTTTAAATATATGTAGAGGCGATTTTTCTCATTTTCAAAAAATTGTTAAAATTTCCTTATGTAAAATATACATTTATTAAGTAAACGAATGGACAAATCAAAATATGTAAATCTTTCTTTACGAGGAATACATGAATATCATGCCAGCCTGAAGAATATTTATAGTCGAGTTTCTTGGGTCATATAACTCGTCCTCTGTAAAGGAATGTTAAAGAAATAATTTTCGAGCAAAACTATATTATTGTTAAACGAATTATTATGTCTTCGAAAGGGTTGGATTTGTTTAACAATATCTATAAGTGCAATCTCAAAATAATCGACAAACACTGAGGCAATATATTGTGAATTTGTTACAATATTGGTGTTAGAGAGGAACTTTAGACACCGTTTTTACTATCTTAATCCTTAATCCAAGGGCTTTCCTGTGTTAGCAACACCGGAAGGAGATAGTTCCGTTTATTTTGCTTGAAAGCAAGTTATATACCTGTATATCATAAAAAAATACCATGTGACATTTTTTAGTTCTTCTCCATTCTCCAATTACTTATTGAAATATATATGTAGAAAGAATACATCTGTCATAAACAGGAACACTTGTTCATCAACAATGCTTACATTTAAACTACCTAGTTTATTATGTTAAGTATAACTTTAGTTGTTGTACTTAATGCCCTTCTACACATATTAGATAAGAAAGCCATACGCCACATATACTAAATAGCTCGCAAGAACATTTATTACTTTATTTTTTGGTCGTTTCATTAACGGTAGTGTACACCTCGATTAATCTATCGATAAAACTAGAAGGTGTTGAACTGTCTAATAATACAATATAACTAGCAAATAATGTACGAATGTCATATATGCAATTGAATTTATAGAAAAGGTGTCTGGATCCACCATAAATTCACATATGCGACTATCTAACTAGTGAATCATCTGAGGACAAATCCGTTAGTGATGTCTATAGTACCAATATTGTCATTATATAAGTACAACGTAAGATATTGCGTTAGTTGCACACTGAACCAGAAAAAATGCTCCGTGCAGGATTTGTTTTTTTTTTTTTTTTAGTTATGATCTTATTGATTAATTCTATATTGTGGACCATATTACTATTAATTTAGCATTGTCTGGTAGATCAACATCAAGAACAAAAATCTACCAGACAATTCTAAATATTAATATTAGCGAGTTAGAAAATAACAAAAAACAGGAGTTGATAAATATTCTAAAATTGTGTATTATACAAAGTTATTTTAAATTTAACAGCATAATGTATATGCAACAAAATGGCCTACCAATGGGGCCTTCCTTGTCGCCTTTCCTAAGTGAAATATTTATGTCCCATTTAGGACTAAGATATTTAGCTCTACTCAAATTTTAGTCAAAAGTGTATAATACTGGGCTAGGTATGTGGATGATATTTTTTGCATTTGGACTGGATCGGATATACAATTAGATTATTTTGTAAATTACACATAATACTTTTTATCCAAACATAAAATTTACAGTTGAAACAGAAAACCTAGGCTCACTAAATTTTTTAGACTTAACCTTGAAGAAAACAAATAATAAAATCACTTTCGACATTTATGGAAAACCTACTTATTCAGATACATTACCTCATGCAAACTCAAAACAATTAAACATTAAAATGAGTTATTTTCACTCTTTTGTACATAGACTTTTATCTTTACCCTTAAATAAACAAAATTATGATTTTCATCTTAAAGACAATAAATAAAATAATGGTTATAACGAAAATCTGATAGAGAATCTTATAAACAATAAACAAAACAAAATCATCTTAAAGCATTTCTAATCGTTTCCAAATGAATAAGATAAAACACAATATCACTATGTAGACTTTACTTCAAATGTTAGTAATAAAGTATCTAATAGATTAAGAAAATGCAATATAAAATCTATATGTGTAAATAAAAATAATCTAGGCTCTTTATTAGTAAATAGTGAATTAGAAAAAGTTGCAAATCACAGAAAAGTGGCCGTTTATGTAATAGTATGTAATGATTGTGACTATTTATATCGGCTAATTAGGTCGTTCTATAAAAAAGCGTTAGTATCAACGCAAAAAATTTAGTTTAAATAATAAAAATGCACTGGTTTTGCAAAGCATTTTATAACAGACAATCATTTTCCGGACTACCAAGAAATAAAACTTTTACACAATGAAGGGAAAGACAGAAGATTAAATTTATCAGAAGTATTAGAAATAAAGAAAGCAACGTTTAATAAAAAAGTAATATCCAATGATCAAACAGATTTTGGAATATCCCCAGTAATAAAAGCTTAAAATTCTTTTTAAGTTTAGTAAAAGTTTGTTACTTTTTGAGAATGGCATAAAAGCCGAAATAATTGTTAGAAAAATAATTTGCAATTTTTGTGAAACCTACCAAGTGTTTTCTTTCATTTACTAGTCAAAAATGTTTGACCAAGTGCCCACCAACTAAAATTCTTTTTTGTTTTATTTTTTCTTCTCTCTTGTTCACACCACTAAAATTGAAATCAATTTTGTAATACGATAAAAGTGAAACACGTAATATCACGTAATTTCAAATTATAAATAATTCGCATTCGCTTTAGTAATCGCGAGCTTATGCCCCAACATACGGGTTGTGGGTTGTCTCCAAGGCTTGCCCCGTTTATTGTGAGGTTGACTATTTGACATTTTAATTTGGGACTATGCGACAATTACGACCCGCTTAATTTATGGCCATTTCGTCGAGTTCCGAACTTCTATTGTATAACCCTTAAAGCTCGTAGCGAGACAAAAAGTGATCCCAGGTCTACAATCTACATTAGGATATTTCTGGCCGCTTGTAAACAAATGGATCTTTTGTTACGTCGTTTCTCACTACCACGCCCCCGCCGTCTCCTGGGTGAACGAGTGAAAAACGTTGTTTCTCTTCCACTAAACTAAATACACAATAAATACGCGGGCAGTGTATCTGAAAGGCATACGGGGCTATTAAATAGGCATAAAGTTTGTGTCCCAGAAGAAACGGCAGAATATAATAAATTGTACGTATATAGATGGGATTATTCAAATTGAAATCTTATTACTTAACTTAAATTCCGGTGTTTTAGGGTTTATTTAATTATTCATCATGTTCTAATTATGTATCATAATGCTGAGATTCGCGGATAATATAGCAGTATTAGCATCTAGCAAGGAGGAATTAGAATCAGCGTTGAACGAAATGGAGACAGTGTTGACAGAGGAATACGGAATGAGGGTGAATAAAAACAAAACTAAAGTGTTAGTGTGCAGAGGGCGCGAGAGCAGAGCAAAAATGAAGGTACAAATTAATAATGAAAGATTGGAGGAAGTTAAAGACTTTACTTATTTAGGAAGTAAAATAAATTGGGATGGAAGAAGCGATAAAGATATAAAACAAAGAATAGCGCAGGGTCGAGTAGCTTTTAACAAAAAGAAAGCACTTTTATGCTCGGGGGTAATAAACTTAGAAACAAAGAAGAGATTTTTGAAAACGTATATATGGAGCACGGCACTATAGGGTTGCGAAATCTGGACGGTAGGGGAAGCAAGTAGGAAGAAATTATAAGCTTTTGAGATGTGGTGTTACCGAAGAATGATGAAAATATCGTGGACTGATAGGGCTAGAAACGAAGAAGTATTAGAGAAAGTCAGCGAGAAAAGAAGTATGTGGAAAAACATAAAGAACAGAAGAGATAGAATGGTAGGCCACTTGCTAAGACATAGGGGAATAGTCCGCGATATTTTGGAGGCAGTAATAGGAGTGAAGAAAGGCAGAGGTAGGCCTAGATTAGACTACTGCTCGCAAATAGTAAGGGATGTAGGTTGTAGCACAATTAGCGAAATGCATAGGTTAGCACAAGATAGGAGAAGCTGAAAGTTAGCGTCCAACCAGTCTTAGAACTGATGACCTCATGATGATGTATCATAGTGTATAACTACATGTTATAATAAAATCGCCAATAAAGCAGTTTAAAATAAATTAATAAATAAATGCCTTTTTGTATCGTTCATAGCCGCGATCACAATCTCTTCATTGCAATTCATATGAGTACGACCCATTAGTTTACTCTTGGTTCCCCTTAAGATCGCTGTATCTGTAAAATTCCCCCAAATCAGTGAGCAATTCAAAAAGGGTTTGATACCTATACTTATTAATGTAACTGATGACATCCTAGCCATTGACAGTTCCATCTTTAACTTTACTGGATATGACTAAAACATTTGATTTTTTAGATATTAGTTCCTTGAGAGCCAAGTTACATCATTATGGCATTTGTAAAACATACGTTATTGATTTCAAAACTACCTTTCGGGTAGATATAAATTAACTAGGATTAATACAAACTCCTCAATACTTGTATCAAACATGAAATCAATTTATATAGGAGTTCCACAAGGTTCTCTACTGGGCCACTTCTATTTAATATCCTTTTCTGCAGATTTTTACTTTTCCGCAATCCACTGTACGCGGAAAAGTAATGTAATCGTGTAAAAAAAAATTTTTTTCTAGGGTTTATTTTTCGTTTTTCGGCCTAAAAACAAAACAAAATGGTTTTTAAACCATTTTGTGTATGTGTGTGTCGTTGTCGTTGTCGTCGGGATTTATTCTTGTTAGCACGATAACTTAACTAAATCGTGTCAGATCGATCGTGTTTTGACTGATTCTGATTGGGGACATCTCCCAGACGACACCTATGATTTTGAGGCGGATAGGACACATCCCACCCTATCCACGGGTGATGAGAAAGCACGATGGTGGACTATTTTAGAAATTTTCTTTTGTTAGCACGATAACTCAACTAAATCGTATCGGATCGATCGGGTTTTGACTGATTCTGATCGGTGACGTCTCGTAGATGACACGTATTAATTTTGAGGTGGATAGGACACACCCCACCCTGTCCATGGTTTATGAGAATGCACGATTGTGGACTATTTGGGAAATTATTTTTGATAGCACGGTCACTCAATTAAATCGTGTTAGATCGATCGGGTTTCGACTGATTCTGATTAGGGACGTCTACCAAACGACATCTATTGATTTTGAGGTGGATAGGATATTATTTTTAAAGTAATTGTCCAGATTTAGTATTTAAACTAAAACTAACTACTAATTATGTCCGATAATAGAGACTTATCGAAACTCAAATTTATCCCTTTTTGTTGAAGGAAATATTAAGAGTCCATACTGTATATAGGTATTACGGAGATGAGTACGCTAGAATTTCAATCCCGCGTTTACTTGAACACTAATAAAACTTCACAGAGAAAACTAGAGAAACAGAGGAAGTGAAAATCTATTAAGCGGGTTTAGCACACCGATTTAATTGTCGTGAAATCTAGGGCGATAAATAACTTATTGAAAACGAGCTTTAAACTATACTTGAAGACAACCAAAACTCTACTCTTTTTATTTCAATTTAAACTGTGGTGACGAGTCGCCTAACAAATTTTGTAATTATCAAAAACATACGCTGTGAAGCTGAAATCAAAATTCTGGAAAGTTAGAGCGTAATGTAGGTCTGATCGCTTTCGTGCAATATGAAAACGTGTGTTGTGGAATTTCAAGGAAAAGGCCCTTGTTTTTACGACGTACAGTCTATACAATATTTAGAGGGAGTAAAAATAGGTATAATCGGAGGAGAAGATTTTCTATGTACATAAATAATATTATAAAGTAAAATTAATCTATTTTATTTAATTCCTTGTTGGGACGTGAAATTCCAACAGATAGAACACACTCTACCATGTTCATGGGTCATGAGAAAGCACAATGGTGGACTATTTGAGAAATTTTTGATAGCACGGTCACTCAATTAAATCGTGTTAGATCAATCGGGTTTCGACTGATTCTGATTAGGGACGTCTACCAGACGACATCTATTGATTTTGAGGTGGATAGGATACACCCCACCCTGTCCATGGGTCATGAGAAAGTACGATGGTGGACTATTTGAGAAAAATTTAAAAAAGTAAAACTGTCGCATAAAACACATATTCTGCATTTATGTCTTGGTTTATTTTTTCTGGGCCACTCAATTTCGAGATAGAAATGTTCTACGTACGGAAAAGCCCGTTTTACGGTTTTAAAACTGTTTATTAAAATACGCAATACATCTGAGAGATCCCATAATCAAATCTTACATAATTTATATGTTAATGAGGTGGAGACTTAAATAAATGCTCATTTTTAATTAATACAATACAATAATAAATATTTCACACAGTTTTTGGCAGTTTTTAATCCCAATAATTAAATTTACATAAAGGAACTCACTTAATGTTGTCGAACAATATATTTGGACTATTCTTACAGGACAACCATCTATTAACAAGTCTTTTTTCTGTTTTAAGGACAAAACACAAGCATAATTTAGTATTGAACAATATTTTGAAAATAGAAAATAAACCACCTATTTTTTATGTAATAGTCGTAAAGTTATATATGAAATAAAATATTGGACGTGAATTAGAAAAAAAAGTTGTAAGTAACTGCCTATTTTAAGTGTAAAGAGTTATAGATCCTCTTTATCATTTTAGCATGTTCCAAACAAAAATAAACATGACATTTTTGGTGATGATATTTAGTATAAACCAATAATTTAACACCCAAGTGTGTTAATTTTGAATAAAAATAAATACATAAAAATCGAGAAAAAGTAAGCGTAGAGATAAGTGTAGAAAAAATGTTATCTAACAAAATATAAAAGTGAGAATAATGACGTAATCAGGTTCAATGCATCTGACAGATCGGGAGGCCCATATAAGGGCAGGTCATGCAATAAAAAAAATCGACACCATACCGAGAAGAGTGGTCTGGAGCTAGGAAGCTATGAGGGAGTTCGAGTTAATATTCGCAATAGCAACGAGAAGGGCAAAGAAGAAAGTGACTGCCGGATCTCTCAGATCGGTTGCGCCCGACGAAGGGTTAAATAAACGCTAGTGTAGCCAAACACCCATCAATGCAAATCAAAATGACATTGGCGCCTCCGCCAAATATTTAAAAAATGTTGGCCAAGTAATGTTCAACAGAAATTCATTTTTCATGTGCTCATAAACATATTGTATCTGATTAGTAGCTATATTTTCTATTGTATTTAATATGCTCTTTCTGGTTATGCAAATTTTAACATTAAGTAAAAGAGTTGTTAAACACGTTTTTTTTTTCATTAAATTTGACTAAATTTTTTTCACAAGCTGATGCCCATTGTCATATCATCGGTGTTGCGTTGTTAAAAATTACAAAATTACAACGTGAGTGTAACTTCCTTAGTCCCATGTTCTTAAACAATCTCCAAAAATATATCATTGAGCATTAAAACATTAAGCACACCATTAAAAATATTGATGACATAAACTGAATGTTGAATATAAACAGCATTTACAATAGTATTTAAGATAAATAAATAGTATTTAATATAAAATTTCCACAATATGTCAGTGGGAACAGTCAGAAGTAATTTCAAAAGTGATATATTTTCAACAAATTTACACAACATTTTAGTATATGCGTATTTTAAGTTTTATTCTTATTTTTCACTTTATTTATATTAGATTATCATGTACAAATGTTTATAACCAATTAAGTATATTAATTATATATTATATATGCTAAGGGAATGTTGTAAATCAACTTCGTTGATACACATTCCCTTTGGAAGAAATATGGCTAGTACTTTTTTTTTCAATAAATGAATTATTATTATTATTATTGTATACAGTTTATTCCAAAATAATATGCCAAATAATATACATGTAAATTATTGCGCAACATGTTTTTCGTAGAGATTTCGATTAAATCATGAATTTTTAAAAACTGGGTTTTGTTCAGATTTCTCTTCGCTTTCCTCCAAGGCCTGCAGTGTCGCCGTACTACATTATAACCATCTTTACGGCTACCAGCAATAAAGATAATCCTATTTAAAGGGAGCCTCCTTAATTTATCGCTTATTTAAAAATCCTCTTTGCTTTAATTTTCTTACGATTTAAGATAATTATTAATGATTTTTTCAGGAGTCGGAATTAATGAGATTCTTACATAACAGCGTCGGATTAATTTTTAGAAAACATTTATTCTTCGTAATGGATCTAATTAATTATTTAATTTTTACAAATTATAAAACTCCGTCCGGCCCATCTGCCCTAACTGAAGTATCGAATCACTTTACAGTATTCTAGAGAAGAATGGGATTTTGTTGTCGATTTTAATATTAAGAAATATTTCTTTTTACGAGTATTTCGTTTTACCAAATTATACCGATATTGAAAATTATCTTAGTCAGAGGTGGCCATGAAATGAAATACACTAGGCACAAAAGTTAAGGGATGTAAAAAAAATCCTAATTTTTAGGTTCCAATATTTCGAACTTGGATAAAAATAGTCGCAGAGCAATTTTCAGTTGAATTGAATAAAGAAAATTGAATCTCCGAGTTTCTAGCTTTCAGATCCAGTGTTAAGAATATTTTACTGTCAGCAGTTCTTGAGTAATCATAAGAAGACCATCGGAAAACAAATTTCCAAATTTTTGCTTGTTTTTCAAATGGCCCACGAACTTCAATACATTTTTTCAGTAAAGTTCATCATAAAGCTTTTTCAGATAATTTTATCCTCTTTAATTTTAGTGGTCTAAAAGCCTTATACGATGATTTTTCGCGTTATCGTCGTTTAAAACAAAGAAGTCAGTTTTGATTTTGATAATTAATTCCTCGAGATACAATGATTGTATCATACATAAAATTCAAGTAGGAATTTAAAAATTGCAAGGCATTATTTACAAGTCGGAGTTATTGGTTTTTGATAAAAAAAAATCGGTGCGAGAATGTTGATTGAAAAAGGTGTAAAAAATTGCGTATTTAGGGATATTTGCTTAACTTTGCAAATAATGGATGGACTAACAATGTTAACTATTTTTTTCAGCCTTAAAAGTATCCCAAAGAATCACCGAAAGTTTCAAAGCCCTGGAATTCTTTTTCATTGTGTTCGAAATGATTAAAATTGATCGTTTTTGTTAAAAATCAATTTAAGGATGAATTTTTCATTATGTATTTTTATTTTTGAGATTGAAAACGTTTTTTTTAGCAATAATCCCTATATTTTTTATCAAAAAATGTTAATTACTATAAGAGATAGAAATTAAAAAAATATCATGTGCAGCACACATGCACACGTGATAGAAGTGAATGCTTCTTTAGAATAGAGAATGACAGAGATTAAGAGTGAGAGATTGAAAAAGAGAGAGAGAGAGAGAGAGAGAAAGAGAGAGGGATAATTTCAAAAGAAATATAACAATATAAAATTTGTGTAAATAGTGAGTAATGTATTGACCAGTTTATTGAAGTATATAGCACATGTTACTGCGTCGTCGTTGACTAAAATTGTTCGATCTATGTAGTGCATTTTTTCTGCAGATTCATTAGAAATATCTGTGCCGTTGTGCTTCAGTTTGTAAAGTTATTTTAGCAAATCAATCCAACCGATTTCATTTGCACTCACTGTTAGAAATATCGTTGGTTTACCTAATTGTCGGATCATGAAAGGTCTTTTTTTCGATTCGCCCAGTACCAGGTAGAGTTTGGAATTGATCGCAGGAAGGCGAGATTTGTTTCGATACAATTATTGACATATTGTTCATCTTCAATTTGTTGTCGAGTTATGTTCGTATTTTTTCCAACGTGTTTGAATGCAATCGTGAGCGCATCGCGAACCCTGATTTTCATCGCCAAGTATAATAAGTGATATGGCGTCACAGCTCGTCGATTGGATCTTCGTAACTCACATTAACTCCGTCTCTGAAACGCGGATAGCCTAAACTGATATGTATGATGTATAGCTCTCTTTCTTTTTCTCTCTATGTTATATATCTGTGTACTCTGTCTTGTAACGAAGCCTGTGTTTTAGGTATACCAAATATATATAGCTCTCTTTCTCCTTCTCTCTACGTTGTATCTTTTTTCTCTCTCGTGTAACGAAATCTCCAAACGTTACAATTTTTCCAATTCACTCTCCATTCTCGTCAAATATCAGAACGCCGCCAAAGAAGTATTCACTTCAAAAATTGTTTAAAAAAAAAAGTCAAAACCATTTTGCTTTAAACGACGATAACTCAACGAAAAATTATCGGCTTTTCGCGAAGCTAAAAGCGAAGACTTTAACGGACAATTTATTGAAGTCTGTGGATCTTTTGAAAGACAAGCAAAGATTTGGATTTTTTTCCGATGATCTTCATGATTACTTAAAAACTGCTGATAGCAAAAAAATTTGAACTCAAGATTTTGAAACTAGAAATTTGAATATTCTATTTTCTTTTTTCTCTGCGACTATTTTTGTTCAAGTTACAGCATTGAAAATCACCTAAAAATGTTGGATTTTTTACATCCCTTAATTTCATTGTGCCTAATGTAGCTTATTAATAACGGGCAATTGTGTTTTAATTATGGAGTTATAATAATAACTGTAAGTTTTAAAATTATGATAAAAAATTAATAACGCTTTTATTAATGAAAGCCCATGTTAACGTATGGTACGGGTTAGTAGGGACGTCCACTGTTATTGAAGAACTTTACGCGCTTCCTCCTGTTATCGAAAGCATTTTGCAGCATTTCATATATTATGGTTGAATATTTTCCAATAATTATTTTTTATGTTATCTTACAAATTAGCTACAAAGCTTCTGTCGAACATCATTAACAATTTCTGTATAAAACGTTTGATCTAATAGCAGCTTTTTTTAAGTCACAAAACCAATTTTGCGAAACACGAACACAATTCTCAATTGCACTACGCCAACTCCGACAATTATTTTTAATTTCATGACCACCTATGACAAAGATAATTTTTGATATCGGTATTTCACTTAAATTTATTGAAGTGCAATGTAACAAATATATTAATTTTACGTGTTCTTTTTTAAAGAAATTAACTAGACCTAGAGGCAAGGCGATCGGCCAAACTCTCATTGAAAATTCTTTGGGCTGTATGTAGATTTCTTCTTGCAGTACATGCCATGTTATTAGAATCAATCAAAATAGCTAGTGTTAATTTCTAAATATAAACACAAAATAAAATTTCGATATTTTAAAACAAACGTTTAAGTGACTTTTTAGGTCATTTCTGTGAGAATTAAATAATACGCATTGTATGTCTGAAGTATATAAATGTCTCACCAAAAACGTAAATGTGAAATGGAGGCCAAGTTCGGTACAAACGACGCTCCGGATTGCTGGCTTCCGCGATAAAAGAGTTGAGATCTGAACGGGTGCCAAGTTCCATAGAAACAATAACAATGTACAATGATCTTCAATTGATTTAAAATAAAATTTGTTACGTTCTTTGATATTTAATTTATAACTTGACAAGTTTCAATAGTCAATAAATTACGTTCAACGTGACGATATTTAATACAAGCTTAAGATTTAACTTTGCTAGTTGTTCTATATTCTACAAACAATTTATTTGGATATAAATCCTGTCAACTTATATATCCAATATCAAAAATCGTAACAAATTTTCTTTCAAATCAGTTGAAGACCGTTATACATTCCTATTGTAAGTTCCTGTTGTATGTTTCTATGGTACTTGGCACCCGTGCAGATATCAACTCTGTTATCGGCGACGCCGACAACCCCGCACGTCATTTGTACTGACCTTAGCCCCCTTTTCACATTTATGTTTTTTGTGAGATATCATTAATTCTTGAAAAGTTTTATCCTTTTTGCACGCCTCAGAGGCATTATTATCGGTCAATTAAAAATATAGGATACATCCATCTTAAATCATCTTTGTGAACGTTATAATGCACTTATATAGTATAAGAAACACACTGTCTTAAGGAGGACACTTCAATAAATAAACTGGATATTATTTTGATTCCTTTTTTCGAGATTTATTTTTATCTAAATAAATACATGATTTTCAAATTTTTTTTTGCATTTACGCTTCACTATTTTCTTTTCATTATCAGTTTTTATATTTTCTATTACGGTAGAAATGTTAGAGCGCATAGCCCATTTATTGTTTGGAAACTAACCGCGCCAATAACTTTGTCGATACCGAGCATCGATAATTTGTGGTTTCAGATTTTTTCCTTTGTATACACCTAATGATCTACCTTGATGTCAAATTTCAAATTTCTAAGTCACCTAGAAATGGTCTAGGTTTTTAATGAGTGAATCAGTCATCATCATTAGGTCATCAGTCCTAAGACTGGTTGGACGTTAACCTCCAGCTTCTCCTATCTTGTGCTAACCTACGCATTTCGCTAATTGTGCTACAACCTACATCGCTTACTATTTGCGAGCAGTAGTCTAATCTAGGCCTACCTCTGCCTTTCTTCACTTCTATTTCTGCCTCCAAAATATCGCGGACTATTCCCCCATGTCTCAGCAAGTGGCCTACCATTCTATCTCTTCTCTTCTTTAAGTTTTTCCACATACTTCTTTTCTCGCCGACTTTCTCCAATACTTCTTCGTTTCCAACCCTATCAGTCCATGGTATTTTCATCATTCTTCGGTAACACCACATCTCAAAAGCTTCTAATTTCTTCCTACCTGCTTCCCCTACCGTCCAGGTTTCGCAACCGTATAGCGCCGTGCTTCATACATACGTTTTCAAAAATTTTTTCCTTGTTTCTAAGTTTATTACCCCCGAGCATAAAAGCGCTTTCTTTTTGTTAAAAGCTACTCGACCCTGCGCCATTCTTTGTTTTATGTCTTTATCGCTTCTTCCATCCCAATTTATTTTACTTCCTACATAAGTGAAGTCTTTAACTTCCTTCAATCATTATTAATTTGTACTTTCGTTTTTGCTCTGCTCTCGCGCCCTCTGCACACTAACACTTTAGTTTTGTTTTTATTCACCTTCATTCCGTATTCCTCTGTCAACACTGCCTCCATTTCGTTCAATGCTGATTCTAATTCCTCCTTACTAGATGCTAATACTGCTATATCATCCGCGAATCTCAGCATTTTTAGTTTCTGTCCCTGTACTTTAATCCCGAAATCCACTCTATCTGTTACCACATTAATCGCCTCTTCGATGTACAGATTAAAAATTAGTGGTGATAACGTACATCCTTGTCTTACTCCTTTCCTAATACCTACTTCCCTTTTTTTCCCTTCTACTTCTATAACAGCAGTTTGCTCTTTGTATAGATTGTGTACTACTCTCCTATCTCTATACTTCATTCCCGCGCTCTTTAGTATCTCGAACATTTTTTCCCATCTTACGTTATCAAAAGCTTTTTTTAAATCTACAAATCCTATATAAGCGTTCTTTCCTTTTTCTATTGTTTTCTCTAACATTACTCTTAGCTCCAGAATAGCTTCGCGAGTTCCCCTATTTCGCCTAAACCCGAATTAGTCTTCTCCTAGTATTTCCTCCGCTCTATTTTCCATCCTCTTCTGCACTATTCTAGTTAAGATTTTTGACGCATGGGAAGTTAGGCTAATCGTTCTAAAGTTCTCGCATTTGTCGGCTCCTCTCTTTTTCGGTATAGTAACGATAATGTTTCTCTTATAATCCTCCGGCATCTCGCCCGTTTCGTATATATATTTTACCAGTTCAAACATCCTATTTACTACTTTCTGTCCCGCACATTTCAAAATTTCCGCCTGTATTTTATCTACACCCGGCGCTCTATTATTATTTAGCCCCCTTAGTGCTATTTCAAATTCCTCTCTCAATATAGGTTTTCCTACATCTTTCCTATCGATGCTAGATTCTTCCTCTAATATCTCTCCTAATTCCTGACCCTCGTATAAATTTTCTAAGTACTGCTTCCATCTATCCGCTTTCTCCTCTCTTCCTATCAGTATGTCCCCCGATTGACTCCTAACGTTTCTACTTATTGTTCCCATATCCCTGAAGTTCCTCTTAATTATTTTGTAAGCCTCATCGGTCTTACCTACTTGCAACTTATCTTCTACTTCTTTGCATTTATCCTCTATCCATTATTCTTTCGCTTTTCTACATTTTCTAATGATTTCCCACTTTATTGACTTATAAATTTTCAGTCCTTCTTCGTCTCGTCTGTTTTTGTAGCGTGAGTGATAAAAATAGCACTTTTAGACCTTAATAACTAGAGACTATAATAGGTTTATTCGTGAAATTTGGGATTTTAGGTATTCTAGAGGGCCTTATTAGTCATGCAAAATTGCAAGTGTATAAGTCTAATAGTTTTTGAGTTATGGAGGGGGGGCGAGAGATCAATGTCAAAAGTACGAACGCATATCAAAAAATTTTAAAATAAACCCACTACATAAGAAGTAACATACATTGTAAAATCACTTATCCATCAGATCGAAGATATTTTCATTGTTTGAAAAAAATTCCTTAACAGTAATCCGCAAGTAACATTTGTACAGGGTTAGTCAGGAATAGCGCATAACCACTTGTTTTCTAAATGAGTTTTATAGAAGACCATATTAAACATTTTTTAGAGGATTAAGGGGGTTAATCTTCTTTTAAAACATTGTTGCAACATAAAGGATGTTCCGGTTAATTTACACTATATTTACATTCAATATGCAATGTTGCGCCGTTGTCAAGTGGTTCAACTTTTTTCGAATAATAGCTTTTACCTAATGTTATTGCATTATAAAAATATTAATGAGATAAATGAAAAAACTGTCAAATTCAAATTCATTGTACTTATTCTACAATTAGCTATTTCTTCTTGCAATATGAAATGTAGAAAGAAAAGAATATTTCTCAATTTTGGACAACAAATTTCTATTATAATGCATATTTATAATACAAATAACATACGATTCGTTAGTTTTATAACTAACAGTTAGTTTTAGAACATAGAAGTAAAGGTATTAATCAATACATACGACGTAGATACATTTTTAATATCAGAAACGCACTTCACAGATAAAAATTATATAAAAATCTCAAGGTATGTTTTCTACAGCACTCAACATCCTGATGACGAGGGAAAGTATACGGGGAAACTGCAATCTTTATCAATGATACGATAAAACATCACCAATACGACCACTATAGAGAAAAACACATCTAAGCTACTAGTATCAGGCTGGAGGACAAGACTAGTCCCCTAACCATAGCTGCTACTTATTGTCTACCGACAAGAGTACAATATAGTAATCTACCATTATAGGAAAGCAGTGTGAAGACTTCTTTAACACCTTTGGTCCAAAATCCATATCAGATGGTAACTAATGCTAAACATAAACACTGGGGTTCACAGCTTATTACAACAAGAGGCAGATAACTACTCAAAAGTGTACAGGCTAATAACCTACAGCATCTATCTTTGGGTCAGCCTACATACTGGCCTTCCAATCCATGAAAAGCTCCTGACCTTATTGATTTCTGCATAGTCAAAAGAGTAAATAATGACTACCTACAGGATCACTCACCCGTATTTGTTACAGTAAGTACAGAAGGCAGTAGTAAAAGAAAAGCTCCATATCTTTATTCTAAGAAAACAGACTGCGACGACTTTAGATTCTTAATAAACAATGAATTAAATCTAACAATTCCCTTAAAAACAACTGGAGAGATAGATGCCGCGGTAGAATATTTCAGTACTACCATGCGACAGGCTGGAAATCTACCACTAGATCTATACCGCAAACCATAAAACATATAGTACATACAAGAAAAAAAAAAACAGTGGTAAACCACAAGGTCACCTTTAGATAAAACCAAGTTCAATAAAGCCGCAAAAGAGCTGAAACAACTACTAGATGAAAACAAGAATAACTCGCTACAAAACTAAATCTCCCACAGAAAACTCTGAATATTCACTCTAGAGGGCAACCCAAAAGTTAAAGCCACCTCAAAAGGCAGCATCACCCTTAAGAATAACATACAATACCTGGGCTAGAAGTGACCAATAAAAAGCTACATTTTCTGCAGAACACCTGACAACTATGTTTCAACCCCAGAAATTAGAAATGTCCTTAGAAGACGGAGCTGAAGAATCCAACAAATACTGGGCGCTCCAGGTCAACTCGAGTTTTCAATAAAACCACTCAAAACAAACGATATAAAGTTTATGATTCGCAAAAAACTTAACCGACATAAAACACCAGGTTATAATTTAATATCGAGCAATATACAAGGAATACCTCACATAGGAATAAAACACATCACATAACTGTTTACTGTAATTCTTAGAATTGGACACTTTACAAGCCATTGGAACGTGTTGAACGTGATGACTTGGAAAGCTATTTTCGAAATAATTAAATTATCTCGAATCAAACATGGTGATATTTTAAATTGGAATGTCAATGAGAATATGCAAAAACGTACAGTATTGCTTAAAAAATATATATAACTTAACTATAACTTACTTTTTAATAAATCTAAACGCACCATATATTAGAAAAATATGTTGCAAAATACCCTTCTTAGTTCCATAAAACTTTAGTTTAAAACGTTGTTTTCTAAAAGCGATATTTTGGGATATAAAATGTCCATACTTCACTTCTGACTAACTCTGTAGTAATTTTTCCTAATTATTAATTCTCTTAAGTAATTTTTCCTATACATATGCTATAATGTATACAAATTGATAAATATGCAATTTTCTAAGCATGATACCATACAAGTAGATTAAGTTATATCTAATAGTTCTAATTACGTTTAGCGAGTTTAAAGTTACATAGACTTGTTTCTCCTGCATTCCCTTCTGTATATTGATTTATTATCGTATGCACTTCTGCTATTATTTAAAGCACCGGATTTTAATAACATCGCATTCGATAATATAATTAACACGTCACCTCCAATATCTGTTGTAAGTCTTCGCAGCTCGATGCAACGGAGCTGCGATTATCGCCTCCGCTCTCAGCGCAAGTAACCTAATGCATACAAATTAAATTCGTATTTCCTGAAGCTATATGCATAGATTATTACTCAGAATAGATTTAAACTTTCGACTGTTAAACGAGCTATAACAAATATGGCACATCTTAACGTACTTATTATCGTAGGCATAATTATGTAAAATAAATATGTATGAAAGATTATGCAAGTTTTATGTGACATGCTTTCAGTAACACAAACGAGATTGCCGCGTTTTATTGTATAAACTTGGTATTACTAAGAATATTCACACTCTTAGATAACTTCATACAATGCTTTTCGTAAAGTCAATAATAATGCATAATAGGGGGTACATTAACTTAAAGAAAACGTCATTTTTCGGAAGGTCAGGTTTCTCTACATCTGGGTATAAAGTTATTAGTGCAGGAATAAGGTCGCCTCGAAAAAGATCTAAATATCTCGCACCAGTTCGGTTCATGTCAACGAAATAGGGACCCAGAATTCTTGCGTCGATTATGCCGCACCACACATTCACTTTGTGGGGATTTTGAGTATGATATTCCATCATCCATTGGGGGATCTCGGTAACCCAATATCGACAGTTTTGGCTATTGACATGGTCGTTCAAAAGAAAGATTATTTATATGAGATATTCCCAAATTCTTGGACAGGGAAAGGGGGGTCGATTGAGTGACCCGCCAGATGGCCAGATTTAACACTTCTTAATTACATTTTGTGGGGATATTTAAAAATAATTGTATACGTTACTAGGCCGGAGAACTTAATTTTTCCTTCTAATGTATTTTTCGTCACTATTCTTAGCAATATTTATTTACTCATTAAGTCTGAAAATACTTAAATGGTGTGGAGGCTATACGCCACATGCACATATACATATGTGATATGTATGTATATTCCAGATGTAAGATGTATGACAGTAGTTTTATTAAGGATTATAGTATTTCTGAAAAATATTTATTGTCTTCATAAAATTTTATTGTTCAGGTTAAGTATATTAGAATATTTGTATGTAATAACATAATTACTGTTGAGGAGTCCCAAGTGAAGGTATTCTCCGGTAATTTTATAAAGAATCTGCGTTGTATTAAAACAATGCGACACATACGTGTAATTTTATTTTATTATCCGTCGCATGTACACACACAAGGATGTCATCTCTGTTGTCTGATGGACGGTAACCACGGAAATAAATATACATATATGTGCGACACACTATTTCCCCATCTTTATTATTGTAGCTGTTTGGAAGGTCTGCTATTTGAGTTAAATATTCTGAAATATTATTTATACTATTTTTAATTATTTAATATTATTTTTATATTATTATTTATACTGCTACTAATGTCATACGACTATGTATGTATTGTAGGGCTTGCCAATCGATTCTATGGGGAAAATATTTTTTCTATGGTACTTCACAGACTTCTCACATTTTAATAAAAATTTTACAAAATTCTGCGTTTAAAGTAGGGCATCGTTACTATTATTGGCGTTAATAAAGTTTCAAGATTATTATTTTAGAGACTACAGAGTGTTAGTATTCATCCCGATGGACTCCCGGGAGTCTAAATATAAAAAAATAAATTAGTCATATTAATAACGCACATGCACATAAACTATATTTTTTCGTGCATTTCATATTTATCTATATATTTTTTAACAAATTCATCATTGAGTTGTTGAATAACATTTTAACGTAATACAGGAAACTGTCAAATTATTCTTACAGAGGTCATAACCTACATCTTATGTTGCGCGTTAGTGGCCAATAAATATCATCATGAGGTCATCAATCAGTCCTAAGACTGGTTGGACGCTAACCTCCAGCTTCTCCTATCTTGTGCTAACCTACGCATTTCGCTAATTGTGCTACAACCTACATCCCTTACTATTTGCGAGCAGTAGTCTAATCTAGGCCTACCTCTGCCTTTCTTCACTCTTATTTCTGCCTCCAAAATATCTCGGACTATTCCCCCCATGTCTCAGCAAGTTGCCTACCATTCTATCTCTTCTCTTCTTTATGTTTTTCCATATACTTATTTTCTCGCCGACTTTCTCTAATACTTCTTCGTGTCTAACCCTATCAGTCCACGGTATTTTCGTCATTCTTCGGTAACACCACATCTCAAAAGCTCCTAATTTCTTCCTACTTGCTTTCCCTACCGTCCAGATTTCGCAACCGTATAGTGTCGTGCTCCATACATACGTTTTAAGAAATCTCTTCCTTGTTTCTAATTTTATTACCCCCGAGCATAAAAGTGCTTTCTTTTTGTTAAAAGCTACTCGACCCTGCGATATTCTTTGTTTTATGTCTTTATCGCTTCTTCCATCCCAATTTATTTTACTTCCTAAATAAGTGAAGTCTTTAACTTTCTCCAACCTTTCATTATTAATTTGTACTTTCGTTTTTGCTCTGCTCTCGCGCCTTCTGCACACTAACACTTTAGTTTTGTTTTTATTCACCCTCATTCCGTATTCCTCTGTCAACACTGCCTCCATTTGCTAATACCTACTTCCCTTCTTGCCCCTTCTACTTCTATAACAGCAGTTTACTCTTTGTATAGATTGTGTACTACTCTCCTATCTCTATACTTCACTCTCGCGCTCTTTAGTATCTCGAACATTTTTTCCCATCTTACATTATCAAAAGCTGTTTCTAAATCTACAAATCCTATATAAGCGTTATTTCCTTTTTCTATTATTTTCTTTAACATTACTCTTAGCGCCAGAATAGCTTCGCGAGTTCCCTTATTTCGCCTAAACCCGAATTGGTCTTCTCCTAGTATTTCTAATAAATATAAGCTATATTTTTTTTATAAATTCATACTCTGCAGATACTACATTAATTTACAAAAAGTACATCGATTACTATAGTACATCGAGCTATAGTGGTTTTTCGATATAATCGAAATCGAAAATTTCGATATAATGCTTTATTATTTATTGTGGTACACTATCAATTACAAGAAAAAATCTTACCTTATACGAAAAATGGTGCTCCAGCTTGTTCGGAACCTACCTGCAAAGAAACATATATTTTTATTCAATTACCAGTTATACACCTGTCTGTAAGTACTTGATAGACAATGTAATACAATTTATTGCTTTGATTGTTGGCTTTTTTTTAATTCATATATTGATATTATGTCTAACTAAATCAAAGTATTTTTTTTTACTTACAATACAAAGTTAGTCAATGATATTTTATTAACAAAGAAAATCATTATCATTTATTCTCCATGAAATTTTATACTGAATATATGTATGTATCGATATATGTATTATTCCTAATTTGAAAAAGAATGATCCTATTCAACTGCTAATTTTTTCTTCAAAAACTATTTTCTAATTTAATTAAAACTAAGATATTTAAATACTTGACTTACCTATTTAACTTTTTCCCTAATTCCAATCGTCTGGATCATTTCCATCACACACAAATCACAAAATATGTCCAGAAAATTGTTTATGCACACCCACTATATATTTACACTGCATATAATTTTGATTTAATTAACATAACTTCACTAAATTGAACAATGAAAACACTACCGCACTTTATTCTTATCTTCACCGACTCTCGTCTTTTAACGACTATTCAATAAAACGTCCGGCAAATCTTAACGTTAAATTTTTTGCACATATAAAGTAACATGAGGTGATAACTTTTTCTTAAATGAAAAAGAGATGACGGAAGATATTAATATACTGTTATCGATTGCCTTGGGGCTTACGATATAAACACGAATCTGGATTTAAATTGAGACATACAGGGGGTCAAAGAAGTATTGGCACACTCCACTTTATAAATCTCAAAAATATAAAGGTGAATTGTTTGATGCTAAATTGAGCTAATTAAAAATAAAATAAGAATAATAAATTAGAATATGAATTTCAAGGGTCAAAAAAATATTGACACGGTAACAAATTTTATTTAAACAAGTTCTTAAAAAATTTAGTTACACTTTATTATTTTGTTACTATACCATTTGCATAAATTAAGGCCTTAAGTCTTCGTGGTATCGAGGATATAAGGTTCTGGGTTATTTGATCCTATTCTTGTAATAAAACCGTTTGTAGCTGCTGTTTCGAAGAAACTTTATTTTTTAGGACCTTCAAGTCCAGCATGTATCACAAATGCTCTATAGGATTTATATCCAGAGGTTGGAGTGGAGTTTTGATTTTTGAACATTATAAAGTAACCTTTGTTTTATTGGCGGTTCTTCGAATCATTATCCTGCTGGAAGATGAATGTGTATCTGATGCCCATATTTTCAGCACTGCTGTTCAATCTGCAATTATCTGCATTCATAATACCTTCAATGAAACTTAGATTTCCAATCCATTCGACGACGTGCAGCCCCAAACTAAAGCGCACCCGCCGCCGCGTTTCATCGTCGGCCTGACATGACTCATTTCAAGTGCAGCATTTGGTTTTCTCCATACACATATTTGCAGCCCGCAGAGCCGTAAAACGCCATAGTCTCCTTGGAAGGGTGGCAAATAGCCCTATATTGTTGAAAATACGCTGCATCACTGTTTATGTTACGCCTTCTTCGTGCGTCCGTCTTAAGAAAAATAACAATCGATGATGCGGATCCAGCTACTACACACCACACAGTAACTCAGTCTGAATGAACTGAAGTTTATTGGATTAGATTCTCCTCCATCCAATATCAAAAATTCTTTTTATTCACAGATCCTGACAGATGGAAATGCGCCTTGCCACTCGTTGTCGGTACAGTGTCATGTGCGAGCAATTCCAACATGGTTTCTGCGAATATAAACCTCCTCATAAAATCATTTTGACGAAGTTCCTGAATCATTATGGTTTTATACGGGTGGAAGTGGAGATCTAAATGCAGAATTAGTCGTACTGACCGTTCACACAAGCGCAGCGCGTAAGCATGCCATACAGGTGATCGGCGCGGACTGGCTTCCACTGCTGCATGAACTCCTTCCGCGTTTTCTTACCGTTCTCTGCAGTTCCAGAGGTCTTCCAGGTCCCAAAGATTCAGTTGTACGGAGGTTATTCATCCACTTCAAAATCGTGTTCCGAGTAGAGACACTACCGTGCCTTCCAACATTTAAATAATTTCAAAACCAGAGTTGCATAGCGACAGCAGAATGACCGGTCTCAAAAGGTGCGTCCAGACATGCAACAATGGGGCGTAACGAAACTCCACCCCATGACATATTTAAAGGTCACACAGCGTAACACCGTAACGTTGCTACGTGCTTGCGGTGTTACGACGCGTCGTCGCGCAACATCAGAGCGTTCCGTAGCCTGTCGGTTTTTCAGCATCACATCAAAGGCTTGTACCACGGTGGCATTACGCATCTCCCTTCCATGTCTGGACGGAACTGCATAACAACACTGTGTGGCAGTACTGCTTTAGTTCCAGACATGGAATGGTGTGAAAACCACACGCTGCAACTTACTGAAGTGTATCGAAGTAAAGAAGTATTGTGGAATACAAACATCCTACGTATCATAATAAATAGTCCCATTAGTATGTAAGCTGCCGTAGCAATATCCATAATTTTGTTGTGTACACTAGACCGCACCTTTACAAGCTTTCAACAAGAACGGATGGATGTAATGGCGTGGTGTTACGAACTACTGTTACACGTCCGTTTGCGGGTAAAAGGTATGTGTCCTGTTGCGATACTGTGCCACGATGGTAAGTTACGCGTCGGCATTACGTTGCGCTTCGTTATTGCATGTCTAGACAGACCTTAAAAAAGTGTCTTAAACAGAAATACGATGCTCGAGCATCCACGGCGCCATGGCGACTGAAACGGCATCTCCTGACCTTCACATACCAACCATCCCGAAAACATTAGCCTCCGCCTCTGAACTGTTATACTCATTTCAAAAACGTCATACATCTCTGTCGGACCCTATACAATATGTAATGTAGCATTAAATATAACTATTTACGTTCATAATTTACGTTCAGCGTTTACATGAAATAATAATTTCAAAACCAATTATAAAATTATTTCTATGTAATATATTGAAACACCGAGTGTACATGATGGCTATCTACCCACCAACTGATTATAACAATTCGTACGTCCGAATTACTTCGCTTGGTTTTCGCAGATATAAAACAATCAGAACTATTTCAAACACAAACTAAAGTTGAACCAATTCATGTTGGATTTCGGTTTCCTCGGAGCCTTTACAAAACTAGAAAATTTCACGAACCAATTAGATTCTGTACACTTAACAGAGAAACGTTAATTAAATTCAGACTGTGGGAGAATTGTTGCCGAACACGCAGAACAATAGTAACTAATTCGGTTCGAATTATAAAAAGGGCGCACCGCGTTTTATACAGCACGTATTAAAATGTGTAAGCGTGAATGGTTCCAGCGTTTATTGCCTTATTGTGTTGTATAGGTTGTTCATTGAGCTACCGTTTATATGTAATTTTATGGCGAGTACTAAAATTTCAATTCATCGCACATTAATAAAAATTTTATGATTATTCACTGTTTTAATACAGGGACTTCCTAGTGCGCCTAGTTTTTTTATGCAATGTCATTTCACTCTTATCTAGCGATCAAGAAAGTAAGAAAAATTATACCAAATATATACATGGGTGGCCTGAACTAAATTTTTCTAAAGTCTGTCACTATGATCCTCTAAATGATGCTTCAAACCGGGAAATCAAAACACGTGATATTAATTGTAAATAAAGCAAGAAGTTTTCAGAGAATTATCTTAATATTTTTTATTATGATAGAAGGATCTATGACAATTATGTGTGAAATAAAATATCGGCCAAATGCTCGCCACGGCTTCGGTGGCATACCTTTATCTGATGGTCCATATTTTCAATGACTCTGAGACATAATTGAGGTTCAATGTCGTTAATGTGCCGAATTATCTCATCCTTTAGCTCTTGAATTGTTCTTGGCTTATTGACGTACACTTTTTCTTTTAAATATCCCCAAAGAAAGAAGTCCAACGGTGTCAAATCACATGACCGTGGCGGCCAATTAACATCGCCACGACGTGAGATAACACGGCCATTGAATTTCTCGCGCAAAAGTGCCATTGTTTCGTTGGCTGTGTGGCAAGTGGCACCATCCTCATATCGTCCAAGTCCATATCCTCAATTTCTGGCCACAAGAAGTCCGTTATCATCTCGCGATAGCGAACACCATTCACGGTAACTGCTTGGCTGACCTCATTTTCGAAGAAGTAGGGCCCGATGACGCCACCAGCCCATAAACCGCACCAAACAGTCACTCTTTGTGGATGCATCGGCTTTTCAACAATCACTCGTGGATTCTCATTTGCCCAAATGCGGCAATTCTACTTGTTAACGAATCCACTGAGGTGAAAGTGTGCCTCGTCGCTGAAGATGATTTTCTTTGTAAAGTCACCATTCACTTCTGTCTGTTCAACCAACGATTAATTGACGGCGTATTGACGACGCTTGAAATGGTCAGTAGGCTTCAGCTCTTGAGTCAATTGCACCTTGTAAGTATGTAAATTCAAATCTTTATTCAAAATTCGTATCAGTGATGTTCGTGAGATGTTCAATTGTTGGGCACGACGACGAGTCGAGGTTGACGGCTCTTCTGCTACACTATCGCGAACAACAGCAATGTTTTCCGCAGAACGAAGTGGGCGAGCATGCACAGGTGTTTTCACATTTCCTACAGACCCGGTTTGCTCAAATTTGCGCACAATTCTCCCGATTGTGGACACATTTGGTCGATTATGCTGACCAAAAGAGCCACGAAGTGCACGAAATGCATTTTGATTTGAACGCCCATTTTCGTAAAAGGCTTCAACAATCTTAACGCGCTGCTCAATTGTGTACCTCTCCATGGTTGAATTTGTCAAACACTGAAACAAAGAAATGTCAAATTAAGTTGGGCAAAAAACTTGACGTTAAGGTGTGACTCACAATTAACATCGTGCATTATGGTTGGACCACCCTTTATAATGAACATGGATATTGACGGGCACCAAAATATGTACATATATATCATTGCCTATCTGAAAAAGCATTGACAACAGTATATGTTGTTTTGATACATGATTGCACTTTGCAATTATGCCTTTATTTGAGTGTAACATCATTTATACACAGTAACTAAACAGTTTGTATTTTGTGTAAAAAATCAGTAGCTAGCTATACATGAGCGGATTCTTTGACGGGCCACGGATTTTTTCGAAGGATTCGGGAAAACCCGCAGGCCCGGACTGTTCGTTAGTGGAGAAAGGAATCTGCGGGCCAGATTGCAGGCACGGCGCAGAGGAAAACCCACAGGCCTCATCCGTGCGTGAGTGGGGAGAACTGTGAGGCGAGATTTTACCATTCAGGAGCAGATCAAATCTGAGGCCACTTTTCTGCGTCCTAGTTTTTTTTTTCAGATAATTGTTAAATATTAAATTATTTATTATTTAGATTAGATATTATTTATTAGTTCATTTAGTTTAGTTCATAAAAAGTTTGTTGTGTGTTGTTTCAATAGTAATAGAAAAGAACGGAAAAATGATAAAAGAGTGGAGCAACTATGGGTTTATAGACATACAAAAAAATAAAATAAATAAATACAAGTACGCAACAAAATAAAACGAACTTCGTTTCGTTCGTTTTTGACATGGAACACGTTTTTGCGATGACTAGCTTGCCGAAAATCTTTCTATAGAAGCGTCACAAAAGCGCGTCATGAGAGTAGCACTTTTACACCTAGGTATCAAATTTTTGGAGTGAAGGTAATAGAAACAAAAGAGTGAATAAAATGGAAACAAAAGCGTGTTCCATGTGTTATAATTTCAGAAGAATTTAAATCTAGAAAATGCTATAAAAAGCATTTTAAAAAGTAGCTACTATACGAACATATTGTTTTTCGTATAATTAGCCCCATATGGCTAAACTGCTGTCTTACTCCTATCCACGATTTCACTGATTTCGTTCTTTTTTTTTTCTTGCTGGAGAGGTACTAGACAATGACATACAACCCACTAGTAGCTGCCACAATTTCTTATTATTATCCATAGTAAATTTAAACTGATTAGTAAGACACAACAGTTTCACTGTTGTGTCTTACTCAACAACGAAAATACTACATTGATACGTACGAGAGCATAGCCCGTCCCGTCGTCTGGCCTGCGGCTTGTCCGGATCTGGTCTGTCAAAATTTATCCGCTCGTGTATGGCTTGCTATTGTTTACTACAATAATAATTGATAATACTCTATAACTTAGCAAAAAAATTATAACAATAACATCAAATGCACTGCAAATCAACAGGTCACTTTTACCCTATTACACATGTTTGCTATTATATTCGCACATAGTCTTCAGTATCTTATCGGCATATTCAGGATGATTATGGGATACCTTATATTTATTCCAAGTAGCTGTAATATCAAAATGTACTGAGTCCATAGCTTGTTCGATATAAAAGCCCAAACCCCTTTGGTGTTTAGTCCAAAATTCGTTGACATGATGAAAAACTGCATGTACTTTTGACGTGTCTGAGATACCAAATCCAAATAGGCAGTTCTAAATTGAATCAAGTTCTCTTTACAGGTCAGTTCTAATTTCTTCCCGAAACAAGCGGTAATGACTTTCTTAAACTTCTCCAATACTGTAACATACCTCAGGCACCTTAAACTTCATATTTCCGGAGCTCATTCACACTATTTAAATGTGTTTTACTTGAATTTTCTTTAAATGCAGTTCCATTGCACGTTATTTCCCGCTGAACATTGATTTTTTCGGCCCAAGTAATTGCTTCGTTAAAATCCTTTAATAGGTGATTTATAGCATGTGTATAAATGATGTTACATTCAAATAAATAATACACTTGCAATATTCAATCATGTATCAAAAGAATACATACTGTTGCCAATATTTTATTTCACTAGGTAATGATACATGGATCCTTCAGTCTAACGTTTCCCATAGACAATTCCATAGTGACAGACTTTTAAGGTAAAATTTAGTTCAGAAAGTAATCAATAAATAATAAAAAATTCAAGGAATAACTTTGGGGAGAAACTATTAATCCCGTCGAATTTTATTTTTAGTTGTGCAGTTTTTTAAAATACAACTAATACAAGCAGGGTCATTCATGTAGGAGATATAACGTCGTCAAAATTTTTTTAATGGCAACCCTCTTTTTTATTAAGGAATATTAAAGAGCACATTTTTTTACATATGCTACGGTAAAAATTGCAATATCGTAAATATAGGTCAGATTCAAATAATTAAAAGATAGAATTTTGCAATTTTAATGTAGTAAATTTAATAGCAATGATTATTCAACTAAAAGATCAACCAAGTGAAATGTTGAAATGTGCTCCGTTGGTTACTTGACAGTAGCATTAGCGACCGATAAAGTTTTTTTTATTCCTGTTAGATAAAAACTTTAAATCGCACAGACAATCCCTGATCCTTGATGGAGTATCACATTCAATACCCCTAGAAAGTGAATGTGTGGTGCGGCATAGTAGACGAACGAATCCTGGGTCCCTATTTCTTTGGCGTGAACCCAACTGGTGCAAGATATTTGGATTTTCTTTGAGACGACCTTATTTCTGCACTTATAACTTTATATCCAGATGTAAGGAAACCAAATTTTCCAAGCAATAACTTTTTTCACCTGTTCGTGCTTATTTAGATAAGATGTTTCCATTGTCTCCTTCTGTGAATCATTGAATAGGGAGAAGAACGAGGATCGAATGGCGCACCAGATCCAAATTTGTCAAATATAAATTTGGATTACTTTTTGTGGAGATACTTAAAAAGCAAAGTATACATCACTAGGTCGGATAATTTAGATAATTTAAAAGTAAGAATTCATCACGACTTCTAATCATCATCATGAGGTCATCACTCGTAAGACTGGTTGGACGCTAACTTCCAGCTTCTCCTATCTTGTGCTAACCAAGTGGCCTACCACTTGGTTAGCTCTATCTCTTCTCTTCTTTATGTTTTTCCACATAATTATTTTCTCGCCGACTTTCTCTAATACTTCTTCGATTCTGACCCTATCAGTCTACGGTATTTTCATCATTCTTCGGTAACACCACATCTCAAAAGCTTCTAATTTCTTCCTACTTGCTTCCCCTACCGTCCAGGTTTCGCAACCGTATAGTGCCGTGCTCCATACATACGTTTTCAAAAATCTCTTGTTTCTAAGTTTATTATCCCCGAGCATAAAAGTGCTTTCTTTTTGTTAAAAGCTATTCGACCCTGCGCTATTCTTTGTTTTATGTCTTTATCGCTTCTTCCATCCCAATTTATTTTACTTCCTAAATAAGTGAAGTCTTTAACTTCCTCCAATCTTTCATTATTAATTTGTAGTTGCGTTTTTGCTCTGCTCTCGCGCCCTCTGCACTCTAACACTTTAGTTTTATTTTTACTCACCCTCATTCGGTATTCCTCTGTCAACACTGCCTCCATTTCGTTCAACGCTGATTCTAATTCCTTCTTACTAGATGCTAATACTGCTATATCATCCGCGAATCTCAACATTTTTAGTTTCTGTCCCTGTACTTTAATCCCGAAATCCACTCTTTTACCATATTAATCGCCTCTTCAATGTACAGATTAAAAATTAGTGGTGATAGCGTACATCCTTGTCTTACTCCGTTCCTAATACCTACTTCCCTTCTTTCCCCATCTACTTCTATAACAGCAGTTTACTCTTTGTATAGATTGTGTACTGCTCTCCTATCTCTATACTTCATTCCCGCGCTCTTTAGTATCTCGAACATGTTTCCCATCTTACATTATCAAAAGATTTTTCTAAATCTACAAATCCTATATAAGCGTTCTTTCCTTTTTCTATTGTTTTCTCTAACATTACTCTTAGCGCCAGAATAGCTTCGCGAGTTCCCCTATTTCTAATATGTAGTCTAAAAGGCAGTCTAGAAGGCAGTAAGTATGCTTACTGATGTTATTGCCAGCCTACAGAAATTAGTCAGGCAGCCAATGGTGCACAATTTGAACATTTCTTTTAATTATTTTTTTAAATTTTCATTGTCATTAAATCTAGTATTTTGAAATCGCAAAATCGTTTTTCTTAAGTTTTTGTTATCTAACTTATATTCACGCTAATGTAAGTATTACTGTAGCGTATATAAAAAATATACTAATTTAGATTCCATAATAAAAAAAAACCTGTACTTCCCATCACCTTATATGTATTAATTAATCATTATATTCTGAGAAATAGACAACTAAAAATAAAATTTGACGGGTCCAAGCGTGTTTCCCAAAAAGTATTCCATGAATTTTTAGTTGATTCATTACTTTGCGAAAGTGTATAATCTAAATAAACATTTTTTTTTTAATTTCATGTAATTCTACTTTTTTAAGTTTAGACACAGAAATCGACGTCCTTCGCCTAGATCCTCAGGCTGCAGAGAAGAAGGTTACACATAGTAACGATTACATACAATACACAATACCATGTTCAGAAAGAGGCGTGAAAATCTCAGAACCCAAACCTGGACATACATCATACCCGAACACAGTACATATAAGTACATTGTTGCAAACACCTTCATAGGAAAATACGACAGGTCACACCCATATTACAGACTCGGAGCAAATTCTTGACTTATATTAACTTTGCGTCGGACATTGAACGGAATGCCCACCGTATTATCTATTAGATAAATAGATAGGCATTTTTTAATCCAAGCGATAATACAATGCATAACACAAGTTAAGTGTAGCATAAAAATTAATTGAAATCATTACATATGAATAGATTATTACAAACAGTGCAGAAAAAAACAAAATGCTAATTAATGGCCAGATATTTGTTTACTGAATATAAACCATGAAAAAATCTTTCGTTTTTCGGCCTAAAAGCCAAAGAAAAATGGTTTTTAAAAAATATTTGCTGTGTGTGTGTCGTCGTTGTCGTCAGCATTTATTCTTGTTAGCACGATAACAACTAAATCGTGTCGGATCGATCGGATTTTGACTAATTCTGATTGGGGACGTCTCCCAGATGACACCTGTTGATATTGAGGTGGATAGAACATACTCTACCATGTACATGGGTCATGAGAAAGTACAATGGTGAACTGTTTGAGAAATTTTTTTTGTTAGCACGATCACTCTATTAAATCGTGTCGGATCGATCGGGTTTCGACTGATTCTGATTAGGGACGTCTACCAGACGACATCTATTGATTTTGAGGTGGATAGGACACACCCCACCCTGTCCATGGGTAATGAAAAAGCACGATGGTGGACTATTTGAAAAAAGTAAAACTGTCGCATAAAACACATATTGTGCATTTATGTGTTGATCTATTTTTTCTCGGCTACTCAGTGTCGAGATAGAGATAGTCTACGTGCGGAAAAGCCCGTTTTAAGGTTTTAAAACTGTTTATCTTTTATATTCATATCAAGTATATTATAAATAACTGTGCCTAGATAATAATGTTTCAATTTATGAATTGGGTATTTTAGATCGAATCCGTAACCTGTAGGATATTCGTGGTAATAATTTTGAAATATGAATTTAGACAGTTCTGTTTTATAAATATCAAAATTTCAAAAATATATAAACAAGGTAATGTTAATTGGGTTTGCAAGAGCACGTCCTTTTTTCTATGTTGACATTGCACAGAATTCACCTGACGTGTACAATCGGATTTGGACCAGAACATTAAGGGTTTATCGCATACTTTACACATTACTTTCGTTTCATCGTAGAATAAATCATCAAATTCGCCAATAAACTTTTCACTTAGTGAGCATATAAACTTTTTCTGAGCTTTCGAGCGTATGACATATTTATTGTTACATTAAAACGTTTCAACTAACACAGCGAAGACCGTACGTACACCTCGATCGATAAATCAAGATCAACTACGCCCTACGGCCGTGAAAGTGCATTACTGATCCCCCTCCACCAGGGTTCGTCGACCACTTATTTACCTCATTTCAGCGTTATCATCGCACCATTACGTTAAAACTATTTAGAAATTAAAAGACATTTTTCTCAATGAATTACCTACATCGTTTATAATCTAAAATTTTATGACGAAAATTTTATAATGAAATATTATTTTAGAATTGCTAAGATTTATGGATTTGATAAACGGAACGTTCATTTTCTGTTCTGTAGTTGTTCTGTTGGGTAGTTGTATTTAAATAAATAAATAGAGAAAGAAAGAAGCCTTCTATCCTGCGACTTGCGACTGTAAATTTAAAGAAATATACATTTCTATATACCCAAGTCGACACTGTGGAAATACTGGAACTAGCAGATGATATATGTACCTGACCGCCACCGTGTGTAGTGGAACAAACAGTGTCGGCATTGTTCAATTCGCGAGCGCCAGTGGAATTAACGATTTCCATTACGGCCCCAGTCATAAACCACAAGACGCCTCCGGGTTTCGCCTTCAAATTTAAATCCGACAAGATTAATGTAGTATGCGCACAGATGAATAGAATGGCACGTGATGAACTTAATACTGGGTGCAGAGAATCGTTCTGTGATGCTTGAAACTTTGAATGCCGCTTAGCAGATGTGCCAAATGTTATAGAAATTTAGGAATTTGCGCGACGAGTTGTCAAAATTAATTTCTGCATGGCAATCTGATTATTGCTATTGTCCACACGTAACACAAAAGGCGTCGTTTAGACAGGCTAGGAAAAGTTCAGATGCAGCGAGGGAAACTAAGTCCGGCAGCCATGATTTCTACTATAAAAGTATCGTAACAAAAAAGATTTAATGTTCTATTTTTATCACTTAAATTTTTTATTTTGTAGTAGTAATTCATTAGTTCCTCATTAGGTATGATCTATGCGTATCCTGGAGATAATCAGCATTTGATAACATTAAGAAGTTAAAAATATAGCTTTCATTGTATTACATTTACTTCATCGTTAAAGAAAAAAGAACTTCTCGAAGTTTTTTTTTGTTGTTAATTGCTGGTTATTATTCCTGTTTTTCTATCTCAAACAATGTTAGTTACGATCCAAAAAAAATTAAGTTATTATTGCGATGTAATTAAACACCATTGAATTTGGTTGAATTGATTTAATAATAATTGATTTAATGAATAACAGCGCAAGATTTGAATTGCGCGCCATTTTGGCTGTCATGATTCTATGGTCAATAACTATGAGAGGTCGATAGAAGATAGATAGGAGTTAATAAGCATGGAGTGCTACACGATACAACAACGCGTCCTTATTGTTAAATATGGCTATCAATATGGTGAGAGTTTTGTCGGTACGATTCGTATAATTCGCCCAACTTTCGATAGAAATAATGTTCCAAATTTATCGACTGTGGAAAGAATAATCGAAAATTTTGAAAGTACTGGTTCATTTATTGATGTGAAACACACGACACAAAATCATGATGGATACATTTCTAATTAGGTTAGCGCCATCCGGTCTTAAGACGCTCTTCCATGTAACCAACCGAAAACAAGAATTTAACAAAAGAAAACAAAACTAAAAGCTGTGACTGATTACAATTACTAATGTTATTCAAAATTATGTATAACATGTGGTTTGAATAATTATTTTAATATTAGTGTGTATTAAAATTAAATAAGTGGTTTTGAGTTTATCCAGTTTTTAATTTGTTTTCGAATGCATGTGTGTTTGGAGCGGATTTAATAGAAGCAAGTATATCATTGAATACTTTAACCCTTAGTTGGTGTGCCTGTTTTTAGCAACATACCTAGTGAACCAGGGTCAAAATGACCCTGTCATTTAAAATGCGAAATTGCAAACTCTTAGAATTGTGTTTAAATGACATTCTCATCCTCTGCATCAGTGCTTACATAACTATTTGCATCACCATCGTCGGCCAATCATTTTGATAGAGTTGTTTCAAATTTAGAATCACCAAAACGTGTACTTTTAGCCACGATTTTAGTTTTATCCTGAAGAATTAATCCGCGATGTACTCACAGAACTATAACGCATTTAGTAATCAGATGAGAGTTCAGAAAACATATCAAGGCGCTGTTGCTTTTGACACGAGAAAAAATTCTCGAAATCATCCTCGCAGGAACTTTTCGCATTTCTAAAGCTTTGGTCAAGATCTTTCTTACTGTTTCCATATCTATTCCAATTCAGTTCCTCTGTAGTAATCCATATACACACCCATATATAGAAAGCTGTTGTAAATCTCAATAGTTGTCGTATCTTTTCCCACATTTTCGCACGTTCGATGAATTTTCGAACGCCCAGTCCTTTCCCTCATCTTTCACGTCTTCCCATCCTTCTTTGAACCTTTTACTGTCATTCAAGAAGTACAGACTTCTTCAAGTAGCCTCGCCATAAATTCTCTTAGCATTTCTAAAGTTCAACTTGAACTTTTGTGTAATTTAACACCAAATTTAATATTTATGCGCTGTTCAACAGTTTTGGAGCCGACAAAAAAACCGGCGTATGCAACTGACCCTATTTTGACAACCAACAATTTGATGTTATTTTCACTAATGAGATCAATAATATGAGGCCATGGTGAATGCAATATTTCTATGTGAATTGCTTTAAGCGAGATGTGGTTATATTATTCGGAGATTTTAATTTCAAGCCTCGTATTACCAGTAATATGCTATAGCTTATTTCAAAGAAGGCCCCGTATAAAGGCGATATTTTATCTAAATATAATGCCAAGATATACAATAAATTCCCTTTGAAAGAAATCTCATATATAAAGGGAGAAATTAAATAACCTTTTTTATATAAGCAGCCGAGAGCCGGAGGCTCAGATGATCATCTGGTCGCTTGCGTAGGAACTGTTTTAAGGAATGATTTATGTTGCGTCCATAAATTCGCTCTTTCATAAATAATAAATCTCCATTTTGTCATATTTTCAGATATTAATCAGTGACAACGGGACCCCGCCTTTATCGTCGATAACCCGGGTAGTCGTAAAGGTTGAAGATGTCAACGACAACGCCCCTGAGTTCGAGCAGATTTCCTACGACGTTCAAATACCGGCCACAGGCGTAGATGCCGAGAGGCCCATGTTTCAGGTATGAGATACTGATAGTATTTTTAATTCACTTTCAGAAGTGAATCCGTAGTATTCCTTTTCAAAGTGCCATAATCATTTTCGATATATTTCAAACTTTTTTTGCATCAAACTATATGACATTAATATATGACATTAAAAAACATTACATATAAATACTATAAAATTATTTGAAATGAATAAATATAAATATGATATGGTACTATCTATAATTTTAAAGTTTGCATCTAGTTTCTACTGACAGTATTTTAACTACATGTAGGTACTAAATATATTTGTATGAGTTGGTGAATTGATAGAGTGTCACTTGGTAGAAATAGAGTACGTACCTCCTTATTAGAGTTATATTGTTTTGTGTTAACACTTATACTATAAAATTTATAATCTTTCAGTTCTTTTAATAGTGATTGTATTTGCATTAGATGTACATGGAGATATGAACTGAATTATCTAGTACTAACTGTAAAATGACTGTCCAGTTATTAGGACTGTAACAGTATGTTAAATTTACAAGTCTTTTCTCAAATAAATTTATATTTTTAGGCATTCTGTTACGAGCATGTGTGAACATAATCAGTAACTAATTTGATAGTATTACGAGATGAAGAAGAGATTCATGAGATGTAGGAGGATAAAGAGTATGATTTTCATGAAATTTGTGTTAAAGTTAATTTAAACAGTAATAAATAATATAGTTCATTCAGTACTATATAGTCAGTCATACAGAAAAATAAAGATAATAATGTTGTAGTATACATTCCTTTCTTCATATTACACTGTACCGATATCAAAAATTATTTTGGTCAAATGTGATCATGAGTTTTAAAATAATTATCAGAGATATTTGTGCATTTTTTATTTGTCAAAGTTTACCAAGCAGTTCCTTTGAAGTTTTCTTGTTATTGTAATATTAGGCAACTTAAATTTATATGAGTAAAACCTATTTTCAATATTGGTGTCCTAGTTAATAGAGTTTAGCAATAGTCAGTTTAATTTTGGACAATGTTCGAGAACACTTCCTAGACTTCGTAGTACTACCAAAAGATATTTATATGTATCTTAGAAAATGGTTCTAGCCAACTATTCTAGCCAATCAGAAGAAAATGCTAATGTGAGTAACGTTCATCAACATGTAGAACAGGAGCATACAAAACCTTTCAACCTCTGAAGAAACTGAAACGCCTATCTCGAGACTTTCTTCTGAAACATGCCGACAGATTTTAAAGGACTTGGACATGCATCCATATGAGATGCAATTATATCAGGCGCGTTTGCCGGCAAACCACCCCAAACATCTTGTAAACTACCAGTAATTAGTCAACAATTTAATTAAAAAATGATATTCTAAACATAAATTTTCTTTTGATGAACCATGGTTTCATCTTTTAAGATACAGCAGCTCTAAAAATATACGAATGTAGAGCATTGATAACTCGCATGTTTTTGTTGAACATCCACTACATCCTCCCAAAATTTGTGTTTAGACGGCAGTTTTTCACAGAAATATAATTGAACTCGTTTTTTTAGTTTCCCCGTCATTGTAGAACTGTAAATAAATAACTTTTTTAATGTTTTCAGCAACTACTCGATTATGAATTAGGCATGACTTATGTTCAAAAATATGATACAACAGCACATAAGACATGAGACGCTATAGCTTTTCTCCGTAATTTTTTTTAACCAACCGATAATTTTGAATGCACAATTTGAATTTTCTTCAAGGAAATTGAACTCTCTTTGTTTGACCAGTATGAAATATTGTGGGAAAATGTGCCATACTATAAGGCTAATTATGCTGTAAAATAATAACACTAGAAGTGCTAAAAATGCTTGTGATATGCATGAGGATATGCGTTATACATTGTATAAGACGCTTTTCAGAAAGGCAGGAACATTTCCAACAAGGAACATTTAGGTTAATTTGACTGTTTTTATTAATAAAAGTGTTACTAATAGAGCTGCTTACCATGAGTGCTGCATAAGTAGTGTTACACTAGAGTAACTCTGCCGCAGCCGAGATACCGTCGCGTAGACTTGATATTTGAATCAGTGTAGGTACGAGCAATTCAGTTTAACTTCGCCGTCCTGTTTCACCACCTACCAATTATATAAATGGTTTTATATGTTGTTAGTACTTATAGATATAGTATTGGACTTTTATTTTAAAATGAAAACTTGTATTCATTATTAATTTATCTCTATAATTAATAACACATTTTCACGTTATTGATAATATTAGTATGGAACTTAGCTTGACAAAATTTAACATTATTTCAAAAGTTCAACTATCTCATGATCACATTTAAACCAAATTTTTTTTTATATTTCGGTATTATCATCTTGTATTATTATGTACAGTTCTACGAAAAAATCCATCTTTGAATACCGCTTCGTTTCAAAATATTTTTATTCTCTTTTCATACTGCAAAAGAGATACTAGCCTATACCATTTGGTTCAGAATATTCTACGATATAACCCGTTTGACGTAGGCAAAGGATAGAGTGGGTAAATTTGTATATTCTAATATGGATTATTGATAATTAGAGACACGAAAAAAATTATGATGCATTCCCGATGTTTTTTGAAGCATGTATTGATGAAGCTGAAATCTATAAACAATATTAATAAGGTTATAAACAAATTGATTATCTTTGATAAACTTTTCTTCTTTTCAGTACATTTCGAGATCTTGGTTAATTAGGTAAAAAAATTATTCCCATATTAGTATATGGGATAGCTTTTTTTTTAACAGAATCCAGTGGCATTCACTAATTGATAAAATTTCGAGATATGACTTAAAGTTTTATTTTTCTAAATAAAAATTATAATTGGTTATGGTTCTCTTGTTTTCCCCTTTTTTTATCTATATGTAATATGTTGGATGCAAAATATGGTTCCTACTCATTTCATAAAGAAATCAAACTTTTTCCATATTTTTTCCTAGTAGGTTTATATAATTTAAAGAAGTGTTAAAAAGTTGTCAATACTAAAGTATTATCACATTTTTAATTTTGATTTCATATTTATTTCATTACAAAATCTTAAAAAATAAGAATAGTCATCAGTAGTATTATAATTATGACGTACTTGATCCTGTTAAAGATATTTTAAATCTCCTGAAAATTCAAAGTTTTATTGTATTCTCTTCTCTCTAATTAGCGAATGATATATATTTATATTATATCAGAAAATGTGATTATGTCCAATAATACATTCTCAGATGTTGTATTTTTCGTAATTTTTGTGGGACATTTTAGACTTTTCAGATTAAAAAATGAAGTAAGTACGATGATTAAAACAAAAATATAATACATCAATTACAGGCGCGTTAACGTTATTCTAAATAACATATATTTTTTTATATTTACTAGGAAATCATCATGATTTCATTCATCATGTCACATCATTTATCACTATGATGAAACATGTTATATATCGTTGGGGGAAAACGGTCAATTCTACTAAACAAATGGCTTAACAGCATATAAACAAGTTTTTTACCTCTTAAACAACAATGTTGACTAATGTGAAAAACCTTCACCTTCTTCGCATATTAATTTGTCTTAAAAAAATTGTCTCGTACAGTTATCAACAATCCATATGAAAACATCCAAATTTGCCTACGTTGTATATATTATTTATTATACATAAATATTCCTCAGTTATACCTCTAAATTCTATATTGTAGTAGATTCTGAGATCAATGTGCATATGTATATTGACTTTGTACAGACCTTCCACTATAGAATGAGCATTGCACATGACATTTTTGCAACTCTGGCGTATTTTGTTCATGTTTTTGTTCACAGCTACGTTCATGTACATTTTTATTCCATCATGTATATTGAATAAGAAACTACATAAGCTAGAAAGCTATATCTATATCACTTTACATTACAGTGTGTCAGAATTCATCAAATATTCATCGGGTATGAGTTTTCACAATATACCATGTGATACAGAAAGTAATTATAGGAAAGCATTGAAAATATCACTATATAGGTATGTTTAAAAAAGAAAATTAACAAAGGGAGAAAAATACAAACGCGTGATATTGTAAATAGTTGATTTGATGGTAGTTATTCAGTTACTCAACTGAAAATAAGAATTACTAATTGATGATGATTATAAATAATCATCAAAAGTGTATTTTCAAATTTGTTCAAAAAAAGAAAGAGCGATTCGCTGTAATCTATAATTTTAATATTTTTTTTTATGATTTAAAACCAGATGATAATTGACCGTTCTCGATATTATACTAAGTGACATAGAAATGCAATACTCAATCAACATGGTTCTTAAAATTCGGTTGATATTTTATGAATGTTTTCATTTACTGACAGTAAATGTATGATTGTAGTTTGAGTTAAGTTACCACTTAATTGCCGAGTAAAATGCAATAACGAATTACATTTCATCCCCTCGATACACTTAGTAACCATATAAGCATGAATCAAAGAAGACTCCCATTATTAGGTATTGGTATCTCGTCCCAAATAATTTAACTCTCATGTCGAAAAAATCTTTAGAACATGTTCCATATGTTCTGATTCCATCCATTTCGGAGAAACGATTTTCGTTTTGTTTTTTAATCAAGTTTTTTGAGACGAGTTTTGCGCAAATCCTCCGGTGTTCAGGTCGTCAGTAATACTTCGAGATGGACAACAGGTTTTGGTAGCCCCACTGCAGATGCAATGGATTTGATGTTTAAACGCCTATCTGTATCCGCAGTAGCTTTTCCACAGACAATATTTTCATTTATTCTTGACGTTGAGAGACACCTAAATCGTTCCTTACCTTCAACAGATTCTCTTCCGTTTCGTTCCGATTCAGGAGTTTTCCGCAATATTTGATTGCATATTTGAATGAATCCGTAAAGCAGAACGGCACGTGTTCAAAACCTGCTCCCCTCAACGGTCAGAATTCAACTGGCGAAGGTCAAAGTCAACCTGACATCCGTTCATGCTCGTCCCCTTCCTGGTGATTATTCCAGAATAGTTCGTAGAAACTAGAAAGAAAATCACCCTTATTATTTTTGAGACATACCTCTTATGCTATTTTCCTCCACGTCTTCCCCTAACCCTCATGTGAACGTCGCTCAAGATTCATTACTAAATATAATACCATTTCACTCGTATTCCACTACATTTTCTCTCTACTCCACTACAATCATTAACTTAGACTGTTGGCATTAATGGGTGACATATAATATAAGGTAAAAAATAATCCAAAAAATCTCATTCACATTAGTCCAGTTTCAGCATTAAACCATTGATTCGCAATAGCTCCAGTGGATATAGATGGTCTCTTTCAGTCAATAATCTGAGACTTTACGTCTTTCATGTTCTATCTTTTTCAGACCACGCCCAACAATATCTCACTAGATTAAATTAATTTCTGTTCACGTGATGAACAATTATAAACAAAATCTTGTATCTGTTTTTATGTCACCCAGTGTAATAGAAATTAAAGATAATCATAATTTTTACGGTCGATTTAATACATAATATATTGTTATACAATCATATGTTTAGGTATTAGCATAATTTTGAAAGTGTATTAATAATAATAGTAATAATTCTAACATCCTTTGTGTTTTATATGTTACATAATTTCTGATATGTATATACATATTTTTATACAAAAACTGAAAAACTCTCATCGACATTTTAAACGTTTATTTTTTTATTACAAAAACTTTAGAAGAAGAAGAGAACCCTGATTTTATGTACTGTGAAATGTGTATAATTTATCGCCCTCCTTATCTCCTTCATATTTAACAGATATGAAGAAGAATAAAATAAAAAAGCGTTCTATCTAGTAATTTATAAAGGCATTACACAAAATCTAAATTAATGTTGTTGCCTTGAATTCATTTTTTCTTTCCTTATTCCGTCTCGATCATTTCCACCTGTTTAATTATTAAATTTATTAAGACTTAAATAAAGGTTTATTTTAAAAGGCTACCTATGGCATGAGCTTTAAAATGGGAATAATAAAGACAAATAAATAATTAAAATCATATTTATATATTGCAATAATCATTTGTACGAGTATATCCTTGTTTCTATTCAAATGTAATTCGAAATCGGGGAAACCTGGCAATAAGTATCAGATTTAAGTTATCTTAAATAAATAATTTATTTACGATTCTTTTGACATATTTTGACAATATTTGGAATGTACTAGAAGCAATTGTCGGTTCAAATATTTATTCACGTTTATCCTGTCCATCATTACACGTACATATTTTACAGTACATAAACAAAATCGGCGTAAATTACTACCAAGATATTTTAAATTCGTAATTACTACCAATTTAGAAAGACGCTCCCGATGATTTCGACGGAGCTGACGGCGCCTTCGATGACGACGTGTGGGAAACACACGGTCCCGACGATATGGTCGACCTCGACCGCGTCCTTCGGGTAAGCGGGAATGAACTATCATTCGAGAACTAACTAGATCAACATTTTTCTTTCCTAGAGGGTAGTCTTACACGATTTTTGTATATGCATTGTGATAAACTAAATACGCCACAAAAAGTAAAACCCTTATTTTAAACGCAAGTTAAAAAAGAAAATTGAATTAAATTTAACTGAAGAAAGTTAACCAATATCAAACCTCATATGTTTATTGCTATTTAGTAACCACAAAATTCAATAAACGCTTATAAGTTTTCTATAATTTTTCTTTTAAAAGACTGTATTTTTAAATGTTAAAGATTTTAAACACAACCTATATGGGTTGATTTATTGAAGCCATTGTATTTAAAATGATTAATATTTCTATTCGTTATTTCTTTTCTGGTAGTTCGAGCTTAAGCGTGTAGTTGCTTCGGTATTCTATTCAATAAAAATATTATCAACCTCGATATTCAAAATAGAGGAGTGCATATTTATTGCATAATTGCATTCTATAGCTTATTTTAAGAATGCAGTTTTCTTCGCACTCAATCATACAAGATATCGCTATTTGATTTATCTTCTGCATTTGTTTTATATATGAAAAATTTGATATTCACAAGCCTAGCAGAGCTTACACTGGAGACATAAAACCCCAAAAATTCGACTGTTTTAAATGCAGAACTCGCAGTATTTCATATCTGGCTTTTTTGGATGGAATTACATATCAACCATAAACATACCCAGTCTTAATATCTAGTAGACTATTCTAATATAAATAATAACTTTAAAAGAAGATAATAACTGCATTCTACTAATGAAACTAACAATAAACTAAAAAAGTATGTGAAAGCAGAAATTATTACGTTAAACGGGGGTTATAGTTATAGTGAACACGCTGTCATAATTGACTGTGGAGGCTTACGAATATAAGAAGAAACCCATAATAATTCATAATTAGCTACATCAGAATATGACAAATTGTTGTATATATTTGAAAATCAAACTTTTATAATTAAGCTAACACCAAGTTGATTTTCACGCACCCTATAAATCATTTGATTTGACCTTAATAAAATTTTAATAAAATATATTTGAATGTATATCTAGGTGCTGTAATTTAAATTTTCAGAAAAATAAAAGTAATAATGTCATAAGTAATAAGTTGCACTGGTGGATTTATTTTATCCAGAAGTTTATATATAAGCTAAAATAGTATAAACATGTTAAATTGAAGTTTGTTTTAATAAATACATATTTGATATGATCAAAAACAGAAACAGTATCCGTCCTTAAACAAATAGCTGAAAATATATCAAGTAAGAAGGTGTTCTAAAAAATTACAACGCATGTATAACAATACATTACATAAAATTACAACGCAATAATATATATGACAGAAGATATAATAACTAGGATATATGATTCCCTATGTATCAACTACAATAATATCAAATTCAATTAATTTTCTAGCGCACTGAAAATGTGTATAGAGTACCGCGAATTTCATACACTATGAAAGTATACTCCGGATTAAAAGCGACAAATTAGATTACAGAATCGTGAGACACCCTATTCATTTTTCATATCTTTTTTCTGCATGAATTTTAATCCTACGTACTTTTATAAATTACAGTAATTAACTTGTGTATGCCACAAAGCACGAATGCATCTCGTTTTGTGTTTTTTTCGTGTGCTATGATACGATCTTTCTTTGTCGACGTTTTGCATGTGGATTTTACTAAACTGAACGCATGGGTTTTGTCACGCCCGCATATCAACTGGAAATGCAACGATATGTGCATTTTGTGTAGGTCTTCTATTGTGTTTGTAATTTGAGAAATTAAATGACCGTTTTGAGGACATAAGTAATTTGTTTATATACACATATGTTTACATATAAAATTGATATACGAGGGTGGATCAAATATAAATGGGATTTTTGATCCTGAGCGTCTGCGGTTGTTAGGACCGGGCCTGAAGTTCTAGTATGCTCGAGTTGGATCATTACGAATAGATAGAGCTGGTCATTACCCACTCTCAACCAGTTAGTCAGTAGCGCTCACGATGTCGGAGCGAGCGGTGAACCCCCTTGTTGCGCAAAGCATTAGTATAAAATGGAACGAGTGGAAAATCAGGAACATGATCGCCGTCCTCAAACCAGCACTACGGACGAACATATTCGCGCGGTTCGAGACATTCTTGAAGAAGATCGACGAACGACCGTATCCGAAATTGCAAAAAAGGTCGTAGTAAGTTATTGGAGCTGCAAATCGCCACAAAAGATCGCCGCAAACCAGTCGATTCGAGAAGCAATCCTCCTTCACGACAATGCCAGGCTTCATTCATACTGCAGCTCTAACAGTCGAAAAACCGAAACAAATGCGCTGGACTTCACTTGAACATCCTCCCTACAGCTCGGACTTATCGTCCTGCGATTTTCATTTGTTTGGGCCGCTTAAAGAAGCTCTAGGAGGGCAACGATTTGAAGATGACCAGAGCGTAGAGGGATTCGTGGGCAATTGGCTCCTGACGCAACCAGCTTCATTCTGCGATACTGGGATAAAAAACCTTCCTTCTCGCTGGGAAGAATGTATGTATTTTTAAAGCAAGAGACTATGTAGAAAAATGAAATGTCTTTGCCTTTTGTTTTTCAATCAATATTTTTTTTAAATAAAGTCCCACTTATATTTGATTCGCCCTGGTACATACAGACAGAAATGTGACACTTTAGTTTGACATGTCTATTTATTAACTATTTCTAAATCAGAAATAATGAGTCAATACTGGTATATGCAGAATATATTTAGGAATTTAAACAGATCGATGAATTTTAATATGCTATTATTTAAAATGCTATTTTTTCGTATTTCCTATGAATATACTAAAATATTAGTAAACCTATTCTACTCTATAAGCGCTATAAACCAGAACTATAAAATAATTTAAATATCATTATTACGTCCCTTACTTTTGATGATATGGACATATCAAATAAAAAAATGTTTTTGAAACCCATTTCATATTTGCAAATTAACTTACATTAATTGTTTTTGAATTACAATCCAAAGAAGACTTACAAACAACATCGAATAGTCCTAGGCAAATATATATACGTATTATATTGGTTACTAACTTTTTGAGAAACACGTGAAGAGAAATATAGAACTTAACTGTGCAAAATATATATCTTTCAAGTTTTTAAAGTTCCATCTTCTACCAGGATATTTCTGTCTGCCCTTTCCACGTTTCCGAAAAGTAAAGGTGATCTGTATAGTAGTATATTATTTAAAATGTCTGGAAGAAATAAATAATGCATTGTTTCTTTGGGCCGCCACATCGCATGAACTCGAAATAATATTTGTGCAATCACGCTTGAATCATCCCTCAGTATATTCCTATAGAATATAGATCATGTGTCATCGTATCATATCAGCCACATAATAATCGATGGATAAAGGTATTTTTCAAATAACCTACGTTACTATTTTAGCTTAAGCTGTAACATGTGTGTAATATATGTGTTTGTTTTTGTATAGATTTAATAAGCGTGGTTTACCATAACGTGATATATGTAGCTTATACATACATACTTGACGTATACGTATATGCATAGATTGTTAATTTTAGATAACAGTAAAATATTTACGTAATTTATTTTAGCGTTTTAAAATATGATACTTTATTTGGCTAAGTTATGTAATCATCAGGCTGAAGTATGTGTAATTAAATATATTAATGAGGATATGGATTAAAAATCAGGAGTAGTAATTAAACTAGTTGCAGAAAAAACTTTTATGTAGGTATTTAGATGTCTAGATAGTATATAAATTGGCGAATGCGCCAATACTATAATGAACATTTGGTAATAAAGGAGGGGGTACACTTTCTGTAGAAAATTGGTCCAAATGATTCATTAAAAATCAAACTTGATGAGTATAAAAGAAGTCTGTGTATTTTGGTAAAAGAGGAATTGATCTTTACATCCACCATTAAATAAACGATACCTGTTGCAACGTTGCTATTAAAAGAAAATGTCAAAGTCGACCTGTTTCATTATTTTCAGAAAAAATCGTTTATTTTTCAATATATTTTTAATATTTTCGTACACAGTGAAGGGAAGAAGCACAATTTTGTTGTGATATTATTGTAATAAATGGTAAAATTCACAACATACCAAAATACTAAGTTGCTTCTACGCTTCGCTTATATTAAAAAATAAACTTCGTACACTTCAGAGCATATGAGAAACGAAAGTGAAGGTTTATATAAACTATATGTCCACAAGGAGAACAAACTATATTGAAAACAAACGACCAACTATAAATGATGGTGAAAACGTGATGGATGCTGCCATAACGGACAGTCCGATATTGATGAAGATAGTGACTGATTATTGTAAAAATCAATCAAAATATTTTTAAATCAATGTAAAACATAATTCTTACAAGTCTAATTGAACACCCTATTTTCGTTTATATTGCACTGAGTAGTCATTAAAAATAATGTAAATGTGACTATTAGTTGGGCCGTTTTTATATGGAAAGTGTACCCCCTCCTTTGATAAAGTCATTACCGGGCAAATAGGAAAAAAAATCTCAGTTGGGTTGATTTTGTTTTTCAGATACACATATTTTTCGTATACGTACATTTTTTTTTTTTTTGGCATATTTAAATTATCCCTTGATGTCACAATAGTATTCAGTCTATTAAGACATTCCTTGGATTTAATTAAAACAACCTCACAAAATAGTCCATTGAAGTTAAATCGGGACATCTAGTTGGCCATTTAATAACTCTTTTTCCACTCATGTGAAAGACGGTGTTCATTGTAATCACTCACAATGCGTGAGCAATCGTGTTGTCATATTTACTGTTCTGATATTTGTGGAATTTCATTATTTGGATTCAGTGCATCAAGTGGGAGAATTGTATGCTGTTGTAGCAACTCCAAGTACTTTTCAGCAACTACTGCATCGTCAATCAAAAATTGTCTATTGGTTGTATCAATAATTCTTGTCCACGCGTTGACTTTCTGTAGAAACTCATGTATCCCTTCTATTATCGAATTAGGGTTTTTAATGACCCAATACCTGCAATTTTGTCTGTTCACTGAGCCACTTAAACAAGAGGTCGCCTCGCTATGAAAGAGAAACTGGTCTTGGAATTGAGGATTATTATTACATCTCACTCCGTCACTAATTCAGGAAATTCTATTCTGCTATCGAAGCAATCTTGAAGTTTGTGAACTAATAGTACTTTGTAAATGTCACTTATTCTTTTTCACTTTGTCATTTCTTAGACATTTAAAAACAGATAACTCACTTAGAAACTCTTCCGGAGCGGCAGGATAGATTATCCTTTTGGTATAATTGTCTCACATTGCCAAATTTTAATCAAAAAAGTCAAGCAAGTAACTAACAAAATTTTGAAACAGCAAAATGCAGAATTGTAGTATAATACTAGCTACAATTAATTCCGAGGAAAAGAAAATATATAAATTGTATTTGCTATTAAAAAGTAAATTAATAAATTTCTCCGTATGTAAACAAATATAGTCTCTTGAATATCTACTTTAGATATGGGCGTTTCCATTAAAAAGAACTATTATGATAACGTTATGATAAAGTGAAGAATATACCTACCAATAAATGCGCATCTAAGTGACATGTCACCAGTTTTTCTTACTTATCCACCATTAATTTTATCGATATGTTCAACCTATACGTATTTTACTTGCCATTACTTTCGTTGTAATTAGAAGTAAATAATAAGAGCCGGCGGCGTTTTAAATAATTAAGGACAATGATTTCTTCAATTGCATAATAAATATAAAAAAACTAGTTATAAAAAAACTTTGTTTAATTATGTACTTATAAGCCATATATTTTGATTTTATACCTCACTTGGCTATTAATAATAATAATAATAATAACTTTATCTTTATAATTATTTTTAAAGATATACATCTTATAGCAAGGAGCTTATTACTACATACGAGGGTGGTCTGAAAAGTTTCCGACCTAACAAAGATACAAGACATTTTTTCTTCATTTATTTTTATTTTTCTACATAGTCTCCCTGTAAGTCTACACACTTGTCCCAGCGACGCTCCCATCTCTTTAACACGTCCAAGTTGTACTCAGCGTCTTTCTCTGCAAAATAATTGTTTACGATAGTGATGGTCTCCTCATTTGGTGAAAATCTATGTCCTCCGAGTGCAACTTTTAGCGTAGGGAACAAGAAAAGGCGCTTGGGGCTAGATCTGATGAGTAAGAAGGGTGATCAAGCAGTTCAAACCTTAATTCGTAGATTTTCGCCATGGCTACCGCTGAGGTGTGAGACGACGCATTGTCTTGGTGAAACAATTTTTTTTCCTGCAAATGTGGCCATTTTTCCGCAATTTCTGCCTTCAGCTTGTCAAATAATGATGCGTAGTATGCTCCTGTAATGGTTTTTCCTTTTTGAAGATAATTGATTAAGATAACTCCATGACTATTCCAAAAAGCAGTCGCTATCACTTTCCCAGCCGAAAAGACAGTTTTAGCTTTTTGGAACCGATTTTCCCTTCGCAATCCATTGTTTTGACTGCATTCTTGTTTCTGGGGTATAATGCTGTGTCCAAGTTTCAACTACAGTAATTAATCGACGTCAAACCTCTGATCGATTGCGCCTAAACTGCACCAACAGAGCGTTAGAAATGTTCCTTCGGGCACGTTTTTGGTCTAACGTGAGCAAACGTGGCACCCAACACGGAAACAGCTTTCTCATGCCTAAATCTTGATTCAGGATGTAGCAAACACGTTCTTTGGACATATTCATAGCCTCTGCTATCTGTCTCACTTTAATTCGACGGTTGTCTAGCACCATTTAGTGAACTTGAGCGATGTTATCGTCAATGGTTGCAGTCTTTGGACGTCCCGAACGTTCATCATCTCCCAAGCTGGTATGACCATGTTTAAATTCAGCTGCCCAAAACTTCACGGTGGTAAATAATGGTGCAGAGTTCCCGGGTACAGTGTTCAACTTCTGTTTGATTTGCGTAGGCATATTGCCTTTCAAATCTAAATATTTAATGACAGTTCGATATTCGATTTTTTCCATTTTCACAAAAACACTCAATCGACTCAGTCAAACGATTGTCAAACAATAACTGCGCCTCCGAAATGTCTGAAATTTTGGTGAGTATCTTTAAAAAGGATGCACAAACAAATTCCCTGGTTTTTGTTGACGAGTGCTGCCATCTTCGTGTTGAGGTCAGAAACGTGTCAGACCACCCTCGTATATTCACTCTGCTATATATAACAAAAAAATAATATAAAATACGAATATAAAATTAAAGCAACTAACAGTAATAATAAAGATACTATTAGAATATAAATACAACTATTTTTAAAGATAATATTTTAAAAAATACAAATAATAGCCTGCATCAACTAAAGGTAATAATAAAGCTTAAATTGACAAAAATAATTATGGAAATATATAAAATATAATAATTATCAGAAACAGAAAGGAATTATTAATTCATTAAAAAAGCCCTGAGCCTAATAATGTTTAAGAGAAGTTCACTGACTGCTTTGACTTTCACATGATACATTTTATAAAGTATTAATTAGTGATGGAAAACTTTTCAGGAAAGCTGCACGTGTCCTTATGACAGAAAGCAGAAAGTAGTCAGAAATAAATAAGTTGGCTTTTAAAGTTGAGAACCATTATGATCATTGTTTTGTAATGATTATTGACGAAAGTATACTGTAATTTAATAATTGAAATTTTAAAATTAATATTACTACGGCGACCAAAGAAGAAGCAAAATATATATAGTTTTATAAAACATATACTTTATTTATATAACTTTTAGAAACCAAATTAAAGTACAATATTATAGCCACATTTATGTGAGGCAATAAAAGATACATACGACTTTTTATTTGGGGATTTAGTTATATTATTTCAACCTTCTACGTTAGAGCTTACTGTTATCCAACTTCACTTGCATAAATATTTTACATGTTAGAGGAAACACTGGCATTTATAATAAATACACGTACAAGATTGGTAAACCTAGCTTCAAAGTTTAGCAGCACGTCTTTTTCAAAATATTCAACATATTTTCCTGTAGGTACTTGCATTCGACAGAGACGCCGGTCAAAATGCGAAACTTCGATATCATATAAAATCTGGAAGAGGAAGGTCTAAGTTTAAAATCGACAACAGCACCGGCATAGTATATGCCCAGAAAGGATTTGAACCTGGCCAAGAGTATGAACTAAATGTAAGTAATATTTCTTAAAAAATATCCTAGTATGCATTAAACATTTAATCGTATTTAGTACATTCATAATTACACTGGACAACAAATTTTAACTTATGTGTTGTATCTTTTATGCAAAGTTAGGTATCCAATTAATTTTGGGATGCTGATTATGAAAATGACAATGAAATTAAAAAAATTAGTTGCCGTTTTCAAGGACGTATTTATGTTCTTTATTTTACACTACATAATAAAAAAATACCTATGTTTATGTTTTAATATTTCTCGGTACGCCGTCTTTTTGCTGTTCTCTTGTAAACTGTTTCTAGAGAATCTCTAAGAAGGATCCAACAGTAGTCTGCGAGCATGGAAGGATTCCATTTTCCGTGGTACCTCTTCTCCATTGTTGCTATCTCCTGATGAAAACGTTCGCCATGCTCATAACTTACAGCTCCGCAGTTTTCTGGAAAGAAGTCCAAATGCGATGTAGAAAATGTATCTTCAACAACATATTGCAACCCATTTTCTCATATGATAACAACATATTTTCGACAAGGGTAACATAATTGTCAGCCCTGTTGTTACCTAAGGAATTAGTGACCACCAAACGAAAATCATTTCAAGCATTTTTTTCAATATCTGTTAAAGTGCTCTCAAAATGTGCGTCTTTTAACATATTTCGAATCTGTGGTCCAACAAAAACCCTTGGTTTCGGTTTTCTTCAGGCCATTGGAACAGCGAAGGGTATGGATCGTTTTTTACGATTTAACCTGTTTCGCAGACCTGAAGCACATACATTACAGCAGATGTATGTAGGGCCCAGTTATTGTCATGATCGCCTATTATACAGCCGAAATTCAGATGATACGCCTTTTTTACCATTGGAGTAATGGAGCGCTTCTGAGCCGCAAAAGTCACCTTACCACAAACGTAACAGAAACTATCTAGATTATTCACACACTTTCCAGACATATTACTCGAATGCTATCCGGTAATCAACTAAATAATGATGTAAACGCGTTATTTGTACATGATACCACACTACTGTGTCAATTGCAGCATCCTTTTGTATAGAATTTTCAAATATTCCACGTGTGCTCTTGAAGTTATAGTGGTATTCTAAGAGTACAGTCATACACGTATCTTCAGAAGTGGAACTAATAAAAAAAAAGAAAATTATTTTCGGGTTTAGCACATCACAAATAGTCAGTTTTAATTCATTTTATTTCTGATACTTTTTGGCTATTGTCCAGTGTTATTAAATCCATTATCAATATCACACGAATATTATTTTTTTTTTATTTTATTTTCCAAATAAGATCAAGGTGACCGATGGAGGAAACGTCTCCAAACACAGCATCTGCAAGGTTTCTGTTCACGTTGTCGCTGTACCTTCAACATCCAAGAATCCACCGGTTGTGAAACCTCCACAACCTGTCAAGCTGACAGAAAGCGATGAAATTGGATTTTTGGTAGCGTCCATGACAGCCACAGATCTAGATAATGATACCCTTTGGTACGACATCGTTGGTAAGTAAATTTATGAGGAGCAATACTATTGTAGCATTGCTATTTTGAAGACTTATTAAGTTGTTATTTTGTGGTATACTCTATATAATGGCGAATGCGCTAGTCAGACTCATAATAAAGATAAGCAATACACTTTGTATATTCTGTCCTATACTCGTATAATTACTATTTTGTCAAAACGCAACAAATCTTATATATAAGATAGGTCAAGTGACTTACATTTTATAAAGTGGTAAGTATTACAAATTGGCGTCATTGACAACATCCGAGTAAGCGAACAATTTTATAGAATTGGCGGAGGTGCTACTGCCATTTTAAAATTTCTTCTATTGTATATCTGTACTTGAGAAGTTATGAATCGTATCTCCACATTATAGCTTTTAGACAAACCAAGGTCTTAAGTTTTAAAATAATGTGAATAATTACTTGTTTAGATATGGAATAAAAATAGCAATTTGTTTTTGTAATTTTTAATTACTAATTTAACCAACATTTTTTCTATAAAATCTATCAATAATATTTTTTTTTCTTTACCTGGCCAGAATTAAGGTCCTTGCGATTGTTTATTCCTAATATGTAGTTGCGAGTGCTTACCCCTAACCGAGTATACAGAATATTAGAAAGAGGAAACTTTAAAAGATTATAATTTTATTCTGTATCAGATTCTCTCGCTCTCTGTTGGATATTCCCATATTTCTATAAAAAAACTATGACATAAATTGAAGATATTCACTAAAATAAATAAAAAATTGTTGAACTTCTTTGCTCTAATATTTTTGGTTTTATGGATAACATATAACTCGTATGAAGTAGCATATTTTTCTTGAGTTATCTCTTTAAGTCAACACTTCTAAATTCTTTGTCGGTGAATTATATTTTACAATAAAGTAAATCCGAGCTATGGCGACTGGATACTGATGATGAAACAGGAAAATTTTCTTTCTTTGCATAAAATTTTTAGTTCACAAATTGGGGACTTGAAGCTATATACAGTCTATCAAAGTTTTCTAAGCATTTAATTGTATGTATGAAACTTGTAGCCATTGTAGATATAATTGATTGTCGCCAAACTCATGGTGTAGCTACTGTCATTGTAGGTTGCTTCTTCACATTTCGTTCAATACGAACATGGATATGGTTTGCCTTTATGTGAATATGACCTCTTAGAGGGGGCTTATCTCTGATATATGATTTTAAAGAAAGGCAGATATTCAAAGATTCATCAGATTTAAATTTTGACTTGTCTTTGTAAGACAAAATATCGGAGTTCTTCAAAACTTCGCTTGCCCAATTTAATAAGACTGATGCCATTTCCATAAAGACTATGCAATAAGCCTTTTTCCTGTTGTCATAGTAAATTCAGGGTTTTGGGCGTCAGTGAATAAAAACTTTTCGCATTAGGTAGATGAGATATGGATACAACACTTATATTGTCTTTTTCTGAAAACCCCACTTTATAATTTTTGGTGTTAATGTGACAAGTTTTTATGTGACAGTCAATTTTCTCTTGAACAACTACTCATTATTTTTCAGTTGGACTTTCTCGTAACACCATTTTCAAACGTGACACATATTATTAGAAGTAAATGTTATTAGAAGATAGACTAAACCCTAAATTAAAGGTGACTTGTCGAAAAAACATGTCGACATAGCCATGATTTAATAATGTCATACTTTCAATATTCACGAATTTTCTACCTCTTGACGTCATATTATGACACTATTCCACAAACAGTAGCATAAAAAGTGGATTAATGATGTTTACTAACATGGTTTTGATAAGAACTTAACTACATAATCGTCCTTTGGAGATGCGACTTTATGCCTCGATTGTATTCAATTATACAGGGTGGACCAGGTTTTTCGTGACAAACTTTGACAGTCGATAGGAAAGGTTTTTTTATGAAAAAAATCCATATCAACAAATTTCCTAAATTGCTTTGTTTTCGATATACAAGGTGTTAAATTTTTTTTCAGTTTCTAATTTTTTTTCTGTCACTTTTCGAGATAATCAATATTTGCCACGCCTTATTGGCATCGGTTTTCATAACAACTTTTGATAATTTTAACATAAGACTTGTCCAATAGTGTCAAAATGCCGTTTAGATTTTCAAATCGAAAAATAGCGGATATCGGATAGCGGATATAGTAAGGGCGGCTAGAGAATACAGAAGGAGATATCCTCAGAGAACACATCCTAGTCGTAATGTGTTCACAAGAGTTCACCATCAATTAATAGAGAATTAGGAAATTTATAATTAGGAATTTAGGAAAGTTACGTGGGGATCGAAATAATGCCAACTAAAACCAACAATAAAGAAGAATTTCTCGACGGATATAAATGAGTTCCAACAACAAGTTCCCGTATAGCTCCTCGTATTCTCCGCACCTATAAATCCAATGTACTTAGGTTTCTAAGACGAGATCACAGGCGTCCATTTCACCTACAACCTGTTCAAGGCTTACATCCAGAAGACGAAGAGAAAATAATGTTTTCAATTATTGTTTAGTTTAGTTTTAGTTATTAATTCTGAAAATAAAGATTTTTAATACACCGTTAAAAAATTTAAACTTTAACATCTTTTATATCGAAAACAAAGCAATTTAGGAAATTTGTTTATATGAATTGTTTTCATAAAAAACGTTTCCTATTGACTGTCAAAGTTTGTCACGAAAAACCTGGTCTACCCTGTATATTAGGAACTAGTAACAATGAGCATACGACCCTTGCTCAAAACCTAGGCTTCCTCTTCAAAATCTTCGTATTTTGAAAAAGTGTTATATTTTGTGTTATATAACACAAAACTGGAGATACGATTCTTTATCTCTACAGGTAAAGATATAAATTGCATATATAGATATTTCAATAGACATTATTTAAGTATTGTTTTCTGCTACTCTATCCTTACTTTCTAAACTATAATCGCCGTGGATAGAAAACGATGTATAACCATTACAATATGGTTATTGATTAGAAAGGGAAAATGCCACAATTTGTTAAATAAACCGAAGTATAACATACTCAGCTAGTAATTCCTGTCATTTTAATATATTTTGATATGGTGTGATAAAGACATAATGAAGTTGTCATTTTAAACTATTTTGATATATTCTTGTAATTAATTGAAACTCTTCCGCTAATGTATCGACTATCGACTATGTTGTACACTTAGAGGCTAGAATATAAGAATACTGTAGCAATAAATAGCTATTTGAAAAATGTCTTTGTAAAAACCCAGTTAGCGCTTTTTAAAGAAATGACATATACCCCAGTACCAATATCTTGTTAATTTATAGTTTCCAGCAATTTTAAAATGTTGGCGAAGGTGCCACTATTAATTTAATATATATTGATACTCATATTTATTTATAAATATGTTTTTAATCCTTTCTCTTTAACCCTTAACCAACGTATATAACGGTTATATAGGGTTAGGCAAACATGACTTTTTTTTTGACTAATTTATAATTTGGAAAGAATACCCATAGCAAACGGATTTATAGTTATTTCAATCTATTTAGTAATGTACGATATTAAGTACTTTAATGTCCATAGAATTATATGGACATATACGTAATACAACAAGACTTGGTCTAGTTTTTAAATAAATACTGCTGAAACGATTTGCTCTCTGATTGTATTGACTACAACTAGCATTGATCTTTTGTTAATTGTTAAAGAAATTTACTAAAGAAAAAAACAAAAAATGTGAGTATTTCTTAATACATTGCAGTGTAAGGACAAAGTAAGATGTAAACAGCCTACAAACCTAGTATCTGATGCACGTCATAATACAATTAAAATACATTAATATTAGGGATGTGTTATTATAATTGCTGTTGGAAATGAATGTATCATTGAATAGATTAAAACAACTACAAGAAGTTTTTTTTAAGGGTAACACACTTTCCCAACTCTGTATAAAGTTTATGTGCGTGTGGTGATTAAAGATTAAACTACAAAATTACAATAACAGCAGAGGCATACTTAAATAAAAGTTTATTAGAGCAATATATCCGAACATTCGCAGAATGATATTGGACTTGGGTAAACTATTTACCCAAGTTTATTTAAATTTTATTGCTATTATATTTTTTTACGTATCACCATCACATATAACCAATTATATATTGTTACTTCCCCACCTGTCGACAGCTCCTAAAGATAGACCTCATACTACAAAGATTAAACACGAACTGAATAGCCTGAGAAACAATAGTCCAGATAAGTACCCCCTCTCAAGGCCTTTTGATCTAGAAGAGATTGGACAAGCACTGTTGAACATCAAAGTCAATAAAGCCCCAGGATTCGACGGAATTCATAATGAATTTTTAACAAACACTGGTCCCCGCACTAGAAAATGGCTCGCTGATTTCCTTTCTGATATACTTAATACCGGCACCCTCCCCAAGGAATTGAAAAAAACAAAAATCATAGGTATCCTTAAATCGGGCAAACCAAAAAACAGCGCAGAAAGCTATCGACCAATATCACTAAGTGCGTGCTATAAACTCTTGGAAAGATTGATCCTTGAAAGGATAAAAGACAAGGTGAATGAACACATTCTAACATACCAAGCGGGTTTCCGTGTGAGACGTAACTGCACAGACCAAGTACTGAGCTTGACAACCTTCATAGAAGCGGGATTTCAAGAAGGCCTAAAAACATCAGCTGTGTTCATAGACCTAACGGCTGCCTATGACACCGTTTGGAGACAGGGACTTCTGTATAAATTCCTAAGAATCATAGCTAACAGAAAACTAACTCAGCTACTGAATAACATGATGAGCGACAGATTATTCCAAGTAGTTATGGGAGACCAAATCAGCAGGGTGAGACACTTACAGAATGGGCTACCACAGGGCTCGGTCCTTGCCCCAGTCCTCTTTAACATCTACATCGCGGACATGCCAGAAACCATATCAAAGAAATTCGCATATGCCGATGACATGGCCCTAGCAGTCAAGCGAACATCTATAAGAACCACAGAACAAATCCTAAGCAGCGACCTTCAGAGCCTGGCGGAATACTACCGGAAATGGAGGCTAACCCCCAACCCAAATAAAACTGAATGTACCTGCTTCCATCTAAATAATAAGTTGGCAAACCAACAACTAGCAATATATTTTAAAGGTACGCTGCTCAGAAACAATCCGACTCCAAAATACCTGGGAGTCACCATGGACAGAACGCTAACCTTCAAACAGCACCTTCATAACACCTCAGCTAAAGTCCGTACAAGAAATAATATCATCCAGAAACTTTGCGGCACCACTTGGGGAGCAACAGCGAACACCCTACGTAGCTCTGCCTTGGGCCTCGTATACAGTACTGCGGAATACGCTGCCCCTGTATGGTTAAATAGTAGACATGTCCATAAACTCGACACACAACTGAACTGCACGATGCGCAACATCACGGGATGCATCAAATCCACCCCAACATACTGGTTACCAACACTCAGCCATATCGCTCCGCCACAGCTCAGAAGACAAGATGCTCTAGCTCGCCAATACCATAAAATAATGGCTGATCAACAACTCCCCATACATGAGGACATTGGTAAAGCAACTTCTAGCAGGCTTAAATCCCGAAGACCACCAATCAAGACCGCATTAGAACTCTGCGCAAGCGGCTTCAACGTGGAACAGAGATGGAAGGAGACCTGGGAACAGTCCACATCGCCGGATGTATTTCCTAAAGTGACAGTCCAGAGTAAGCCCACTGGATTCGACCTCCCACGGCAAGTATGGAAGACTGCCAACAGGATCCGAACTAAACATGACATATGTGCGGACATACTAAACAAATGGGGTAAGCTGCCTTCACCTGAATGTGACTGCGGGGATCCCATACAAACCATACCCACATCGTCCAATACTGTGGAAATAAAGTATACCCAGGAGATGCGGACGCCTTTATATCCCTTACACCCTCGGCGATCGAATGGATCAAAAACCTGGATCTGGCACTGTGAAATATATATAACTATGATATTTTGTATTTGTAATTATTGTAATTTGAATCCATATGTTAAGCCATACGATAAATAATAAATAAAATAACTTCCCCACCTTACTTAAAAGTCAATAATACAGTAACGTTATACTTTATATTTTAAAATTATTACACTGTTTGAAACCCTCGCAGAGGGTTCCGTTGGTTTGTTTAAAACCATTCATAATTATTATTTCGGCGTTTTCGCTATTTATTTAGGCATATCAAACTAGTAACAATTATTTATTTTTACATGGAACTATATTCTCTGCTCGATTTTCGTAGATATACTTTAGTGAATTATTAGAAATACTCTAAGTAATTTATATTAAAAAACGACCTTGACTAAAATTTAATACGAAAATGTGAAATCTGACAGCGTATTATTTTTATTTTAATAATTTGAAAAAATAGCTGAAAATTATTTTATCGGCACATCGTGTATATGACATTTAAACGACGTCAGTTTTATATTAAATTACAATTATTGCCTCCCTCTGGATATACATATCTTATCACTTATTTTATATTAAAGAGGTCATCTTCAACATCTTTAATATTCCATATTTACTTGCACTATTTAAATACTAACTATAAAAGTAAAACTAATACTCAAAATGTTGTTATTGGAACTCGTATCTTAAACATAAAAAACACCAGCCACTATTCGAATTAAGTGCATCTATATTTGTTTCGGGAAAGTTAAAAATAGGAATTTTTAAAGGAATAGCAAAGATGCCGTTATTATTTTATAGTAGAATATAAATATAATTAAAAGCAATATAATTAAATAGTTCACTTTTTGGCAACAATATAATTAAGGTATATTTAATTGTATTTAAATATATTGTTGTAATATTCTCCTATATTCTCACTGTCTACCGTCAGATCACCGCAGGGATTACACTACGTGTAACCATTATGGGTGATGGGGGCAGGTTAAAGAATGGCAAAGACATATTTATACAAATTCGAGTAAAACAAAATATACACACGCATTCAATTGATGGCGGCCTCTTCGCCATTTCTTTAAAAATTTCTGACTGTTACTGTACTTTTTTTAAAGAGGAAAGTAAGATTCCTTTATTTTTCCTATGTTTATAAGAAAAAACAAAACAACACATATTGTTTAATTGCAAGTATGTAATCAGAATGACCAGATCGAATCATAATATACTGCAGATTTTAGATACGTACTTATTGGCGTCACTGGCGCCTTCGCCAGTTTATAGAATTTTACATTATTTTTATTTCTAGTTTCATTATTAATTTTAATTATACATCGAAACATTCAATACCAAAATATACACATCTAAAACATAAAATCAACCTGTCCGAGTACGTTTTTCTACTTGCTCGATAACGATTCTATGAAATTTTTTTCAACTATTACTTGTCAGTAACATATAAGTCGGAAATCGAGAAAGTAACAGCAGTTTTGGTTTTGGTAGTTCCTTTTTCGATTTCCGACTTATATGTTACTGACACCGATCGTATCGATATACTCGTAGATGTATACATGGGTTTTAGTCGACATTTGTCCTGGATCGGCGCACCGTGTACGGCACTGATGAGAACTAATAAGTTCGAAACATCTGTATGTCGTTCGTTTCCCATCCGGGACAAATGTCGAATCCTACCCGTGGCGGGTTTTATTTTTTGAAATTAGTACTTGCTCACTGTATACATAAGTTATTAAAGTAGGATGTTGAACGCCTTCACAATTTATTTATTCTCTTCGATTTTTTGTAATAAAATGTATACATGTTCTAATATTGAATTTAATTTTTTTTACGTACTATTCAAAATTGTGTCCAGTTTGGTCTCGACCTATATATAACTTATTTGTTAATGTTTTAACTTTTTTTTCCTGGATTTTTTTTACCCGAAATTTGGTGAAATAAAATATACATAATCTGACCTTGATAATCTACTAAATCTTAAATTAAATTTGTATGTTTAAAAATGGTATAGCTCGACACAAATAGGAAAAAGTGTGAGATTCTCATCAAGAGAAAGTGAAAGCAAGTATGCGTAGAAGAAAGAGTGAGGCAGCATTTGGAGGGAAAAGCATTTGCACTTTACGCGCGGCCAGGTTGAACTCACTCATGTGTACATTTACTATGCAAAGGTCTCAATGCGACTGAGTAAGACCATGCTATTTACTTCGCAACTCGTGGGCGGTACGATATCGCAGTTTTGAGACTTGTTCCTATTCTTGACGAGCAGTAATCATAAAATAAAATAATTGTTGATGTGATATATTTTTATTTTGAAATTCCTGAAAAACTGTTTAATAAATAAATTTACTTTTTAATATTATCTCGGCTTAATTTTAATATGAGAAAAATACCGCATGTATCATCAAGAAAAGATATAATAAGACACTTGGTATATTCGAGAAGAATTTAGAATGAATTTATTTTGGGTTAATCATGTTCTTCTTATGGTCTCAAAATGGTCACTCTATTGACCAAGACCATAATTAAATAAAAAAAAATAGTGTGCCTCACCTTTATAGGCACACAATTGAAGTGAAATTTCTGAAGGAGATATTAGGAACTGAGTTTCAAAGTAGTTATTAGAGTTGCGTTTTGTAATATCATTGATTTATTGGATCATTTTCTTTTACAAATGTGAAAGTGACTTATGATACATAACTAAAATGCGATACAAATATTCGCGTTTCTATTATGTGTAAATATCGACTAAAAATAACGTCTGTTGTTGTTCCATATTTCGTTGTTAATGTCACAGAATCACTCGACATTTATATTTATAAGTCTAACTGTTGTTGCAGACAAAAGTTATAAGAGGTGCTGATGATTCTGCGGCAAAATTATATCTCGAAAGTTATATCTCGATATAAATCACAATTAACACAGAAACTGATGCACTACTTATGCACAGCCACTCATTCCTTACACTATGGACGCACAAGTCTATGCGTGTCTCCTCTACACTCCTCACCCGTCCCCACTCTCGTTAATTCGCATGCACTCCTTGTATCCCCTCCACCAAAGTTTTTCACTTTGAATTCCGTTTCAGTTTTTCGGACTTACTACCTCACTATAGAAGTTTCACTTCAATAATTCGGTATTACCTATATTTCAGGAAAGTTTTCACTACATTCTTTCTTGATTGTACGAGCACGAGTTCTCGTACCTTGCACGGCGCCTATTTCTCCTGCTATTAATACTTCTATTTTGTTATAGATGGAGACGAGAATAATGACTTCTACATCGGCAGAGATATCGGCAACATACTCATCGCGCAAAAACTAGACTACGAAAAACGAAACCAATACAGCCTTAATATCAGCGTCACGGACGCCGTACACACAGTATACACCCAGCTGAACATATCAGTCCTGGACATCAACGACCACCGTCCGGAATTTTCTGAACGCCTTTACAAAGTCGAGATATCGGAGGCGGTGCCTCTCTACACGGAGGTATTGAAGTTGAAAGCAACCGACAAGGACGACAACGGTAAGCTCATATACAGTTTTCACTCCGCGGAAAACATTCTGTCTCTGAGAACATTCTTACTGGATTCCATAACCGGCGTTATATCATTGGCGGCCAGTTTAGACAGGGAAACGTTAAACGAGCATATCCTCACTGTTATGGTCAGGGACGGTGGGACACCGGCGAAGAGAAACTACGCTAGAGTGCAGATAATAGTCCACGACCACAACGATCACACGCCGCACTTCTCCGACAAAATCCTCGTGGGGAAGGTCTTCGAGTCGGCAACAGTTGGCAGCGCAGTCCTTCGAGCCTTCGCCGTAGACCACGACAAAGGCGAGAACGCTCGAATAACTTACTCCATCATATCGGGTAACGTGGGGAATGTTTTCGATATCGATCCCGATCTAGGCATCATCAGAATAGCCAGGGAGCTGGACCAGACCACCATCACAGAATACACGTTACATATAAGGGCGACGGATCACGGGCAACCTTCTTTGTCGTCAACCGTGCCCGCGCACATAATGCTCACGATGGCCGACAATTCGCCGCCCAAGTTCAATGTGAAGGAAATCGCTGCCGAAATTTACGAAGACCAGCCTTTGGGTAGTTACGTCGCGCATCTGGATGTGAAGAGCACGTCTTCGTTACAGTTCGAAATACTGTCTGGCGATACGGACAGCGCGTTCATTATTAGTCCTAGTACGGGTGTTATTACTACTCAGAAATATTTAGATTACGAGACTACCAAGTTCTACAACTTATCTGTGATAGCTACTAATATGGTGAGTAACTAGGCTAGGTATGTTAACATAAACTAAAACCGTTATAAATTTACCACCACCAGATGGTAATATCACAGACAACCCGCTATCCCTATGAACGCATTTGCTATAATAGGTAAACAAGAGGCAGGTGATGTTACGTGTGTCTTCGGTCATCGGAGATGACCTGAATATATCACCGACAACTGTTTTCATATTTTCACGCTGATCGGTGAGAAGGGAAATAGTAACATACGTATTAGATTAAAAATATGAAACTCTTCTATTGATTAACGCAGTAGATAATTTTCGACAGATATTGATAGTTGTTTGACATCTGACTGCTAACCTCATTACGTTTTCTGCAAATTCTGTTTTTCCACATAATTTTTGCAAGTATTTTTTACGTTTGAGCCCACGGATTATAAGGTTTGTCGCCGTGATAACTTATTTGAAAGGCATTTTCTAGTTTCCTTTGGTGCCGGTAATACAGTTGACTGTAAAGGCGGTAAATTTAAATTACGTAAACAGTCACTCACTTGACTTTGATTTTTCATCTTAGTTCATACAAATATCGCTTGTGACGTAGTGCTAAAGTTATAACGGTTTTAGTGTAGTTAATCGCACATTTCCGATACAATATATAGTATGTTTCATAGTATGTGGGACAAATTTCCTATAATAATAACTTTATTGTATATAAAACTACAGTTTAATGCAAGAAGATTAGCTTACAATTTAAATAAAAAATAATAATATATACATATCAAAAATAATATATGGGATATAATACAAGTAATACGATGTATAATGACGTTATAAAACTGTACAAGGAACTATAAAAAGAAAACGAAAAAAAAACTTTGAAAAAAGACGCTTTTACCTTAATCACTGTATATTTCAATACTGTACTGTATACACATTATAAATTCCAAGGCAGAATAAAAATTAAGTTATTCATTTAATATAAATGCACGAAGTTTTAAAATATTCCACAACTGCAATCGGTAACAGCAATCAACAAATCTAATTAAAAAAAAACTTTCCCAACAATAGTAAAGCATCAAAAAGTCAAACAATATTTCTTTATGAGCAAATATCCTTATAAAAGCCCTGTATTATATGCATGGTAAAATATTGTTGCAAAGTAGTAATAATAATATGGTAGTATATCTCAAATTTCGAAGACCAAAATAAAGTAATCATCAATTTAATAATTTCGCTATCGCTTTAGATGTCTGATTTATTATATCATTTAGTGTTGTTGCTAATAATTCAATATCAGCTGAATGGTTTAATTGAACAGTCTATAAGCCAGTATATCCTTATGAGCAACTTATAAAAGCCCTGTGTATTATATGTATGGTGTATTATTGTTGCAAAGTAGTAATAATATGGTAACACATCTCAGATTTCGAGGATCAGAATGAAGTAATCACAATTTAATAATTTCACAATCACGTTAGCTGTCTAATTTGTTATATAGATCATTTAATATTGTTGCTAATAATTCAAAATCAGTTGAATGGTTTAATTGCACAGTACATGAGCTAGTCAAAGAATAAATGATAACTAGTTTCCTGTATATTAGTGGTGCAAGAAGTACAAATTTCAGGTGAGTTAATTTTATAAAAGGAGGCATTCAATGTGAATATTTATTGAAATTTTTTTGCCATTCTTAATTGAATAATAATACGGATTAACTGTATGAGTAGGTTTATATTTAAATAGGTTTATAGGGATTTATTTATAATAAACGGGGTATAATACACAAAAAAATAGCTTTTCCTGAATAACTCTGTCAGATTGGTGTAACTTATCATAAAACTGGGATAAAAATAATTCTTGATTTTGTTTTAGCGTGTTATGTAACACTTTTTCCATACGTCAACTGCATCAATAAAAGCAAATTGTTATTGAACTAGAATAAACCAATTATATTTTTCGTCGCAATTGTTAAGAGAATGTTGCCTATTGAAACAAATATACGGGTATCTTTTATCTGCTCTATATGGCTCTTTAAGAGCCAGTAATATATACGCTTAAAAAGTTCCTATAAGAATATTCCATTACTTTTGGAGATACTGAATGTTAATAATTGAAATAAAATGAAATAATTTTTGATATCCTACGATTAAATTGATATAAGTGAACCAATTTGTTACTTAATACCTCCTTACAAGTTTCCATATTTATTTAAAAAAGAATTTAAATAAAATAGATGTGTTTCAGATTTTTTCAAGAAATCACTTAATGACGAAATTGACAACGACAACCGAATGGATAATGTAATAAAGAGTATTTCTCTATATATTTTTAACAATATTCAAGTCATTTCTTGACCAGATAGTTCCGTTTCAATTTTCCTTGATATAATGTAGTAGAGTAACTATATTATAAGTTGCTGTCGATTTAAATGAATATTGCACGGATTTGATTCGGCATTTTGCCTGGACCGGCGTACCGTGTACGGCACTGATGAGGACTAATAAGTTCTAAACAGCTGTCTGTCGTTCGGTTCCCCTCGGGGACAGATGTTGAATCCTACCCGTGGCGGGTATTCTTTTCTGATAAAAAATAATGTAGTAGATTTAAAGAATATTAATAACAGCATACCGAAACCAATTTTACATAAACAATATGAGAAATCGAATATCACTCGAATATACGTTTTGATTTAACGAGAATTTAATCGAGAAGACATTTTGGAGTAGTACATAGCATCGAAATTTGTTTTCAATTCAATCAATTTTTTGTCAATTTCCGACCCTACTTCATTTAAAATTAACTTGCTACCTTGTGCATTTCAGGCCTCAATATCAGCAACATGCAACGTGATCATCCACATATTAGATAAGAACGATAACGTGCCCGAATTTTTACAATCACAATACACCGGAATAATCAGCGAGTCTGCTCCAATAAAATCACTAGTTTTAACAAACACGAGCGATCCGCTCGTGATAAAGGCCTTCGACGCAGACTCGGAAGGAAATGCCCTGTTGCATTTTGACATAATTGAAATCCTGCCCAGGCGTTACTTCCAAATCGACTCCACTACTGGTGCTATTAGAACTATAAGATTATTAGATCACGAAACGTACAGCAGTTTCTCGTTCCACGTGCAAGTCTCCGATTTAGGGAAACCTAAACTGTCCTCGGAAACCACCGCCCGAGTAGACATCACCGTCACAGACGTCAACGATTGCGCGCCGGTTTTTTCAAGTCCAATCTACAACGTAACTCTGTTACTGCCATCTTATAAAAACGTCGCAGTAATACAAGTAAACGCGACAGATCCAGACAGTTCTGAGAGCGGCGCGCTTAGATACGACATAATAGACGGTAATAAACTTAAAATATTCGGCATAAATTCGACGACTGGACTGATAACTTTGCTGGAACCCGAGAATTTGAAATCGTTCTACAAGATCCAGGTCCGCGTCTCCGACGGACAATTCAGCAGCGTTGCCAAAGTGTACATACGCATCGACGAATCCGATAATTCCGGCTTAGTGTTCCAGAAACCCTCGTACGAAGGTTCCATAATAGAAAACTCCACCAAGATCACGCACGTTTGCGTGGTTAATGTTCTTGGAAGTGCCTTAAACGAACACATAGAATTTAGAATTTTGAATCCCACCGACATGTTCACAATAGGGCCAACGTCGGGGGTGATACGTACGACCGGACTGAAATTTGACAGGGAGGTTCAGGACAAATACGAGCTTATCGTAGAAGCGAGGAGCAACACGCCGCCGAGGGATAGACCGCGAGTAGCGCACGTCATAGTAAACGTCACTGTATTGGACATAAACGATAACTGCCCCATGTTTGTCAACTTGCCATATTACGCCGTGGTATCGGTTGACGATGAGAGAGGCAGCGTCATAACTAAAGTGCACGCCATCGATCACGACAGCGCCGAGAATGGGGAGGTGCGTTACGAACTGATTAAAGGTCACGGCGAGCTTTTCAAAGTCCAAAGGGAGACTGGAGATATCGAGATAAAGCAGAATTTAGAAGGACATAACAAGGAATATGAACTGCTCATAGCGGCATATGATAAAGGTATGTATTGTATTGTTAAGATATAAATTACATACAGGCTTTCCGGATAGTTTCTGGCAAAACTTCATATACGGGGTTAGTCCTAGTTAAGTAAACGATTACATATCTCTGGAACTGCTGATCAGATTCTAATAAAATTTGGTATACAAGGGTAACGAACCAAAATCAAAAATTATACAGGCAATGTTTCTACATAATCGGCTTTATTGTTTTAAATGAAACACCCTGTATATTATATTTTATTCGTAAAGAGCAGAACAAATTATGTATAATAGGTTAAATAAATTAAAATGTTTCGGCTTTATGTTGGTATAATTACTATAGCTTAATTATTATAAATCAATAACCAACTCAAAGTAAAACATGTAAACAAATTATTTTTTAAATTATATGTTCAACCTGCCATCCCGCCAGAGTTTGACAGTCCCAGCCTATCTTCAAATCCTTGTATGGCATTTAAAATCCATTCTTGAACCGCAATGCTTATTTTACTCGTCAAGTTTTCTAAATTCGTTGATTTATCCTACTGTTTGTAAATGTCTCCAAACCAAAAAATCCAACAGATTTAGATTCGATGACCTTGGTGGCCATTTCAGGTCCCAGTCTTTCAATCTAATGGTTCGGAATTACTTGATTTAAATAGTTCCGAATGGTTACAGCATAATGTGAAGGCACGCCAAGATATCGCGCGCCCATTAGTGTCTGTTCAAGGAAAAACGGGCCTATAATGTTGTGACCAACAATTCTCAATCAAACGTTTACTTTTTCTGGGTGCTGAGTCTGATGTTCTAACATCCAATGGGGATTTTCATTAGACGAGTATCTATGGTCGCGTTTAGTTACAGATCTATTTAGGCAGACCGTCACGTCGAAAACAACATATTATGAACGTCAAGCTAGCAAACGAAGTTAGCTGACGCGAGTCAGAACTTTTGATTACATACAGGTGCAACCAAAAGTTCTGACTCGATTTTCCGCATATAATTGAGGAAGTACAAATTCGGATTGTGGTTTCTCGGATTGAAAGGAAGTACGTACGTACGGAAGTAGGGAAATACGAATTCCGTTGTGAACCTCTTCTATGATTATGTCACAAACCTGTATTCGACGGTTCTATAGTTCCAGCACAAGATGTACTTTATATGGTCTGTAGCTATTTTCATGCAATATTTCGACCAGATCTGCAGCATTGTCTAACTCAGCGTGAGTAGTCGAAGTATGAGTATTTTCTTGAAATGAAATGAAAATATTTAAAGCATTATCTTGGTTGCAGCCTTGGGACGACCGGATTTTTTAATAGCCTTTACCTGTCCTGTTTTCTCAACTTTAAAACTACACAGGCCCACAATAAAAGAAAAGTTGTGTGTTAAGGAATAAACTATACTTACTTTTGTGTTTTTCCCGCTGAACACGAATCTTCAAAATTATGGGTTACTGATCAAGATTCTAAGAAAAATCATAAAAACAGATAAATATCTTAATCTAACAATTTCTATATGATGGTACTATTCTTATATTGATTTTTATTTTTCCACACGTTTGTTTTCAAATCATCTATGTAACGGATTTCTGCTTCGTTCCTTTCCTTTTTTATTGGTTTCTGTCTGCAAAACAGCGCGCCATCACTGGCTTCGACACCATGAAGATGTAGACTAAACGAATCATTCTACACGTCCCAGGGCAGTTGTCATCGCAATCCAAACACTCCGTGGTAGCAGGTTTCTGGTGGTACTTGTACCGATCATGTAAGAAACAAAAACTTGTACGACAAAAATAAAAATTTGTAAATTTGTGTTCTATCAAAATTATGTGGTTATAAAAGTTTCTTCGACATATAGAAGCCAGCATAACGTGCGATCCATAGTTTCTAATACGATTTACTTATTTTCCTTAAAAATAAACAATTCATTACAACTGAGTGATTAAGAAAAAGGCATCATGGTTGAGTTTTGAAAGAAGTATCGACTAAATTTGTAAGTAATAATAAAGATGCTGATTACACAAACATTGTGGCAAATATCGGTTTTTATGGTTTTTCTTAAAAGTTTTATCAATGACCCCTAATTCTGACTTTAGATTCGTGTTCAGCAAGAAAAAATACAAAAAATGAATACGGTTTATTCCTTACCATACACAACTTTTTTAGCGCAGTAAACTTCACAGTAGGATCTCTATTTGGATGAGTCTCGGCAAATGAATGACAAACGCTTCCAGTCAAATGACAATGACAAACGCGTTCAGTCTCCATTTCACCATTATTTTTAGGCTTTGAGAAGAACCTTATTATATTTTAACACTATAGTCAGACTTTGATATTTGTAACAAATAAGCCACTTAAGTAACCAGAACTACTTCCTATTTGTTGGCAAATAAATAAATCCAACAAAAACTAAAAATTTCTTTATAACTGTACAACACTTTTTCTGGTCTTTCCGAATAAAATGTAATATAATAAGTTTCATTTAGAATAATAAATGTGATATAATTTCTTTAAAAAATAAGGATGTGGCAACATTGCCTGTACTATCATTTCTTAGTCCACAGAATTTGTTACCCCTCTATACTAAATTTTATTAAAATTTGATCAGCGGATCCCAAGATATGTAACCTTACTCATGACTAACTCTGTATACATACCTTATTTACTCAGAAATACAAATAAATACTAAAAGGTCCACGAAATAAAAAAAATGTAATTGACATCCTTATGCCTCTCCTCTACGCTAATGGTAACATTCAGAGTAACATATGTACTCAACGTCAAATACAGTGCGTAGGTCATTATAGGTCATTGAACCATCCATAATGGAAAATTTAGTTGTGCTAATTTCACCGCCTGTTCACGTGGTGAACAGGCATGAATTTACTTTTACTGATAAATTAGAGCTGTACTACGGAAATATCCAATAAGATTTCCTGCGCTAATTTTAATCTTAGGTTGATTTAATTGGTGTTTGGATTATGTTATTTGTTTATCTCGTCATAATAGCAACTAACACAGTTTTATCGATTAGCTGAATACAGTCAACATCGATTAAATTAATATCAGATTGAAACAATTTAGCGAGGTCAAAAATATAAGCCCTTGACCACTTTTAAACATGCTATCATTTTAAAGCTGTAGTCTCAAGCCTGTATTTTCAAATGGGAAAATGCGAATGGAAGAGTTTTTTTTTTTTTCATAAAAAAGAATAACACTATGAAAATAACTGAAGTTTGTACTTCATTCTAATGTGGCCGCTCTAACTGGGTAAAAACTACCAAAATAAGAAACTAGCTTAAAATTCAAAATTTCACATGTCAAAAAGACGCTATCCCGATTAGCTAAACCTAATAATTTACTGAACCGACACAGTGGCGTTCGGTCGTATGGGACATGTCATTGTTTATTTTTTATGACTTGCCCTACAAGTTAAGATTTAGGTCTTTGGTGGTGGAATCTGCCACTTACATAAAGTTATGGTAGAAACTATCCTGAAACCTTCTATAATACTACATAAGCACATTATGTTGAAAAAAATACCCATATTTTAACGACTATTTTAGGTATCACGCCATGTAGGACCGATGTTACTGTACACGTTAAAGTAATAGACAGATCTATGCCCGTATTCAAGAAACAATTTTATTCCGAAATTATCCCGGAGAATGTCCAGATGCATTCCCCGTTGTCCATTTCCATAGAGGCGGAGTCGCCTCTATCTCGCAAACTTATTTATAGCATAGTCAAAGGAAACGAACTGGAGGAGTTTGCACTTGATTTCAATACAGGTGAGTTTCAGCAGTGTATGAATATACAGTGTATTCATGTTTCTCTTCTTTTTTTAACAGAATTTTCTCGAAAGAAACCAAAAATTTACAAAAATCTCACCGAATTTTTAGTAGCCCTTAAAAGTAATTACACAGGTATATTATTTATTGGTGTATTGTGTGGTGTTACATGTGAAAATTATCCTATAGACGTTTTTAACCAATTATAAATTTTCTCATAAAAATAAGCATACATTTTTAATCATTGACTATATGTATTACCTCCTTTTTTTTTAAGAATGACTGGTTTGTAAATTAGGACTGTAATATTTAGCTAATATTAATAGTATTAATAATGAATTTATGGCAACATATACTACTAGCTACTACCACTTTTTAATCACATTAATACTTGGTGTTGGTTTTTATAGTTTCCTAACTCTGTAATCGATTAATTATTTTTAAAAATGTGTTTGGTTCTTAGACAAAAAATACGTATACACGTTAACGCAAGTATAGCCAAAGAATCAATGAAAGTATTAAATAACACTGGAAAACAACATGTTATTTTTTTTTCTACGAGCTAAAGTAAGTGAATTTTGTAGTATTTTTTACAATTATTTCAAATCTATTTTCAGATTTTTTTATCATATTATAAATTTACTTCAGAAGTGCACAGATATATGATTTTCGGCTGTAATTTACATTAGAGACACTTCTCTTCAGCGTCCAGCAATAGTCTGCCATCAGCAAACTCGTCGTCGCTTAGTGTCATATTTTGTGGACAGTCATAGATAACTCCGGGCTGTGAGGTAATGATCTCAATGCAGATGATATATTGGGATATTTTACAGTGTGTTTAGATTTAGAAGTTATTCCAGATATATTTGTAAGAGAGAAATAGCAATCGAAAATATAATCTACCTATTCCCCCCAAATCATAGGAATGTCAAAAAGCATATATCGTGCACCACGCTGTAAGAATCCTGGTATACGTGACTCAGCAAATATGGGAAGTCCAACTTTTGTCTTAATTACCTACTTCACACTTAAAATAGTACTTACAGCGTTTACCGTTTACCATTAAAGACCGTTGTTGATATCCGCAGGTATAACAGAAATAATTCGGATGGTTTACACAGTTTCTTGACATTTTTATGGATGATTCGGTGATCGGGTTCACTATAACAGCTATAAATACAATACAGCACAATACTTTTTAAGACGTTGATAAACACTGCATTTAACGTGTCACATTGTGTTCTAGTCGTCATCTAAGAAAGAATTGTTACTTAGGAATGGGGATTGCTTGCTCAATATGTCAAGACGTGTTCTGCGGGACAGTAGGAGCTCACTAATAGATTTGTACTTCCAAAAAGAAACTTTTGCATTATACAAATAGTAAAAACAAATAGTAAAATACCAATGCTTCCCACAGGTTTTGTGTTAAATGCCTCTTCTATGTAGTACATACTTGTACACACATATTCTGTTAGTGACAAGTTAATATACTGACTGGAACACAAAAACCAAGGATGATGGAGATATTCTGAAAACATAATTAATTTCAACATACAAAATATTTCAAAAAATAAAACCCGCCACAGGTAGGATTCGACATTTGTCCCGGATCGGAACCGAACGACATACAGCTGTTGCGAACTTATTAGTTCTCATCAGTACCGTACACGATACGCCGATTCAGGACAAATGCCGAATGAACTCTATGGCGTATACATCTTTATCGATACGATCTCTGTCAGTAACATATAAGTCGGATATCGAGAAAGGAACCACCAAACCGCCAAGCGGTTATCAAAGTAGTTCCCGAATAGCAAAGCTATTACATAATCGCTCTAGGAAACAACTACTCCTCAGGCTAAAGCCCCGCCAGGCATTGAATTATACCCAGAAGCGATCCTCGATCCCTTTCTCGTGTTTCTGCACGATCAGATAAGGTTTCAAAAAATAAAACCCGCCACAGGTAGGATTCGACATTTGTCCCGGATCGGAACAGAACGACATACAGCTGTTGCGAACTTATTAGTTCTCATCAGTGCCGTATACGGTACTAGAGCGATTATGTAATATCTTTGCTATTCGGGAACTACTTTGATAACCGCTTGGCGGTTTGGCGGTTCCTTTCTCGATTTCCGACTTATATGTTACTGACAGAGATCGTATCGATAAAGGTGTATACGCCATAGAGTTCAATCGGCTTACCGTGCACGGCACTGATGAGAACTAATAAGTTCGAAACAGCTGTATGCCGTTCGGTTCCGATCCGGGACAAATATCGAATCCTACCTGTGGCGGGTTTTATTTTTTGAAACCTTATCTGATCGTTTAGAAACACGAGAAAGGAGTCGAGGATCGCTTCTGGGTATAATTCAATGCTTGGCGGGGCTTTAGCCCGAGGAGTAGTTGTTTCCTAGAGCGAGTATGTAATAGCTTTGCTATTCGGGAACTACTTTGATAACCGCTTGGCGGTTTGGTGGTTCCTTTCTCGATTTCCGACTTATATGTTACTGATACAAAATATGTAGAAAACAGGTATTTTCGTACTGGGGCTAGAATGTTGTTAACCAGTGTAATCTAAGAACCAAATACAATCTGGATGGTATTCAGAGAGTGATCCCCGCCTAACACTGTAAACGATAGTTTCTCTGCTAACCGTTTTTGATATACTTCGTATTAATGAAACGTATACAAAAATATGGATACTTATTTTATTAATTTCCTTTCCACAGCCCCAGACAGTAACAGTGGTCCTTGTGAGTATTCGCACATAATAATGTTTTCATCATTTTCATTTGCTTAGCTCTCTATTTTAGATGCTTTCCTAGGCTTTGCTCGATCATACGGTAGATTTATAATGAGGCTAGAATCATGATCATTTTTTCTGTCCCTAACATTGCATGAGTAGTTATTTATAACGAGGAAATTGTGTTTTAGATATGTCTAAGTAATACGGCTATATATTAAGTACAAGCGTGCATAAATTATAATAGTTTTTATTCCTTTAAAATACAAGTGAACGTAATGCTTCCTTTAGAACCATTTATTTTATTAATATATTTGAATAGTGATACTGTGAACGATTTCAAATAACTAAGATTTTTACTGATATAATTTTCACTTCAGTATATAAAAAGGTTTAATATGCCTTTTTTAAAGCCCATGAATGCAAATAGAAAACCATGACCGAAATACTTTATTAATTTTTTTAACACAAAGAGACCCTAGATGGATATAATTACTTAAATATTTTAGGCACTTATATTAACTTCAGATTAGCTGGGTTTGAATTAATTTTGTTTTTTGTATTAAATGATAATCAAAACATGAAACGACATTTTTTTCGGTAAATCTAGTAATAAGAAATTTTTACAAGGAAAAAAATTGTAAACAAAATGCTAGTGAAGCCATGAAATGAATTAGAAATGTAATAGGCATGATAATGTTTGTTTTTGAAACATGTTTTTGTGTAATACTAATAGCTATTGTGGATAGGCACTCCCATCAAAAAATAAACTGAAACCACGTTTCCGGATTTCTGCCTGAAATGGTATTAAGTTTGTGTGGTTTAATATATGTTCCACTCTCAAATTCAACCATTCCCTTCCACCAAAGTCCAACCCCTTATTTTTAGAATCTTAAATAGAGCCAAGAAGAAATAGAACGTTGGAGAATTTACTAATTTAAATAATTTCTGTGATTCTTCTAATTTTATTAAATCTGTAAGAAGAATACTTTTTCTGATAACCTTGTAAAAATACAATGTAAAACATAGATTAAATCAGTGGCAGCTCATCGATGTGGGTGGACACAGTACTGACGTGATGTGGGGATGGTAAAACGATAAAAAACTGTAATGATCTTACCATTACTTATTGAGAAAATCAACTTGTCTATAAAGACAAAGGAGGATAGTTTGTTTCTTTTAGGGCACCCAAATGACCACTTAAATTTATCGTGCACACTACTATTAAATTTTCTTGCACAATTACAAGATGTTCCAATGTCAATTTTTTAGTCCACCGTATAGAATTGATATTATAAAAATCTATAGTATATAAAATATATTTTTTATTTGTCATTAATATATTACAGAATTAACAGAAAGCATATGTTTTTTTCAATAAAAAAAATAAGTGGGCGCATGTCCCTGTGCCCCTTATTACCAGTTACCACTGAATTAAATTCATTGGACTTTCCAGGAATATTTATATAAACAAATTCACATAGATAGTAGCCAATTTTGTTTTTCCCAAAGTCTTTTTGTTTCGTTTTGTTGTTAAACCTATGTCATAATTTGACTGATTTTTCAATTAAAGAAGTTTTAGCCAGAAACAAAAAATGAAACTGAAACTTTCGAATTCTCAATTTACTAAAATTGTAATTCTTTTTTCTGAGAAAGATTTTACATGAAAGTGTTTTTTATCACTAAATTAACTATTTTAAAATGTTCTTCGCTCATGTTTTAAATGCATAAACATGCCATATTAACGAATATGTCAAAAGCACTATAGGTTATTAACTAAAAAATGTCAAGAGCATCAGAAAATGTCCTTTTTCAACAGGGAAAATGTTCAATTTTCTCCATGACTCCCAATCTAATAACACAAAATTAATATATCTCTAAATTATAAATTGTTTCAGAAATCTATTAAATTGTCCCATAAAATACACAAAAAAAACATTAGATACAAAAGTACATCAAATAATGTTCTATACATTCCCTAATGAAAGTTAGAAGAAATAAAAAATATTTTCTTACAACATTTCTAACACACTAACTCACAAATTAGTTGTGTATTTACGACTATTTCAACTTTATGGTTTCAAGAGATAAGGAACTGAAATTGAATAGGTACTGTCGTATTGTAATCCAATAGCATTATAAACAATAAACCCAGTTAGTAATGCTAGTTTTTGTGATATTTTGGGTTGTCCGTATATTTCAATAACGTTTCTCTTATCTGTTGAAGGCAGTTAATATTAATAAAAAAACTTTCTTAAATGCGCACAATTTTTTTTATTAGAACGAATTCTTTTTCCAAAATTGCATAAAATTTAAAAAATTTTCTTCCAGGTGACCATTGCTTCTACACTTTTATTTGCTAACAGAAGTTATTTATATTTTAGTAACTTTTCTTGTTACCATGACTTTATTTATAATATTCAGAAGAAAGTTTGACAAAATATCCTATACCGACCTATTTTATGTTCTTAGATGACTACCAAGTTCTATAAACTTTAAGAATTAACACTACTTTATCCCAAAATGTAACATTATTTTATTTATAAAAACGTCAGAAATATTTCACTGCATAACCATTTTTCTAGCACGAATACTTCATTTACTTTTTAGTTGAGAGCTCTGTAATATATTGCATAAGCATGGGTCATTGCCTTTGTTGTTGATACGGCAATAAATAAATAATGTTTCTATAAATCTTATCTCTTGTCCTTTAGGTGTGATTTCAGTAGTAGACGAACTAGACTACGAACAACAATCGCAATACGAATTATTAATCCGAGCTACTGACTCTGTCTCCGGGGTCTACGCCGAAGTACCCTATTCCATAGTGCTGCAGGACGTGAACGACTGTCCCCCGGAATTCACTCAGGAAAGTTATAACGTTTCGATATCTGAGGCCGCTCAGTTTGGTACTGCCATACTGACTGTTACGGCGCACGATAACGACACAGGTATCAATCAGAAGATTACGTACTCCATTAAAAATGACAACAACAACGCCACCGAGTATTTCTATATCGACGAAAATGAGGGGACAGTGTACTTGAAACAGTCGCTGGATCACGAGGAAGCTAGTTCGCATCATTTCATTGTTATTGCAACCGATCAAGGAATGCCTAGTATTTCTAGCACTGCCCACGTATGGTTGACTGGTGAGTATAAAAATTACAAATACGAATACAGAGAGATCCAGATTAATTAAAGTTGACGTGACACAAAATACACTAATCTTATTAGAAAATACACTAAATAGAGAATAAGAGGTCAGGGCCCGACGCGAAACGATAAAAGGGCAGCACTTTGCTTCGAGAATGGGTGACCTAACGTATCCTATAGAGGTACCTACAACAATGTGATTCATGTGTCGTGGGCGGACTGGGCCCAGTATTGAGCGCTTCATTGTTAGGCATCACAAAACATGTGGGCGGCACTTAAACATTATTTAAGAAACGGCATGTTCAAACAAGTTGGATCTCTCTGTACAGACACGAATATAAGAAATTAGTTTGGTTTGTTAAGTTTAAATTACTTCGGATTTCAAAATTTATTTCTATTAGAACTAGTAAGTTCTAGTTTTCAGCTGTAGAATCTGATTGGCATAATATCATATTGTTATAATTTCTAGACACTAGAATTTTTATTGGAGCTAGATTGAAATGAGAAGAAGCTCTTGATCTTGTGCGCGATAAATGAATGTTGAATGAAGTTCCTTTGACCCATATTATACTACTCGTACTACTCCTCGTCACAAATAGGCCTTTGAATAATATAATTTTTATTTCTTAGTATGATGTAATGACTAATTAAATACATGGGTTTCATTTAAATTTTTCTTTTAGTCTTAGACATGAATGACAATCCTCCGAAATTTGAACAATCCTCCTACTCGTGTGGCCTTTCAATTAGCGCCAAACGAGACCAATTCGTAACAATAGTGAAAGCTAGCGATCTTGACGAAGTAGACCAGAACAGTCTACGGTACACCATAGTGGCAGGAAACGAGCAGCAAACATTCTCGATGGATCCCAATACGGGTATAATCACACTGACTAATCTCGCCAATTTCGGTACTCAACATCTAATGCTCCTGAATGTATCCGTATCTGACGGAGTATACACGAACTTTGCCAGAGTGAAAGTTGAGCTTCTGCCGGCTAATTTACATTCGCCTCACTTCCAAGACATTATCCGCGATGTACAGATTCCAGAAAACCGTCTACCTGGACTTCCAGTAACTGTAGTCAATGCGACAGATGAAGATATGGGAGAATTCGGAACTATAACTTACAGTATCCATTCAGATTTATTAAATGAAGTTTTTTCTATCGAGAAACACACGGGGAAAATTACCACGAAAATCAGACTAGATAGAGAAAAGAAAAGGATGTATGAGATTCCGGTTATCGCCACAGATGGGGGCGGTTTATCAGATTTTCTCACAGTGAGAGTGAGGGTTTTAGATGAAAACGATAATGCTCCAAAATTCTTGCTGAGAGAATATAAAGTTAGTATTTTTTCAAACTTGACGACAGGCACTAATTTCGTCAAAGTCAAAGCTGTTGATAGTGACGAAGGTACAAATGCACAACTTGAGTATTCAATATACGAAAAGAAATCATCAGATGTTGCAAATATTTTTGGTATAAATCCGAACACTGGAGACATATATCTGCTAAAGAATGTTTACTCTTGGGGTAAGTCAATTTTATCAGGTGTAAAAGAACTTGTAATACCCTTTACTTTTCAGTGGGAGAGGTGTTTCAATTTTTCGTTCGAGCTACAGATAAGGGACAACCAGGGAAACATGCGGACATTCCAGTTAACATCTTAATTATGGGACCAACTGATTATCCGCCAATATTTGAAAGAAGGGACGGAAAATTCTTCTTGTCAGAAAATTCAGCTACAGGTACGTTCATGTTACATATATTCACTATTAATATTGTAAATTGATTTCTGTTCCAGGTACAATAATCACTCGCCTCAAAATCGTTTCCAACATTTCTGTAAACTTCCAAATAATCTCCGATCTCTCTGAAGATAACCCACAATTTCATATAGACTCCCAAGGTCAAATATCCTTAGCTAGACCCTTGAACTTCGAAGCTCAGTCCTCGCATCTTATTGGCGTTTTGGCACTAACCGATTCCAGTCCACCTCTAACGGCTTTAGCAGAGATAATGTTGCAAGTTCAAGACGAAAATGACCACGCTCCGACATTCGAAAGCAATACCTACGTTCTCTATTTGGCGGAAAACGTCGAGGAAGGCACTTCAGTGTTAAAAGGTAAAACTATTTAATAAGCGTTTTCGAAATATTAACAATTTTTTTTCTTTAGTGGTGGCACATGATCAAGATCAAGGCAGCAATGGTGAACTAAGATACAATTTTGGATCTGACATAGGCGACACGGCTAATTACTTTGCGATCGACACACACAACGGCTGGATAAGCACTATTGCACAGCTAGACAAAGAAACCAAAGGCGAATATAAATTCTATGTGACCGCAACAGATAATGGCACCCCAAAACATTCGGCAAGAACTACCGTTATCATAAAACTAAAAGATTATAATGACAGTCCCACTGTCTTTAAAGAAAGTTTATATGAGAGTTCTGTCAATGAAGATGCCCTACCAGGCACCGTTGTATTAACCTTAACTACTAAAGATGCAGATATGGACCTGTTGACGCCAGTTGACTTTTATATAATATCGGGAGATCCCAGTTCGCAGTTCCATATCAGACAGACAGGGGAGGTATACGTAGCTAAGTCTCTAGATAGAGAGAAAGTAGCAAATTACAACCTGGAAATTATTGTGACTGATGGACTATTCAGTGACGTTACCAAAGTGGAAGTAACAATACTGGATGCTAATGGTAAGTTGAAATATATAATACCTGAATTATTCTTGGATGATCTTGGCCATATATAATAACGTTAACATCATAATTATCATTTTAGAAGTAAAAAAAAATCACTTTTTAAGTCTTGTATTTCAAAATAGAACGATTTAATTAGAGTACAATTTCCATTTCCGTACTGAACTTAAGCGTTTATAACTCGAAATTCTCTATATTAAAAAATTATTTTCTGAAGAATTTTCACGTGTTGTATAATTTGTAATTCAGTTTCTACTTTAACTCAAACACATTTCATGAAATAAAGGGAATTGGAGTCAGAGAAGTTCCATTGTGAAATTCTCTTCATATCCTAGAAATCCACAGACATCTCGGCTTCTGTCTTTGTCTCTGGAATGTAGTTTCATGTTGGTATGATCAATTCAGTTGCTCTTCGCAACATTTCCACGTCTCTTTGAAGCTTTCCTTTTTAGATGGTTATTTATGCGCACTTCCAATCCGAATGACATGCTAATACCTTTATTGGAGGTCTTTGTAGTTGAAACCAGTGAGTAGAGCGTTTTTCCCTTAGCTGCGTTTTCCTTTCAACATAGTTTTGTATCGTCCATGAACATCAGGTGGCTCTAATATCAAGAGAATAATCGCGTTGTTTCTTTTAGAGGGAAGGAGGAGGATTTAATGCTAGCACGAACCATAGCGGGCTGAAGATTTCAACCTGGAAAATGCCTTTTGCTATTTTGATCTCTCCCACATTTGTCTGACTTACATACACCCCTATCTCACATATTTAGGTTTATATTCTTAATCCAGGCTTGATTCATTGTTGCAGGATCTCTAGTAAGGTACTCCTTGTATCCTAATGTTCTTCATACATCCCTTCTGTTCTACTGCGATACTGTTCGCTTCACATTTGCTATATGCAATGTGGCAGTCAATGACTTGTAGACCACCAACAGACAAGTTGTAGGTCTGTAATGTTTTGGGTCCTTTCTCCTTTTTTGTGCAAGAGGGTTCTATGTCCGCGGATAAAAAGAATGTGACGGTGAACTTTCGGGGTTCCTTCATACATTGTTAAATTCCCAGCACTGATGGGAGGTAGAGAAATGCTTTGAGCGAGTAGTGTTGAATCAGTGGCGGCAACAGGAGTGGGCACGGGTGGGCGAGCGCCCAGGCCCTTTTCGCCCAACCTCTTATAACACCACTATATCACATTCGCACATAAAATAATATATTTAACGCCCTCGCCCACCCTAGATATTTCCTGCCTATTTTCGCCCAACCGCAAAATAATGCTAGCGTCGCCACTGTGTTGAATGTTCTCAGGACTTCGTGGCTTCCCATTCCAAAAGTTAGTAAGTGGTGTCCCAATGCCGTCTTTCATTAAGATGTATTCAGGCATTTCTTGCAACTCTAGCTAACTTGTAAACTATATAACTCCAGTTAACTCAGGACTCGGTGGCTTGTGTTGCCTCTAATGTATGTAGCAACTGCGCTCTATGATTGTAGGTAGTTCATTCGGACCATATATCCCAACAATAATTGCAGAATAATTTAGTATAAATTTCTTCAGTTGTCTCGGATTCGTTATTTGATTTAGCTTCAATTGACATTTCTGGTTATTTTGAAACTGTTCTGGATATTTCTCTTTGTTACTCCGTTATACCTTCACGGTTTAGCTCCGTTGGCTTTAAACTTTTGTCTGAGTTGATCTCTGTGGCATATTAACTTCTTATGTAGATCAGGGTCTATCCCTTATATATATATATATATATATATATATATATATATATATATATATATATATATATATATATATATATATATATATATATATATTATTAATTATTTGTACAATGAATTTTAAAATGTTTTAATTAAAATTAAATTAACTAGACTAAATTTTTATGAAATTAGTTATTCTGATGGCCTGACTTTCTTCCTTTTTTAGACAATCCACCATACTGTCTCAAGTATCGCTACCGACAGATACTATCGGAAGGCATCCAACCTGGCTCATTTGTACTTTCTGTATTGGCCACAGATATAGATGGCCCGGAACATTCTAAGTTGCGGTACATACTGACAGGAGAGGGTTCGGAGAACTTTCTGTTGGACAAAGACGCAGGCCATTTAAAGACAATCACCCACTTAGACAGAGAAAACCGGTCTAAATATTTGCTCACTGCTCACGTACACGATAGAGAACATTCCAGCTGGGAGTGTTCTTCTCAAATTGTACTGCTCATCTCAGATCTAAACGATAATGCTCCACTGTTCTCTTTGCCCTATTACTCTGTTGCGCTGCCTGAGGATGTAGAAATAGGAACTTTAGTTACAAAAATACATGCTACAGACGCCGATATAGGCATCAACCGAAAAATCAAGTATTCCTTTATCGATTCATTCAACGATCATTTTATTATGGCCTCAGATAGCGGTATAATAACTTTGGCGAAACCTCTAGATAGAGAATTGAGGGCTATGTATAACTTGAGTATACAAGCGGTGGACCAAGGAACGCCGCAGCTATCTAGCACAGCATATTTAATTGTAAATGTGCAAGACATCAACGATAACCCACCAGAGTTTGAGACCAAATATCACTTTGCCATCGTTCCCGAAATAGATGCCGTGGGAACAGAAGTTATCAGAGTGTTGGCCACTTCCAAAGACATAGGCGCCAATGCTGAAGTGTATTATTCCATAATAGGTGGAAATGAACATAAAAAGTTTGCAATCAATAATAAAACTGGAGTGATAACAATTGCAGATATGCTGGACTATGAACGATCCAGGGACTATTTTCTTACTATTCAAGCTATCGATGGGGGTACTCCGCCATTGAGTAACGTCGCTACTGTTAATATTACAGTAACCGACTGTAACGATAATGCTCCAGTTTTTACGCAGGTGTCGTACAGTGCAAGGATTAGGGAAGACGCACAAATCGGTGATAAAATATTACAGGTAAATATTTAGAAACCATCAACCTTTTAGGAAATTCTATAATATAAAACGTATCACCAAGAAATTGGTAGTATATCTCAGTATATACACATGCATATGTTACTGGAATAGATTGGAACCTTTGGGGTGAATATAACACTAACTTAGTTTTCCACAAAACACCAATACACTACACTCGACGCGCGTCTTAATGTAACTTTGTTAACGAAACACTTTGTAGTGTATAGTGTTTTGGTGTTTTGTGGAAAAAATTTAGTGTTACATGCATATGTAATAATTTAAACTATGTATATTATATTTTTAGATTATTGCAACTGATTTGGATAGCGACAAAAATGGTGAAGTATCTTACTCCATCATAAGAGGAGATAACCTAAATCAATTCTTCATTGATGAAAGGTCGGGTTATGTGTCGGTTGCTGGGGAACTAGACCGTGAAACTATATCAAGTTATGTGTTGGAAATCCTAGCGAAAGATAACGGTGTGCCTGTTCTATCCCGTCAGACTTTACTAAACATAGAAATTTCTGACGCTAATGACAATCCACCGCTGTTCTCCCAGTCTAACTACACTGCAATAATTCAGGTAAGTAAAACATTATTATTTGAATGTAAGTAAACAAGAAACATTATTAATTCGTCACTTTAACAAAAGAATCTATTCTTTAAGTATTATTGTGAACTTAGCACATAGTCTATTCACTCCCCACTATCAGTTGCTGCTTATGTTCAATTCCACATATGTCTGAGATCTGCAGAAACGATTTCCAGGTAGCAATTTTAAGAGCCAACAACTTTAAATCGATAACGCGAGAACATTGCATCCTAGCCTTCACAAGCCCTTACAAGGTTTTTGTGGGATTGAGATACTAGCCAAATGTCTTCATTCTCTCCCTCTTATATACTGCATACAAACGGCTTCAATATTTAAAATAAATCTCCTCCTAAAGTACATGTTTGCAGTTTCCCTCATAAAACCATTTATATATATATATATATATATATATATATATATATATATATATATATATATATATATATATATATATATATGTATGTATATATATATATATATATATATATATATATATATATATATATATATATATATATATATATATATATATATATATATATATATATATATGTATATATATATATATATATATATATATATATATATATATATATATATATATATATATACGGACTTCTACGGCTGTCGCCGTCTCTCCGTCCCCAGTTTCCACATTTTTCTTTCATGACACATTTCCTCGGTTAAGTCTCTTGATCTCATTGCGTCATCTACGTCATTTCTCCAGCTCCTTCTAGGTCTTCCCCTCTTTCTTTTTTCTGGCGGAGTCCACTCTAGTATTTTTCTTGGTCACCTATGTTGCCCCATTCTTTTTGTATGTCCGAACCATACCAATTGTTTCTTTTCGACCTCATCTATAATATCTTTTTCAATGCCAATATTCTGCCTAATTATTTCATTTCTAATTCTTTCTGTTCTGGATATCCTACAACTTCTTCTTAGATAGTCCATTTCTGTGGCCAACATTTTTCTTTTGTTTGCTTTATTTAAATCCCACACTTCCGCTCCATACATAATTACTCTTTGTACGATGCTTTTGTAGATGCGTAGCTTGGTGTCTTTCCTTATATTCTTTTCCCACAATATTGAGTTTAATGCTCCAATGAATTTTCTACCTTTATTAATTCTTTCCCTCACTTCATCATTGCTGTTTCCCTGTTTATTAAAGATAACTCCTAAATACTTGCACAATTGCACTCCTCTAATTACACCGTTTTCTAGTTCCAGATCATTACATTCGCCACAGCCGGCTGCCAGATATTCACACTTGTTTAAATTTATTGTAAGTCCAGTTCGTTCATACTCTTCTCTTAGCTTTCTCGTCATGTAGCTCAGATCTTGTTCATCTTCCGCTATCACTACCTGGTCATCTGCAAAAAATAGGCTGTAAAGTGTGCCGTCTCCCACTTTAAGACCCATGTTTCTGCATTGTCTTATCCACCCTTGTATGGATCTGTCAAGATATACTTTATATAGAGTGGGAGACAGACAACATCCTTGTCTTAAGCCTTTCGATGTTCGGAAATATTCTGTATGCCTGTTATTCCCAGTTTTTATTGCGGCACAATTATCTTTATAATAGAGTTGTGTAGCTTTGATTAAAGATTGGTTTATTTCCAGGTTTCGCATTTCTGTCCATAGTTGTGATATGGGGACACTGTCATAGGCTTTCTCTAAGTCTATTAGGGCTATATGTGTTTCTCTGTTATGTTGGGTACGTTTTTCCATGGCAAGTTTCAGTGTGAAAAGGTTATCAATTGTCGATCTGCCCGCTCTAAATCCTGACTGCTCTTCCGGTTGTTTATCTTTTATGTCTTCTTCTATTTAAAAAGCATTTATATAATTTTAACAAATCTTTTTGTTACCTTCTCGCGTTTTTCAGGATTGTTACTTTTTTTTTAACATAGCCATTAATAGCCAAATCCATGCTCACTTAAATTTCCCCACATATTTCACATATTATTTCCAGTCCGTTGAACTAAGCGATCTCTTGGAGAGGTCCAAGCCTGTTTTGACAGGAATCACGCCCAAAACGAATCCTCGTCACTGAAGACGACATTCAACCAACTATGATCTAAATTTTTCTCCTCTTCGTCGGTCATGTAGTTATCAAATAGTATAGGCTTTAATTGTGTGCTATGCCACTGCATATTATTTTCAACTGGTTGTCTTATAACGTTCACGATTACATTAATACGTCGTGATGCCAATTTGTATTTCAGTTCATTCCATTGCTGGAGAATGGCCTTGACTTCCATTTTCATTATTGTTCCAAAAACCATAACCAAAAGATCATCGACGTTTTTTATCAACCAGTATCGCTCCACCTACATGCGAACAAACTGTTCTTTACACATTGTAGACATTTTCATAAGTCTCACAGCAGGTATAATAATCGCAACCCTGTGAATCGCGGTGATTCACTAAGAATACCGCCTCATACCTTTTAACGAAAATAATTTTAATGTAGCCCAACAACTTACAGAATTTTAATGCAAAATTAGTAGCTTGTCGTAGTACTTGAAACGTACTTTGTAACGCAGCCAGCAATTTTTTTTATTGAAATATTATCGAGTGAGGTATTATGTACTTTTTCTTGTTATTTTTCTTGAACACAGTGTAAATGTTTGTGTTTACTTTTTAGGAAGATAAACCTTTGGGTTACCCGATCCTTAAATTCGACATCACCGACGCAGATACACTTCCCAACACAGTTCCCTACACGTTCGATTTTCGAGCTGGAAACGAAGGCAACAGCTTTCGACTTGATCCAGATGGGGTACTAAGAACAGCGACAAAATTCAACCATAAAATTAGAGACACATATTTATTGCAAATACGTGTTTTTGATAATGGCAGTCCGCCTCTCTATTCGGATACTTGGGTAGTTGTCAGAGTAATAGAAGAATCACAATATCCGCCGATAATAACGCCCCTTGAAATTAACATCAACTCTTATTTAGACGAATACCCTGGCGGAGTAATAGGGAAGGTGTATGCAAACGATCAAGACCAGTACGATACGTTAACCTACTCTCTATCACCTACTTCTGGCATCACTTATCCAACACATGAGTTGTTTCAAATAAATAAGACAGATGGAACTTTAACTGCACTGCCTCGTCTAGATGTTGGTGAATACCGCTTAAACGTGTCTGTAACCGATGGAAAATTTTACACTCACACTATAGTTAAGATTAACGTCGAGATCCTATCAGAGGATATGCTGGAGAATTCCGTTGGCATTAGATTCCGTGACGTTAGACCAGAGGTATTCATCTTGAGCCACAGAAAAGGTTTCGTAAGATCAGTTCGAAACGCGATGAACTGTAGATTGAAAGACGTCGTTATTATAAGCGTTCAACCTTCGAACGACGAAGATATACTCAGAGGTAAACGCTACATTAACAAGGACCTAGATGTGCTATTCACCGTAAGGAAACCTGACGACGGTTTCTTCGCGTCCGAGACGATTCGTAAAGCACTTAACGATAACCTAGAAGAACTTGAAGAGAGCACCAAGTTAGTTGTCGAGGAGATAATAAGACTGAAATGCAACAACAAATATTGTGTGTACGGCGTCTGCCAGGACCACTACGTTCTCGATGCTTCGGTCATAGAGCCGGTCTCTGCCGATGTTACCAGCTTCGTCTCGCCGAGACACCAGCAGAAGCTGGAGTGTATTTGCAAGGAGGGCTACGGAGGCGATATTTGTGACACTATCGTAAATGAATGTGCCAGGGAACCTTGCCCCACCTACAAAATATGTATCCCAGATGCTTCTCAAGTGGGATACTCCTGCCAATGTCCCGAAGGCTACGCTGGTACTACTTGTGACGTGGACATTTCCAAGTGCCACGACCAAAACTGCTATATCGCCAGGAATCCTATTTCGTTTAGCGGAAAGAGTTATTCGCAGTATAGGATTATCAATAAAAAATCGATTGAAGATCAACTGAGTCTGAGTCTGAGAATACGGACGGTGCAACCCACTGGAAATTTGATGTACGCCACTGGTAAAGTCGACTACAATGTTCTGGAGGTAAGTAGATTAAATGATAACCAATTTATGAGCACGCACGTTTCTACTAAAATGAGATTTTATTGTGAGTTGTAATTATGTCTTTAAGAAGACACTCGGTGTCTATTTTTAAAATTGAGTGGTGCATAAATACTCGTAGATATGCGGAATACTCTATTGATTATTAAAAATGTTTATACATTTCACAATTATGTTACTTTTTACATTTTTAACTGTATTGAAAAATGTAATTTTTGCACCTCCTGTATATGATAAAATAATGTTTAGTACAGATAGGTTCGAAGCTTTTAGATTTTCATTCAAAAAGTCTGCAGTTTCAAAAAAAAAAAAAACGAAGTTAGCATACATACATAAAAGTGTAAAAATAATGTTTTTGTTAATAAGTGGTAATATAATCATCACAAATGGCATTGTGACACCATTTTGAAAATAATTTTTAAATGGCAACTAGTGTACAAGTGTGCGAGTAACATCTCGTGTGGGAGCTGCTTCAAATATCTATGCAAATGGTGTTTTTATTTTAACATATGTCTTTCGATTTTCGGATAAATCGATTAGAATATTATAAATAAATTAATAAAACATAATATTAGTATGAGTACGCAAATCGCAATAATATTGCGCCGCCCTCTTCCTCATTATCGAAGGCACCTCTGGAGCATGCCTCTAGAGGATCAAAAAACAAATGTTACCACGTTATTCGCAGGGGTCGATTTACTATACTGATTTTGTCAAAATTTCGAAATTAGAACGAAAGGCATTTCGTACGTTGACTTAAAAATTTCATATGACACACGAAAACAGCCGTTTAGTAAAAAGAGATACCATCAAACTGTTCAGGCACTCGTTTTTTTCTGACAGAATCTAAAAATAACAATTATTAAATCTAATTTCTAAAAAAATTATGTTGATAAAGATACTATATTAAGTATACTGCATTAAGTTAACATAAATTCCTACTTCAGTATGATTTATACTTCATTAACGCTCAAAACTCTATTAAGATAATGACAGTTTTTATTTCATACCTACAATTTCTATATAGAATGTTCTGTCTGCAGAAGAAACGTCAAATTAAGGGAACATACTTATACATATGAATAACCTATATATACTATTCATTTCATCGCTATTTACCAAATAAAAGACTCTCTTATCTTGCCGATAAACGCAACAGTATATGAGCCTAGCCATAAAGACACGCCACAGTATGTTTTGAGATTTTTTATTTGATATATGAAATTTAATGGCATTTAATATTTTAGTTCTTTCGAGAAATATTTATAAAAATCGTTTAAAAAATAAACAGTTTTAAAACCTTAAAACGGACTTTTCCGCACGTGGAACATCTCTATCTAACACTCATATAACATAGACACGTAAATAGAACACAAATGCAGAATATCTGTTTTATGCGACAGTTTTACTTTTTTCAAATAGTCCACCCTCGTGCTTTCTCATGACCACTGAACAGGGTGGGGTGTGTCCTATCCACCCCAAAATCAATAAATGTCGTCTGGTAAACGTCCCTAATCAGAATCAGTTGAAACCCGATTGATCCGACACGATTTAATTGAGTGATCGTGCTAACAAAAAAAATTCTCAAATAGTCCACCATTGTGCACCATTGTGCACACCTCAAAATCAATATGTGTCGTCTGGGAGACGTCCCGATCAGAATCAGTCAAAACCCAATCGATCCAACACGATGTAGTTGAGTTATCATGTTAACAAAAAAAAATTCTCAAATAATCCACCGTCGTGCTTTCTCATGACCCATGGACAGGGTGAGGTGTGTCTTATCCACCTCAAAATCAATAGGTGTCGTCTGGGAGACGTTCCCGATCAGAATCAGTCAAAACCCGATCGATCCGACACGATTTAGTTGAGTTATCGTATTAGAATAAATTTCTCAAATAGTCCACCATCGTGCTCTCATGACTCATGGACAGAGGGGGGTGTATCCTATCCACCTCAAAATCAATAGGTGTCGTCTGGGAGACGTCCCCGATCAGAATTAGTCAAAACCCGATCGAGCCGATACGATTTAGTTGAGTTATCGTGCTAACAAAAAAAGTTTCTCAAATAGACCCAAGGAAGAGGGTGGTGTGTGCTATCCACCTCAAAATCAATAGGTGTCGTCTGGGAGACGTTCCCGATCAGAATCAGTCAAAACCCGATCGATCCGACACGATTTAGTTGAGTTATCGTATTAGAATAAATTTCTCAAATAGTCCACCATCGTGCTCTCATGACTCATGGACAGAGGGGGGTGTATCCTATCCACCTCAAAATCAATAGGTGTCGTCTGGGAGACGTCCCCGATCAGAATTAGTCAAAACCCGATCGAGCCGATACGATTTAGTTGAGTTATCGTGCTAACAAAAAAAGTTTCTCAAATAGACCCAAGGAAGAGGGTGGTGTGTGCTATCCACCTCAAAATCAATAGGTGTCGTCTGGGAGACGTTCCCGATCAGAATCAGTCAAAACCCGATCGATCCGACACGATTTAGTTGAGTTATCGTATTAGAATAAATTTCTCAAATAGTCCACCATCGTGCTCTCATGACTCATGGACAGAGGGGGGTGTATCCTATCCACCTCAAAATCAATAGGTGTCGTCTGGGAGACGTCCCCGATCAGAATTAGTCAAAACCCGATCGAGCCGATACGATTTAGTTGAGTTATCGTGCTAACAAAAAAAGTTTCTCAAATAGACCCAAGGAAGAGGGTGGTGTGTGCTATCCACCTCAAAATCAATAGGTGTCATCTGGAAGACGTCCCCGATCAGGATCAGTCAAAACCTGATCGATCCGACACGATTTAGTTGAGTTATCGTGCTAACAAGAAATTTCAATGCCGACGACAACGACGACACACACACACAGCAAAAATTTTTTAAAAACCATTTTTTTTGTTTTTAGGCCGAAAAACGAGACCCAAAAAAAATTTTTTTTTCACTTTTTCTTTACACGATTCCATTACTTTTCCGCTAGTATAGTGGAGTGCGGAAAAGTAATAAAAACTACATCCTGGATCTCAAAGACGACGCGTTTTAGGGCAATATTTATGAAACCAACTCATATTGTTCTTTGATGCTCTATCACTCCCTAAAGTTTCTGCAATGGAGACTGGACCACCCTATATACTGAAAATTTTACAGTTATTTTGAAATACTTTTTAATTTTTTCTATAATTTTCTTTATCAATTTGTATGGATTTAAGAGACATTTACAGTAATGTTATCTTCATTACGAGTATAAAAATAACATTACTTTGCCACTACAAGAAAAAAAAATTTTATTGCAACCTAGATTACATCTATTACTCGTATCTAAATCGCAAATCATTAAATTAAATGTGGAACTTTAAATTTTGTTCCAAGTTCTATCACATAAATTGATTAAATATGCTATTTTATGACGTGTAAACTAACGTTATTTAAATTTGTAGGTATTACTAGGTATTATACTAGATGCTTAATTCTAGTAGATCTAGATCTTTGATCAAGACTGCAATTTCTATTTTTCAGATTGTGAATGGTGGTGTGCAATACCGTTTCGAACTTGGCAGTGGCGAAGGTATAGTCCGGGTATCTGGCATTTACGTATCAGACGGTAGCTGGCATGAAATAAAGCTGGAAAGAGACCGCAACAATGCGAAAATCACAATAGACGGTTCGTATACTGCGCAAGGCTCAGCGCCCGGCATCAGCGATATTCTCAATCTTCAAAGTGACGAGATGTATCTTGGTGCGGAAGTCCATCAGCATCCAGCCATCTTAGGTTTTGAGGATGTTCAACGAGGATTCTCTGGTTGCATGGACGACATACGAATATCCCGTGTATCAGTCCCTCTACACAAATCCGGGGAAAATTCAGTAGTAGTTCTGAAGAGGTTCGCCAACGTGGAATTTAGTTGCGACACAAGCAGCGTTTTAATCCCGCCAGGCCCGTGCGGTTCACAACCGTGTATGAACGGTGGCACTTGCCGGGAAACTAAGAATGGATACGACTGCGAATGCCACGCAAGATATCAAGGAACGCTATGCGAACTTGACACTGACCCTTGTGCATCTGCGCCATGCCTGTATGGTGGCAAATGCAATCCGACGATAGCCGGGGACTTTGTTTGCGAGTGTGTACTCCGCCTGAGTGGTAAGAGGTGTGAATATGGACGTTATTGCGCGCCGAATCCATGTAAACACGGCGGCGTTTGTGAGGAAGGCGACGACGGTCCTCTTTGTAAATGCCGTTCGTTCGCTGGGGAGTATTGCGAATATGACCTGAACGAATGCGAATCTACGCCCTGCCAAAACGGAGGAACTTGCATCAATGAAATTGGATCGTTTCACTGTATATGCCCATCGAATGTAACGGGTCCTTACTGTGCGAATTTAATCTATAATACACCAATATCTACGACGTTTTATAATATCACATGGGAGGAACTGATATACTTCGGAATCGGAGCTGGCATACTAATTTTACTTATAATAATGTGCATTTCCTGCAGGTGCTATTTCAAACGCGCTAGAAGGAGACGAAATATGGCCAATAACGACAACATTAAAGACCACATCGTATTGAACTCGACGAGGCCTCACGAGATGTCAGAATTTAAACGAGGCTCCAAACTCAGCAACCTCGAGGTTAACCAGCGCGAGATCCCGATTTGCCCTCCCAGACCAGTGTCTTATACTCCAAGTTCGCAAAACGATCCGATTTACAACTGCAATGCTACCGTCATGCTCAACAATTTAGACACACTCAGGAGTTACGGTTCGGCGGGTGACGAACTTGAAAATGTTCCCCCCGATTATGTGCGGAATCTGAACAGGAGTACCCCGCAGGGTTGCATCAGTAACCACTGTGATTCGGAGAAGACCACGTGGGCTGAACAAATGCACCTTGCCTCATCTTTAAATGATAAGCCTAAAATTAAGAATGGTAAGTCCATTTTTACTCATACTTATTGAATTTAACGCTGTTCAATGTGGTTCAATTTTCTTTTTATTTAAGGTTATATATATTGCGGTAAGTTGGTATGTACCGAGTGATTTTTTTAAAAGAATCCACTATGAATCACTCGGTTATTTTTTTTTTAAACAAATTCCTAAAACCTGTCGGTTTAGGTTTAGGAAGACACATAGATATCACAAATTCAGATGCACAGATGAATTTGCTTCCCCTCACCAGAATGACCACCCTTCACCCCTAATATAAGGATCAGTGATTAAGTGGTACCTCATATCGAAAGCATTTTAATTCTTGTTGAAAAAATGCCCAACACTCAAGATCTAGATTGGTTCATTTTGGACTTTTTTTTTTGGACATAAACGATTGAAAAATGTAGTTTTACTATATTTTTTTAAAGTATGATGTACCTCGGAAAATATAGCGACAATAAGGCACCTCATATGAAATATATTTTAACTCTTAGTAAAGATTCTCAATACTCGGATTTATGAACTATTGGAAGAAGCATTTTTAATATTTTTTGAAAGACTCACTTTTAATTCTCTTTGTAAAGTTGTTCTTGGCCTTGGACATTAGCCTATATTGGAACCTATAATTTAATCCCTTTGAACAATTTACAAATGGGTTATTTTATATAGCTGTTAAAGGGTATCTCAGAAAATAATGTGATAAAATAAAGGACCTCATACTGAAGGGATTCTAATTGTATTTATAGAGATGCCCAACACTGTGGATCTAGATTGACCACTTTTAAACTTTTTTTGAACTAATCAATTGAAAACCGGGTTTTAATATATTTTTAAATGATGTCCCTGAATATTTCCGAATGTAAAACGATAATAAGATACCTCATACTGAAGAGAATATGGGATAAGAGATTAAGAAGAAGAATTAATTCTTTATAACAATTACTTGAGAATGAAATTAAGAATTCTTTGTAAGAATTACATAAAAAATTCTATAAAAGCACTCAGTGTTTAGATTGACTAATTTTAGACTTATAGACAATTGAAAAACGAGTTTTTTAAAGGCTGAGACATTTGTAATGGTAAATTTATACTGTGTATCAGCAACATATTTTTTGTAACATTTTAAGATTTTTTGCGAACTAGAACTAGAAGTCTAAAGTCTGGCATTAGGTTGTAAGGTGAAAATGCCTAAATAAGACTGTAGAAAATGATACTGTATCCAAAATGTATCCAAATTCGCAATGTGTCCAAAAAGTGTGAACAGGAATATATTAAATTGAAAGAAGGCCTGTCGGAGGTGGTCAAAATAGCTACCTGTATTCTCAGTGTAGTAGCATAGACAAATTTCAAATTCCTGCTATGCCAGTCGAAATATTTCTCTATTATAGTAATCCTGTATTCGTCCATTACTGTTGTCGTAAACTAAATAAATCTCCTGGCTTAATTTTGAAAATAATAAATTTGAGGTAGCCTAAGAAGAAGAAATCATAACTTGTCAAGTATGGCGATCATGATAGCCATTGTATCGTTTTACGTTCATCAATTTCGGAAATCTCTTATTCAGCCACTTCCGAACGTTCAGAGCTTAATGAGGTGGGGCTCCATCTTTCTTAAGAAACAGCTTATAATAATTCAGTCATGCTTTACTATTGAATTAAAACGTTTCAACTAACACAGCGGAGACCGTACGTACACCTCGATCGATAAATAAATATCAATTACCGCCCTACGGCCATGTAAAGTGCATTGCTAATCCTCCTGCACTGCGTTTCGTCGATCACTTACCTGATTTCTGCGTTATCATACCACTTTAAACCTGTTTAGAAATTAAAATGTAGTTGTATCGATGAATTACAATACATCGTTTACAATTAGTAATAGAAATTTTATGACGAAATTTTATAATGAAAATTTATGAATATTATTAGTTTAGAATAGCTAAAATTTGTGGATTTGATAAATGAAACGTTCGTTGCTGTACACACACATGAGGCGCCAGTGGTATGCAGCGCTCACCCACAACCTTATGCTTATTTGGATGTGTCTCATTAAAAGCTCTAGCCATGGCTCTAGTCCTGTTGTCCATAAATGAAAATAACTTCCACCCTCACAGAAGATTTGTTTACATGAGACATATCGACCTACTTATTCGACTACTCTCATAAATTATATCAACGTTAATTTCACATTACATTCCTATTTCAGGAATTTGTCATTAAAAAACAAGATCCGAGATATTCGAGGTGGATCCTTTCAAAAAAAATCACTCCGTGTAAAAGTTTGGATGAGTAATGTTTTTAATTTAATGTTGATATCACATTACTGCTAATTATATTCACTACTAATACTTCTACTAATGCCATTACTATAATTAATGCGACATACCACCTTTTTTCAGACTATAAAATTTCAAGTCCTGTTAACTGTGATGTACCAAATAGACTGTATGGAGGAAGAAGTAACACTATCAGCAACATTAGACCTAACGGATCGGTTTGTACAGACGACGAACAACGGAACGTTGGAAGTATGTGAAATATATTTTTTGATTTCCATATGTTTATTAATTTTTATTTTAGAATGGAGGTGGGGTTTTATTTTTGGTATTTTTTATATGTATAGTCAAAGAAAATAATGGTAGTGACTACATAAACTAGTTTGTTCAGTTTACAATGTTCTGTATTCCTTATTAGAGTAGTTAATATGGCTTCCAGTTACTCTATTAGAATAATTATTCTAATATATATATATATATATAAAATTAGCAATTCCTTCACAAAATTTTAATCGTTTTCATTCTACAGTGCTTTCATTAATGTTCACAAACGACGTGACTTTAAAATTGAAGCAACCAACATTAAAATAACAATATAAATGTACCAATTTTAACAAGTTAAATGCGTTTAAAATAATAAAATACAAATATGACAATTAAACCAAATATTGGGAACTCATGATCAAAGAATACCTTAAATTAAAGTGAATTAAATGACTAAAATATGACGTTATTTCTAGAGAACAAAAACTCTAGTCGAGTCCAGTTTTGCAATGAATTAAATAGGAATAAAAACAAAAATTGTACCATCAAATAAAATTGTTAATTAATTTGACTATAACATAGTGGACCTTGGAATAGCGACGGTTGAAAGTCATCTCTTTTAGATTCTCAGAATAATCAGTAATAAGAACAAAGTAAACAATGAACAAAATATATTACTTTTAAAGAAATATTAGAGAAGAAATATCAATATTAAAACGTTATGAAGTTATGAATTATTCTATACATGACCACAAAGAATATGACCATGTTCCATCTGCATATTGCATTCCACCTATGCCATTAATGGAGGCTTCTTAGTTAGGCATAAAAACCATTTTGTTACCTTTCAAAATCTATTTTATCATTTAATCGAAAAGTGTTATTTCTACTTCAACTTATCACAAGCATAAAGTAACGTATATTAACCTTGTAAAAAACTGACAAGTTACACAAATAAATATTAAAACTAGGAAAGCAGCGGCACCAGTGGAAAATACTCTAGAGAATCGTGATACAAGAGATCCCAATGAACAAATATTCGGACAAGGCAATATCAAATAAGTAAAATGTTATGGTGCGTTCTCAATATTGTTTCTGCTTTCCGTCAACATCTAATTGGATCTGATCGTCTGAGGATTCTTATAACCCATCGAAGCACAGAAGTTAACCAAATTATTTTAAGGTCAGAATAACTAACTAAAAGACATCAACAGGTGACGTGGTTTATGAACATTAATGAAGGCACTGTATATTTGCCCACAGGATATTTATTTCACACCTTTAATTCCTCTATTAGTAGGCAAGAAATTTAAGAAACCTTTAAAAGAAAAAACTTTTCAAAAGTTACATTATTTTTAGTTTTATTTATCTAATGACAGCTTTGATTTAACGATATTTTTTGTTCTTATTTTAAAGGTCATATGCATAGTCTGAGCAATAAAGTAATAAAATTTATCTACTTCAAAGAACTTTATATATGCGCGTGTTTGATTGAAATATCAGATTACATAATAAAGCGTACTATGCAAGGTACATTAGTACATGAAGTATTATCTAATATGCAGTTGTTTTGTTTGTAAACAAACTTAGAAACATCTGTTATTTCATAAAGATAATACAAGCAAGGTATATTATTTATTCTTAATTATTTTAAACTTGGTCTATTGATAATAAAATTGTTTAAAATAAGAAATTAAATTAAACCAAATTATACCGATATCAAAAATTATCTTGGCTGGTTTTTGAGAGCACACCCTATACTTAGCAATAATACTAAGGGATTTATGTGTACCTTAAAATTTGTATTTAAAATTGTCGCGCAAAATAATTGAGTGAGTCTGTGACTGAAAGATACTAGTAGACTCGTAGAATCATCGTTCATCGTCGTTATCGACGTTCATTAATGTATGAAAGCCTACAAAATATTTGAAACGTCTGTAGCGACGCGTTAAACTGGCGCATTAATAAGGATAATGAGTGTGCCTCGATAGCTCAGCGGTCAGAGCAACCAACCGGCAATTGGGAGAGCCGGGTTCGATTCCCGGTCGAGGCAAGAAGCACTCTTTATCCGTGCTACCGCCAAAGTGGTGACCCCGAAGTGATGTGATTTATTCCAGTATATGCAACCTCCCTTACATCTCAAATTCGCGGATTCGATTCCCGTCCTATCCATCGCCCTACAGTCCGGGGGTTACCGAACAACGGTTCGTAAGAATGGCGAACGCGGTCATTTCCGTTAATTGTATCGAGACAAACCATGTCTCTAGGGAGGGAGTACTGTAGCGACGCGTTAAACTGGCGCATTAGCAAGGATAATGAGTGTGCTTCGATAGCTCAGCGGTCAGAGCAACCAACCGGAAATTAGGAGGCAAGAAGCACTCTTTATCCGTGCTATCGCCAAGCGTCTTTCACGTTCCATAAGAAATTACACTTTCTTATGGGACATGTCAAGTAATTGAAAAGAACTTAAGATGCAATCATATCAGGTCGTTTTGCCGGCGAACCATCTCGGACGTCGTCGGTGGTTTGTTAATTACTAATAGTTTGTTTGTTAATTAATAATAATTTAGATCCGTACCTATAGTCGATACTCAACTTCATACCTGAGACGTTCTTACCCGATTATTGCTTATGATATAAAATATTCTGTCCCATAGTTCATACTTCAGCAATATTCAATTAAGACTAATAACATAGGTATTTTTAAGGCTCTTAGGTTTGTAAGTACATACAGAACAACATTCTTGTTGTGTCTAACGCAAACAATATAAAAATTATTCGTTAATGAACAAAATTCGTTATTCTCAAAGAACGCAAACGGAAAAAAACGAAAATAGCCTTATTCATCATATACCTTTGATTCAAAAATTATTTACTGTCATTTATAGAACAAAATTGTGACATTTTTATCACTGATAAACCGTCAAACATTGAACGAGGTTAGCCTTTACTAACCTTGGGCAAGTAATTGCTTCGCAGTGAAGCAATTTCCCAGCGCGTAAAGCGAAGTTTCGACTAAAAGTACGGGCCTTAATAATGAATGACAATCTGTTTAACTTAATATTTCTTTCTGGCGAAGCGTGGTGTCATATTTCGTGGTACATCAACAATTTACAAAATATATGAATGTGAAGCATTGATAACCCTTAAAAAGTAAGAATTTTGGTTCAATCGTAAAATTGGTGAATGGCAGTTCCTCGTAGAAAAAAGAAATTGGGCCAAATCTTTCTTCAATTTCACCATCTATACACAGCTATACAGAAGCGACATTGTAACTAAATGTATTCAACTACTATACGATGATACACTTGAGCATGGCTACTTTCAGCAAGATGGTACAACAGCACACAACATGATTCACCATAGTTTCTTCGCGAGTTTTATAATTACCGTCTGATAAGTTTGCATACACAAGTTGAGTTTCCTCCCGAATCTCCTTATTGACTAATATGGGTTATTTTGTTTTCCCTTATTAAAGATATAGAATTTTCATAACTCCTATAGCTAATTTTCCAGAACTGGAACAAATAATTGTTGAAGAGTGTCCCACTATAACACTATAAATATTGCAAAATGCTTTTGATAGCGTTCAAACTTGTAGTTCACTATTATTTCTCTCTAGACTTAATAACACATTTGTGCGCTATTAGTGATATCAATATAACTTGACGGATTTTTAGAGAATTATTTCAAAAGGATGATAAAAACGACGAGGGACGTTGTAGTTTTCATGACCACCTTTAACTACGATAATTTTTGATATCGGTATTATAACAAAGCTATAAGAAATATGAAGTTGACATGTACTGAAAGTATTGAGTAAATTAGCTCATGTCCTGTAGGTTAATCTGGAATGACGTGTATACAGGAAAAAAAATTTTAATTTAGTATAACAGTAGTATCATGCTTAATCCTTCCTCTTTCTCTATCTACAGCTATTTAGGGTTAATTTTCTTTTCTTTCTTAGCATAAGAATCTGTTAATCGCTAGCACTTGATATTTTAGGTTATGTAATTTCGTATCATAATAAAGTTTCTTACGATATCATCTATCGCCAGTGTAACTTATCATATATCATATGCCCGTGGTTAGTAGAGCGGAAAACTGATCAATACGATTTTACAATCCATATACCTACCAATATTTTTGAGGCTTCTGTGCTAACTTTGAAAAAAATATATATTGATAGGCAAATATTCCAAAGCATTCCCTTAGTTGTTGAAGTTGTATAATTAAAAAGGTGCTTTAAAATTAGGTTATCATTGGGATTGTTCGGATTGGGCACGGCATAGCCAGACACTGCCTAACATAACGGAGGTCCCAGGCAGTGAAATACCTGACTCCTCCAGCTTTCATAGTAACGAAAGTAACGAATCTCGCTGTCACCTGCATCCCTCGGTGCTGGGCCCCCTCGACCCACATCGAGACATTGAGACACTCAACGAGGACATTGAATCCGAATTTATGGCTGATACCGAGTGCGATACTAACCGCATCAGCCCCAGTCTCAATGCTCTTGATAGTGGAAATGAAGAATATAGATTTACCACAGGTATACTCAATTTTTGTTTTACTAATTGGCTTTAAGTTAGGTTCTACATCAAAATCAAATTTTAACCCAAAATTTCAGTTGAACAAATGAGGACCTGTATACCGGACGATTTTTTAGAGAGGAACATCGCTGTATGTTTGTTAACATTGAATTTACGTTGTAGTTTCTTTAGAACGTTTTTATATTGATTCATAAGCAATCTAATAATTACCGGAACTGTATTCCACCACTCCCGGTTACACCAAAAATGGTCTTGATTTTCGTAATTTAACTGGGACACACTGTAGATATATTTTATCGAGTGTTGTAAATTAATGAATTGTAAATGGTTTTACCAATGGAACCATATGTGTAAAATCAGAAATAACTTGACATTGTAAGAAAAACTATTTTTGTTTTGTTTCGTCCTACAATATCTCAAAACATAGATAGCTTCGAATCACTAATTAAATAATTGTATTTTACAAAATAAAATAATTCGAAATTAATTTAAAAACTCCACCATTTTTATTAAAGCCTTAAGCCCTTTATAAAACATGTTGAGTCACTCTAAATATAACATCTTAATAATTTATAATATCAGGCGCACCTGGTTCTTCATTGTTCCTTTATTATCTACTTCATAGTTGTAAATTTAATCTTTAATTTAACCCCCGTATGAAAGACCCAGAGGATTTAAGTTGTTGGCTATTTGAATGGTCCATTATTTGCAATCCAACTGGCGTCGTAGGTATTCATAAACTATTGCCAAACATCAAAGAAATTATGGAATGGAGCTCCATCATGAAAAATTTCTCTTATTCTCTCAAGGGGACAGTTATCCAAAAATTGGTTTTCGATTTGACGAAAGATATTTAGATTATTATCGCAATTTATATCGTGTCGTCATAAAACAAATCGGCCAATGATTTGGTTATCTATTAAATGAACACATACATTGAATTAAAGATTTCAGAAAACTGATTTCTTTATGCAAATAATGATCTTCTGTAGCCCATAATGCATCATAATTAGTGAAATTAAATTCATCACTCCACAACATTTTTTACAAATTCAATTTTGTCTTGGGTTTTGTCAATATACCATTGAATACATTCATGTCACCAAGTGTTGATGATGTGTGTATTTGTAGGCATCGCATTTATTTTTCAATAAAATTTTATGTACGCTTGAATAAAAAATATGGTGTAAATTAGATAATTGTTATATAAAAATGTTGCAGTTTTCTGTCATTGATACCAATAATTCAAATTCAAGTTCATCGCTAGGACTATATTAGTTTTTGTTGCTTTAAATTTTTCACTATTTTTTACTATATCCCAAACAAATTTTAGAGTAATATAATAAAGTACCTATTTGTTTTTATTGGAATACTTTAAATTAAACTACATACACTGTAGTTTCTCTGTAGTTTCTATTACAGTTGACAAACAAACCTACTATTTCATAACATGTCTTCATTGCCATAGATTTACCTGAATTTTCAACAATATTCCACTAATAACAATAGTATAAGTGAGTATTAACACAGGATTAATTAACACTTTAACAACTGTAAACGATTTACAATTATTATCAGAAATAATAATTTGCTTCAGAACCATCTTATGGTCTGCAATATAGTAGGATGAATCAAAACAAATAAGACATTTTCATTCTATTTGGAAAATTGTTTAGAATTTATATTACATTTATATTAAATTTCAAAAGTTTAGGTAATATTCTGTGAAGCTGGAAATTGTAGAGAATATTTTTGAGTAATGTTGAATTAATAAATATTTGATTATTGTTGAAATATTATATTTGAATATTGTATTATTGAATAGTTTATAAATGAATACAAAAAGTACCAAAGAACCTGGAATAGTAAATTTAATATTAACAAAGATACAATGATGTATCCTGTTAAAAAAAAAACACCCAGTATAAATATATAGGAAAATTATAATTTAAGCTACAAAACTTATATCATCAATTTCGGTTATACCTAATATTTTCTAACATCTACATATTAATTATTATCATTTAAAATTCCAAATTTCAATATTTGTCATAAAGCGTGATATTCTCAGTCAATACATGTATTTAAAATTTGTAGGATGGAGAGAAACTTCATTATAGTCCTCTTCAAAATATTACCTTAAGTAAGTGAAAATGTGTGATCTCGTACAAAAAAAAAATCCCGAATGAATAATAATGTGAATAATTTGATTAACCGTTTAAAGTATTTACATTTGTTCCCATTTTATCGATTTGTTTTTATTAACCCCATAGTTGTATATACTAACTTTCTTTTGTTTATTTTTCCTAATGCAGTGCCTTTAATAATTGTTAAACCATGTAAGTATTTGGTTAAATTAAAACAAAATGCATGTGTCTCATTGCATGAGCCAACTGTCGCATTTATCCTTTGTTCATTAATCATGTTTGCTATTTAAAATAGAGTTATTATGCCTTGTTGATCTTCAAAAATTGTGTATTATGTATGCTGATTTGTAGATTTCCTTATAGATCATATTAAAATTTTGTCGATTTGGGAATATTTTGATTTCTTTCGTATGATTTTCACGATTTAACACATGATTTTTTTAGTTTGATAGTTTTCGTTGTGAAGGCACGCCACGTATACAAATAACCGATTATTAATTATAAAATGCTAATTGAGGTGGATTTTTTAGCGGATAGCTATATACGTCATCCTAACTCGTATTTACCCTCTCATGGGTACAACATTCCCAGCGAAGTCGAAGGCGATTGCCTGCAGAGCCCTGGAGCTGATTCAGATGACGTTGAGCCATATGGATTCCCTAGTAATCGAAATAGAAGGAAAAATTGTGACGATGACATTTCATCCGTAATAACTACCCTGGGTAAGTTAAGAATAAATACTAGTACCGTAGTTTAAAACTATCTAGTTTATCAGCCTTACGAGTAATAATTAAAGATACACTCTTGCCCATTTAGTACTCTAATCCTGGAATGCCTAATTCAAATTTAAATATACTGTCATTAAACTACCATAAAAATAATGAAACTTAGTATATTTGTCCCTAGGTGACAATGAAATGAACGTATAATGAAGATGTTTGAACGATAGTGCGTGATAGTCTTCATATTCTTCAAAGGTCTTAAAATACTAGATACTAATAGGAACACATAAAGGTGTTCTAAAGATATAAAGACATACTTTTTTATTACTTCTTCTAACACTCCAAAGATAAAATAACCCCTACGCGCTTTTTTGTACCCCAGCGGATAGTACACCATAGCTTTATAAAACCATTTGTGGCATGACTTGAGGCATTATCTGCGTGTGAATACATTTCACATCATTCACTTGCAGCTACTTTCGACATCAGCGTTTCTCTGTCACGCCATAAAGTGGCGCCATGTGAATTCGCTCTTTAAACGTAACATATTTTGAAAGTATATAAATGTAGGTAAAGTATATAAATGTGGGAAACATGGGAAGCAACATGGGACCGAGCGGTATCCTGCATAAAAATTAAATCGTCCCCGATAAATGGGACAAATGGTATCATATGCTATTCTAAGATGTATTCTGCGTAAAAATGTGCATTCATGAATCTCCCCCATATAGGATCCAAATCCATGAGAATTGTCTCACGGATTTGGATCCTATCTTTGTTGGAGGAATTTGTTTCAATTGTGAAACCAATTCCTCCGCAAAACATTATTCATCCACCAAGAAATGGGATCCTCGGAGATATATTGCAGACAGCAAATCTCTCTCCTGGCCTCCGCCAAACTCGTTGACGTCCAACTGGTGAATTAAAATTTACTCTTGTTTCTTCTGAAAGCAATACTCGCTTGCAGTTGTCAATGGTCCAAGTTACATGTTCTCTTGCAAAACACTATCTCGTAAATCTATGTTCTCTAATAAGTAGTGGCGCAATAGCTAGTCTTCTACTGTCCAATTCTCCTTCATTAAGCCTTCTCCTGACCGTTCCGCCAGAAATTGCTACCTTTCGAGTTGCTTAAGGCGACTTGCATACGATATTGCTCATCTCTTGCATCTGTAGACTTGTTACGACTTGTCCTGGTGTTCTGCAGTAACTTCCAAGTTCATTGAAACGTTTAACTGTTCAACTAATTATTGATTTCTAACGTCTAACAAATTAGCCACATATCGTTGGCTATCGCCTTATTTAACCAGAGTTACCACTTTCACTGCTTCATCTTCTCTTAAGTTGCGTGGACAATTGATTTCTTCTACTTTAAGTGTACTGGAGTTTCATCCACTTGATGTCATTAAATTTAACTAAATCACTAGCGCAACTGAATTTATTGCCTTTTACAATTCACTTTAAACAGCGTTAAATATATTATTATCAAACGGTTACAAAATATTACTACAATTAACTGTACTTGTTTATCAGTAGTAACAGATTATATCCTAGGCCACCTATATAAAATGTTTAAGGATTTAAAACTTCCGAAATTAAAAGAAATAATGAAAAGCTTTACTGATGCGTTTATTTTGTCTAAGAATACCGGGGGTAACAGGATAATGGTATGTCCCCTTTTTTCCTTTAGTTTTGAAGATAATTGATTGAAATTTGGGATATCCTATACACATAATAAGCGCCACCTTTTGACACCATTGATTTTTCTTTCACTTCCGGTTTCGCCGGAAGTGACACTAACTTTCGATTTTGAAATGGAATACCCTGTATATTATTGCATTTTTGAATTCTGCATAATTTCATAAATCCAACGATACCAAATAAGTGACATTTCAAAAGTCAACATTTTTATAATCTAATTTTTAGTTTTCCATTTAAGTGTGCCATGACGGTTCCGATTTATTCTAAATGACCCGTGTAATGCTATAAAAATCGAAATCCCGTCAAAAATACTAAATCACGTGATTTATGAACAAATAAATTTCATCAAAATTGTTTTTGGGGCAAAACTCAATTTTTTCAAATGGAGCCATATTGGTACCGTGGTTCCATTTATTAGTACTGTTAATAAGGAATTGATTTATTAAAAGAAAATTTTCTTATTTTCTTTTACTGTAATTTCGTTTGTATTTATTGCACATTTTAATACGACATATGAATAAATTCCTTATTAACGGTAGTAATAAATGGTACCACGGTACCAATATGGTTCCATTTGAAAAAATTGAGTTTTGCCCCAAAAACAATTTTGATGAACTTTATTTGTTCATAAATCACGTGATTTAGTATTTTTGACGGGATTTCGATTTTTGTAACATTACACGGGTCATTTAGAATAAATCGGAACCGTCATGGCACACTTAAATAGAAAATTAAAAGTTAGATTATAAAAAATGGTGACTTGAAATATCACTTATTTGGTATAGTTGGATTCATAAAATTATGCAGAATTCAAAAATGCAATAATATACAGGGTATTCCATTTAAAAATTGAAAGTTAGTATTACTTCCGGCGAAACCGGAAGTGAAAGAAAAATCAATTGTATGTCAAAAAATGCCGCTTATTATGTGTATAGGATATCCCAAATTTCAATCAATTATCTTCAAAACTAAAGGAGAAAAGGGGGCATACCATGATCCTGTTACACCCGGTATACCAACCCGCTTCGATTTGCGTAATTTCAGGCAGACTATATCTAAATCACTTGATTCGTTAATTTTTACTTCACTTTGAACTAAGCAACATTAGAAATATTATTTTTTTGTTAATTGCTTGATTGTTGTTTGGTTTCAGAATTGTTAAATTCTATAGTAGTCGCGCAAAAAAATTGTTCTCTTCAAAAATAAGTTTTGCAGTCTGCAATCCCACTGTATAGACGTGATATATGTAGACATATATCTCGATTGCTATCTAATAATAAATCTGTATGTATTTGATTTATAAACGTTCTTAAACAGATAATATGCACAATTAATTTTAATCACTGCCACATCAAGAAACTGTAATTACATTAGACTGTATAACTAACTAGATCTTTTTAAACTATGCTATTACTGTCTTGATTACACGACAACTGATGTTTTATATTTTATATAGAAGAGCGTCATTCACTACTAGGAGGTTATGCAAGCAACAGTGATCTCTCCACTAACTTATGCGAAATTGAAGACTCCGAATGCGAAATCGAACACAAACCCTTGAACTACCTTGGTGGCGTTCAACAGACGTCAGTCTGACAAAGACCTATCTCGGGCGCTCTAAAGAAAGCCCGCTTTCTTGGATAGCATAATATTACTGTTGTACCTATGAGTCCCATCTAGGTTAAGCTGACATATATGGCTTCAGTATTGTAAAATGTAACCCTATAATGAAATTTTTTATTATGACCTTTCTACGATTTTATATTTCATGTTAGGAATTGAATAGTTGTCGATTAAAATAATTTTATCGTAGCGTTTGCATATCATAAGAGATTAACGGAGGAGTTTTTTTTTTTTATTTCTATAGGCATCTATTATTTCATATAAGTTCACTATTTGATATTCTGTAAGGTTATTGTGATAGGTATATATTTCCAAACTCCTCTGTTAATAAGACTTCTACTTAACAAAAAAAAAAAAAAAAACTGTAAATAAAAATAAATCAAATATTTTTGTATTCTTAATTAAGAATAAGTTAGTTTAAATGTTTTAATGTAACAAGTATTTAAAAACAAAATACAGAAGATGTGTTAATTATTTATTTTATGTATGTTTCTATTACATACTGCATTTTATGTGCATTTGTCATTTTTTATTTGTTATTTTTAATGTAATTTTAGGATAAACATGTGCCTAATTGTAGAGCTGAACGAAGGCAGCTCATTTTATAAAACTCATATAAGATTTTTTTCTGTAAAGACTTTAGAATATTTAAAGGATTTTTGTGGGAGAACGCAAAAACAGAACAAACTACCCAACATTAATTTAAACTTATTTGTGATATGTGATAATGTACATCACATATTTTATACACATTAAAAAAATTAGTGTTTATAAAAGACGTAAACGATTTTTTCTATATAGACATGCTTTATACAAATTTATAAACCTGATTTATGCATTATTCATTATCACTGGGCATAAATATTAATTTATTTCAGAAAAGTCCATTTCTGTACTCATTCACTACTTACATAATAGTTTCATGAATTTAAAACCACAACTAAACCCCTTTAACAATAAACTTATCAAAATACAGTTTTAGTTAAGAAGTGGAGTGAGTACTTGCCTTTTCACACTTTCCATGCTCCCACAAAAATGTTTATAGCACTATCAGTAATGTATTCATTTCCTTTGGATGGTTTCATATGCATGTGATATTACTGTATCTTAAATATAATTTTTTTTAATTGTGCTTAGGTTTTACAATATTTTTTAATTAATGATGTTGAATAGTTTTTAAATTTGTACCACTGATAACTAATTTTTATTACCATTAAGGAATAGATGATGTAACTTTTTTAATAAAAGCGACTTATAAGAAATATTTGTTTGAATGTAAAAAAGCATCTGTGATATCAAAAATGGAACCTTATGCATCCCAGAGAAGAGTATATCGCTTACAAGAAGTGACTAGCCTGTTTCTGATGTATTAAAAGCAGGAGATCAGTTTTCTGGTGTCTAGATCTAGATTTAATAATCTGATAATGCTAACTTGGTGGGCGAAACGCGCGTCAAGTAACGTATAATTTTTCAGTTTCATCTTTTGTGAAAACTGGTCTCTTGCTTTTGCTGCAAGGAACGTTCCAACCAGAAGGTTCCCAGGATTAGTAATGATTAACAAAAATATGTAGGTATTTTGAATAAGGTTTGTCGTTTAAAAAAATAATCCATTCAGTTTAAATTTTATTAAGTGTTAAGAGTTTAAATTTTATATTTTTACTCAATAACTAACAATATTATTAGTAAATTTGTATACTTTTTATATTTCATAATTACCTCTTAAAAAATGTTTCATGCAGAAAGAATATGCGTGTTATTAGTTCAATAAAGATCAATAATTATTTATTTCACTGTTTATAATCGGGTAGGTCATCAATTTTTTTTTTTTTTTTTTTTTAATATACAAGTTGAATATTGATTATATCTTATACAGGTATTTACCATCACATTTACTTAATTTATAAAAAAAACCAATATTCAGAACTCTATGGAAATGGATTTCATAAGGGCAATAAAACATTTCTATATTGTGTGGAAATCATACATATATAATGATATACATTGTACGTACCACATGTTACTGGTTACCCCCATTCATTTCATCGTTCCTTTGCACTCACAAAACTATTTATCCCAATTATTGAATACGAATTAAAATGTTTACACACAGGAAAATTTCCGACACACTACCGTTTGCAACAATCGCGAATCTACTAATCTTGTTATAAACAGCTCAGGTATACGTTCCTATTATCACCAATGCATTAAAGGGCAAAAAGCAGATTTATTATTTCGTTTAAGATAACACCGTTTTTACAAAAGAGACTTAAAAGAAATCACAAATGCCACCGAAAAATAACCGGCCAATGTATCCGTACTATAAATATAGGAGACTGCAAGATTTTTTAATCGCCTAATTTTTTTCTGCTAATCTTAGTTATGCCAATATTTTGTTGCAGGATAATATAATATGTATGCTTTAGTGTTACATACTGTTTTTTTAAAATATAATAAAGGAAAATTGTAACTACCGTCTTTTTTAAAACATGACGATAGTACATATTACCGGTAGTTCCAGTGTACATAATGGCTAATGTCACAATTAGCTCCAATGATCTGTTTGTGTTAACAAGACCTAACCTCAATTTAATTTCGGTTATGGGTGGAGATCGTGCAGATTAAGCAGTTTATTTTTATAGAAAATCTCGGCTTTACAAACCCGCATAATGGCACGCTGTCCAGATTTTTCAGACAGTGACAGTGACTTTTCTGATGACCTAGAGTATCACGATTTTAAAGTATTAATAGACGATACTAAAAAATTATTGCGTCAAATAATGTCTAAATTTTTTTAAGGAACGAATTAAACAACTTAGAATAACGAATACCTCACAACCAGAGGTTCTCAATGAACAGGAAAAAAGAGAGCAACAATTAAAATTTCTATTCAGTGCATTATCTAGTGGTAATCTAAAATCTGTTCTCGAGCAACTAGATAATGGTAAGACGCAGTAGTATTATAAGACGAGTAAAAATTATAATATTATAGTGCCTTTAGATGTCCAACATTTTATTGTATTATACTATTGCCCAACATTTTATTGTACAAAATTAGATAATAAACGTTTTAATAAAATTTTGTAGGTTTAGATACAGATATCAACGTTCACGATGGGTGGACACCACTATTATTAGCTTCATCTTTTGGAAATCCCAATATTACTAAGGAACTCATACAGAGAGGAGCAAATGTTAATTCAGAAAGAGGTAGGTCAATTAAAAGTTTATAGATACAACTAGATCTAAAATATCCCAATGAAAAAAAAAATCGTTAATTTCAAATTTATACTCATTTCCGTTTTACATTTTATATAAATAATGGGAAATATATTTTAAATCGTTTGTAGGGGTTGCTTGTGTTTTAAAATGAATCGCATTTTAGATGGGTGCACTGCTCTAATGATGGCATGTAACTGCCCGAAGAATACATCATCATTCACAGAATCTTTAGAAGTCATAAAGCAACTAGTTGAGGCTGGAGCTAATGTAAAAGCAATTAATCGGAAACGCATGACAGCTCTGATGTTTGCAGCAAATATCGGAAATCTGGATGCAGTCAAGTACTTGCTACCATTATCTGATAAAAATGCGCAGGATAACCAAAGGTGGACGGTAAAAGACAATCACCAATCCATACATTTTTTATTCTAAATACTAAAATGTTTGCCAACCGTTGAAATTACATGCAGATATAAATTTATGTGGAATATACATACAGGGGATGGACAAAATAATATGAACACCATGCAATATAATACATCTTGATGCATGTTGGCAGCACTGCTTCCGTGTAAATAATGCGACACGTATGTATTGCACAGTTTACGTGCCAAGTCTCGTAAGTTATATTTCAGTGTATTATATGCATTATTTTGCGATGGTTAAAACAAGCGATCTGTGAAATGTGTGATCTCTCAGACTTCGAAAGAGGGCAAATCATTGGTGCTCAATTAGCGGGAGCGTCTGTGACGAAAACAGCTGAAGTATTTAACGTTTCACAAGTGACAGTATCCATGGTAATGACAGCATACACAAAACATGGTAAATCATTGGCGAAGAAGAATAGTGGGCAAAACCCAAAGTTAATTGACAGAGACCGACGAATATTAAAAAGGATTGTGGCCAGACAACATAAAACTACCGCGGAAAAAGTGACAGCAAAACTCAACACTCACTCGAGTAATAATGTTTTAACAAAAACAATACGGCGGGAGCTCCACAAAGCTAACATTCCTGGAAGGGCTGCAATTGTGAAACCCTTTATAATGGAAACCAACGCTAAGCTGCGAAAGAAGTGGTGCCATGATCATAAAACCTGGGCACTTAATGATTGGAAGAATGTGGTATGGTCCGATGAATCATCGTCCACATTTTTTCAAAAAACAAGTTGTAGGCTTGTTTTTCACAAAACAAGCTACGATCCGGACTACCTGCTTCATACAGTCAAGCGTGAGGGACCGTTCTGTTATGATTTGGGCTATATCGTGGTATTCAGCTGGTCGTCCCATTCACATCACTGGCCGAATTAATGTGAATGAATGTGAATGAATATCTCGCCATCCTTAACAATGAAGTTGTTACTATGATTAGCATATCGCTGCCAATCACTACCATATTTCAAGATGATAATGCGCCCATACACACAGCCAAAAAGGTTCAGTCTTTGTTTGAGAAGCATCAGAATATCATCAACCGAATCATCAGAACATCGTCCCTGGCTAGCACAATCGCCAAACCTCAACATAATTGAACCATTAAGGGGAGTTTTAGAGTAGAGAGTGAGGAGCAGATTTTCACCTCCAACATCATTGAAGCAATTGGCGGCTGTTTTGGTAGAAGAATGGGACAGCATACCATTAGAAACTGTTCAGACACTACGAATCTATTCCGCGAAGAATTGCAGCTGTTCTACAAGTAAATGGTGGCCCAACACCTTATTAATATATAAATAAATATTGTGTGTATGTCTATATAGTGTTCATATTATTTTGTCCATCCCCTGTATATAGGCAATTGAACAACATTGTAATCCACTCAACTCATATCATTCCCACTTTTTAGGCGCTCTTTTGGGCTGTTAATAGTAATGAAATAGAAGTCGTAAAATACTTACTACTAGAAGGTTTCGATTGTAATATAGTTGATGTTCGAACCAATACGCCATTGGACTTAGCAAAACATAATGATTTTCAAGAAATTATCGAATTGTTCCCTAAAGAAACAGATTTTTTATCGGGAATTATTGAATCGCATTGTTGTACTTTTGAAGAAAATTTCATACATTTAAAAGCAGGAGAAAAGTATGTAAAAGAATATCATTTATATAGAAGACAGTTATCGAAGCTTCTATATTTTGCCCTTTTCTTTTTAGACCGAAATTTTTCTTGGATGTCTGCAACATTTTGTGTGGTGTAAGAAACGAATGTTTAATTAAACTTTTTGCAGACAAGGATATTGGGTTATATGAGTTCCTTTCGATATCGGACGATGAATTGCAAAAATTAGGAGTAAAGTTACCTTATCAAAGGAATCGCATATTGGGAGGATTGTACAGATTTCACAAACGGCCATTTCATCCCAAATCTTTGCATGTTGTGCCACTAAATGAAACTTATAGGTAACATTTAATTTTGATAAACTCAAATATAATTTAATGCATATTATGTATAAAACGGTAAATACAAAACAAGGTACGGTGAAATCTATAGGAAGACAGCGACGGTGCCATCATTTTGGCCCAGTGAACAGTGGTGTAACAATCAAATTTATTATTTAAGAACAAACTAAACTTTATAAAACACATATAATAACTAAGTACCTACATCCTTAAATATGTTTATAGCAAAAGTAAATGTGTAAGTAAACTATATGTTTGTAATACATATTTGTATATTTACTTCTTGTGGGAGAAAACCCAACAAGGTGTTTGTGTTTTATGCTTGCCTTTAAATATTAAATTAGCATAATGATTCTTTGCAAATTATTTCAGATTTTTCGCTGCCGTCGTGACATCTGTCTGATTCATCCTCTGTTATGTCTTCGACCTCCTGAGGTTATGATGACTGCAATGCAGCATTTTTTGTTGCAGAATGAATGTCACCATCTTAAAAGAAAAGGTGATTGTCCAAATTAATCGTCTGGATCTACATTGTTGTTGCCCATTGCGATAAATGCTCCTTGCATTTGTGCATAGACAGCCAATTGAATTTCATCTTCTGGGTCAAATTCTTCTGGAAGTGTAGTATCCTCGAAATCTAAACGAAAGTTAGCTTTAGAAAAGAGTTTTTGATGGTTACGTCAGTAACTTATCCAAGCTTTCAAGCATTTTGAAAGCTTTCTTCACAAAATATATAGCGTCTAAATAGTCAATAACTTGGTTAAATGGTGTACGGAGTTAACGGAATCCAGTAGTAAGGCCAGAATGTGTTTCAAAATAAGCATTGTGTAAAACCCTTTAAAATTTCGGATAATGCCTGGTCCAGAAGCGTGCAAATTCCTGTAGTGTTATGCGGAAGAAACAATATTTTTATGTTGCTCAGCTTTAGGTGTTTGGGATGTGAATACCTATAAAAAGTAGAATTTTTCTTTTGTGAAATACCATTTTTTTATTGAGCTGGAGTAACCATTCCTTCATGATTTCACAAGTCATCCAGTCCTTTTTGTTAGATTTCCAGTCGACAGGTAATGGATTAGTACCTAGTTTCTTAAATGCGCTGGGTCTAGCTGACTTTCCGATAACCGGTAGCGGTGCTTTATCTCCAGCCATACTAAATCAGTGCAAGATTGTCAATCAGTTTTTGCTCACTTTTCCGCCTGCACATTTCAAGGCGAGGGTTTTATTGGGTAATGCACAAAATAACAACCCAGTCTCTTCGGCGTTGTAAATATTTTCTGGGTCATAACCTCGAATTATGGATGGTAATTTGGTGGCGAAATTGCCAGCATCTTCATTAACGCTGGCAGATTCTCCAGAAAAGCATTTAAAAGTGATGAATCCGAAAATTTCCGAGCCATCCTTCAGATGCTCTGAAATTTTCACTGCCCAAGATGTCTGCAATCTATTTGGCTTTACTTCTTATAATTGGTGCGGATATTTTTGTTCCGCGATTTTACAAACCACTCATAAGTAAGTTGGTCGATTTTCAGTCGTCCAGGTTTTAGAAAGTTTGACTTTTCACTAACGTTTCCACTTCCTTGCCATTTTTTCATTAATTCTCTCTTATTTTTAACACTATTTGCAGCTTGGGTTTTTCCCACTTTAAATGTCTGCCAAATTTCGCACGCTAGGTGGATACTTGTCAAACCACTCAAGAATCTTAATTTTTTTATAGCCATGGTAACGCTACATGAGAAATTCAATTAAACTGTTAAAATACATTTTGTACATATATTCAATTGATGAACTTACCGTAAATTAAATATCTACTTGGTGATGGGCCATCAGCGATTAAACCATACCAAACGTATTAAATAAATAATTGAAGATTGCAGCACCACTCGGTTATGTGGTTCCCCGACCTTCATAATCATACAGTCGTAGATATGCGCGTATTCTGCTGTCCATTTAAGGGAGAGATTGTTTTCTAAGTTGCCGAATCGTGCTGTCCGCATCCGTTTAACGAAGAGTCCGCTTAATAGAGGGCATGCAATTTGAAATACATTAGTTCGAAATGGTGCCAAGACAATGGTCCCTTTAAAAGAGGGATCCGCTTATTGGAGGTGTCCGTGAAAGCAGATTTCACTGTAGTTACATTTTATTTTATAGACGATAGAAGGTGGTAAATATATCTGTTAGAATGCTATCGATGATAAAGTTTTTTAAGAAATTACATCTATTTGAAAATCGAAGCATAATTACCACCATGCTACTATAAAATTAATTCCAATTGAAGACAAAGAAATTTAATAGGCTCCTCTGTATAAATTAAGGATAATCTACTTCAATTACTCATTAATAATTTTATAGAGCTAAATTTATTTTTACAAAGAAATTTTCACCCTACTTTCCAAGTCTACTGAATTGCTCTACATACTTTGCCACATTAATAAATTCATATAATGTAAACTATTCTTACTCATTTCCTAATATTGCTATAACTTTAGAGTTTATTTTAAATATATTTGTTCTTATAGGTATATAATATATGTATAACTAACTATCAACATATATGTACGAGTATATAAGTTGATAGTTGGAACATTTTCTTTGCTTTTAATATGACACCTCAAAAAATTTATGAACAGTATCCGTATATTTAAAAAAAATGCAGCTGTTACAATGGCTGCAATTTAATGGCCTATTAGACCTATTCGGGAAACAACTTGAAAACTTATTTATGTGAAACTGAAAATGTCAGTAAGAGTTTTCACACGTGCTCTATTTGGTGAAAATAATGCCATCTTTATGACACACCTTGTTGAAGATTTGTAAATATTGTTTTTATAACAAGAACAATTATTTTTACAAATAACATGTAAAAAGTATTAATATTGCAGGTTATAAACCATTTTACACTAGTGAATCAGTCTTTAATACTACTGAACATTAAGTTTAATGATAAATTTTTTATGATATATTAACCTATGTTTTATTTATTAAAAGATTTAGATAGATCAAAATTTACCAAGGTATTTTTTTTACTTAAACATGTTGAAAAAAACAAAAAAAAAATACGAATATTGAATAGATATTAAAAACGTAATATTTATTACTTTCAATTTATGTCCATTGATCCCAAATTGTTGATAGTTATTTATGCAACAGTGCAAATAACTTTTAAAAATTCAAATAATTTACAGAAATCATTTTCATATTCTATTACAATGTAAGTCAACCAGAATATTAACTCTAATAGATGAAAAATGGAATCTTTTTTTTGTAATAATTTTAATTAGTATTTGATAGAATTACAATAATTTTGATGGATGTTTTGTGAAGAAGAGGGTTTAAGAAACAAGTTTTTCATATGAAGTTAACAAACTGCGCTTCTTTAATTTTATTATAATGATGCCCATTCACTAGCATAGTCTATTTATTATCCTCTTAATTTATCTTTAAAAACATTTGTTGATTATATTATTTTTACATTAAAATCTACTAAAATAAGATATGTATAGTATAATATTTGGGAAATTTTAAAGGATTTTGCATGAAATTTAAACTACTAAAATGAATTGATTAGATAGCACTTGCCAGGTTTTGTACATGCCAAACTACAGTCATTAATATTGGCTTCTAAATAATTTCTACTGAATACCTAGGGAAATGCTGGTTGATGGTTTTTTAGGGTATTCGATAAAGTTAATCACCCCAGGTTTTATTAAAATTTAGAGCAATCAGATATAAAAATAGTTTAGTAGCAGCAGGAGATATTTTCAAAATAAGTTACGAGGGAGTACCCAAATAAAACGAGAATTATTTTCTGTAGACAAGTGGGTTGGTAGTATTGCCCTCTCCCACGAGGTATATTTAGGAGACACTCCCCTTGCTCAGTTGGCCAAGCATCGTTCATGTGAGACCATCGCAGCAAACAGTGATTTTTTTCTTAAGCCCGTCTCAACGCTTTTGGCAATGGCAAACTTTAAGGAGCAACGGGCCAACACAAAATTTGTTTCTTGTTAAGGAAAATAGCGAGGGATACAATTTCATGCTTCAGGAAGCTTATGGGAAAGAAGCTCTAAGCCAGGCAAGAATTTACAAGTGGTTTTCCTGGTTCAAAAGTTGTCAAATGTCATTTGAAGATATACCCCCTTCGGATTGCCTCTCAACGTTTAGAACAGACGAAAATGTTCATACAGTGCTCGATGCCATTTTGATTGTTGCACAGCAATCAATGAATTGGAAAAAATAACTGTAATTTCCTGGCGTTCATGCCAAAGAATCCGAACTGAAGATTTGAACATGAGTCGCATCAAAGTTTGTTCCATGACTGCTTTCCGATGACCAGAAAGAGAAGTGTCTGAGAATGTGTCAGGAATTGAAAGAACCGACACTTGGTTAAAAAAACATGTCAAACTCTTTCTAAAAACATGTCAGTGTTCGAACAATGGATGCTCTCTAAAACTCTCTATAGTCTGGTTTCAAAATTGTAGGCAGTTAGTAATTCGCAGCATGTGGACCAGACAAGGCGCGTGCCTTGTCTCGCGCACGACTAGAGAGTAGAGATCATAGAGTGCAGGGAGTGGTCTTTACAATTCACACATAAAACAGACACGAGACTTGTTGAATCGTATTACCAGCTCATAAAAATTGTGTTCTATACCTTACTGCCCACTATTTTGAAACTGGAGTATAGAGCATCCTTTATATACTAATATAAAGACATTTTGCACAATAACAATTACATTTTTAGTGCAGTATTATAATAATTGTAGTTATTAACAATATTAATAGCAGTTAAGTAAATAATTAATGTTTCAATTTGTTTGACGTAATAAGAAAAACAGAAGGAATTAGTGAAATAAATAACATAGGAATTTTGAAAACTAAAGAGATGTAACAAAGCTTTTTGAACAATAATAACTATTTCATAATATTACCACGTACAAAAGATAATAGAATTCACATTACATATCCCATTTTAAAATAACCATGTTTATTATGTGTACATAGTTAGTTTGGAAAAAAAAAAAAACAAGCAAGCCAAGCAATTTTTTTTTCATTGTATATGGAATAAATTTTGCATACAATAAATTATGTAACAATACAATAAATTTATATTGTTTTAGTAATATTGATTTAGCAACACAATTACTATCTAGTGTCAAACAAGTTATTGCAATGGACTCTAGTTTGGTATATATATTGAAAAATTACAATGATCAAGACCCTTCACAAGAGAACTTGGATTTAATAAAAAAGAATGTAGAAAACATAAAGAAAAAAATCAGGCTCTGTCAACTAATTACAAGAAGACTGAAAGAAAAAGTAATAGACGTGAGTAGTTTCAAAACTTTATTTAAATTAACTTAAAAAGGAATATTAACAGTATATGTATGTATATATTGCTTTTATTACTAATGCAACTATTAAAGATTACAGAAAAACATTTTTTGCTTCTATTGTTCAAAAACAAAAACAGTGTGTTCATAATATATAATATTTCATTAGGATCCAAAATCACTGTATTACAATCATTATAATTTAGAACTAAATATTATCACCTGTATAAAAATAAATTGGTAAACAGTTGTATTCTCATATTTGCTTTTATGAAACTTTATTTCCAGTTGGACAGTCAAGTGAAACCTGTAGATCTGATTACAGCAAAGTCGCGAAAATACAGAATACCGTGGAGAAAAATTGTATTTTCATTCTCGATGGTGTCCTTAATATTAGTTTTTAGAATTTGGAAGTAAGCTATTTATCATTAATGGATGTTTTTTAATATTTTTATACGCCTCTAGTTTTTGTTTTGTAAAACATTTTGAGTAGCAGTTGTATGTTGTTTATTTCATCAATAATCATTCAAATAGGATGTATCATGCCAGAATTTATTTTTTATTTATCTGCATTTGTCGTATATACATTACAAATACACAGTGAAAAAATAATAAAGACTAGGAAAATGGAAATCACAATTCTTAATATTCAAATACTATTTTCAATTATAGACTTATGAAGGTTGATGGTCGTAGATTTAATTTGTATTTTCTGAAAACAAATAAATAAACAAGATATACTCAACACATTTATTTCTTTTTATTTATCAATTTGGCCTTACGTAAACTAAAAAACCCTGCAATGTTTAAAAATAATTTTATTGTTTATAAATAACTTACAAAAGATATAATTTAATATACTACTTGTGACGTTGTCGCTCACTCTACACTGAAAAGCCATCACAATGATTCGACCAAATAATATCAATTAGCACATATCCATAAATACATATTAATCAACAATATTGCAAAATAAAGTAACTGCCTTACTTTTGTAACAAATTATAATAATCTAGAAAGCTTGGTGGGAATTGTGAAAATAAGTATTTTGTCATTAATTTAACTTAGTGTTGAATTGGAATCAATTTTTCGCCAGAAGTGATAGCTGGTAAGGGTGCTTCGACTGTGAGAACGCCGTCTTTACTTAGAGAGCTCTTGATCTGTTCGGGATTTGTGCCCTTTGGAAGCAAGAATTCTCTGTTGTACTCCCTGTAGACGGATTTAGATTCTGTCTTTTCTTCATGTTTTGCGTGTACCTAAAATAAATCCCTGAATTAATGTCGTACTCATAACAAAGATTATATAGCAATGTTTCACATTATCAAGATTGCTGTTATATTAATGCAAAATAAAGACAAAATTGATTAAAAAACATTTATATTAGAAGTTTTCGTATATGATATATAAACTTCCCTATTTTCTTTAATATCTTACACATCATAAATTTGATCAAAAGGACTGAATGTTAATTTCTCAATAAAAATGTAATGCTGAATTCACGTTAGCTACCCTTGAAATAAAGTTCATAAATGTGAGCATGTTTATTAATATTTACAACTATTAGTATTATAGTAAAGTATAACATTAAGCTTTACATAACTAATAAAAAATAAATATTTGTAATTAAACATATACAAATTATAAAATAAACTTAAAAAGGTTGTAGTAGTTGAGAAATAATATTAACATGAGAATATTAAAGAATATTTTATTTTGGTATGTATTGCGATAAAAATGATTTAATAAAAGTAAACAGTCCAAATGAATGACACTAATTAGAGTGACCTTATTTTTGTTTATTTAGACGCAATGAGTCACATATGGGAATGGAAAATTTTAATATTCTCTACATTTAATCCCAAAAACTGGAAAATTTATCATTACACTGATTGACAAAAGTTAAACAAGTGTCAGTAACAGTATCATGAAGACATCAAAAATAAAGATGCAATTTATAATAAAAAACCCATGAGTGCCATCTAACCAGAAATTAAAACTAGAACAGCAAGTAAATAATGACCTACTACAGGAATTTACAACATATATTACGAATAGTACGCGACATCAGTTAAGCATCTTTTATACTCCCCTCAGGGGAAGCCCATATGACCATTATAGCAATATATTACGTACATATTTACACTTAATCAATGAGTGAACAGCATAATAAATCAAAGTAACATACTTATGACATAACAAAATGTACATCGCAGCGAATTTATAGTGATTTGAACCTTAAAATTGCTCAAATGCATTAAAACGGAATACCGCAAATTTTCCAACATTATAAAAAAGGGGTCAGGTCGACCCCGATGAACTCGAAAATAACTAAACTCCTAAACAAAAAAAGGATCCCTTTATGTCTGCCATGCACATCTAGGAAGATTTACTAGAAATTAATTCCCGCACAATACAATGTAGGCTTGTTTGAAAACAATTTTGCAGTTGCCAACCTGCCATTAAACCATTACTCATAAAAAAAAACCGTCTAGTTTATTTACAATTTGTATTGTATTATGCACTGTATTATTTAGCGATGAATCCAAATTTCATTTAATTTAATTGGTTTAATTTAATTGATTAATTGCCCCATTGTCAAAAGGTTGGAGCTATATTACCATCGAGTTAAAGTAAAATAGAGGTTGTTATATATTTATATGGGGATGTTTTTCTGTCCATTGTAAGGGTTCATCGCATAAAATATATGGAATAATGGACCGATTTCAATATTGGAATCTTCCAAATTAGAAGAATATATGTATATATTCTTCAGGCCGTGATATTACCATTCGCAGAAGAAATGCCAAACCTTGGAGATATCAACAGGTTGACGGTCCCAAACACACGGCCTGAATCGTTAAAACATGGTTTGGGGATAAATACATTGATGTAATTTCATGGCCATCGAACTTTCCTGATCTCAATCCAATCGAAAATCCGTAGGAAATAGTTAATAGAAATATTCGTGGTCGTAGAAGCTATTTCAATACTGATGAACTGTATGACCGTCTTTGCACTGAATATGGAAAGAGTTCTATAGATATAATAAAAATGTAATTCATTCAATGCCCCGTCGGTGTGAAGTAATCAAAAATGGTGGTCATACTGTAGAATAATAATTATTAATTATGTGTTAAATGAAGCAGAGTTTATAAGTTGCTTAACTTTTGTCGTCTTGTATTCAATTGCTATATTAAAAACTATGTATTTTTCTTGTTTATTTTTTTTTTTAATATAAATTTTAATAACGTGTTAATTTCTTTTATATAATTTTTGTTTTCAGTCCTTCAGTAATGGAACCATTGTACTTTTTTAACATTTTGCCAACATTATATGAATATAAATATCAGAAAAGTAAAACCGTTTGTGTAAAAGTGAAATAACTATAATATAAGATGACTTACCAATAATTTATTATCGACAGTTTTTACAACAATTTCTTCTGGAGCATACTGACTGACGTCAAATCTCAATTTTAAGCATTTGCTGTCGCCTTGGTCCTGAATGAGTGGAGAATTTAAATCGTCGTACCATGTTCTCAGGTCACCACCAGCTGGTGCTCTGTGGGCAAGATCAGATCCTGTGGAAGATTGTGTAGTTGTGCTAGAAAAATAAAATCATATCTAAATGAAAGTATTCGATTCCAAAAGACACGGTATTTTATATACAACAAAAATGTATATGGTATACAGACCAGTGTAAAATATATTCAAATTGTACACTTTAAAACTAATTATAAATTAAATATGAAATATTTTCATCGACACTTTTAAATTTCCAAAGCAAATAATAGAGTATGTATCGTTTTCTTGCACTACTCTGTATATACAAAAGCAATGCTAAATGCTGACTTTTTATCTAAATTAATTTTAATGATACAGATATGTACACAATCATGTTTACAATAATTCATAACTATCACTTTTAAAACGAAATGTTTTTTTTATTATTATGATAAGATAACACAATGTCATATTTACTTATACTAAGGTGATAGTGATGAATGCATCGGTATTTATATACATCATTTATGTATATTGATAAAATTATTCCTAAGATTTCTTATGCAATATACAAGAATAGAACAGGCTAACTCTATTATTCGTTATCTAAAATATAATTCATACAGATAATGGTGATGATGTGATTATTAAAAAATATTAATTAATCTGCAATATTTTATTGCAGTTTTTTCATATCGTTAAAACTATTAATCTGAAGAACGTCATGTTAATTATTTGCAAAAACTGTCGTATGTAAATATTTAATACATTTAGCAGTACTCATGTGAACGATTTACCAGAAATGACTCCCTTTAGCATGAAAAACTAAGTAGAATTATAACAAATTATGAAATCAGTTAAAAGTTAAAAGTAATTGATTATACAAAAATTTATTGGATATCCTACGCAAATTTAGTATTTAAATAAGAGTAAATATAGTTCTAAAATGTTGAAGAAATTTTGTTCAATAGTGAGTGAAAACAAGACGATTTAAATTAACAATAATTCAATAAAATTCTGTTCAATTACGAATGTAAAAGTGGTTAATTCGATGCATTAATAATTTTTATTTTTTTTATTGGTCTTCACTATGGAGAAATTTATACTATTTTAAATCGTAAAAGCTTACATAAAGGGTGGAAACTTTAATTGAAATATAGTCTGAAACTCGGGTATGGGGTATTTCAATAAAAAAATTCTGAAACTGAAATTCTGAGGTCGATTCATTGTTTTTGTTGTCCACATTTAGGATGTATTCTCTAAATTTTAATTTTTTTCACCCTCGGGGATGTAACCACCCCCAACTTTTTTTCCAAATGTACGGCTATGTTGAGTGGTATCATTTGAAAGGTTTTATCCTACAACGCATACTTCGAAGAATACTTCGTGTTCAAAATTGTTGTAATTATCTGTATAAAGAATTTAAACTACCAAATACCCTACAAGACAAGAAGGAATCAAGTGAGGTAAAGTCCGCAGATCTTGACAGCCACTCTATTAAATCTTGTCGTCCGATCGACCTATTTGGAAATATCTCGTCCAAATATACGGTTATGGCATAGTGAGATGTGGCCCCATCTTGTTGAAACCATATTCTGGCGTCAGGTAAATCTGGATTTAATTCATTGGGGAACTTCTTCTTGAAGGAAATTTAGATATATTCAACCGTCAAGGTTATTATTAAAAAATAACGGTCCAAAAACCCTGTCACGTATTTTTCCGGCCCACAAATTTATTTTTTCGCGGGCGTTGTGTATGACTTTCCCGCATACAATTAAGATTGATGTCGGCTCAATAAAGACAAATAACTTCAACATTAGAGTTTAATGGAACTTACTAGAGTAAATATACTTTAATCAGAAAACTATCCATCTAATGATTATTTATAGATGGTAGACTGGGTCATTAAATCAATTCTACGATCCGGATCTTCAGTAAGTTGAATCATCTTTATTTTGTAAAGATGCATTTGTATTTCCTCCAATAATTTCAGAATTGTGATATGATTAACATTAAAATTATGAGCCTGTTATTGAGCTGGAGTCTCCTTCAACTTTCCATACCTCTTTTCAAGTACATCTCTCACATTAATGATTTACTGATTTTGATGTTGATCACTAAATTACCCAGCAACCCCCGTTTGATTTTGGAATATTCCTCATAATATAAAATGTCAAGAAGAAATAAACGGTACACATTTTGTATATTTCTTACAATGCAATGATGATTATCGTACCTATTTTCTTTTTGAATTTTTTTAAAGTAATAATTTCAAAAATTTAGGTAACGAGGTGCACGCTCCCGATGCAATCTTTCAAAAGACGTATCACGCGACATTTAACTTGTTTACATTTAAAGAAAAATATTTAAATGGTTGCATCCCTCAAAGATGCAAGAGATAAGTAAAGGTAGTCACCCATTAAATTTGGACAATCAACTTTAAGAGTCGACATGTTTCAGAAAATGTTATTGAAATCCTCAATATCAGAGTTCCAGAATTTATTACACTTAATATTTCACCCTGTATAATCCATATATAATAATAAATGTTTATTGTGGATTATATTTCACCTTAAAAAATTTACTAAGTGCATTTAGTAATAAGTAAGTTAATTTAAAAATTATACACCTTTAGAAATAGTGGATACTTTTTTATTCAGCAAAAATAATTACTAGTTATCGTATGCCTTTCAACACCCTTACCGTCATACACCGAAAGATTAGAAACGAAGGTTATCCCAAGCTATTGATAATTTGATATACACGTGTTTATAAAATTTGTTTCTACAGCTAAAGTGAGGCATTTAAGGTATTGTATAAATGATATTGTTTTTTCCTATACAAACCTTGTTGTAGACGACTTATTGCCTCCAGACATAGTCTCGCATTCGTACGACATGCAAAGATTAAAAGCAATGTTAGATTGTTATATAAAGCATGGCGATTAACTAAAAAAAAAAAACTATACAATGATTAAAGAAACCAATCCTGCGAAAAACCAGTAGCCATTTTATTAAACTTCGTAATCAATGTATCAATAACCAGTTAATACCTGTTACAATTAAAAATAACATTTAGGCAACATGGTAAAAAAGAGAAGTAAAACGGATACTAATAGAAAATATAGTTAAGAATCTTGTGACGATTTGAAGCAAGTTAGCGAGAAATAACAGCGCAATCAAGAAAGTATCATTGCAATTCGCCAGGTTGTCTATTAAAATCGCATAAAGGCGACCATCTGCAATAATACTTTCATCAAGTGGCCCCAATTTTGGCCATGAGGATGACCATATAAATCCAATCCGATCTTATATAAGCAGGCGTGGTATTATACGATAAAAATGTTCGCTTCTATTTCGTATGCGTTTTTTAACATGAGCGTAGACGTATTTTCAGTAATTGTTTTGAAAATTAGTATAATGCGACCTATTAGATATTCAACTAATTATGTAAACGTTCTTCGTAACTTTTTTACTTTGTGTTGAAAATTATTGTCACAGAACTATAGAAGGGTATTAAGATGGAAGTAGTTTTCTATTTAGAAAGAACTAAACAATTACCTCATGTATTGTTAACCTTCAATTATATTTTTACGTGATTTCTATTTATGTAATCATTAAAAACACTTAAAAGCTTGACGTATTTAGTAAGCGTATTTTTTAAAGACTGCGATAAAAATCTATTACTACCGATTTTATTTTGACAACAATACTCGAGAAAAACAAGTTATGGTACCCTTTTTCCTCTTGTACCTCCGCCCATGCGTTGTCATGGTCCATTAAAGCTCCACAGGACGCTCCGTAGGCGGTGTATTTTTTAACACATATGCATATTTATGCAAAACATTTTTAAGTTGCTGGCTGCTCACAGCTCCAAACATTCGAGAACATATTCGATTGTTTTGCAGTGTGATGCTGGCTTTTCTATTTTTGGCGCGTGACATCGTAATACGTTACGTACCACACTCTTTAAAAGGACACCGGCGATGGTCTCTCCATTGTTGATTGAAATTTAATAACGAGTCATTTTATTCAATTAACTATCGATTTGGCTAGATTTTTTGTTTCTGCTGGAATATACTTCGTACGCCACCACGCCTTGTTTAGCTTCTTGTTCAATGATCAAATAAAAAAAAAAATAATTATTTTTATCCTCGTGTTAAATTTGCTGATTATGTAAAGGGAAACCTAGAATATCATCCATCAACCATCAAGAGATAATGTAATGTACCCTTCTCAATACGTTTCCCGAATATAGGGCATAGTACATTAGTTTTTGGAGTTGTACTCTGGATCTTAAAATTAAACGTCCTCTGTTGACCAACAGCATAATTAACACAAAAATTAATTCAGTATTGCTTATATTTGAAAGAAATGTATTGAAAGTGTTATTACATTCTTTCTTGATGGTACATGTATACGTGCTTTCATTTGAGACATCCGAGTCATGGCAATGAAAAATAACAATTGAACATAAATAAAAAATTACTACTTCCACAATGTGGCAACATATTATATTTAGTAATCAATTCCTTATCGCATTACCTTCCAAAACTAAAAAAAAATCAGTATCGTTTCGTTTACAGACTTTTAGAGTACCTACTATTAAACGTGAAGTTGTGTGTGTTTTTTATGAAAGTTAGATGGCATGCTTAATAGCTTTCTAGGTATTTTAGTTCCATTAAAAAAATACGTTACAAGTATTCGAAGTTGTATATCAAAACATTGTTTTTGTTATAGCCTCTCCCAATTGTTGTTTATGTATTTTTTTTCTTTAAGCATCATTTCAATTTAACATACATACATACATATACATATATACTTAGGTGACCTATAATGTATACTAATGATAATGAAAATACTTATACAGATGTAATTTTAAGTTCTAATTTAGGACGTTCTATCTACATACTATGTACTTTACTCAATACTCGTACCTGATGATAGTTAAAATTCGTGACATTTATTAGGTGGCAGTCGGTCTGGTCTGTCTGTAACTTCTTATTATTATAATATAATCCCAAGTGCTCAGTGTATTTAAAATATGCGTCATGGTTGGGTTGAGATAACAACCGATTCAGATAACACTGATTAAAAAATAAAACAAATGGATAGTCGTTTTGTCTGTATTATAATTTATAATATTATAAAGATATGCATAGTTATTTGGGACAAGATTTTTGTATAACTTGTCAAGAATGCAGTTTCCTAATTTGATTAATAAAACGTACTACTATATTTGGTTTTTGTCGTTGATATGGTCAATGTACACTCAATGAGAAGTCAATAATGAAGCCCAATTGGGAAATAACATAAAGAAATATTTTCATTATATGTATCTAGTATCATTTCAAAGTATATTGAAATCGATGGATCAATTATTCATTTTTCAAAAACATTTATTCATTTTTCAATTTCATTTCTGTTCTAAATATACAAATAAAAGAAACAGTTTTAAAACCTTAAAACGGACTTTTCCGCACGTAGAACATCTCTATCTCGACATTGAAAGGCCGAGAAAAAATAAACCAACACATAAATGCAGAATGTGTTTTATGCGACAGTTTTATTTTTTTTAAATAGTCCACCATCGTGCTTTCTCATGACCCATGGACAGGGTGGGGTGTGTACTATCCACCTCAAAATCAATAGGTGTCGTCTGGTAGACGTCCCTAATCAGAATCAGTGGAAACCCGATCGATCCGACACGATTTAATTGAGTTATCGTGCTAACAGGAAAATTTCTCAAATAGTCCACCATTGTGCTTTGTCATGACCCATGTACATGGTAGAGTGTGTTCTAGCCACCTTAAAATCAATAGGTGTCGTCTGGTAGACGTCCCCGATCAGAATCAGTCAACACCCAATCGCTAATAAGAGTAAATGCCGACGACAACGACACACACACAGAAAAATCGTTTTTAAAACCATTTTTTTATTCTATCCTCCTTATTTCTACGTAATAGTTACTCGTATGTTATGTCCAAATAACTATAACAACATAAGTGTATAAAATTGTTATAAAAATGTCCTTCGCCACAATATACACATGAGTCAGTTATAAATTATGAGAAAAACTTGACTACTGGCTAGACCTCAATTCTGTCATCACATAACCCACATAAGTTATTAGATATTATGGGGTCGGTCGTAGGAAATGTGAATAATTACTTATTTCCGTTTCTATAAAAATCTATTTGTAATTAAGATTACACATATATGTATGTATGAACTTGCAGATCCTATATAAAATAATTTCATACCCTTCTTTTGTAATAAATCTTAAATAGTGCGTCATCAGCCTATTTAAAGAAATACGTATGCATATAACATACAGGTAATTATAACATACATTAATTATATTATTATATAATAACACAGATACTTGTCTGTATAGTTAAAGTCGAGAAACAATTTCACGATATTGAGATTTTCCAGTTACGGAAGATCGAATTCCATAAGCTTCAGTCTATAGTCGTACTAAAATCCAAATAAAAAGTATACAGCAACGACATACATTTCATTTCATTGTAATTCAAAGGTTTTGCCACGACTGATTTGAATATCGATGTATATAAAGAATTCATACTTGAATACAGAATTTAAAAAATCTTTACCTCTGTAGTTATCATGAATCAATATGCAATAAGATACTCGATATATCGCTCCAAAATGTAAGTAACGATTATTAATTTATTGAGTTAATTATACTCTTGGTTTTAAAACGACCGCACCTTGACCAAAAGTATTAATTGAATTAATTTGAAAATTAATTCAACACTGCCCATATTTCATACATATATCAGCAACATGGATAGAAAGTATATCGATTACAATCTTTCCTGATGTTCATACTGTCATAAATTAAAGTTTTACATAGAATAAATAATACGATACTAATATTTTTCACTGCCCCTTTTATTGTGGTATTTTTATTTCAGTGAAAATTTAAAAGTTAATGTCATGAAAATGTTGGAATTTATACACTTTTAAGTTAAATAACATACACCATTGTTCATAGTTATAAAAAACAAAGAAAGGTCGAGCATTTCTCTTATGCGCCCACCTACTATGAACTTCAATCTGTTGTACCTCCCAGGCTACAATACCTACAAGGAAATAAGCATTCCTACCTACCAGGTCGGTAAAAAATGCCCCGTTTTTTCTGTGATGAAATAAAAAACGGACGCGTTCGAGTGATTTGAATTTCAGAGCACATAACATTTAAGTAATAACGGTATAACATTTGTTATACCGTTATATATTGTTAACATTTGTCTTTGAGCCGCACTAGTAATGACCACCTTCGACTCTTGATAATAGTCGTGGATAAATACGTGCACTGTTTATGTAACGAGTCCCCTGTTTTAAATACATTCATTTTATTACGACAGAAAAAATAAACGTAATACTTTATATTAATGACTAGATTCGCTGATAGATGTTAATGTATGTTAATTTTCAGATTCTAGATTATGTATTACTTTTTCGCACTCCACTATAAGCGGAAAAGTAATGTAATCGTGTAAAGAAAAAGTGAAAAAACAATTTTTTTTTGGGTTTATTTTTCGGTTTTCAGCCTAAAAACCAAAAAAAAAAATGGTTTTTAAAAAATGTTTGCTGTGTGTGTGTGTCGTTGTCGTAGACATTTATTCTTGTTAGCACGATAACTCACCTACATCGTGTCGGATCGATCGGGTTTTGACTGATTCTGATTAGGGACGTCTACCAGATGACATCTATTGATTTTGAGATGGATAAGATACACCCCACCCTGTCCATGGGTCATGAAAAAGCACGATGGTTGGACTATTTGAGAAAAATTGAAGAGATAGAGATGTTCTACGTGCGGAAAATCCATTTTAAGGTTTTAAAACTGTTTATTTTATATTAAAATACAAACAAAATATCCAGATTTACTTACATAAATGTAGTTACACGTAGTTTTTTCAACATTTCTTGAGAAGGCACAACGTAATTATATTAATAACAATTAATAGCCACGACCAATATTCATAAAATTAAGAGGGTATTCTAGTCTGCAATTCATTTGCATATTCTAAAAGTTTAAACCTTTAAAAATATGTCCCCCAAAGGAAATTTCAAAATTCAAAATATTTGCGGAGTCAGCTCTAGAGTTAGTGACCATTATTTGACTTTTACAACCGCGGCTGCCTTAAATTTTTATTCAAAACTTTAACCGCATTTTTCCCAAAACTACTTTTTTCGATCTGGTTAACATACTATCTCAAGTTCTATCCAACCGATTGACTTCAAATTGGGCACAGACCAATTGGGCATTGACTCTCTATCATCCCTACTATTTGTATCAAAATATTTTTTTACTACATATTTCTAGTAAATTCAAAACTTCGAAAAAAAAATGGTATACATTTCGTTTTTCGAACAGCCGCCCTCTTGTGAATGGGTGTTATCCATTTTTTCATGTGAAAAAATGGATAGTAAAAATATCTTTGTTTATATATCAAGCCCGAAAAAACACTCAAATTTAGGCATCTAGACTAGAATACCCCCTTAAAAAAAATTAAAAATGTATGCAGTATATAAACATTTGTTTTACTTTTTTATGTAAACATTTGTTTTACTTTTATTTCAGTGAAAACTTACTTTTACTTTTATTTCAGTGACCATATATTGTATTTGACCCTATTGTATTCCACTAACACATGCTATTGTAGCGCCAAATACAATCAGACTAGTAGCTTTTATTTTATTATGTAATATTCTTTCTGTGACGTGTAGATAAACGAAAGATACAAATATGTACATACGTGCGAGATATAGAGACGGAACGTATTATTAGAATACGATTAAGTACAACTCTTAAGTAATTAATTATTTTTTAACTAATTTTGTATAACTGAGATAAGGATGTACATTATCTAATAGTACTGTGTACTTTAGATACTTGGAACAGAAAAGATTAAATAAAATATTTGTAAGGGAGATAAAATCATAAGTAATGTCGTAAAATAAACCATTGATAATAATGTTCATGTTAGAATAAGAAAATATTTATTTCTAACTAATTATAACATGTAATAATTAATAATAATATGTGTATTAAAAATATGATTAACTCTACAAATATATCATGCATTCATTGATCACTTCTTTTCCATTCCATGTACCATAACGAAGGACTTAGGACCGCATTTTGGCCTTATCAGACTGAATTTATAATTGACATATAGTAGTAGATTCTATATATCTTTCTTATGAACATACCCAAATAAAAATCAACTTGTATTTTGCTTTCATTCGAGGTAATATAAAAGTTTACTTTTAAAGCTATCTACCGAACTCGCCCGATTCGATCCCATTTGATACAGTGCTGATAAATGAATAGAAATGTGACTGAAAAGTCTTCGATTTTCTGTATATAAATATTTTAACATAACCTGAAAACGTATAGTTACTTATAGTATAGTTCCGTAAAATAGGTAAATTAAACAAATATTACAAATTTCATTTCTAGTTGGCAAGCGATGAAAACAAAAGTAGCAAATTATTTCATATATTTATTTTTTTTATGATTTTAGTGAAATAATAATGATGAACTTGTAGCTGATATTTGTAGGGTAATGTGTAGTTGACGTAGTTTGTTGCATTAAAGCAAGAAATTGGTTTCTTGAAATATTGTCACCGATTAATACAGTTCTTTTCGAATGGTTACTAAACCTAAATTTTCGTTTTTGTAGGAATAAAACGAAAAATAAAATATATTAAAATGGTTCACCTTTGTATTTTAAACTGTGATTCTAAACCAATTCCATTAATATTAAATCGAAAACAATCAATGATAGCGTTATAAAATTTGTCACGCGAGCACTTAGCAGGTGATGCATGTTTTTTTAATTTGTTTCCTAGAAAATTCGATTTTTCTGTACCTCGCTTGTTTACTTATAGCATTATAACAACTATGCTAATTAATGATGTAATATAGAGAGCTATTAACGGTGAGGTATTTTTAGTCGATGAGCGAGTATGCGATCTCTGCCAAGCGACCAACTTTTATCTTTTAAGAGACTCTTAAGAACCAGTAAAATGATTGATCTCTTCCAGCAATTCAATGAAAACCTTTATGTTTTCGGAATGTCTTTGATTAACTGTATTCAGCAGCCATTACAGACGGGCATTTAATGCAAAGGACGTCTCGAATGGCCGGAGTTAAAATAGATTAATTGGCATGATATAAAAGTATGAGTTCTACGAATAATAAAGACTAATATTAACATACCAGCCGCTTTTTTTATTTTAGTCGCATGAATAACGGATTTGTATATGTATTCTTCGTCAAGGTTAAACAAATATTTATCGTTGTTTATGGGTGCTTTATTGTGTATTTGGTAAATATATTGGCGTCAATTTTTCTTTAAACGCGTTATAAAGATATTCTAAAAAAATTGAAATATGATACATGTCGTAATTCGTCAAGGTTAGTAAATGATTTCAACTTATTAAAAACAAATAGTATATCATGTTCTTGAGTATTCAAACTCTTGAAATACATCTCTGGAAACAGTATACTGGAGTATACTGGAATACTGCGACAATATATTATATCCCACGAACTATAAGTCATATTTTTAAAGTCGAGAATGCCATTTAGGTAATCAATGTCCGTTAGGGCGAGGATGCATTTGAGACCTTAAAAGTGGCTTCCAGTTCGCCTTTAGTAAAGTATTATTTTGCAGTATCTACACAAATGATCTACTAAATAGGTTTGTAAATTAACAGCTATCGAACTGCCTTGCTTTCTATGATATAGTAACCGAACAAAAGAAAGTGTACTCTCATGTCAAGTTATGTCTTTAGTAAAAACTGTGTTAAAAATAGAACAGATCGATTTCTAAACAGTTACAAATGTTGTTTGCCCTGTCCCTTTTACTATATAAATCTAAGAGGTGACGATTTGTTCCTAAAGTTGTGCGGTATTAAAAAGTAGGAGATCCATACAAATGAAGCAATCTTGCTGACATGTCGTTCAGCTGGAAAAAGACCATACCAACTCGAAATTTGATATTTTTCAGTTTATATCACTAGACGGTTTAACACCATCTCAACATTTCTCAGAAAAAGTATCAAAAGAGAAGTAGTAAAATTAACCACGTCAGATGGCACTTATAATATTAGGACTGCATATAATATGGAAAGATAACTTCACAATATCATAAAATGGCGTGTTTTCTACTGTTTTATAAAAATTCCACTGTTGAACTGAAACTTTAGTCTTTTTGTTAGGAACGTTTGGAATTTAAAATTGTAAACATTTGTCGTGATAAATGTATATCTTTGAGTTAAAAGAGTCTTCTTCCAGATGGGGGATTGATATTTTCTGAAACAATCTAAAAAAAAAATAGTTCCCCTGCGAGTCGATGGTGTGAATATTCAATACTGTGGTCAAGCATATCTTTGAATGATAATGTTAATTGCTAAATACGCTAAATTAAAGGCGTTTTCCAAAAACAAAAAAATTGTATATCGTGCTAAACAAGTAAAGTACTTTGGTAAACGGTATTAACTTTTTAAATGGCGCACCTGACCAACCATATTTAACGAGAAAAGTGGTTACTGTAATGGGGATTGCCGGAACCTACCGCAAAGACGAATTATGCAAGACAATCTTAGATGATGTTTTTGATAAAGAAAGCATGCTACTTATAATAACCGATTCAAGAAATCATCAATCACGAACTGACATCTACATACATATATGATATTGCGTAATTTTAAATTTTGGAAAATCCAGAAAGGTATACAGGACATTCGTTCTGCAAAACCTCTTTTGGTCAACAGCATTGTCGATGTTTTTGGATTATAAAGACATGGTGGGTGGAAGTAGTGGGCAGATGATTTTTTAAAGGTTTTCTATATGAGATAAATGCTTATTATTAAATTCTTAGTACATGCAAATGTATTATTTATTTAATGTACACCATGTAAATTGTAAATAAAAGAAACATTCTGTTGGTCATAAAAAAAATACTGCAAATGGATTGGACATTTCACTTACATTAAGAAAAATTTGTATATAATGCAAATATTTAACTGTCATTAATTGATACTTTTGTAGCACAATTAGCGAAATGCGTAGATTAGCACAAGATAGGAGAAGCTGGAGGTTAGCGTCCAACCAGTCTTAGGACTGATGACCTAATGATGATGAATTGATACTTGCTACATAACACAACATACACTGGATTTATACGTATGTACTCGTAACTTGCTTTAATCGCTGTGATTGATAGTGTACTAAAAAGAGAAGGGACTGGTCCAATATTTATCAGACTAAACTACCTATCGGACTAAAGTTTTTAGATCATCAGCTTTTTTGTTGCATCCACATTGTGTTAGACATATTGAGCAGTACCAAAATGTGGATGTACAATCTTGTACCAATTATAAGAACTTTTCTGCATAAAATCTTCTACATAAACCCTCTAGAAATTAAATATGAACCTATCCTATCCTAGATATTCCTAGGTAACGACCATTCAAAAAATCAATGCAATTGCCTGACTTCACATATTAATACTAACGCCAACAATCGTTCTTAATTTTTTTCATTTTTTTAAATGTCCCCATAAAGTATTTCCAAGTAAACGAACGACAGAAAAGGAAGTATTATATCAATATACAATTTATTGGTATGGGCTCTTATGGGCTAATTGATTGGAGTAACCATACTAAATCAATGTCTAGCGAAGTATTATTTTTAACTTTTTGTGTGAAATATTTAAATAATATTCCAGGAGTACGCCTATGGTCACTTCATCATTACCTTCATTATCATCACCTAAGTTAATTTTCACTTTTGGAAGCCCACATACTCTAAGGACTTCTGATTTGCATACATGTTAACTATGTTTACAATTATACCTATGTTCCTACCATCTGCAATTACTTTTAAGGTGCCTTATTAGGACATGCCTCGTAGATTTACATTATAAAGAGTTAAATCATTTTAAATTATGGTAGGTAGGTATCTGGTGAATTTAAAAAACCTTGCATCACGAAAAAACTAAAAGTAATCATATCCCTGAAATAGTTAAATACGTATGTATAATATTATTTACATGAATTAATAATTTATAAGTTACATTTAAGCTCTATATATTTTTGCTATATATCAAAGAACAATATTTAAAAGCTATGAAATTGAAAAGAATTTTAGGAAAATTTGCGCCACCAAGCAGTAGCTACATCGAATAAATATTAATGAATTTTGATTGTCTGTACATAATACTTCCCCCTTATTGTTTATAAATCTCCTGAACATAAAAATTGGCTTCTCCTCCCGTTTAACTTTCGGCACTCAAAGCTCATTAATAAAAAAGAGGTGTATGAATTGGTGTCATTAATGCTGCTACTTCAAACAAAAAAAAAGGGCAACAATGAGGGCTCCCGCCGATTCCATGTTTTCCACTAGAATGCCTCCTCTAAAAGGGCCTCTGCTGGTACATACACCGATGCATTTAATCCGCTGCAACATTATCGTGTTATGGTAACCATAAAATTACTATTGTTGTCTGAATGACTGAATTTCATAATGACTGTTATTCTCTGGATTTTTTTACCATCGCGAAATCGAAATGCTATACCTACATACTATTTATGCAAGGATAACCGGAATAACTGATGCGATTTATAAATTACGGTACAATTATGGTTTTGAAGTAAGTTTATATAAAAACATATCGCGTTAACCACTAACTTGCTTCAAATCAAATAAATCTTTTGTTTTCCTGTTTATTTGGCTAGTATTTTGCCAGTACTTTCACTACTTGGCAAAACTATTTGCATAGCCTATACATATACACAAATCAACCTTTTTATGATATTATAATTATTTTTCTTCTCTTATCAATGCCTATTCCTCGGCTAGATCATTTAATACCATCCAAAAATATCTTAAAAACCTTATTATAATAAATGACGTAATGTTTATAAAAATTAATTGCACCATCTTTCAAATGTTTGGATTTAGCTATATTAAGATAACGTCGCATTATATTACAAAAGCATTGTTGCAATCCTCAAAAATAGATTTTAAAAAACACTAGTCTATTCGAAAGACTGTGTTAATTTTAGTGAAACTTGTGTGTTCTTGTAACTCCATCCCTTCATTCAAAAATTTATTACCCATATTATATGAAAATTTTAAACCGGAGACTGTATATAATACAATTAATCGCTATTGTCATTGTTCCGTACTAATGATTACATAAAACTGTAATATCGGTCTGTTCTCCATTAGCGTCAGAGGTACTAAGAATTCGGTATCCAATGAGTTTGTATATTTGATGCACATATGTATATAGCGTGTAATTTCTAGCAATGTTGACTAATGCCGATAAAAAAACAACATTAATACTACACACGAAATTTTCTACCAACAATGTTTGTGAAACCTTACGTCCCACATTGACGCCTATGGGTTAACTTACATAGATATTTAAACATAAATATTTAAAACAGAATTTTGATTTAATATAGCGGCTTCTTAGTGGTCTGCAATCTCCTTCTACATTCTTTTTCTCATTTTAAACTTATATTGTTAATTATCGTTTGTGTTTCAAAAAAAGTAAACTTATTTTTATATCGACAAATGAAGACATCGCAATATATCGCGCAATGGAATTTCGTACCGCGAAAGTTTCTTAGCCAATTTAGAAGCACTATTTGGGTTTCTAGATAATACTGTTATTGATTTGCTCCCGTTGTACACTTTCACCCTCCAGTTGTAGTTAGCAGAATACAAACATTTGAATGATGGGCCGGAAAGAAAAGAAAAAGATCAATAACAGGCCATCTATTCTCAAGGAAACTTCCGGGGTATATATATACACATGTGATCTTAACGGAATAAATTTAGTAGTTATATCCATCTCAACCTTCGCCAGCAGTTAAAACATTTCAGCGTTAAATATTTACCTTGTGGTGCTCCTAAAGAAATTGTTTGATTCCCTGTTCATCAGTTCCGATCTGAATTTGCTCATCTCTTCTTCCATTTTTCTCATTTCAGCATCGAACCTTTCCCTGATGCTGCTGAATTCGGTGTCGATTACGCTGAAATCGCCCAGCTTAATGGGGATGTTGCGTTTAATTCCTTCAGACATTTTGGAAAACTAACTCTTTCACTTTTTCACAACACGAAAGCGATCGCACTTTTTGAATGGAATAATCAGCTGCCTTGAGACACACTCTACTGTATCGCCTAGATCACTAATTCACTGGCGCACCGAGCAGGGGATGTGGTTTTAAATAGAATGTTTCGTGTGGGGGACAAACCCGCTTGCGCAAGAGTACACCTTTAAAGCGCGGCTCGAGAGATGCACAAGCAACGTTGCCAAATTGTGTTGCATCTCGCGATTATTATGTATACTAATATTTACTATGAATTGCTACGATACACCTATATCATGGACAAATTCATATATATTTTTTAAATTATAAGCTACAAGACTAGTGTCTACATATGATTACAACATTAATGTTGATATATCCGAAATATATCAAACATACAATCATATAATTTTAATTGTTTAGTTGAAACCTTAATTGTGATTATAATTGAAACCTTTTAAGCATGAAGAAACATAAAAAATTATATTCTATATCTTACAAAGGTGAATTTACATCATGTAACTTCTTAAATGTTTTTGTATTAAGGAATTTTCAAATCTGAAGTAAAATTCATTAAGCATATTTAAACCTTTTTCGGCGTACTTCAGATGCAAAAATGTATTGAAGTAAAAGAGCAATATTTTGAATAAAAGCTATAACTTAATTTAATGTATTTAATGTTTTAGTTTTACCATCTATTTTTTCAATAGAGTACATTGTACGTATAGTTTAAAAATTCAGCGGTTACATCACAGCTGTATAAGAAAGTTGTTAATGAGACTTTATAAGACCAGAAATTATGTTCGAGATTAAATTATCTTATACCTCTATATTATTTTCAATTATTTATATACAGATTAATATGTGTATGAAATATTGTAGCTACCAATATTAATGAATATATAAGACGTGTCCTTATTCAAGTGCAATAAATTTTTTTTTCAAAATATGCAGCGTAAAGTAAATCAATACTATCTATTCTATATAATAAACGAACAAACTACACTGATAATTCACTCGTATATATCTTTCCAGTAAGTATTACAAGATAACAATATTCATAAAGAAATTTTGCAACACTAGACACCATAGCCAAAACAAATTTTATATGAGAAATATGAATATTTAATAATTATTAATATTGAACTGAAAATGTCAATGACAAGTAGAAAAACATTAGTAAGCAAAAAAAGAAATGTCTGTAAGAAAATTTTTGTTTTCAGATTTCTTACATGATTTATCTGCAAGATATTTATTATCAAAATTATTCAAAATAAATATAAACTAAACGAAAATTAAATTAAATACGCTAGAGCAGTAAATATAAAAAGATTTTATAATTATGAAATGGAAAATTGATTAACAAAAGATCCTTTTAATTCTGGAATAAAAAGAAACATTCCATTTTAAATGGAATATTTAATTACCATATAGAACACCGGCAACATCGCAAAGCGATGACTAGTTTGATTTACTAAAAATCTTCTCACCTACGACTTTTTCTAATTTGTAAACATGAGTAAAAGAGTTTCAGATGACGTAAACTTTAAGTTGCGGTGCGTAGGCCATTTTAAGATCAATTGAATGAGAAAATATCTATTTTTCATGTTTTGCTACCTCCTTCTAGAAGTATTTGATTGAGATTCTAGAATTCGTAAATATAGTAAATTATTTTTGGCCTGGTTATACGTTCACGACTGTGCGCGTTGCTATACTTTACATTAGTATAAAAAATCATATATTAAGTGGCTTCTTTAGACTTTATTCCTATATTGCAGTGATATTAAATATAATTATTATAAGTAATTAAATTATTTTTGATTTTCGGACTTTCAAAATTAAATATTGACATGGAGACCGAAGAAATGGGTACTTCTTTCTGTGTTCTCAAGAACAGTCTGAATTTTGACCTCTGTGGAATTCCTTTATGCTTTACCAATCCCTTACTAGATTTTCCATTTTTTTCCCAAATCTCTTCTTTCTCGATATATTTATATGCAACAAATTTAATTACATTTAAATTTAATATCAAAAATAGCCATGGAGCTAAACGATTTATAGTATAGTACTTAATAATATTTAGTCTAATAAAATGTTATTATCATTATTACATATTCCGAATATATTGTAATATAATGCTCCTCAATTTCTTCATTATCAGTTGTATATGCTTACAGTTGAAATATAATCATCGTCCTTGGGTGGTTGTTTTGCTCTTTAATTGTGTTTTTGGCCATTTGGTCATTGCCACTACGAAATTTATTTTTGTTGTGTTCTTCCGTTATTTTTATGTCGCCTATATCTAAGGTCAGTTGTCTAGTCAAAACAAAGAAACTGAAAAACCTATTTGACCAACAGTTTTTCACTGACCATTCTATTTTTACGCAAAAAAATGTGAAATTGATATTGCATTAAAAAAACTTGGCTGGGTCCGCCGGTGCTATGCTTTACATAATTTTTCATTCACGTAATCTAAATCAATGTCAATGCTAATAGAAGCATCCATCACTTCTCTAGTGGGAGAGACATACGTATTGTACAGGCTAATGTAAAGTGTATTTGAAACAATCCAGATACAAATTAATTTTCAATGACGTTCGATAATTGCCAAACATTTTTCAAATTTAAAAATTTGCGTAGAAATAAGAATGTGTTTATCTAATTTTATTCGTATAGCTATTATGGATTATGGGTTAATAAGACAAATATAGAATATAATTTTCAACCACCAAGACAACTATTCAATCAATGTACCATCAGGAAAGAATGTGATGGGACATTTTGAACCCTTTCCCTAAAATATAGACAAAAAATAATGAATTTTAGGGGTTAATTATGCTCTTAGTCTAAAAATAGACACGCTCACTATTAACCTAAAGCGTAATTAACTAAGAAATAAATTCAGTATTGCCAATATTTTAGGAATATATATCGAAGTATATTTCTTCTTGGTACATAAAGCCATTGATATTTTTTTGAGTTCTTATGTCTAAAAACTCGTTTCAGTGGAATAAGACAAAAATATAATACTTTAAATGACATATAAGGTCATGTTATGCCATTACTATACCCGTAAACACGTCAGTTATAAATTTATATTCACAAAAGGGCCCTTTAAATTGAATACAATATTGGTTCGTGAATATTAAGGAAGCACGTCAGTTGTCAGCACCGTTTTACTTTTCTGCACTTAACTATACCAGAGCGGAAAAGTAATGTAATCGTGTAAAGAAAAATGGAAAAGAAAATTTTTTTCTAGCGTTTATTTTTCGTTTCTTGACCTAAAAACAAAAAAAACCTGGTTTTTAAAATATTTTTGTCTCTGTGAGTGTCGTTGTCGTCGTTGTTGTTGTTGTTGTCGTCGCCATTAAAATTTCTTGTTAGTACGATAACTCAAGTAAATTGTGTCGGATCGATCGGATTTTGACTGATTCTGATCGGAGACGTCTCACAAACGATACCTATTGATTTTGAGGTGGATAGAACACACTCTACCATGTTCATGGGTCATGAGAAAGCATAATGATGGACTATTTGAGAATTTTTTTTGTTAGCACCATTACTCAATTAAATCGTGTCGGATCGACTGATTCTGATTAGGGGCGTCTACCAGACGACGATGGTGGCCTTTTTGAAAAAATTAAAACTGTCACATAAAACACACATTCTGCATTTATGTGTTGGTTTATTTTTTCTCGGCCACTCAATATTGAGATCGAGATGTTCTACGTACGGAAAAGTCCATTTTAAGGTTTTAAAACTGTTTGTTTTCAATGAATTTTAAGAATTTTTATCTCAGCAACTAATACAGATAAGAACATAGGTACGGTTTATTGTGCATAAAAATGTATACATTGATTTTTAACGAAAAATTTTTATCTAGCTAAAATCCCCCTCTCCCACCCCTCAGTTCCGTAAATTCTCCCGTTTCCGATCGGACCATGCTCATGGTTCCTAGGATTGGCAACGCACGGTTCATAGGAAAGCAAGAATTGATGCGGCATTTTAAAGTGTATGAGAATGCGCATCGTTTGACACGTGCATTTTTTTAATTTGGAATTTGTGACAAGATGGCGAACACTCAAAGTTGACATTTAAACAAAAATGGAAGAAATTGAGATACCGAGAAAAGCCCGTGTCAAACGACGCGGAATTTGATAGGCTTTAAAATAAAAGAAAAGAAGAGAGAGAGAGAATGGAATTATTCTGTACTAAGATATCTTAGGAATCGCCTTGAAAACATGGTTTCCAGAAAAACGCTTGGTTTCTCTCGAAAAATGTTTTGAAATCAATTTAAACTGTATTAAATTACACTCATTTTAACACATTTTAACACATCTTAAACCTTAAAAAAAGCGTCGTGCACACTATACACAAATAAAATGTCTACACAAAAGTCAAACGCGACTGTATCTGTGAGCTGTACGAGTCTGTATTGTCTGTGTTTGCGCGCCCGCGCTTCCTAAGCAGTGCTATAACTAAGCCATTTTTGCGAATTCTATTAAGCGGCTTTGGGAATATATTCTGAAGTCATTAACCTTTGAAAATATGAAGATAAAAAAATTGATTTTTTGAGCCGACAAAACAGATGTGCCCCCTTAAAATAATATGAGTATGCATGCAGTAGTTGCAAACATAAGTACTATAACTTTATATAATAAAATAAGTATGGCTTTGATATTTTTAGATTAAAATTAATTGGGATAGTCCGGAATGTTGAAAACATCATTTACTCCCTCATGGAAGAAATGGTGGCGACAGACATCGACGAGTTTGAGATGTACAGGGTGGACCAATGATGAAGATCCATAAGTTTCTGGCCCTTTGCCTCAAACATAATTGTTTCCCTTTATGTCGCTCGATACAACGTTAGTAAGGCACTTTCCCTCCTGTAGGTTATGTCAAGTAATATTATGTTTTGAGTCATGGTCAGATTATAGCGAGAAAAATAACATATTATCTTTCCATTGTCTAGGAAATGAAAAACGTCCATTTTAACTTCTATCATCATTTTGAAATAATGCTGTCAAAGTTTTTCAATAACATGGAAATGTGTTATTAATTCTACAGATAACATAATAACGAACTATAAATTTGAAAACTAACTTAAAGACTAACAACGTTTTTATTACTAAAATAACAATTGGAAATGTCGCCCACTTTCTTCAATGTACAAATTTACGCGCCTTCTCATGTTACCAAAAGTAATTTGCAGCATTTAGTCCTGCTTTCTTTAACAATTCATTGTTCCTGTTCTTGCAAATTTGTTAAGAGTTCTGCAAATCCTATGTAAAGGAACACAAAATAGTCAATAATAGTCAAGCAAGAAGACTTCGGAGCTACCTCTATTTATGTGTGCAATTTGAATCAAGCGGTCATTAAAAAACTCGAGAAACAAGCTCGCGTATCTCCTGTCGTATGTACTAAATATTATACTTTTTTTTTTTGAAAATAGCCTTGCTGAAGATAATCACCATGTAGTTTTTGAACAAATTGAACCAAAATAATGTTTTTGTACCATTTCCATTGACGATTAAATTGAAACAAACGGACTCAGTTATTCTTCTGCAAGTAACTGTCATCCAAATATCACTTTTGTGGGAATATTCAACAAAAAACTATCAAAGAATTATCAGTATTGGATTATCAGTACTCTACGTTCGAAAATTTGGAAATTGACGTACCTACCTCAAAAGATGAAACCAAGCATTGTTAAGTATAGCAGATTGTCATACCACTGGCAGTATGCGTGACATCTGGGGTGGTCTGGCAGCAGAAAATTATTAACATAAATACACGATATTGACAATTATTTTTAAATCCACGACCTCCATTAACTGACAAAATTTTTGGTATATCGGTACTTTTGCTTTTAGTTATCTATGTTTTTCCGGCAGCCACAAAGGAGGTAACTGCCCGATATTTAATTAACGCACTGATCATGGCGCTTGATAATAGCCTGAGATAATTGGGTTTAGGTCGAGCAGTACTATTGCTCTTTACACAAATCTTTAGTTCGGTTTTATTTTCCTACAAGTGATTTATCACGTAGCCATATATTTAAATCGGTAAATTACACAATCACACCTGTAATAGTAACGATGTTTCAGTTTTATATTAAAAACTCGCAATATTAACATGTTTTGATTTAAATTTTTTTTCAAATTTGTATTATATCAGCACAAAGAAAAAACCAAGTAAATCTGGAAGGAATATTGCCTTCTTTGTTGTTACCAGTCTGTTTCAATATAATTTATCTATCATTATCTCCAAGAAGAATGACATAGGTCAATTTCGTACCATTGGTTGAAATTATACTTCTTTGAAATACCCTTCTTATTCTGTGTATTCTTTAAATAGTTTATATGAGTGCAAAAAGCTGCTAGTTATACTTATTACTACTTTTTTCGAACGAATAGGAAGTTCCACCAAAAACATAAGATGGGAATCCCTGTTACATATACTTTTTAAGTAGTTTATCATGTATTAAACATAACGATAAAAAAATTAATTTTCTGTCGCTGAATTATAGAAGAAGATATTTGTTTATTTAAAATATTTAGATCATAGAACCAAAATCGATTATTCATAGGGCTCACTAGCATTCTATGCCATTGCAATTTAAAATAAAATATCATGCAGTAAAGTTAGGAATATTGTACGAAACTTTACTTATTAATACACCTATGTACGAGTATATCGATAGATCGGTACAATAGCATAGCGAGGCTATTTTCAAAGCATTGAATAAAGCCAAGTAAATCTAGAAGGAATGTCGCCTTCTTTGTTATGACCAGTCTGCTTTAATGTAATTTATCTGTCTTTATCTCCAAAAAGAATGTCATTATTCAATTACGTAACATATATGTCATGAAATTATGCTCCTTTGAAATACTCTTCTTATTCTGTCATCTTTAAATAGTTTATATGTGTGAAAAAAGCTACTAGTTATATTACTACTCTTCTTTCGAACATATAAGTTCCACCAAAGAATGTAACATACATTTTTTAAGTAATTTATCGTGTATTAAACATAAATTATTGCGAAAATATATTTTGGTAGTACATATTTAAGAAACGATAAAAAAAATAAAAAGATGTTGTCGCTGAATTATAGAAGAAAAATATTTGTCTATTTAAAATATCTAGATCATAAAATCGTTTGTTAATGTACGTCATTGGCATTCTATGCCATTAGAATTCAACAACCTCAACGTTAATCTAACCAAAATAAATATACCACATTGTTACTGTCCATCTTATTATTAGTAGGTACTTGTATATTATTATTTATAATGAAATTACAAATTAATAGTTTTTTTTCTCTTTGATGAAGATTGAGGTTGCCTGTACTAATTTAAATTCTGATTAATTGAAATTCGCCTGATGCATTGCCAAATGTTACATCTTAAAGTCACCTTCAATTTAGATCTCCCATCGGTGAGTCATCTGCTATTACTTTAATACAGCTAAAATAAATTCGACAATAGCGCGAGTAACTCGACCGCTATTTATTCGAGGAATTCCAAAAAATCGCTTAACTGCTTTATATCGTAGTGATTCATTTACGATTTGGCAGAGTGGCCCGCTAGGATACTTGGCCTGGTTAGCGTTTACAGTTTCTATTTTATTATCACCAAATAGACCTCCCCCTCTCCGAGGAGCGTAGCGTGAGAAAAGAATCTAGGGATGTGATAACAATTTTATAAGGGGAAGAGGTATAGACAGATGTATGGTACGCCATATGAAAATGGTAAAAATAAAAAAAGACACTAACCTAAAATGATTATGCCGAGGTATATATCCTAATTTTTAAAATGGAGATCAATTATTCGGTTTCTGTTTGTCCAGCAAACGTCTGTCACTATTTCTTCAAATGTCGGAGACGATCTCATATCTTCTAACAAGCCACTTTCAATATTTATCAATGCTAAAGCTGACAGTCTTTCTTGCTTTTGAAAATTTCGCAGATAGGCCTTTATTCTCTTTAAACATGAAAATGATTTTTCCGCGGAACTACTTGTGGCAGGGATAGTCAAAATTAAACGACACAATCTTGATGACTCCGAAAAAACAGAAGAGAATTGAGGCACATAATATATTGGTGAAACTCAAACACAGAGGTTCTTTTTTATCGGGATCACTATAAATCACTGAAAGTTCACTTTTTATACGATTTTCGTCAAAGAATATTCTATATGTATCTACTAAAGAAGAAAAAGGTTCGTCAGGAAAATGTTTCACGAATGAAGTAAATTGTGTGGAATCTAGATTTAAGAATTTCAGTTTAGAAATTTCACTAAACGGTTCACTAATGTTCAAAGTAATAACGTCCAAAATTTTGTAAAACAATCGTGCGTAGGTGCTTTTCTTATCTCCTTCAGGAATTGAATCCAAAGGCATTCTTTTACTTGGTGGTTGATTTTCTAACACAAATCTGTCCATAGGGTCCCAAATGTCACTAAACTCGTTTCTCATTTTTTGAATATGTGATTTGAAATCGGCGTACTTTTTATTGCAGTAACAAATATCTGATAATTTTTGTCTGTAGAATTTTAAATAGACTCTCGGAATGTGGGAATATTACAGAAAACACTGCTGAGAAAGAATTAAAATAAAAGTCGCGCAATAAAGTTAAAGGGCCTCTAGCACAAATAACGATTTCTCGATCTCATTCCCCATTTTCATTTTCCACAATTACCTGAAACAGCGCTTCCAAATCTTCCTTATGTTATGGCGACAGTAGCGACGTAAAGGTATTTATGTATCACTGATAGTAATGGTGAAACTATTTTTCTTAATAGCACAACAAAAGTGTTGTTTAACTAATTATAGGTAATTTTGTTTAACATCAGTAAGTACCTATGTATATAGAAAAGAAATACTGCAGGTCAATGAAACTTTTTACCGTGTGGGAAAATTTCAGTATTTTTATACGAAGTCTCGATAACTATAGGACGTGTGGAAAAATAGACACCCTATTCTCTTTATTCAAAGGAAACTTATTGGTGAAAACTTGAATTTTCTATCTCTTTTAGTTTCCGCGTTAAAAATAATTTTTTTTTTTTTTAGTTTTCGAAACGTGCAGATAACTCATTTATTTATGGAATTCAAGAAAACTTATTTGAAGATTCTTAAGACACCTTTTTCGGCAGAATAAGATGTCTCCAAAAGATTTTTAATGCTTTTATTATCGTTCAATAATTGAAATGGACTATTAATGTAACAGCCATAACGCGTGTTTTATAGTTACAGTAAGTTGTATATATGTATATGTCATTGCTTCGTTGAGATCAAACCTAAAGCTAATACGATTTTAGTTCCCCATAATGCTCATCATAAGCTATAATTTCTAACCAAGTACGTACCACACCTTATGACAGCTGGTTCAGGAGGTAAAAGTACACGTGCCTGGCAGAGCTTCTCTAAATATATCACCCCGAGTACGAGCTTTTACAAAGAAAAAGAAAAATCACATTCGCTATTACCTCATTAACTAAAAGGACACTCTCTTGAAGATGGGTCCAAACATGCAACAACGAAGCGTATCGTAACGCCACCCCGTGACAATTTAAAGGGCTCACAGCGTGACATTGTAATGTTCTCCCGTAACATCAGAGCGTTCCGTGGCTTATCGGTTTTTCAGCGTCATATCAAAGGCTTGTACCGGAGTGACGTTAAGGGCCGTTTACACGCTACGATAAATCGTAACGATGTGATTGTAACATTTATTATTACAATAAATCGAAAGAGTGAGTACTGTTTACGCAACGATTTCTTGTCCAATATTCATTGTCGACCGTGGTAGAACTCAGTCAGCTGTTGCGATGGAAGAAGTACTGTTGTGGATATGTTATTTGTTTAGCGAGAAAAATAAAAAACTCGCGAAAAACAAGAAGAAAGTGGAGTCGCCAGTGGTTGCTGAAGGAAAAGGCGTTTTCTCATATTGAAAGAGTTGCGAAATGAACCCAATGACTGGCGGAATTATTTGAGAATGGATGAAGAGACTTATGTTGAGTTATTAAGTTTAGTTTCTCCATTTATTGTGAAAAATGATACTGTTATGAGAAAAGCGATATCTCCTCATGAAATACTCTCAGTTACCTTACGATTCCTTGCCAGCGGAAGAAACCTTAAGGACATGGAATTTTCAACTGCCATTTCTAAATCAGCTCTCTGCAAACTAATCCCGGAAATTCGGCTATCTACAAAGTATTAAAAAAAATTATACAGGTATGTTAATTGACAGTTTATTTACTTTTGAGCCATATACAATACAAACATTATATCTAAATGGATAATATAAAGGAAATAATCATAGAATATGTTTAACACAATACATGAAAATTTCCTCCTACACCGAGAAATTTGAAAAGTTGGTAGAAACATTTTCCATTGATTGGTTGGTATTTACGTTACTTGAACGTGACATGCTGTTTGAGTTAGTGGATTGTCTTTGAGGGTCGGCTTGTTTTCAGTTTTTGAAATTTACAGTTCTTGAAAAAAGCATACTATAATAATTGTTTATAATAATTTTGTTCCATTTAGTTATAGTAATTTTTTTCACTTTAAGTTGCAGACAATTAATTTGAACCATATTTGTCATTAATTCATTAATACTTGTTATAATTAATTTAAGCCTACTGATGTAATGTGTAACAATTTGACAAAATAATGAAATTACTTTACTATAAATAAAATTTAATTTTACTTACATCTTGTAGTTTTTCTTCGTCCCCATCATCCATTGTACTCCTAGAAGGTCTTTCAGAGTCCTGGCTGTTCAAGAAATGCAGAAGGTCGAAGTACCACAAACTAGGTTTATATACATCATCTGCACCCGCCCCGGATTTTAACGAATTGTTGATTTTTGCTAGTTCTTTTTTATATACCGTACGCAATGCGTTGATATTTTTTGCTACAGTGCTTCTGTCTGCCGACGGATCAGACTCCTTGTATTTTTTAACAAGCTCTGCGTACGTCAAGTCGTTTTTTATTTCTGTCGGAGTATTCTTTGCTCTTAATGAACCACAAGCACGGAAAACTCCGATATAGTTCTATGAATTCACTTAAGAACTCACGAGGACATTGATTGAAAACTGTCATGATCACTTGACCAAAAACTCGTCAACAGAACAACAAAGAAAACACTACTTTTCCTATTTACAGCCAATGCTAAACTATGTCAAATTGTAGCGATAGATCGCTGTTACTGTTTATACGTTCCAACCTGTCGTTACGATTCGCAGAAATTGATGCTGGCCGGCACCAACCATCCAATCCAATTCCAACTCCAATAAACGCTACAATGTCCTATTTACACGCAACGATAAAGCGTGACGATTCGAGTGTTACGATAAATTGCTACGATTTATCGTAGCGTGTAAACGGCTCTTTACGCACCTCCGTTCCATGTCTGGACGGGACTACAACAAATACGATGGACGGAACGACGTGGTGTTGTGAACCGATGTTACTCGTCGATGTCCTGTTGCGGATGAAAAGTATGTGTCCTGTTGCGATACGATGTCACGATAGTAAGTTACGCATCTCAAGCATCTGCGTTACGATACGCTTCGGTATTGCATGTTTGGACGCATCTTAACTTACCATCGTCACATCGTATCGCAACAGGATACATACTTTTCATCCGCAACAGGACATCGTCGCGTAACATCGGTTCGCAACAGCACGCCGTTCCATCCATCGTATTTGTTGTAGTCCCGTCCAGACATGGAACGAATATGCGTAACGCCACCTTGGTACAAGCCTTTGATGTGACGCTGAAATACCGACAAGCCACAGAATGCTCTAATGTTGCGCGAGGACGTTACGATGTCACGCTGTGAGCCCTTTAAATTGTCACGAAACGGCGTTACGATACGCTTCGTTGTTGCATGTTTGGACGCAGCTCTATTGTTTCTAGTATTGGGTTAACTGTATGAATTGCACCTGTAAAATGTATATTTGGAAAAATTTCAGTTAACAGACCTCCTGATTTCCGCTTGTATGCAGCTGCGCCCGTTAACATTACTAATACATTCTAAGAATTGTCTTGATCGCAGTGGCGGACTAAATCCGCCGGAAGCCCGGGGTGGCAAAACTAAATAAGGCCTCAGGTCTGCTCAGAAATTGATGTACTTATAGTGTACATTTTGTAAATATGTAATGGTTAACAAAAAAATCATGTATTTACAATATGTGTACTCTGCCCTCTAGTAATTATAATATAAAGGGTATTTTTTAAGCATGATAGAACTTTCGATAGCGATGGCTGTGAAATCAGCTGTCAGTTTGCGCCCAATTAGTGACATTTGTATTAAGCATAGTGTGGCAAATCATCATGAATAGACTCAAGCTTGAACAACGCTATCAAATTGTTCAAATTTACTTTGAAAGTCAGTCGTCGATTCAGGAAACGTATAGACGACTTCGTGAATTTTACGGCGCACATAAATAATCGTCCATCTGAGCAAACCATCCATCGCACTGTGAATAGATTTCATACCACACACTCTCTAAAGGATGCAAGAACATCAACACGTTGAAGGAATGTGCGTACTGAAGAAAATGTTGCCGCTGTAAACGAAAGTGTGCAAGAAATTCCAAAATTATCGATTCGTCGTCGCGTTGGTCGCAACAGTTGGGGCTTTGTCCGTCCAATACGTTGAAAATTTTGTACAAGACAAGATCTTGACCTACACCCATATAAGATCCAGCTGGTGCATGAATTAGAGCTACAAGACCACCACTTGCGTCTCTCTTTCACTGATTAGGCTTTAGAGCATTTACAAGCCGACCCATTGTTTTACGCAAAGTTGTGTTTAGCGATGAGACTCATTTTTAACTTAACGGGTTTGTTAATAAGCAGAATTGACCGATATGGAGTGATACCAATCCAGAAGAGATCCTACAGACTCCGTTATATTCAGAGAAATGCACAGTTTGGTGCGGTTTATACGCTGGAGGCATCATTGGACCGTATTTCTTTAAAAATGAGACTGAAGCTAACGTTACAGTCAATGGAGAACGTTACGGGACCACGATCAATGAATATATTTTTCAAAATATGGATGACATTGATCCGCATGAGATGTGGATGCAGCAGAATAGGGCTACGTGCCATACGGCGAACGAAACTTATTATCGACTTATTGCAAACAAGATTTGGTGGTAAGTTTATTTCAAGAAATGGACCTGTCAACTGGCCACCCAGGTCCTGATATTTGACGCCTCTTGATTATTTTCTATGGGGCTACGTGAAGTCATTGGTTTATGCTAATATTGCATCAACACTGGACGCTTTGGAAGCCAACATTGTTCGTGTGATTCATGACATACGGCGACCACTACTGTGACTCAAAATTGGACTGACAGAATGCACTTCGTCAGGAATAGCCGCTGTGGCCGTATGCAAAATCATTTTAAATATTAATACCATGTATTGATCTTTCAAATAAAAATAGATTGTTTATCTAAAGTTAATTTTTGTGGTATTTATTCAAGTTTAAAGTTCTATCAAGCTTAAAAAAATACCGATTACGTACATACATACAGATATGGGTGAGAAAGTTAGAATACGAATCAGCATTCAGCACGGCAACCACCAGGTAGAATTTAAAGAAATAATGAATAGAAAAAGAAAAGAACTTTAATTTTATATGTCTAAAAACAAAGCTTTTACAATTATATTATCAGTTCGTTTCATAATTACCTACGAGATAGTAATTATTATGGATATTATTATAGAGGGTGTATTTTATACTGTTATTTTCTGTAACTATTTTACATGTTTTCGTGCTTTCATTTTACTGAACTTCTCAATAACGTCGTTGAAATATATTTCCTTTGAAACTATTGAAACGTTGAAATCTATTTCCTAGAGAGCGGGGCGCACCTCTTAAGGGCGCCGGCTATAACTAGATATAGATTTATGCAAATTAGTATGTTCAGCAGAAACAACGTTACAAAATTTTTTTCCACGGTTAGTTCCAGTATAAAGAGTCTAAGATGATTGTAGTGTTGATCTTGATGTCTGCAGTTGGTAAAAATAGTTGCTTAAATCTAGATGACTCTACTCTAGTAAGATTTTATTATTCATAAAATAAACTATATATAACATTTTGAAGAAGTAATTTTAATAATTCAATATTTTAGTTAAAAAAATAATAAAACACCTCTTAAGTAAGCTCTTCGTTGCCTGCACTTGTGTGTATTTTTAAAGTGTAATTTAAAAATAGTACACCTGTGTATATGGCGTAGGTATTAAAAAACATTTCATGTAGAACACAATTGTGTCCAAAAGACAAAAGATTATCATTCTACAGTGTACGTTTCATGCAACTTTTTATGTAAATTATTTACTGAACACACCCAATGACAATTGGCATGGCCTGATAATAGGCACTATTCATTTCATCGCTATTTGCCAAATAAAAATCTCTTATCTTGTCGAAAGACGGAACAGTCTACCTGAGATTAACCATATAAACAAGCCACGGTATGAGATATGAGCCGTTTGGGATTTTTTATTTGGCAAATAGAGATGAAATAAACTATAAGTAGGTACCTACCTACGTTTATACTTTGTATACGTACAGGGTCTCCAACTTCAAACTGCCTCTTACTTATTCAACATATTTTGGCCATGTTTGGGATTTGATTAAAAAGGATTTCTTCAGACTATGAGACCCCCCATTGTCCGCCACCGCTTTATGGGGCCATCCACCGTAAAATTACTCAGTAACAAAATCTACAATTGTTTTGTCGTTGGTAGAAGCCACTAAATGGTTGTCACTTTTTTGTAACTCTTTAAAATTACACGCAATCTAACGCCTATGTAGTCTAACTCTATAAGATAATAAGCATATGACAATAGTTCCTATCACTAACAAAATAAAACAAGACTTTTGAAAGAATTCCAGTGAACGATCTATACAAATTATAAATTAAAGTAAATATAAGCTAACAGTTATGGGCTAAGCTAATCACTAGTTGAATCTGTTCAGAAAGTCGTTAGGCCTGAATCGTTTCAGTCGCCTTGGTTCCTCGTGGTTGGTAAATCGTCTCTTAGTTACTATGTTACTATGTAGGATGAGTCAGTCGGTTCTTGTATTTAATACTAAAATATTTCATTTCCTCATTAATGGATGATATACGTAGATCACTATGATTGGGTGCATCAACCATATTTTGTAGTACTTTGTTTTGAAATATTTGCAGGATTTCGACATTGGAGTTTGCAGCTGTTCCCCAAAAGTGAATACTGGTTTCAGAATGGTATAGGTCAGTGGCGGCTCGTGATGAAATGAAACGGGTGTTCTGCACAGGGCCGATCCTAGGGTATTGGCCGCCCGCGTGCAAATTTCAAACGTATCCAAACTACTGGCGCCGTAGGGGCCGCAAAAAAATTGCGCCGCGGGCGAAAATTTTCAAGGTCACGCATTTTCCTGATACTTTAGAATATTTATGTAAAATCCGTTATACAAAAATATAGACTTTCACAAGAAAAAATTTTGGAATTTAATACCTTTTCGAAGAACATTCATGTTTGCCGTCATATTATTTGGTTAAGAGAAAAAATAAAAAATAGATAGAAAATATATGTATATGGGGCACGCTTTCAGTATTTTGGCAATAGGTAATAGCAAAATAAAGTAACATGTACAGTATGCATGATGGTTGTCACAGTCACACTGACGGTGCCGCCGCCAGCTCTCATTCGAATGTACTATTCATGTTAGTAGTTAGTAAAATGTACTGTATAAACCGTTGATTTATACGACGTGTTGATAGATGGCGCGCGGAATTTTACCGACCGAGCGTCACATTTTGTAGGTTGCAGGTATGTCCAAAAACGTTCAATCGGTTCACCATCGAGAATATATCTTAAAACTACCACTAACTGAGTGTTTGCAGATACATCAGTTGTTTCGTCTGCCATAACTGCCAAAAATGAAGATTTGTTAATTTCTTTAATTATTTCTTCATGACATACTTTTAATATACAGTCTAAAAGATCATTTTGTATTTCTTTAGAGGTTCCTTTAAATACTGAAGCATTTTGTAGATGCTCGCTTAAAGTTACATCAAGCTCAACAGAAAAATTTACCAAACCACGAAATATCCCAGGGTTTTGAGAGGTTTCAGCTTCGTCATGTCCTCGCAGCGCCAGTTCAAAGGCCCCACAAAACTTTATGCAGTTTATAATTTTTGACAAAACGTATCTCTCTTTTGTCACATTATCATTATGCTATTGCACATTTATCCAATAATCTGAATCTAGCTGCGCTTTAATATTAGTTGTTCCTAATAAAGCTAATTCCATTGTATTATGTAGATGGTTTTTGGAGTTGTCGTGCTTTTTTATTTTTTCAGTTAAGTGCACCAAATCTGTCACCCCTACCTCCGACCATGCTTTATCACCGCCAAAAAGTAAACAAAGACAACAAAATAACGCTTTTTTTTGTTGCACCCACAAATCCAATTGTTCTTCGAATAAATGTCTCTATTAAATTGACGTTTATATACTTTTCCGCGGCTAACACCTGCAGTCTCAATAACAATATCAGGCAATGGCCTACCATTGTTTTTTAAATCAATTTTTTCTTCATAAGAGTATTTAAAAAAATCGCTTCACATGAACTAAATTATAAACTAAATCCATCGTCACTATCACAGTATATAAATATTAATAATTAGTACAATAAATCACTACACAAATTCACAAAACAGTATTTAAAATCTCAAATTAACACGAAATACGAAATAGGTATGATTTACGCCCGCCACTGTACGAGGAGTAAACATTCACTGATGTTGCCTTAGCTGGAAAAAATACAGCTCACTGACCGTGTAAATTCGCGCATTTGCCAGCGTCAAGTGTGGATTGTCGCGGGAGTTGAGGGGGAGGACGGGTGTGCCGAGCCGTGCTGAGAACTACCTCGTGTTGCCCAGTTCAATGTACCGCGACACGCTCGCGTAGAGACCCAGATAATTCATCTGGTCTACTACTCAATAGAGGACGGCGGGCAGAATGCGACTTTAACGCAAGCACGTGCGGTTTAGCTGCACCAACTAACCAAATTACTTTATTAATAAATTTTAGTAATTATTACGGCGCGAAAATATACAAATATCTAATTTTTTTGGCAGTTCTGCAGCTCTGCAGCACCTATACACCAGCCGCCCCTGGTATAGGTCCATACTAGTTGCAGAATGGTATGGTATTCAAGTTTGGGGAATTGGGGAACAACAATATTTTGTTATCAAGTGATAACCGTGACTTTCTACCCATCATCCAGTACATTTTGGAATACTTTAATCCGAGTTGCTTTCTTTTGGTAAAAATATGTTTACGCCAGGTGAGTCGCCGGTACAAATGCATTCCAAGATACTTAGTGCCATCGTCATCGGCCATTCAGTGTGACTGGAAGGCATGTTTTCTTTTCATAGTGAATGGTAATGTGTCTAGATATAGTTTCGTTGACTTTTATTCTCTATTTTCGGAGCCATTCCTGAACTCTATTCAAATGTGTTTATAGTTTTCTTGATGCGATTTTAGGGCTGTTGTCAGATGCAAGTATGGCTGTATCATCTGCAAAAGTGGCTATGAGAGTAGATTTTGTCGGTGGAAGGTCTGCGGTGAGCTGTTACTGAAAAAATTGCCACTAAATGTTCGCATGCGTCAGTTGCTTCGTCTATAATGAAGTACACAAAATTTTCCCTAATATGGTTGCGAATGTTTTGCAATACGTTCCCGTATATCTGGTCAACATATATATATATATATATATATATATATATATATATATATATATATATATATATATATATATTTCTTAGTAATGTGGTATTCTTCATTTTATGTGACGGGATATCACCTGTCTCAACAAGATTGCCATGAGTCATAAAAAAATATAATGTCATTGTAACCGTTTAGTGCCTTAATAATGTGAAAATAACTTATATCTATTGATCTATGGCAAACAGAGCATTTCCCATATTACTCTCAAAAGAAAACTTAAATAAATAACGAAATAGACATCACAAAATAAGTAGCAACTAATAACGATTTTTCGATAGACATATTAGATAAATTAATAAGCACAAACATAGGCAGTTTACAATCCATAAAATCTATCCGCATATAAAAAAATTGCAGTTTTAACATATCTTTGCACTTATCATAAAAATATTGTACATAATATCAAAAGATAACCTACCTCAGACCTAGCCTTCAGACCAAACAAAAAAAAATCAAATATTTTTTATAATACAAAGCAAAAAACTGAGAAAGATAAAAAATCTGAAGTTTACAAGTTTTCGTGTGAGGAATGGCTGCTATATCGGTCAAACGGGAAGGTCATTTAATATCAGATACAACGAACACAAAAAATCGTTTAAAAATGAAAAAGTAATTCAAATTTTGCAAACCATTTTTTAGAGAAAGATGATCATTTTTCCTCGACAGATAAATATGTTAAAGTTATTCATTATTCAATAAAATCCAAAAAAACTAGATATATTAAAATCAATTGAAATATACAAACATTCGAAAAACCCAAACACAGTCCTTCTTAATGACCAGGTAGATATAGGAAAATTAAATTATTTAAATATTATCACTATAAACATTTACCTGATAATTCAAAATATAAAAATATTCCCTACTTTAATTTGTATATTCACTGTGCTTGAAAATATAGTCTAGTAACTACGAAACGGCAGTCGCAAAGAATAAAAAAAGTGATACATAACAAAAGAATTTCGTGGTCGTTATTTAGTATAATGAAATAACACAAAGTAACAGACAAGTACAGCTCATTAAACATAGGAAATAGTCTCAGAACTGCGATATCGGACCGCCTACGGGGTGCACAGTAAATAGCCTTGTCTTTACCCAATCTTCAGATCTTTGCAGAGTGAATATAATGCATCCTTTTTCTCCGAATGTTGCCTCACTCTTTCTTCTACGCATACCTAGAGAATCTCACACTTTTTCCTATTCTTGATAAGCAGTACATCGAACTCTTTAATAATTCCGCAAACAATTAAGCTATCGACATGTATCGAAAACACAAACAAAATTGGTTTATCGCTCAAAATCGAGAAAAGATAGATTATTCTAGTTTTCACATTTTCCTCGAAAAAAGAGATCAGTCAATTTTTCCATACCTCCTATAGTTAACAAGATATCCCATAAAAAAACTTTGGCCACCTTTGTACATATTTCATAATTGACTATTGTTTGTTTTCTAACTTACATAATTCCTAAGCCACTGATTCCAGGTATGAAATGAAAATTATGATGGTATGACTCTTTAATTAGATAAAACGTGATACTTTGTATTTAATATATCTACAGTCGCTTCTGGAGTTGGACAAGCAAGTACTATTCATTTCATCGTTATTTGCCAAATAAAAAACTCTTATCTTGCCGATAAACGGAACAGTCTACCTGAGTCTAGCCATAAAAACAAGCCACGGTATTAGATAAGAGTCGTTTGGGATTTTTATTTGACAAATAGCGATGAAATAGACTATATATCATGTTTTTTCTTCAAAACTCAATTCACCCTATACATTACTCGAAAAATGAACAAGGCAACAATATATTGATTACCAAAGTGCACTTATGTACTTCAAATACTTCATTAAATCTATATATACAACCCTTGATATGTATATCACAGTTCTACGGCCAGTAAGTTTAAACTAATCGCATGTAATAGCCTCCAAACCTGATTTTTTTTTCGATAATACGTAATCTAATGTTTATACGGTATTACAATAAGAATATTATCAGCGGAAGAATCCAAAAAGCTACGTTTACCTGCAATCGTGAATACTAGTAACGAACTACAAATATTTAGTTTCTAGTCTGAGGATCGATACGACCTACTAAATTGTTTATTTTTATCACTTCTCCTTTAATAGACATTCTCGTACAAATATTGATCACAATTAAGTATGCTGTAACGTCAATCGTGGCATTTTATTCAATAATATGTATATTTGAATATTGTGGGGAGGCTATTATTCTTGTAACTATGACAAGGTGTTATTTTTATCCGCTAACTGGTAGTGCTTGAGAAGTTTTCTATTTGGCCAATAAATAAAAATATAATTAACCTAGAAATATCACGTACACACTCCTGCTAATTATGAAAGCGTTATTGATATGCTAATTTGTTTTAAAGCCTAATTTGTTGACAAATGAGAATGTAGAATAAATGCGGATTTGAATTAATATTTCTAGGAAAGGATACCTTTCTTATTGCAAAAGAAAACACATAATTGCTAGTATAAGAATTAGTTGTTGACATGATATTTTTAGAAAATAAAATATGATGTTTGTAGTAAATGGAAAGTAAAATGTGTTTTTTTTTTTTTTTTTTTTAATAGAATATCATCAGTTATGGCAGTCGCAGCACTTATATGAAGTTCCTCAGTCCTGCAAATTTCCTTAGAATGATTTGGATGTATTAATACTATTGTGTAAAACTTCGGGTAAAACAGACAGAGCGATTATCGTCGAATTGAATGGTAAAAGTTGAAATAAATTCAAAAAACCCATTACTGGACAAGTAGTAAAAAAATGCTCAAACGAATTGATTTAATTTTTTAAATGCGCATTTTGGGTTATACATTTTTTGTGTCATCACTGTTGCAGTTTGATATCATTAATAGTTCTTTTGGTGTGTTCCACGCCCTCAACTGTAAGTAAAATAGAAGCAAAAGTTATTGTATAAATATTCGTACCGTAAAGCCTTATTCCCACTGCCTTTGACTAGACGAGCGTACTCACACAGTCTTGGGGTCTGTCGAAACCTGACCACAAGTCGTTCCCATGGCGAGGAGAGGCTCGTGGCTTGGCGCTCGTGGCGAATCTTGAGCGGCCACTAGTCACCCGTTAAATTATTAAATTGTTATAATAATGAACGCCAACATTCTGTAAATCGCTGTCAAATTTTCTTTCTTCTTTTTCAGCTCTGTTAAAGGACACTCAATACTGATGCTACCTTGGATTAGTTCCCAAGAATTATATATTTTGTTTCTATCTTGGTGGTCAGCATTTTGCGGATTCCAGATAGAAAGTTGTCCCTCGTACAAGTCTAAAAACTCCGTAATAACTTCATTTGACCACTACATAAAGATCCCAAATCACCCACTGAAACGTTCAAAGAACTTTTAAAGTAAACCTGCACAACTGCAACAAACCATAACATACTGTGCAAACAGATGCTCGAGCTGTCCTGAGACTTGTCATCCGTGAGCCCCAAGCCTATCCTATGTCTTAATAGTATCTATCCTGATGTCTTAGTATTTACCGATAATACACGGGAAAGACCAAGCCACCTCGAGCTACCTCGAGCAATAACGAGTCTTTACGTTTCCACGGCGTGAGGTATGACAAACTTCAGGCCATTCTTGTCAAGCCACACACCGTGGGAACAAGTCTTAAGAGATAAGTATACCAAATATCATCCTGCCTTTCCGGAAAATACATAATTGGACATGTCACTGGCTGTGCAGAAAAATCCTCATCAACCAACAAGCGAAATCAGAGCTTGCGATGTGTCAGTCTCTAAATCTGTTTTGAAATGTCTGAAAAATAATAAATTTCATCCATACAAAGTACAATTAGTTAACGAACTTGGGGAAAATTAGGGTCACAGAATAGAATTTTCTAAGTTCACCTTAGTTTCTAATTTGACGGAATTATATAATTTGATGAATGAATGAAATGAAGGCACATGAAGGGTCTCATTTGCCACTGGTTCGACACATGAAGTGTCCACAATGAGAGGCATGTTGTGAGAGTCGATACATCACTTTGTATTCTTTAATATAACAATTCAGATGAAAGGAAGTTAGTCGTCAAACGGTCTCGACTGTCGACTCGACTAGATCCATTTCATTTGCTTTCGCCCTTAAGAATGCCTACTTAGAAAGGCTGATGTAAACTGCAGAATAATTAATGTAATCCACATGATGTAATCCACTCGACCTAAATTTAAGTATTAATTAATTTATTAATTCTACATAGTTGAAAATTTTAATATGCCTCTTAAGAAGTTGACAAAATTCAATGACCGTCAGGTTTTTTGCTAAAAACCTGACGACTTGGATTACGAAAAGTGATTTATGGTGATTTCAAAGGTAACCTTATTATTTCAATTGCTCGATTCGAGTGAACTATAATTCCATATCGTGCACCTAGATTTCTAAAAATATTTTAATATACTGGTCATATGATTACAGGGGTATTTTAATAGGGGCGCTCGAAATTTGTTAGGTTATAACAGCCATGTTGTTAAAGCAACATCTGTCAAATTTGTTGCGAATTATTCAGTAGTGCATGGTAAATCATCGTGGAAGGCTATAGCGTTCAAAAACGTGTGCAAACCATCATATTTTATTTTCAAAATCATTGATCCTTTCGAGAAACGTTCCGCGCATTACGTGATTTTTATCCTCACCACAACCGTCCCGCCAAGCCGACTGTTCGATGTTTGGTGGCCAAATTTAAGTTAACTGGTTTAATAAATAATCAGCCAACACCCGTACTACACCGAAACGCAAGGTCTGCTGAAAACATCGCTGCTGTGCGTGAGAGTGTACGGGAAACCCGAGAAAGTCAATTTCTCATCATTCGCCAGAACTTGGCCTTTCTGCGACTTCAACTTGGCAAATTTTGCGTTGGGACTTGGGTCTGCTCCCCGTATAATATCCAACTGACCCAAGAACTTAAGATAAACGACCACAGACAATATCGTATGTTCGCTGATTGGGCTCTGGAGCAGTTGGAAGTTGACCCAAAATTTGCCAAAATATCATCTTTAGCTACGAGACCTATTTTTGGATTAATGGATATGTGAACAAACAAAATTTTTGGACTTGGGAAGATACCAATCCATACGAGCTACACCAGCACAAAATGCATCCCGAGAAAGTCACTGTTTGGTGCGTATTTTGGTCTGGCGGGATCATCAGTCCGTACTTCCAAAACGAAACTGGCATTGCCATAGCCAACTACTGGAGTAAGTTGGAACCTTTGCTATAAAGATAACACTGACTTAGTTTTCCACAAAACACCAAAACACTATACACTACACTCGACCCGCGTTTCACCAACAATGTTGACATCATCTGTAGATGATTAAAACTGATCAGTTTTAATCATCTACAGTGTAGTGTATAGTGTTTTGGTGTTTTGTAGAAAAGTATGTCAGTGTTATTACCATAACCGTCAAAGGCGAGCACTACCGATCGATGATAAGCAACTTCTTGTGGTCTAAACTGGATGATGTGGATACCGGCGACGTCAACTGGCCACCGAGATCATGCGATATAGCGCCTTTAGGCTTCTTCCTTTGGGGCTATCTATAATCGCAGGTCTATGCGAATAAACCGCAAACAACATAACCCTCAAAGTAACTGATGCCCTCAAAGTCAACATAACGAATGCCATCTAGCAAATTTAGCCAGTTTTATGCGACAAAGTCATCGAAAATTGGACCTCCCGAATACGTACCACCAAGCAAAGCTGCAACGGATATTTGAATGACGTTATATTCCGTACTTAATGCCATAAAATATTCTTTCAGATAAAAAGAAGTTGAGTAGATACATCGCACACAACTTGTTTTATTTACATTTAAAAATCGAGCGTCCTTATTGAAAAACCCTGTATATTTGCGATGATCAGGGTTTGATAATATATTCAAAGTTATTATTTTTTAAAATACATTTATGTTTGTTTCGGCATATCTGCATTTGCATGTCATAAACTAATTCAGTAAGAATTTAATTTAATATAATAAATTGTTTGAAAAAAAAATACACCTACGAAAATAAGAACAAATTGAAACCAAGATTCATCAGAACATGCAAATTTGAGATGAATAATTTAAAATTTTCCTTCGTAAACAATATTTCTTCCATACATGTTCCTATCTACTAACTAAGATAAATATCGTAAAGTAATAGGCAGAACATTGATTGTTTCTATTTAAGATTGCCTATGTACTCGTATATAAATGTTATCTACATATATTCACTTATTGATTATGATATTTCATAATTCTATGCTATCTAGCTATGATATTTCATAATTCTATCATCCGACATGTAGAAGACATTTAAACATGAAAAACATAACTACAACCATATTTGAACATTTATATAAATAAACTAGGGTTAGAAGCTATGCGACATTATAAAAAAGGGCTATATATGGATGATACTATAAAAATTAAAACTTTATGAAGTTAACGCAATGCACTGTTTCACTCAAGAGACCTACATAATGCGAATTCCATCATTTAATTACGTGCATCACAGTTTTTCATGGAAGTAGAGATGACACAATTATTTCTCATTTTGCTTTATTACAATTTATGATTTACCATAACTGATGGTGAATGATTGAGTTTCTTAAAACAGTCCGTATCAAATTCAATTTCATGTTTAATTTTAATTTAAAGTTTATTTTGAAATAAGCCCTGGGCATTAACGTTTATTCAATACGATGCCAGACACATTACTCAAAATTTATTGCTTCCCATTTTTGCTGGCACCCTGCCGAGATCGACAACAATCTGATTAGGTAAATTATGTTAAAATTTAGAAAGGGGTCTTCTATCTGGGTCGATTAAATTGCGAATGGATTCTAAAGCCAAAACATGCAGAGCCAATACATTGAATGTGCCTCGATATTAATTCTAATAAAATCAATCAATTTTATCTACACTGCATTTACTACCGCTTATTATTTGTAATGAGTGTTGTGGCATACTTTATTCTAGTTCTCTGAAAATTGAACCTAAAAATGGTTAAATAACATCAAATGTTATAACAGATGTTTGAAAAAATCCCTTAAAATACAAATTACATAGGTATTCTGATAATGTACAGCTCTTCTATAGTTTTTTACCTTCTGATTCATATGTACCTTCTCAAATTATAAATAACGATTTAAGAACTATTTTTGATTAGACATTAAAAGTACATTGATTATAAATCCTAATAAAACTCAAAACGTCGTTTTTGATACACCACGTCAACTACAGCAAGAATAAAGTAAATATCAAAATTTTTGATGAGATGATCGCTCCTTATGTTGTAGAAAATCTCGGAGTTTCATTTGATTCTACATTGAAATTTTTTAGTTATATCAATAATATTTTTATACGCATCAAGAGCCACATGGTAGATAGAGAACGATAGTTTATCATCAAAGTACACACCAAGATCCTTAATATTTCCAGAATATGTTAAAACTGTACTACCAAGAAAATATTCATATACCTATATTAGTGATTCCTTCTTTAAGATATATGAGCAAACATTACAATTATCTATATTTATTGATAGCTTATTCTCTGAACCCCACGACACAATAAGGTCGATGAATTTTATCAACCTCTTAATTGTCTAAGCAGATTATACCTAAAAATAATTTTAAATCACCGGCAAAAAGAAGATGTGCCACATAAGGATTAGAAACAAATCATTAACAAACAAGATAAAGAATAATGATCCCAAGTTTGAGCCTTGATTATTATTTTCTTATAAGAGCTAGAAATAATGTAATGTACACCCGTTGTATTAAAATATTCACAAAAATCACTAGTTTTACTAGTGTGTCACTATTTCCAGCTCGAGTACATTCAATATTCAACAATGGTTTGACTCATTTCTCCAAGAATCACGTATGACAGTCCCCGTAACACAATATTCCACTTGTCAATGTCGAATGTAATTTTTATGTTTCAAGTATATTGTGTAAATTGCAACACGCCATAACTACAATTTTTGCTTTTGTAGGAGATATTTTAATAGGTCTTTGGAAGATCTTAAAACGATTTGCAAGAATGCCAAATACATTTTCAATTCGACGAGCACGGAATAAACAATAATTGAACATTCTTCTGTTATCATTTAACACTTATTTATTGTAGGGTTTCATAGAATTTGGATGCAGCTAGAAGGCTTCATCACCTACAAACATAAAGGGTATTTTTTTGTTAGTATTCGGCAATTCATCTGGTTCTGGAATCTGCAACTGATTATTCTAAAATAAATTCCAAAATTTTATATTTTTAATTGCCCCTCCATCTAACACTCTGAGTTTTTATAAAACAATATGCTTTCCATCTACAGCCCCAATGCAATTATCAAAATTCCATGTATTTCCAAATCGTCGCGCCAATCACTTCCAATGTTCTTATGTTCTCGGTACCCGAAACAGAAAAATTCATATTACTTTGTTGTTTTTGTTTCTAGGAATCATCATCGCAACCATCAACATCAGCACAATCAGCCTTGCAACCTTCAGCAGTTACAAGTCCAATGCAATCAGAAAAGAAGAAAAAGGAGGATTTGGAACATGACTTAATGGCATTAGCCAGGGATTTCTTCATTAGTTGACTCAGTTGCAGGTAAATCAACATTCATTGTCACTTAGTTGTTGATTCACTAGCTTTTCGTGACTAACTGAGTAATGATAAAGCAACGACGAGTGCATCCTCACACAATCATTAGTAATGACAATATCCCCTCTATTTTCAAGTAATCAAGCTTCAAAATCAGAAAATCCGGATTTATATCATTACTGCCCATCATTTCTATTTTCGTAGGCCTCACATGGTCATTCTGATAAGGAAATGATAGTAATAATAACAATGGCATTATTACTGATCGTCTAATGCCCGCTTTTGATACTCTAGATCAGGGGTCTCCAAAATGTTTAGCCTAAGCGCCACACTGACTCCTCCTACGTCCCAAGGGCCAATACATAGGTAGCTCGTGATACCAACATACTGTAGTTTTGACTTACACGCAAATTTTCGTATTGGGACTAGTCCGCAAGTGACATACCTATGGTGCAGGGTTTCTATGGTATCTTCCTCCATACACTTCATAATAAAAATTATAAAGTGTATGAAGAGCTTCTTGACGTTCATAGCATTCACGGCATTACCATTGGAGAAGATATTTTTGAAGGAGTTGAAAATACTGTTCAGAAAAAAATTTTGAGAAAAAAAAATCGAAAAACTTGAAGTGTATCACTACTGATTGATGGTGGCAAGAATAGGTGTGGAAAAAATAAAGGTGTCATGGCTTTTGTGTCAAAGGCCGTAGAAAATGACGGTTCATCATTCATCAACAATCTTTGTGCGGAAAAACTTAAAAGGTTTCAAAGCTAATCATGTCAGATGTTAATTATATCAGATTACATGTACTCAATCATCGTCAATTTTGCGACTTTATTGAAGAGATTGGAGAACATTTTCTTACCATATTATACTGCAGTACGCTAGCTTAGTTGCGGAAAAGTTCTATCGCGATTTTTTGAGCTGCGAGCAATAACAGAAATTTTCTTGAATGAAAGGAATCGTCCGCTGGCTGAGTTACAAAATAATGAATGGTTATGGAACTTATCATTTTATACAGATTTAATTAAATATGTGAATGACCTTAATTTAAAATTGCAAGGAGAAGACCAGCTTTTGCCTGATTTATACATACATATTAAGTCCTTTCGACAAACAATTATTTTGTTTCAATCTCAATTGAGCAGCAAATGTTTCTTGCATTTTAATACATGCCATTCAGTCAGCAAACTGAGACTCCATTTCCGGTAAATTTCGTAATTGAAGCTTTCGGTGCTCTAAAAATAAATGTTGAGTCTCGTTTTTCAGATTTTGATTCACGATGATTCTAAAATCCTTTTAACGTCGATATAGAAATCCTCGTGTAGTGATATTTTTAAAGAAAAATATTTAAAGTCACCATTGCTGGAATTTCTGTATGGAAGAAGTGGAAGAGTCTTCTACCTACACAGTTTGATCAGTTGCATACTTTTATTCGTGGCTTTTTTTCCGCTTTCGATACTATTTATTTGTGTGAAAAAAGACAATCTCCAATATGAAATATATAAAAAATATTTACAAACCCAAATTAACCGATGAGCATTTGAAATCGCTGCTGATAATTTCCACTAGTAAACTTGATCCACAGCTGCAAACAATTATCAGTGGACAGTTACAGCTACATAAATTCCATTAATCATAATTATAATGTTTAATTTCATTACGTGAATTACCTATGTATGTCACTTATTGTAAGTTTTTAGGATAAATCTTATATTATTAATTACAGTTAAAATGTTCAATTTCATTATGAATTTCAGTTATTGGGTTTTTAATGGGTTAAATAAAAACATTGATTATTATTTAGTATAATTTATTTACATTGTAAATTTTACAATGTAAACAAAATAAACTACAATTACTGTATGGCGGACTGGATATCAGGCATTTCCAGGTGAGGACCACCAGAATTGATGCTGCTCGCGGGCCGTAGTTTGGAGACCCCTGAACTAGGTCATATTCTACATCTATTTCCGCCCCTTGAATATCGGGTATGTACAAACAACTGCGGTTTAGTGGTAATCTTCAGAATTTCGAGACTTTGGTTGAACCCTTTTGTTATCCAATCAAAACATACTATTGGCATTTATCTTCTTTATATATTGCTAACTTTTTGACAAATTAACGTTTGCAAAATTGTGACTAAATTTCATCAATTCTTCCCAATTCTTACTTCATAAATTTATTTATTTTCATAAATATGAGCAATGTCTTATATAATCCCAAAATTACAAACTACTAACCAGAAGCCCAACGATAAAAAAGGGCAATGATTACAATTAAATATAATTGCAAAGGGATTTTCTTTAGGAAGGAAATGAATCAGACTGAACGAAATAAAATAACATAAATTTATATCGATCATATATTATTAGCCTTGGTGTCAGGGTGAACACGTGTGGTTGTGCATTATTATATATCACGGAGGGTGAAACTCATAACCATAGAACAGTTGCGGCGTTAATGCATAATCCGAAATACGCAGAAGGTGGCACACCCCGGCATATGTTTGGGCATAAATCATTTTAAAACAGTTGTTCGTAATAAATATCAAAAGGATGGGATAGTCAAAAAGTTAGTCCTTTAGGGTCGTAAATAATTAATGAATCTTAATTCCCAAGTAACCAGTTAGTATAAGTCATTATAAACTGGCTTTAATACTTTTAGTCCAGTTACTTTAGATTTAACTGCGGTAAAATTCCTAGTGAGCTGGATTTGCATAGATCTTCGTTTTATTATTACAAGCAATATGTCAAAAATTGACATTGATATCGTACCGGCGTTGTGAGATAGGTATTTAAGGTCAAAGGTCGTGAAAGGTCGCTTTCAATTGACCAGAAGTTGATGGAGGTTACTATAAATATTGTAGATCATAAAATCATCTACAAAATAAACAGTTTTAAAACCTTAAAACTGACTTTTCCGCACATAGAACACTCTATCTCGACATTGAAAGGCCGAGAAAAATAAACCAACACATACATGTAAAATATGTGTTTTATGCGACAGTTTTACTTTTTTCAAATAGTTCACCATCGTGTTTTCTCATAACCCATGGACAGGGTGGGGTGTGTCCTATCCACCTCAAAATCAATAGATGTCGTCTGGTAGACGTCAATAATCAGAATCAGTTGAAACCCGATCGATCCGACACGCTTTAATTTAGTGATCGTGCTAAAAAAAAATCTCAAATAGTCCACCATTGTACTTTCTCATGACCCATGTACATAGTAGAGTGTGTTCTATCCACCTCAAAATCAATAGGTGTCATCTGGGAGACGTCCCCAATCAGAATCAGTCAAAACCCGATCGATCCGACACGATTTAGTTGAGTTATCGTGCTAACAAGAATAAATGCCGACGATAACGACAATGACACACAGCAAAAAAAAATTAAAACCATTTTTTTTTTGGTTTTTAGGCCGAAAAACGAAAAATAAACCCAAAAAGAAATTTTGTTTTTTCACTTTTTCTTTACACGATTACATTACCTTTCCGCGTATAGTGGAGTGCGGAAAAGTAAAATGTTCTATTTGTGTAATGCCAATCATTTCCTTGTAGAGGGCGGAAAAAAATCGACATCGAATAATAACACTCTTTTGTAACCCAGCTAGAAGATAAAATATAAGATGTGTTTTTTATGTGGTTTCCTTATTAGGCCTAATCCATGGTGTGCAGAATTACATTTTATATTGGAGTTAATATATTTTATACTGTGACTTTTGATTTTAAGGAAACGAAAGGGTTGTGTCAGTAATAAATAACAGTGGGGAATAAAGAAAATGTTTTTATGTTGCCACAAATTTAAGGTTTCTGAGTACTCGACAACCTAATTTCACATTATATCTTCATTTTAGCTAAATTGACTACGCTTGTTGAAATAATGGAGACTCTTGAAATTTACCAGATGATTGGGGGTTCTTCGTGGGTAGTTCTAAAAAGAGCTTGAAATGTGTATTACTACACAATGGAAATAAGCTTGCGTCGATTCCAATCGGCCATTCAACAAATCTTATAGAACAATATGATAATATTAAGAGAAATAAACAGTTTTAAAACCTTAAAACTGACTTTTCCGCACGTAGAACATCCCTATCTCTAAACTGAGTGACTGAGAAGAAATAAACCAACACATAAATGCAGAATATGTGTTTTATGCGACAGTTTTACTTTTTTGAAGTAGTCCACTATCGCGCTTTCTCATGACCCATGGACAGGGTGGGGTGTGTCCTATCCACCTCAAAATCAATACATGTCGTCTGGTAGACATCCCTAATCTGAATCAGTCGATACTCGATCGATCCGACACGATTTAATTGAGTGATCGTGCTAACAAAAAAAATCTCAAATACTCCATCATTGTGCTTTCTCATGACTCATGAACATGGTAGAGTAAGTTCTGTCCACCTCACAATCAATAGATATCGTCTAGGAGACGTCCCTAATCAGAATCAGTCAAAACCCGATACATTATTTTTCCGCGTATAGTTGAGTGCGGAAAAGTAAAAATAATCACATCATATCAAACTGGATTTAATGAAACAGTTTGTAAAAGCACTCGACAAATCAGGTGATTATTTTAAATCCATTTGCCAAGCATTTCCAGTACTGGGTATGGAAAAACTAAATTCAGGGATTTTTGACGGGCCACAAATTTGCAAACTAGTAAAAAATCAAAATTTTAATAGACGGCCGTTGTAGAATCTGATGCATGGTTTGGTTATGTATCTAATTCAAATTTTTTTGGGTAATCACTATCATGAAGATATGTTAAATAACTATCAAGTATTAGTACATAAGATGCTAAAATTTTTTAAAAAATTGGGAGCCTATATGAGCATTAAATTAGATTTTTTGCATAGTCACTTAGGCAAAGTTCCTTATAACTTAGGATACCATAGTGAGGAACAAGGTCAATGGTTTCATCCATTGTCATATCGAAATAACGGAAGAAAGGTATCAAGGAAGAACATATCTAAAATGTATAATTTTAGATATGTTCTGCTTGGATTATATTTATTTTCTTGTTAGATTTCATAACAAAATCAAAATAAGCGAAATTGCTTTATTTTGTTTTTCGTACTTTGCATTAATATTTATCATGTATATTTATATCAGAAGTTAAAGCCAATAAAAAAAAAATAATGCCATTCTCAGTATCAGGGGCAGTAATATACTCGGAATCAGATGATAAGGTACTTTCTATTGATGGTGCATTAAGTGATAGATAATATCTAAAATTTCTACAACAGCACATAGTTCATTCATTTGTGGTACTGCGTCCAAATAATGACAATCTCCAAAAATCAAAAGAGTTAATATAGTAGCAGAATGATGGCGCGCCACTACATTATTCACGAATTGTGCGTACCGTCTTTTCCAATAAGTAAATTGGTATTGAGTGGCCAGGTAGATCTCCAGCGAAAATTTTTAGTGGGATTATCTTAAATCTAATTAACATTGAAACCCGTTTTACAAGATTTAAGTTTTCCCTTGAACATTAACAAGAAATGAATGGCAGATAATTGGAACTTTCAAATTGATGTTTTTCGCTTGTATTAATTATCATTTTTCATAACATTGTTCAATTAATGTGTTAAAATATTTTTGTTTCTCAAAACAATTTTTATATAACCATACACAAAATAGTATAAGACATTATACGTAAAACAATGTGTTCTCTTAAGTAGAAATATCAGATAAGGGCGTTTCCATTTAAATAAAACTGTCGATATAGTCATAACTTCAACAGTGATAACATCAAAAAATATTTCAACTTTGAATTTGAATTTTTACATGCTCACTGTGTAATATAAATATGACTTATATGACTCATGTTCTACAAACTTTGCTATAATTTTATTAATATATAAATACCCCTGCGTACAAATTTAGTGTGTAGATACTACCTATACATATAGAATCGGAAGTTAATTATCTTCATTTCTAAATAAAGATAAACCTTTCCGCATGCGAACCCACGCGCTTGAAATAGCAAACACCTCGCACCTGCAAGCTTTAGGCGGCCGGTTGCGTGTAGAGGCCCTTAAATGGCCAATCAATAAATGGAACTTTCATGGAGCGATGACTCACTCACGTGAATGAAGAAGGAAAGGAATGCTTCCAGTAGTAATTTTCGTATTAATTTGAACACTCTAGAATATAAATGACGACCTGCCTCAATACGAATGACCCAGGAAGGTCACCGGTGACGCGTCGGCGTCGCATCGTCATCGGAATTTATTTTCCGTGACGAGGGAAATGTGGGACAAAGTACGGACTCATTGGTGAGTCAAAATGTTACCAAAAAGGAATTATTCTTTAACAATAGCTATTTTCAGCTACCAATATTATATTAATTTTTATGTATTACTATTATTTTAGTAAACACTCGAGTCATATCACATTTACTGCCTCAGGCTTCAAATTAAATCCAAATTGGGTATACTGGTACTATAAAAACAGCTAAAATAGAAATATACAGTTGTCATGAAGACAACATAGATTAGTCATGAACAACATATATGTAAATAGTTATTTTTGATTCTACAATACAAAATATCCTCGAATGGTTTTTTCTATTTCAGACATATCAGTTCTTGAATGGAGTGTACCGCAACTGTGTACCAAATATGTTTTTGAAAGTTGCTTCAAAATAAAGGGTGTTTTCTTAAGCTTGATAGAACTTTAAACTTGAAGAAATACCACAAAAATTAACTTTTTTTTATTTGAAATATTAATACATGGCATTAATATTTAAAAATGATTTAAGGCATATGGCCACCGTGGCTGTTCCTGACCAAGCGCATTCTGTCAGTCCAATTTTGGATCACTTTTTCGAGCAGTGGTGACCGTATGTCATGAATCACACGAACAATGTTGGCTTCCAAGGTGTCTAGTGTGCTGGTTTATTACCATAAACCAATGATTTCACGTAGCCCCATAGAAAATAATCAAGAGGCGTCAAATCGCAAGCCCTAGGTGGCCAGTTGAGAAGTCCATTTCTTGAAATCAACTTATCACCAAATCTTGTTTGCAATAAGTCGATAGTTTCGTTCGCCGTATGGCACATAGCCTCATCCTGTTGCATCCACATCGCATGTGGATATTTTGAATAATATATTCAATGGTCATGGTCCGGTAACGTTCCCCATTGACGTTAGCTCCAGTCTTATTTTTAAAGAAATAATGTCCAATGAAGCCACCAGAGTATAAACCGTACCAAACTGTACATTTTTCTGAATGTAATGGAGTCTGTAGTCTTCTGGATTGATATCACTCTATATCCGGCAATTTTGCTTATTAACAAATCCGTTAAGCCAAACTTAAGCCTCATCGCTGAACACAACTTTGCGATAAAACAATGGGTCGGCTTGCAACTGCTCTAAAACCCAATCAGCGAATAACGACGCAATCGATGGTCTTATGGATTTAATTCCTGCACCAGCTGGATCTTATATGGGCGTAGGCCAAGATCTTTGTGCAAAATTTTCCACGTAGTGGACTGACAAAGCCGCAACTGCTGCGACCGACGACGAATCGATAATTTTGGATTTTCTTGCACACTTTCGTTTACAACGGCAATATTTTCTTCAGTACTCACATTCCTTCGACGTGTTGATATTCTTGCATCCTTTAGAGAGTATATGGTACAAAATCTATTCACAGTGCGACGGATGGCTTGCTCAGATGGATGATTATGTGCGCTGTAAAATTTACGAAGTCGTCTATACGTTTCCCGAATCTACGACTGACTTTCAAAGTAAATTTCAACAATTTGATAGCGTTGTTCAAGCGTGAGTCTATTTCGTGACGATTTGCCACACTATACTTATATAGATGTCACTAATTGGACACAAACTGATAGCTGATTTCACAGCCATCGCTATCGGAAGTTCTATCAAGCTTAAAAGAACACTTATTATCACTAAAATTGCGACAAAAGAAGTAAAAATGTTGAAATTTATGATAAATTAATTTGCCGTTTATATTAAAAATATAAATCCATTAGATTCTAATATCTTATGGGCAAGTAATTATAAAAACTTTATAAACAAACTATCAATAGTCTAGTTGTCTTAATTGTGATACCTGTTGGTAGGCCTATTATCTATAATATCTGTTCTGTCGAGAAATTGTGTGAATATTAAGAAATTGGTGTTAGAATATCACGATTCAAATATTACGTATGAATGAGGTGAAAAGCGACATAGATTTTTCAAGCGATGAAGATTTGCCTCCTGAAGTATCGAGAGCTGCAGAATAGGCAGTATCGCAACGTTACTATGTTAATATGCCAGTGTTACTGGCATATTTTAAATATACAATCGTGAAAGTGAAACCTCCAACGTTGTAGTTAATTTATTCCATGTTAAGAAGTACATTCAAGAAAATATCAGTATACATATACAGGGTCTTTCAATAGGGACGCTCGAAACTTGTTAGGTTATGGCGACCATGTTGTTAAAGCAACATCTGTGAAATTCATTCTGAATTGTTCAATAATATATGACAAATCACCATGGAATGTTATAGCGTGCAACAACGTATGCAAACCATCAAATTTTATTTTCAAAGTCAGTGCTCTGTTTGAGAAACGTTCCGCGTGTTACGTGATTTTTATCCTCGCCACAACTGTCCCGCCGAGTCGACTATTCAACGTTTGGTGGCAAAATTCGGGTCAATCGGCTTGATCATCAAACGGCAAGGTCTGCTGAAAACATCGCTGCTGTGCGTGAGAGTGTACGAAAAAAGAAGAGGTGGTCAATGTCTCGTCGTTCACAAGAAGTTGGAACTTTTTGCGACTTCCACTTGGCGAATTGTGTCAGAACTTGGGTCAGCATCCATATAAAATCTAACTGACTTAGGAACATAAAGTAAACGACCATAAACAATGCCGTGTGTTCGTTGATTGGGCCCTGAAGCAGTTGGAAGTTGACTCAAATTTCGCCAAAAAAATCGTCTTTAGCGACAAGGTCCAGTTTTGGACGAATGGATATGTGAAGAAGCAAAATTATCGGACTGGGGACGATACCAATACACACGAGGTACAGCAGCAGCAAATACATCTCGAGAAAATCACTGCTTGGTGTGGATATTGGTCTGGCAGAATCATCGGTCCGTACTTCATCCAAAACGAAACTGGCATTGCCATAACCATCAACAGCTAGCGCTAGAAATCGATGATGAGCAACTTCCTGTGGTCTAAACTGGATGATATGAATACCGGCGACATGTGGTTCCAACAGGGCGGCGCTATGTGCCACACAGCACATGCCACGATGGACATTCTGCACGAGCGATTTAAACGTAAACTGGCCACCGAGATCGTGCGATTTAACGCCTTTAGACTTATTCCTTTGGGGCTCTCTTAAATCGCAGGTCGATGCAAATAAAATAAAAATAATTGATGCCCTCAAAGTCATCATAACGAACACCACCCAGCAAGCTCAGTGAGATTTATGCGACAAAGGCATCGAGAATTGGACCTCCTGAATATGTTCCACGAAACAAAGCCGCGGCGAACATATGAACGATGTTATTATTCATACTTAATGCCATAAGGTATTCTTTTAAATAAAAAGAATTGGGTGGATATCTCACATACAACTTGTTTTATTTACATTTAAAAATCGAGCGTCCTTATTGAAAGACTCTTTGTTACAGTGGGGAACAAAATATTTGTACATTTATTACAGCATTTGTTCTTATCTAATTTGAAGGCGCTAAGGCTTCAAAAATTTTTAGGTAATTTTACTCTATAAGTCTTACATTTTTTACAATTCGACATTTTCATTTTCGCGGAATATTACGCTTTGTATAATGACATGATAGAAAAAAAATGTGATTTAATATTCTTAAATGTTTTTTTTCGATCACGGTATATCAAAAACACCGTATCAATTTTATTTTGGAGAGGACCACTTTTATTGATTTTCAATTTCTCTACTGCACCCTAAGCGTTGGTAGAATTCACCCTCGGGATCTTAAATGCATTACTTAAGTAGCGCAACATTAGAAATTCTCGAGTCAAATTAATATTAGAAAAATATTTTAAGGGGAGGTTCTCATCAAGCGACCCAAAAATTACATGTTTTATTCATTTTTTTTTTCATAGAAAGAAATAAATAAAGTACTCAAAATTTTTTATACATATGCAGGTGTACAAAAAAATTTTTTTATTAAACAACATGACACGGTAATTAGTTATACGCTCGGTAATATGACCATCCCAAAAAAGATGTTCAATCGGTGGGAACTCTAGCACTTATAAAAATTATCTGAAATCAAAATTTCAAAAAAATTTATAAAATATATAGGTACTTGTTAGAGCTTATATCAATACAAAAAATTGAAAATTAACAAAATGACGGACCTGCGAATTTTCGGTACCGATTTTTCACTTTTTTTTTCGCTCTTTAAAGTATTAGAAAAATAACAACGAAATCAATGTTTTCTTAGGTATAAACTCCAATAAATTTAATTTACTTTAAAATAAAAAAATACAAGACAATCCGTCAATTAGTTTTTGAATTACAATTCCCACCAGTTTCAAAAACATGGTTTCTAGAAAAACGCGTTTAAAGATTCGGTTAACGATTTTTGATATGCAAAAATTAATTAATAAACTTTGCGACTAATTAGCAATTCCAGGACTATATCTTTTTTATAAAAATGTTTTCGGCCAAATCGTTTTAGGAACATATTCTACATATAATAAGGTATCAAAAAAGGCAAAGAAGAAATCGATTTTTTGGTCGAGTTAGATCTGAACCTTCCCTTAAATTTGAGCTCATGATTTCACGTAAAACTGTTATTTAAATAATTAATAGGTTATATCAATACTAAAGCATATAGTAGAAATTAATATTAAGACGGTGATATTATTCAGGTCCATTTTTTTAAGAGTAATATTAAACTTTTCTTTAGACACGAAGCAGTCATTCACTGCTTCATCTTAAACCGTTTTATTTTTAAAATTAGGAAAAATAGTTTATAAGGAATGACAATTATCGATACCGTTTACAAAATACACTCAACTGAGTGCGTTATATAAGAAACCTTAGTCATGAACAACGTTTCTTATATGTATATCAACGAGTATGCTATACGTATTTCCATCTTCACCAATATTATATATATTTACGTTCTAGTTTTAAAACTATAAATAACTAAATGTTGTAAACCATATGTTTTAAAAACAATTGCTCAAACTAAATATTCCACTGAAAAATCTATGCTATATAAATTTTCCACAGCCAATAATTTATATTTTACGTAAGTATGGATATTTTCTTCCGCGATTTAGAACGCTAGTCTATTTATTACTCACGCATTAAACTTATTTCTACCACGCAACTGACTGATAGTTAAGGCAGTAGGTTATTCAGAAAAGGAATATAACATCCATCACATCGTAATGAAAAGACGAGGGTAAAAGTTTGAATACTGACTTTCAGTACCGAAGGTATCATGAGGAATATTTAATAATTATAAACTTTAATAATGACGAACAGAACACGGCAATATTAGTCTTTCCTTGTATTTCTTCTGAAGAAGCTGATAGAATATCCAGCAAAACGGCAAGACGAATTCGACTATGACCATGCATAACCCGGAAGAATAATAACTTGCCCGTTTTACTCGTAGTTCTTTTAATTTCATATGTTAATATAAGTACCTCCTGTAATTGTATACCAGTAATTTCTATATTTTTGGTTATCTAAAAGCTAAGATGAACGAGGAAAAATAATTAAAAACATTAAGTCGAGTGATAGAGATAGGAAACAGTAAATATACGTAAGTATAATAAGTTTGCACTTACGTATATTTACTGTTTTCTATTTCTATCAATTATTACGTCCAGATTTTGTTAAAAAAATATCATAATTTACCCAATACCTTATAAGGAACCATGTCTAAAGTTCCTAGATAGTTCAGTAGATTTGAAGGTATTAAAAATTGTGTAAAAGGATACCTCATTCCGATGACGATGGTGTGAAAGTAACAATTTTATTAGGTATTCAAGATAATCCAAGTTCAACATCAAAATTCATGCCAAATAAATTTAGAAAATAGTATCACTCATATAACTGTTCTGAAGTGTCTCCGTAAAAAGAACGATTACCGTATAAAAACAATTATATAAACCAAAATCATATCTCCCGAGAACTAAAAACGACTATCTAGGTCTTATAATTAGTTTCTGCTAATAAATATTCAAGAAGGTAGGCATAGAGCGAAGAATTAATGACAGTTATGGTTCGTAAGTAATCCAGTCTTCTTACGAACCAGTTATGTTCCTTAGAAGTTCCCGAATAGCAAGGATATTACATAATCGCTATAGGAAACAACTACTCCTCGGGCTAAAGCCCTGCCAGGCATTCAATTTTACCTAAAAGCGATCCTCGACCCCTTTCTCGTGTTTCTGCACGATTTCTTGCTATTCGAGAACTTCTTTGATAACCGCTTGGCGGTTTGGTAGTTCCTTTCTCGATTTCCGACTTATATGTTACTGACATAGGTCGTATCGATATAGATGTATACCCCACAATTTCATTCGGCATTTGTCCTGGATCGGAGTACCGTGTACGGCACTGATGAGAACTAATAAGTTCGAAACAGCGGTATGTCGTTCGGTTCCAATTCGGGACAGATGTCGAATCCTACCTGTGGCGGGTTTTATTTTTTGAAAAGCATATATAACAAAGCTAAATAACATTGATGATATCAAAGAAAGATGCTGGAGTAGGTAGGTACCTTTGGTGTGAAAACAACACTGGCATAGTTTTCCACGAAACATCAAAACACTATACACTACACTCGCCGCGCGTTTCGCCACAGCGATAATTTTCGGTAAGGGATCAGTTTTAATCGTCTCTAGATAATGCCAACTTTGTTGACAAAACGCACGTCGAGTGTAGTGTATAGTGTTTTGATGTTTTGTGGAAAACTACGCCAGTGTCAAAGAAAGATGCTACATTTACATGAACCAACTTACATCAAATTACATTTACAAGACTTTTAGGTTAAAAATTGACCTATTCGAATTCCAAAACTATCTTTTCATTTCATAAGTTCAATTAGTGGGGGGGGCCTTGTGGGCTGGGGGGCGCTCTAAGAGTCCATACCTGTATGAATGATGGCACCCATTTAAGTAGGGGTTGACCAAGCGAATGGGAGTATGAATTAGGCGGCCCTGGTAAAGGGCCCGTCCATGCGAATGAAGAGATGTGGCTTGGCAGCATCCCGGGTATGAACCCTTCTTGAGTTTACTCAAGGGGGGGCGACAAACCCGGTTCACAACTAAGAAACAGCCCCCCATTCAGCCGGGTGAAACTGGATGGGTATGACGCACCCCCTTAATCCGATGGTGTGAGATACCGAGCCTATCGGACTTGTTGGCTCTCAGGGGATACCGAGAGTCGCAATCGGTGCCTCAGGAGCACCTGGTACAACTCCTGAGTATTTAAGTCGCCTTACCCCCGCATGCGGGGCTCTGCGGGGGTGGACCTTTATTTCCCTAGCTACTCGTGGGACCAAAATGGAACCAGTCCACAAAGGAAAAAGCTTGGAGGATAAGGAGGTCGAAAGCGGGCCTGTACCGCGGACGCCTCCATCCTCCCTGCCAAGCAGTTGCTCCATCGCCGACACCCAGGCCACACTCGGGACCTTGCCCTTGATATATATTGAGGGAAGGGGCGAAGAAAACCTGAGTAAACCGGGGGACGAAAGTGGGACAACTGCTAAAAAACGAATGAGCGGAAGCCAGCGAAGGAAGATGACTAAAGCTAGACGTGAGGGAGCAACTCCTAGGAGTGTTGGCGACCTCAATGATGATGATGATGTTCCTAGCCCGTCTAAAATGGGACCAAAAATGGAACCATCAATCCATGAAAGAATCTTCAAATTACATTTATAAGACTTTTATGTTAAAAATCGACCTATTCGAATTCCAAAACTATGTTTTCATTTCATAAGTTCAATTGTGTTTTATTCATAATGAAATGATGTCTACCTTACATATTTAGGAAAACCTGACGAAATAGAATAACAGACATCACACAATCAATATATCGGTTCAATATATAGGCCACGTTGGCGCCTATAATACCAATAAATAATTTAGTAAACCGGGTGATAAAGAGTCGAAACAAAAAAATACTGGACTTGACTCTCTACAGTTAAAGGTCTCGATATCTAGATGAAAAAAATAAAATCTTGATCTTTGATTGGTCGTTTTTTACCATGATTAAAGTAATTTGAGCATGTTTCAATTCCACAAGATTCTTCGCCTACGTCTAGGCGTAGACTCTGTGTGGCTTCCTTCTGGTAGGTACATCTTACAGTCTCCTCTACTATCATTATTACTTATCCTCTACTGTCATTATATGTCCCTATTTGTCATGAACCATGTAGTGTCCGTTATTGCACGTAATACCTTTGACTGGTACCTCTCAATGATGGATACATTCGATTTTGATGCTGTACCCCAAAGCTGCAGTCCATATATCTAGACTGGTTCGAATGTTGCATTGTATGCTAACAATTTGTTGGTGATGAAAAATTTTGATTTCCGACCTAAGAGCCAGTAATATTTTTGTAATTTTAGGACAAGTTGCTTACGTTTTCTCCATCCATGTATGGTTTCGCCCTGTCGCGTCCTGATCCAAATGCATGTCCAAATATTTTACACATCCTGCTACAGGAACTTGTTTATGATTAAGGGTAACTGTGGGCGATTCCCCGCGGCATTTTGTAGATACTAGTTAGAAGAGTTGTTTCAACCAGTACCATCAGATGATACTAAGAAGAGGAAATAATTAAAGCATTTGTTGAAGAAAGGGGACAAACTGGAGAAGTTATACACCCAGTAACACCGAGGGAAGTAAAATACATAATGAAAAATAATCTGAAATGCACCAGGATGTGACCCAATCAATCGAAAAATAATGAAAAACTTGTCCCGAAAAGCAGTTGTTATGTTAACGCAACTTTTCAATACAGCGTTTAGGCTAAAATATTTTCCCGCTGAATTGAAAGTCGAGAAGTAATTTTCATACAGAAACCAGGCAAACCGTCAAATCAACCGTTGTCATATATGCAAATAAGTCGTCTACCTATAATGTCAAAATTAATTGTAAAACCACTAGCAAAGAGGCTATTAAACATCCTAACGGAGAAAAACCTGATCCCTGATAGCCAATTTGCATTTAGGAGACACCACTCAACCATAGAGCAGGGATATAGAGTGGTTGACACGATAAATAAAACTTTTCAGGAAAAAAATACTACGCGCCTGTTTTTTCTGGATTCCAGTCAGGCTTTTGATAAAACCTGTCATCAGGCATTACTGTATAAATTCAGAAAGTGTTTACCTGAAGCAATTTATAATATTTTAAAGTCATGCCTAACAGAAAATATTTTGAGGTAAAATATAAAATCTAACACACATACATCACTACATCCAATAAGATCAGGCGTACTATAGAGTAGTGTACTGGGACCACATATTTGATATATACTGCAGACTTACCCAAAAATATCAGCATAACCACCTCAACATTTGCAGATGATACAGAAATCATGGCAGTACATCGAGGTCCTTTAGAAGCAGCTACAATATTGCAACACGAATTGAATCATATAGAGAACTGGGCAAAGACATAATAACAAGGTGTATAAAAATAAACGACTCAAAATCGATTCACATAGTGAAAATATTAATAGACCTCTCTGGTGACGCTAAACAGAATATTAAAAATTAATATACAGCATATTGGTTTAATATTAAACTGCATAATAACAGGTGATTATAATATTATTATCAAGTACTCTACTTTTGTTAATAATTCTGATAATTGTTTACTTTAGTCTTGAAAATCGTTGACTTTATACTTTTATATAGATACAATTGCCTAGATATTTTATTCTAAAGGAAATAATCTATGACACAAAGTGCAGATGACTAATCATTTGATGACAAAATATTACCCAAATTAACGTTTTCGATTTCGTCTAACTGAAGGATTTTATAGAGTTGGCGGCATTTCCATAAATGAAGAAAAATTGGCACCTGGATAAATTTGGAAATACAAACACAGCAGTTAATAATAACTTCTCATAAACAAGATACCTATAAGGAATGGTCCAGAATGAAATTTTGTAAAATTTGCATATGAAAACGGGTAACGTCATTACGAACACCTTCATGATTAAAACCAAATAACGATCACACAGTATATATATATATATATATATATATATATATATATATATATATATATATATATATATATATATATATATATATATGTATATGTATATTGAATTAATTTACTTATAATTATATATCACATGCCCAATTGTGGTTCTTGGACTTCGACTTTAGTAAGGTGTGATTTTTCTGACAACTTCTAGTTCTCATATAGTATTACCATAAATAGTTGTGCGTACACTAAAAGTAAGTGGGAATAGGCGACCACGTCAGATCAAGTTCACCCACTTCAAGTGGCTAGTTGTAGGATGCACAGTAATAAAAATTATTCTTTGTAGGTTAAGTCGTTAAGTGAGTTGATTATTATAGACAATTATATGCTGGTTAGGCCCATGAGCGTAGACCAGGCCGTTAAAGGAGGTACATAATATAAATTTGATCAATTTTTCGAAATACCTACTTACTGAAACCAAAACGTATATACAGATTTGATATAGGAAATATAGAGATGATAAACATTTTATTTATTATACTTTATAAATAAGCCATGCATGTCTCATCAGTAGCACTTTATATAAGTAAGAACAAAACAGAAGCTGGTCAAATACGACGGCAAATGTACACTGAATTGCTTGTACCCACATCGATTCCAAATTTTCAAGTCTATTTGATCTGTGCCATTCGAAGTGGCATCTCGACTGCCACCCGAGTATAACACCACTGATGCAAGACAGTTAGTAGATTTATTTATAAATTTGTTAAGAAAAACTTGTTACTAAATCACGTGAGCAAATTTCATCTAAACAATAAACAATATCCAAAAAGCAGCTCAATTTCTTTGAAGGATGTTAATGTATGAATTAGAATTTATATGTATATAAAGTGTTTTCTTAATAATACAGCTCGATACGATAGATCAGAGTACCCTATCCCTATTTACTTTTCCAACATGAATCAGATTTGTTCTATCACATCAGGATTTTTTCTAACCTAAAAAACGTTGCCGATCAAACACGTGATATTGAATCAACGACATTACTTGGGAATTCCTGGGAACTTGGTATTTGGGTGTTTTTTCAGAACACCGATAACGAATAAGAAATTTTCCTGTTATATCTGAAATACAAGATTTATTCTTGTATTTCAGGTTTATATTTTTTGATGGTAGGGAACTCTTTTGTCTTGAAAATCTCAAATTAATATACAGGAAGCTAATCATTTTATTCATCCCCCTTTTGGGGCGGCTGTCATCATCTACTACATCTATCGAAGTAGCAGGATTAGTATTGTTGAATAATGGTATTAGTTCAGCCGATATAACACCAGAACATAAAAGTATGTTTACAGAAAGTTTATGAATTCCGATCCGTCTCGGAGTAATCCAGGCGTGGGTTCGATTCTCACATAAGTCGAATGAGTATGTATGCGTGTGTCCGTGTGCATATCGGGAGTTGTGTGAAAGAGTAGCTCTTATTGCTAAACCTCTCCTCCGTATAAAACAAAGATAAAAAAATTGTGAAAATGCCAGTCTCTAAGGATGATGTCTACAGAATACTTTTTGGAGATGATCCAAAGTACTGTTGACCAGTCTGTTGATCTTTTGCGTTTTTTATAATAAATTTCACTCATTGATTGATTTGATAAAATATAAAATTTTTGGGAGGCACTCTGTTCTTTCAGTAGCAATTTATTATTGATACCCACAATTTAAGAAAACATTACTATTTGAAAACTATAATAATGAAAAGTTTACAAATAAATTCAAAATAACACTAGCCAAATCTCACATAGATAATTTAAAATACTTTATGAACCAGACCGTTTTTCAAATGAAAATATCTAATAAAATAATCACTCTAGAGCAAGGATCAACGATGAGACAATTGGAAAGTGGATACTTTATTTATTGAGTGTGCAAGGCAACCTAATATCAGATTTACAGCAAATTGTCCTAAACTATAACGTTAGCCAATTCTTTGGACATACCTCCTTAAAGAAAAACTTCATCCCTATAAAATGGCATTTGCCCAAAAGCTAGCAGAAGAGTATTTAAATCGTAAAATTCATTTTTGGGAATAAATAATCGCTTTTGGTTCCATTATTTTTTCAGGTGAATCAACCTCAGAGGATGTAAACGGACAGACCTGTAGATATTGGTCAGCAGATAATCCTCGTTGAAAGCGTGATATATATATATATATATATATATATATATATATATATATATATATATATATATATATATATATATATATATATATATATATATATATATATATATATATATATATATATATATATATATATATATATATATACACAAAACCTTCAAAGGGTTACCATTTGAGTTTTAAGATAAGATTGTTCCTGATCTGTAAAAAAAATTGTGTTGCAGGATATTTATTTAATATGTGAAAAGCATTTAAATCTCATCTAAGATAAAGTTGCTCCCGTTCTGGCAAATCAGTAGCCAAATTCACTCGATCCAATTCTACGGAGTGGATCAAGAACGAAGTGGAAGGAATACAAAAATAAATAAAGCATATTTCACATCAAATTTTAGAGAAAGTTAAACAGGAGCGTGCTGCACACAGAAATAAATGTCAAACATTTATTTCTGTGTTATGAATATTAATTTAATTTAATAGGTTTAAATAAACAGTGACATACATTTAAATAAACAATGACGTTCAACTTAAATCTTTCAATATTACAGTTTACTGCCCATGGTTAACTAATCGATCAGTTAGATCACAAGTGTTATTGGTTGTTGAAATCAGCTCAAAGAGATTCGATAATATATAAATATATAGGGTGTCCCATAAACATATTGTTCTTCTTGTTCTACATTTATATGAATTTAAATTTAGATATCAGCCTCTATATTTAAAATTTTGTTTAAAACAAATGTCATTTATTCCGTAAGTAGTTTCCATCCTCCATTATACTATCACACTGTTGAGGACTAGCCGTCATAAGACTTTACCACTTTTAATAGTGTGAAAATACTGTAAAATTTCACTATTTCTTGCAACAGCGTAATTGGCCAAATTTTGCACCACTATAACTGTAAATGTTTATACATTTTAGGGATAAAATTAATACAAATACGCCACAACATTACCATTAACTCTTCTTGAGGTACACTATAATCTCTGCGTGGTATCTATTCTAGAGTACGCATCCATGTAATCTTCATGTTGACACTGTTCGTGTCAATATGGCTGTTCGTGATTTCTGATTAACCAAATTATGCCCAAATGCTGCTATGTGTCCCAAGAAACAAAAATCACTTGTGTTGCCCAAGTTTATTAAAATCAAGTCGCTGAATGATTTCACCGAATAGATATTATGTATATGTACCTAACCTCTTTGTGTATCGCAGCGATGAAGTAAAGTTATATAAATGCATATTTTGTATCTGTTATTTGTCATTTATTGTCTGCTTATTATTTAATAATAATAATGTATTTTACAAATTTTACGAAAAATATTATCACATTTTAAGTTTCAACGGGAACTAAATCCTTATGTATGTGTCAGAAAAATTATTAACAATTATTAAAATCAAACCAAATGGTTTGTCTGTCTTAAGAAGCAAACACAGTCATTGTCATGGCCAAGTTTATTTAAATTAACAGATATTGGATGTCTGAAAAATATATTAAATTTGGAAAAATTACTAAAGGACTTTGTCGAGTTGGTAATTATGTGATATTTTATATTTATCATTCTTATTTGGCATTTACACTAATAACAATCTAATTTTAACAGTCTTTAATCTTATCAAGAATAGGCCCAAATATTAAATAATGATTTTAATAATTAGGTACATTGTTATTAATTTACTACTACATTAACATTGTTTAAATTATAAGTTTTATTTTCAGTAAGAACTAAATCGCGTCATTAGAAGTACAATTATTAGTAAATATCCAAAAGCATTTATATATATATATATACGAGGCACATTTATTACTTATTAACCCGGAAAAACTTTCACATTAGGATAGGATCATAATATTTAATTGGAAATATCGATAATATAAGTATAGTTTATTTCATCGCTATTTGCCAAATAAAAAATCCCAAACGGCTAGTATCTCATACCGTCGCTTGTTTTTATGGCTAGGCTCATGTAGGCTGTTCCACTTATCGGCAAAATAAGAGAGCTTTTTATTTGGCAAATAGCGATGAAATGAATAGTACTATTATATTTAAAATAATTAGAAATTTGGTTGCGTTGTTCATGAATATACAAATATTTTCTAGACTTATACTAGCACATACATATAATATAATATATATTAATATTTCATTACCGCAATAAATAAATTAACTTTGTACATCAAAAAGAAAAACATAATGAACTGTATTTTATTTCACAGGCGTTTTATTTTCCGTCATTATACAATATGACAGTAAATGATGTCAAATTGAAATAAAGCTCACATCAAAAGGTATTGAAGTTTAAGTCAGATGTAGTATGGATTTTACTCCATTATAGGTATGATAATTCACAGCAGCCAGTGATACAAATTCTACAAAGGCTTTGCGGTATTTATTTCACTCCAAACTGGTATATTCCTATATGTATCCATTTTGGTGTAAAACTGATATTACACCACATTTCAGACAATATACACAGTGTATCCGTTATACAGCCATATTGCAATTTTTAATCAGAGAGGGATATACAAACGTTATAATTATCTATATCGTTTATTTATTTAGAATTTTCGTAGTAGACGTAGTATTAAGTTCTATGGTCTTAAGTAATATTTAATTACCTCATTTAAATTCTAAAATATATGGGTAGCGAAGAAACGTTCATATTTTCGTTAAGATGTTTTAGTCATTTTAATTTTAAGATAACTATTTTATACACATATCAGTCCACGGTGATGCGCCACTGAACCCTCTTGTAATTTAAGTTCCCAGCTTTGTAAGAACATTGCTCCTCCTTTCTCTTTATTCGCCAAATGCCTCATGTGGGTTAAGCGTATTACATCTAGAACTAAAATTAATTTCTCCATTAAACTATCACTCCATTTTAAGGCCACGAAGGGCTGAATATATATCTCCAAGATCTTAATAAGCATTGCAGACTTGTATTTAACAAGTATGTCATAAATTCTTTAAGTGGTTATTTAAACTTTCCTGTCGAGTTTTAAATAATTTATACTGAGGGGACGTTCAATTTATAATTTCTAAAATATTCCTAATTCCGATATAACTATAATAATCCAAACTACTAAACATTTTTAAAAACTACTGTATTAACTACTAAAAACCTACATGCCACAATAAGACTTAATGCGCATATTACTTTGGATTGTAAACAGAATGGCACCTTGTGATTATTGTGATACCATTATGATTCTTATCAAATTTATTTCCAAATAAATCCATTTCTTCAGCATTTATTTTCAAGGTACCGTTTGGGCTAAATATTCATCTACACTCCTGGACAAAATTAACACATCGGCAAATATTTCATCATTTCTTAAAATTATGCGTCATCTTTTCGTCTTAAAATTTTTCATTTTTCTTATTAAGTTTTAAATCCTTAAATATTTTCTAGCTTTTGTAATTGTAATTGTTTGTTAATATTACCAATTACAACAATTAACAATTACAACTGTAATTGTTTGTTAATATTATTAATATTGAACAAACAATTACAATTGTAATTGTTTGTTAATATTGTTAATATTGAAATTTTGTAATTGTTTGTTAATATTACCATTCACGCTGTTTAAAGTGATTTGTAAACGGCGATAAATTCAGCTACGCTAATGTCATCAAGCGAATGAAATACTTTATTCGGTACATTTAAAATGAGAGAAATGAATCGTCCACGCAAACTTAACGGAATACGAAACAGTAAAAGCGATAACTCTGGTCAACGAGGGATGTAGCCAGCGATATGTGGCTAATTTGTTAGGAGTTGGACAATCAACAGTTAGTCGAACAGTTAAACGGCTCAATGAACTTGTAAGTTACTGTAAAATCTCAGGACAAGGTCGTAAGAAGTCTATAAATGCAAGAGATAAGCTATATATTATGCAAATCGCCATAAGAAAGCTAATCAGAGCCCTACGAGAATAGCTCCAAAATAGCTTATACCACTGCTCACCAGAGAACATAGAGTTACTAGACTACGTTTTGTAAGAGATCATATAAATTGGACCATTGATGACTGGAAGCAAGTTTTGTTTTCAGACGAAACAAAAGTAAAACTTAATTCACCAGATGGACGTCAACGAGTCTGGCGGAGGCCAGAAGTGAGGTTTACTGCCTGCAATATCTCTCCGTGGATTCTATTTTTTGGTGAATGAATAAGGTTCTAAGGAGGAACTTGTTTCAATGGCCCCACGGATTTGGCTCATATGCAGGGGAGATCCATGAATGCACATTTCTACGTAAAACATATCGTAGAAGAATATGTGATGCCATTTACTCCATTTATAGACAACAATTTTATTTGTATACAGGATAACGCTTTGCTCCACGTTGCTAGAGAATTTACTGGTCTACCTTCGATTTGTGAATATTCCAACTATGGACTAGCCACCGAGAAGCCCGGATATGAACCCCATAAGGAGTCTATGGGATACGCTAGAACGATCGTTTAAGCGCCACATACTTGCCCCTATGACTCTTAAGGAATACCTGCCCCTGTGACTCAAACAAGTAAGTCGTTCTTGTCGAATGGGAGAATATTCATCAGGAATCCATTCACCATTTGATTAATAGCATGCCCGCATAAGTGAAAGTGGTGATAAGATCTAGAGGAAGATCTACATGCTACTGAATTAAAATTCTCACGATTTGATTTCACCTCCAATATTTTTCCAAAGTTTTTCATTAACATCGTTCTGTGGTGCATTAATTATGTCCAGGAGTTTATTTTATCCAGCTATACAGATGTTTTGCAATACAGCACAAATCCAAAGACAAACTATACTACCAAAATTTTAAAGTTCTAATCTAAATGTCTAATCTGTTTTAATGATTTTATCAAGGTAATCATTCCAAGCATTCGTCATATTTGGCCAAAGAATGGTGTTTGTATAATTGTCCAAAAACTATAAGGACACCGCTTTAGTCTCCTGGTTTAAATCCTATAGAAAATCTATGGAGTATATTAGAAATGGAAGTAAGATAACAGAAAAATACATATAACGAAAGATTTTAAACAGCGCTAAGAAAGAATGGGAGAATATTCAGCCAAGTTATACTGAAAAACTAGTGGCGTCTATGCCAGAACCCAGAACTATTTGAAACAAGTATTAAAGAACAAAGGGCTTCCAACCAAATATTAATTTTATTTAAAGACAAATTACTTACAGATGTATTTTTTTTTGCATTATTTTCATTGCGAGGTCATTATTTAAATTTTTTCCATGACTCAAGTTAACGTTTTAACAAAATGGTAATTTTTTAAGTTTGAATATTATTATAATCAGTTTAATTTTCAAGTTCAGTATTATACGAGATTTATTAGAAATGTATTAAAGGTGATTATTAAAAACATGTACTTTTAATTAAAAACCCCTTGCATCGTTTTGACTGTGAGCCACTGTATAATAATTATATTTTAAAGACGACAAGTTAAACTCGTATTTGTATATTTTCTGTCGTAAAAGGGTGTTTCTTTTTTCATGGATAGTTTATTGTAAGAGCGCTTATACAAACAATTTAAACCCTTGCATTCAATACTGAAACACTCGAATAAATAACTCTAGTATCTTGGAGATATACACTACAAATAAGGCCAAAAAATTTGACTGATATCATCTACAATGAATTTTTGGCGTGACCCATGTACAACAATACACTTCGGCGTATTGCAATTTATTTTTCTCAACTTAATTAACGTGCAACTTGATAAGTAAACGTAATGAACAGTATCAAAGCTAAAAATAAAAATTATTAATTACTGACGTCATCGCGTCACAGCCCACTTCTATAAACTGAATGCAATAAATTGATTATACACGATCATAAATAAATACGAAGTGAGACTCGACATTATTCTAATTCTTGTCAATAACTAAGACCACACCCTCGTTTACATAATAACATGCATCGGTTATGCACCGCATACAATGCGATATATGTATGACGCCTATATGTAGACCTTTTCCAGTACCCACGTTGCATAACGAAGATCAGAAAACCATGTGGTACGACTTGAATGATAGGTATGGCTGTTGAAATGCAAATAGAATAAGTGCAGTCTATATACAAAGTGGCCCAGAAGTATGGAAACCTTGAAATACCTCAATAAAAGCTTATAGGATCAAGATGAATTTTGGATTACTTAATGTAGATAACATGGTGGATTTAAAACTTATGTATGTTTACAATGTTGCCAAAATTTTAATTGTTTCACAAGTTTTAGCAAGTTTTCAATTTTAAATGGGCAGCCCTTTTCTTATCTTTAGAATATCTTCAGCAATTCTACACATAACTTGTTACCTATTCCGTTAACATTACCTATTTTGGAATTACAATGTTCTCCCAATTTTTCAAAATTATAAGCCATAAATTAGAATAGAACCTGTAATAATCAACGAAGTAGCCGTAGCCTAATTAACAATTAAAGTTAATAACGGCCACTTTTGTACTATTTAATTTTATACTACTAAATATACAAACAGAAACCCTATTACAAAATCTACAGTAAGTAAAATTATAAAAAAATATACAATATGAAATCATAAAAACCATTTTCCTAAAAGTGGAAGGCCTAAAACTGCAAATAATGTAAACAAATCTCTTAATATGTATTTAACTGTGGAAGAAGACCAACATTTAAATTGTAGGAGAATAATACAACATGAAGAATATATTTTATCCTTTTATATTAAAACTGCTTCACGGATGATCTGAGGATGGCTATCACAGAAAAACAGAATTTTGTGTTATCGTAATGGAAGGTTAAATAACCAACTGCATTTATTAAATAAGTTATGTGTTCTGATGACTCAATATTCTACTTAAACAGGACGATCAATCACAACAGGATTGGAAGGAATAATAGGTGGGCAGGAATAATAGGGTCAAAAATAATTAGCCATTCTTATTTATTGACCATAGAGCAGGTACAGTGGTTGGCTCGATAAATAAAACTTTTGAGGGAAAAGAATACTGCGCCGCTATTTTCTTTCCTGTCAGTCAGATTTTTGATAAAGTCTGACATCTAGGATAAAACTGTAGAAACTCAAGAAAGGTTTACCAAGCAAGCAATTTACAATATCTTAAAGTCATATCTCACACAGAGACATTTTCTGGTAAGATATGAAACCGAACACATAGCACTACATCCGATAATATCAGACATACCACAGGGTACACCTACCCACAAATAACACCATAACCATCTAAACGTCTGCCGACGATACAGCAATCTTGCCAGTACACCGAGATCCTGTAGAAGCAGCTACAATATTGCAAAACAAATTGAATCATATTGAAAACTGGATAAAGACGTGACACATAAAAATAAGCGACTCAAAATCGAATCAAACAAGTTCCTACAGCAGAATGTGTAAAGCATTTGGGTATGTACTTGGATCGCGGATTGACATGGCGAAACCATATATGGTGCAAACGTAAGCAAGTTGGCCTAAAATTGCAAAAACATTACTGGCTTTTAGGTAGGAAATCAAGACGTTCCATCACCAACAAATTGTTAGCATACAATGCAATTTTCAAACCAGTCTGGATATATGGACTGCAGCTCTAGGGTACAGCATCAAAATCAAAATATCCATCATCGAGATGTACCAATCAAAGATATTACGTGCAATAACGGACGCTCCATGGTTCATGACAAACAGGGACATATATAATGATCTGGAGGTGCCGACAGTCACTGAAGTGACAGCCGAGTGTAGTGTAAAGTATATCTGGAAGCTATAAAGCCACTCGAATGTACTTACAATCCATTGGACAGCAGTGAACAAACTAAGCGATTAAAATGTAAGACCACTGGATTTACCGTACAATTAGTAAGTGAAATGTTTCTGAACTTTGTGATATGTAAAATAGTCTCCTTGCGTCATTTTACCTGTTAGAAAATGTGCGTATTATTATGTTGTAACAGATTGCATAGTAAAGAAGAAGATATTTTATTTGCACAATTATTTCCTAATCAAGGTAAGATCTTTTCTAAGGTAAGTTCTCTTCTGTATTTAAAAAAAATGTATTCCCCATTTCACTGGAAGACAGTGGCGAAGCGTTCATTAAGGCTGTAAGGCTAGCTAAATTGCATATCATCTTTCGCGTACTCCCCTCTCCCCTCACTGCACCACGGATATCAATATAGTCCGTTAAAACCAAGGCGGTGGACAATTAGCCCAGGCAGCGCACGCGCACTGCCGGTTACCGGCATATGCACGCGAAGAATGATATGAAATTGAGCTAGCATTACAGCCTTAATAGACGCTTCGGCACTGCTGGAAGACATTGATAATAATCCTTATCTTTCATACTTCTTTTAGCTAATAATGGTCTTGCAACCAATTTGTGGTTACACCAAGATGGTGCTTCACTTCATTACGATCAGCAAGTGAGATAGCACCTAAAAAGTTGATTGTCTTATTTACATGGCACGTTTTATGTTTAATTAATATTTTCCCTGAAGAGGATTTATAGAATGACCTTCTAGGTGGCCAGACCTAAATACATGCCATTTTTATACAGGGTCATTTTAAAAATTAATTTTATAAATTCAAAGTTGCAAACTTAGACGATACAAGCAATTGAATTTTTGACGAAATAGAGCGAATTGAAAATACATCTTTCAAAATGTTCTATGGAATTTTCAAGATCGCATGACTTTTAGTCACAAATATTAGCATTCAACAATTGTTGCAAAATTGTTGTAAAATTGCAACACAGCAATTAGTTTAAAATTTAGGGTATTCTAAATTTATATACTTGGTAGATAAATAAAACATATAAATAAATAAAATATTGCTAAATATGATATTGAAATTTACAGGGAATATTCTACAAATTCTGTGTAGAATTATCGAATTTAAAAAATTTTAATATTTGTCTGGAGTCTGGACAACACTGTTGACATCAGTTTTGAAACCACTGTTATCTTCATCAAGTATCTCAAAATCCATTTTAATATTACAAGCCGTTATTGAAATATTTCAATGTTTCCATGCTTTTGAGTCAGTGAGTGACGCCGCCAGAATTTTTAAAATAGGTGGGCACACACTGGTACAAAATTTTTGGGTTGAGCACATATTTTGTGTCTGTGTCGGGGAGGGTTTCATATCAACACATTTGCAGAAGCGTACTAATTATATAGCACCAAGTACCAAATAACAATATAAAGATATAAACATATTAACATAAACACAATTTACAAATGAAATTAGTAGTACATTAGGTAATTAAGTTAAAATATTAATGAATATATTTCAACAGCAATTTTCTGGGATGTTTTGTTGCAAATTCCTCAAAAATCTTTTCTAAATCCAAGCTTTTAGCTTTTTTTTTTTCTCTATATATAGTACAGCCAAATCACTTAATCTCTCGTGTTTCATTTTATTTCTTAAATAGTTTTTTAACATTTTCAGACGTGAAAAGATCCTTTCACATGCGGCACTTGATACAGGAATTGTAATAAATATTGTAAACATAATTTACGAATCTCATTGAATGTCAATCTGTATTTATTCATCTTGTCGAATAGCTGTAAAGTATTGTTGATTTTAACACTTTGCTCGTTTGCAAATTTGCTCGTAAAATTTTATATTTATATTTTGTTTCATATTATAATTTTGTAGATAGTAATTTTTTGGGTGGGTAGGGTTACCGATTGGGTAGGCACGTGTCCACCCAGCCCCCCCCCCCCCTCCTGGAGCCGTGACTGGATCACTCTCAACGAAATAATTTCAACCCACAACGTGGGTTATGAAAAGTCACGCGAGAACATTATACGAGGTCATTCACGCGGCTGTTTTCGTTTATATTTTCTATGTTATAATGTATATAGAATTTCGTATCATGGGGTTACTAAGAGATGCTAATATTTGCTTACATAATGCAAGATCATTGCATTCTGGATTATGTTAGAAGTATAATTATAAGTTCAATGGCGAAGTAAAATTTAATGTACTATTTGGGTACATCATGTTATCAGGTTGTTTCGTTGTAACTTATAATTAATAAATTATTGTTGTTGATTATTGCATTAATAATTATTATTTATCACCAGCTATGTTGATTATTGCTCCTCACCACTGCAATAAAATCTCATCTAATATTAAAAACTTTTCTCTTTTACAATTAAAAAAAAAATAAAGAACAAATATTTCAAGATATTCTAAAGTTTGATCAAGTATTTTTTGTAAATATGCTTTTACTATGCTTCAAGATCGTTTCGTATGTTTCTATTTACTTTTTTCCGCTTACTAATTGATGTATTTGTGGTGATGGATTGGATGGATGGGATGGATTGTTAATTATATCATAGTATACAGTATATGCATTAATTATAATATTTATGTGATATTAGTTTGTTACCCCAAATTGAATGGAATACTTGAATTAAGTTTTCAAACTCTGTCTTTTATGTTATCTCTGTCGGTATGTTTTGTTGTTGTCTTGCTAACAAAAGTTATTTATTATTATTAGTATTAACTGCTGATAATATCCTGGCCTTGCTAAATACCCAAGTTTAAGCGCCCTCTTATTGTATCCGAAGTACTTTGAAACATTTATAACGTTATATTCTCCCACAATTCTTCATTCCAGTTCTTCCAAATTAACTTCCAATCCTATTTTTTTAAGTAAGGGGGCACAAAATGGCCCACGATGGGCCATAGTGGTTAAATAATGATACATCGGAGGAAATTCAATTTGCGTATACAAATTTATTAGCTGATAAGATTCACCGAGTAGAGCTTCCATTTTTCTAAAAAATAGCCATGTTGAAATTAGTCATCGTATAGTTTCCAAAGAATAAATTCAGTTAAAATATTGTCTCTGTACCACTCTGCATTAATGAAGGAATTGAAGAAAACGGGGCCAATTATTCTTCGGCAAGAGACTGCCATTCAAATACCAAGTAATGATAGAAATGTAGTGGAGCTTCAACAAGAATATATACTTGATATGATTACATCTTATATGGAGACAGATGCACTTTATATAAAAAACCGTTCGAAATATCCATACGGATGTCCAATTTCTTGAGACAAACAATTGAAATATTTTATAGGCTTTTATGTCATACGTTGTGTGTGTGTGTGTGTGTGTGTGTGTGTGTGTGGTGCGTGTGTGTGTGTGGTGCGTGTGTGTGTGTGGGTGTGTGTGGTGCGTGTGGGTGTGTGTGCGTGTGTGGTGCGTGTGTGTGGTGCGTGTGGGTGTGTGGTGCGTGTGTGTGTGGGGGGGGTGTGTGGGTGTGTGGTGCGTGTGTGTGGTGCGTGTGTGTGTGTGTGGTGCGTGTGTGTGTGTGTGGTGCGTGTGTGTGTGTGTGGTGCGTGTGTGTGTGTGTGGTGCGTGTGTGGTGCGTGTGTGGTGCGCGTGTGTGTGTGGTGCGTGTGCGTGTGTGTGGTGCGTGTGTGTGTGGTGCGTGTGTGTGTGTGTGCGTGTGTGCGTGTGTGTGTGCGTGTGTGTGTGCGTGTGTGCGTGTGCGTGTGTGTGTGTATGTGGTGCGCGTGTGTGTGTGTGTGCGCGTGTGTGTGGTGTGTGTGTGTGTGGTGCGTGTGTGGTGCGCGCGCGTGTGTGTGTGTGTGTGGTGCGTGCGTGTGTGTGTGTGTGGTGTGTGTGTGTGTTTGTGTGTGTGTGTGTGTGTGTGTGTGTGTGTGTGTGTGTGTGTGTGTGTGTGTGTGTGTGTGTGAACACACTCTACCATGTTCATGGGTCATGAGAAAGCACAATGGTGGACTATTTGAGAAATCTGCTTTGTTAGAACGATGACTCAATTAAATCGTGTCGGATCGATCGGGTTTCGACTGATTCTGATTAGGGACGTCTACCGGATGACACTTATTGATTTTGAGGTAGATAGAATACACCCCCCCCCTGTTCATGGGTCATGAGAAAGCACGGTCACGAGATGTTCTACGTGCGGAAAAGTCAGTTTTAAGGTTTTAAAACTGTTTATTTACTTTGGTATTACTCTACTACTACTACTCTACTAGTCCAGAAAGTGCTTTCGAAAATTGTTCAAACATATTCGCTGACCTGTATTTCCAAATTCCATTAATCAGCACATCAGTTTAGAAATCGACTTTAGTAATATAAATTATGTGATTTGTGGAGAAAACCATAACTCAAACACTGTTGTTTTCTTTTTGGCTTTGAGTTTATATAGAAAAGAAACTCATTTGCACTGTACAATTATATTTTTTTAACTTAAAATTATAGACCAGAATACAGGGGAAATTCTGGTCTACAATTTTAAAAAAATCAATTTTTTGCATATTCTTAAAGTTTAGACCTTAAAGAATATATTTTCAAGAGAAAGTTCCATAAAATTCCAATAAATCACGGAGTTACATCTATTTTACTGACGCAGCAACGAAGCCGAGCAACGAGCTTCTAAGGAAGCTAGAACTGTTCGTAAATCAGAACAAGCTTCCGAAAATATATATTTTTAAGTCGAAGAGGGCACACTCAATGAACCAGGAATCGCCGATTAACGAAATGTAAGTGTAACGTATCATTCTATGACTTAAACCGCTGCGGCTGCCTGAAACTTTAAACGCGTTTTTCTCAAAACTACTTTTTTCAACGTGGTTGACATAATATCTCAAGTTCTATTTAACCGATGTACTTCAAATTGTGTACCAAATTTCAATGTATAACTATCTCTCACCGCTACCATTTTTGTATCAAGATTATGAAAACAAGTCGAAAAATGTTTTTTTAGATTTCGCCATTTTGTGGAAAAAAATTATAACGACATATGTCGGAAGGCTATAACGATATTCTTACTAATTAAGAATCTTTTTTTTTTATTTTTTTTTCAGAAATGTTGCAATCGTGTCAACCAGCACACCACTTGTTTTACTCCCAATTTTACATACTTGAAAGAATGATTGAGTAAAAAGTAAAATCGAGTCGAGAAAAGAATGGTTGGATAATGTCAATTCCCAGTGCCGCCTGTTTCTGCAAGTTGGTCTACAATATGATTGACAACTGTCTCCTTTCACCCATGCATATATCAGTCATAGCCCTTCTTGCGAATTAAAAGTTCCTTTTTATTTATTTCATATATATTATTCCGTTTTAACAATATTGTCTCGGATTTTGTAATGCAAAAAGAACTGATTTTGAATCGGTTAAAATACTAATATTGATATTTTTTGGACTTTCAATCCAGCTTAACAAGCTTTTAATCCACGAGAAAAAATGGGCTTTCCAGGCGTAGCTGAGAGAGCCCATTTTTTCGAGCACATTAAAGGCTGTTAATGTCCGAATGTAATTCAACGTTTTATTCACGACCACGGGCAAAACCGGTCAATTAGGAGGTGAAAAATTCTGGTTTTGAAAACGTCAGATTTGACAGATTTATTTTGATCAAGAATATTGATTTTGAGCTGAAAATTTTTATATAATAAAATCGAAGTATTATGAATTTTAATCCACTACTGTATTAGAAGGCCTCTAATCCACGGAAAACAGACGTATTAAACCTTCCTAATATAGTGGTCGTGGATAAAATATATAAGGAATATTATACTTGGTTTTAGTAAAATAAGCCCATAGTTATAGCTAACATAGGAATGCATTACATGAAAGAGCTCCAAATGTGTGAAACATTCCAGAAATGATTCGACCAGTGGAGGACTATTTCTGTTGACCCAATAGTCACTAATTTAACACTGTATAGGTACCCAGTGAACCAACTTTATAATAATCGCTAATTATATGAGATTATTTTAACATTTAACTTATTTACCAAGATTTCTCTTTGCAGTCCTAATGGTGGGTCTTCGGATTCAGTAAGAATTACTTGACAAGAAGACTGCATAGCCCCAATATAAGAGCTGCTTAAAATTACTACAGCAAAAAACTAGCACACGTTTGTCGGGAACAATTGAATTTTTATATAGGATTAACATTCGACCCTACGTTGCTATGGACTACATTCGATTTGTGAATATTCCAACTATGGACTTGCCACCAGGAAAATCAGATATGAACTCCAGAAAGCATCTCTGGAATGCTCTAAAACGATCAACTAGGCACCAAATACTTGCCCCTGTGGCTTAGGGAACTGGAATAATTCGTTCTTGTCAAATAGGAGAATATTCTTGAGGAAATCATTCACCATTTGATCTATAGCATGCCCAGAAGAATGGAAGCAGTGGCAAGAGCTAAAGGAGGATCTACACACTACTAAATTCAAATCCTTACGATTTAATTACACCTCCATTTTTTTTTCTAGTGTTTTCCATTATCATAGTTTTTATTGCATTTAATATTATTGTTCTTATATTATGATCTTTTCCAATTATATATCCTTTTATATATCCTTTTCCAGATAATTATATATCCTTTTCCAGATAATTATTATCCTCTGTCCAGTTTCTCTTTAGTCTACTTCTTTTTCTCCGATGTGCTGGTATCCACGTCATGGCTTGTTTGGGTAATCTAGAATCGACCATACGGTGTACGTGAGCGTACCATATAAGCTGTTTTCTTTCAATATCACGGGTTATAGTGCATGTAAGTCCCATTTGTCGAAGTACCTCATCGTTTCTCATTCTTTGAATTTTTGATATGCCAGCCGATCTTCTCAGAGCATCCATTTCCGTAGCTTCAATCTTCCTCTTATTTCTGTCCGTAAGCCTCCATGTTTCAGCGCCATGGGTTAAGGTGCTTTTTATTAGAGTGTTATAAATATTAAATTTTCATCTTTTGTTTATGTTTTTGTTCCATAGAATGCCATTTAAACACTCAATTGCTCTTTTTGCTTGTATTATTCTTGCTCGTATCTCCTTATCATCTATTCCCGTTGAATCAAACATAGTTTCCAAATACTTATATTAGTTACACCCTTCTATTGTTTCCAAATATTTTTTTCTGTGTGTTCATTGACAGACCCCATTCCTCGTATGTTTCTTTCAATTTCCTAGTCATGTATTCTTGATCTTCTTTGTCACCTGCCAGTACTGCTTGATCATCTGCAAACTGTAGATAATGTGGGAATGGTTGAGTTTGATAGAGGTATTCCCATTCCGTGGCATTTCTGTTTCCATTTCCACAGAGCTTTCTTGATGTATATCTTGAACAATGTGGGTGAGATGCAACATCCCTGTCGCAAACCCTTTATAATTTGGAAAGGCCGCGATAGCTTGTTCCCCACTTTAATTCTGGAATTTGAATATTTATACAGATTTCGTACTGCCGTGATGAGTGTGTGATTGATATTTGTGTCCATTATTGTTTCCCACAGTTTACATACTGGTATATTATCATACGCTTTTGTTAGACCTACAAACAAAATATGAGTTTCTTGGTTTCTGGCTGCTCTTCTTTCAATGATTTGTTTCATACAAAATAAATTGTCATTACAGGATCTACCTGCTCGAAAACCACTTTGTTCGTCTTCGTCACAAAACTCTTCTTCTATAAGATTTCGAAGTATTCTTCCATATAGTCGACTTACCGTGCTGGTTATTGATATGCCTCTATAGTTTTGACAGTTGTCCTTGTTGCCTTTTTTATGTATAGAGATCATGTGTGCTTCTCCCCATATTCTAGGAACTTCTTGCCCATTTAAACACTCATTAAATATGTAAGTGAGTAACCTAAATAGTTTTGGTGTTCCATTTTTCAGAATGGAAAAGATAATACCATTCTAATTTGTTACATTAATTGAAATCATTTAAATATATAGTATGACGTAGGTACTATGAAATCTTCAAAAAAATAAAAGTAATAATGTAAAGTTTCACTGATGCATTAATTTTGTCCAGAAGTCTATTTATACTTGTCTATATAATAAGATATATAACATATAATATTATAATATTATTATTGTACAATATAGTTCTCACAATAAGCAATATTTAAAACTATGTGATATGTTTTTAAATATCACTGATTGTGAGTAGGTTTTAAAAATTGACCAGGTAGAATCATATCTGGATAAATTGTAATGTAATACATAGATTATTAAGGATATTTAGGAAGTTCATATATTTGGGCCACGCGTACTATCATCTAACCCTGAGCAATCCACAGTTTACATTACCTATATTTATTTTAGCTCTACGAGGTATGCAAAGCTTCAACAGAAAAGTTCAACATGCATGGTGCACACTTCCAATTCTAAATGTGTATCACGAAAATATTTGATACTCAATACATTTGAACTTGAAAAATCAGTGTTCATGAGTTATTTATTTTTATATCATATGTTTGCAGTTAAAATTAAAATATGAAATCTTACACAAAAATATATTTGGCATACGTAAAGAAAACATACACCGATATACTATAAAATTGGTTTTTTATATTATGCAATCATTTAGCTGTGTGCCAGTCTGTATATACAATAGCTTTTTACACAAATAAATGAAATACAAATAAAAATCATAAAACTCTAGAAGATGTATAGCAAACAACCTTAATTAGTCACCAATTTCGTATTATATTTACCATATCATAATTAAGCATAATTACGGTCATATAAGAGTGGATTGTATTCGAATTTTAAAAATTCATGGTTGGCATGTGAATATGTTTATAACGAAAAGATTTACTCTAATGTTTAAGATTTTAAAGAGAAATAGCCTTAATAAAGTTCTCTCAAAGAATCGCCAGATTTATTTTTACATTTTCATTTTATGATTCAATTTTAAACTTAATAATATCAATATCATAAGCCTCGTAAAAACAGACATTACCAAAAAAATAACAGTGATACACATATTTGTAATTATATTATCTTATTACTCTCTAGGGCGCGTATTTCAATTGTACATATATTTTTACCAGCTGTGTGTTTTACCCTATAGAACACTGTTATGACATTATTTCTTTAAAAAATAAAAATTAATTTTTATTTTTTAAAGAAATAATGTCATAACAGTGTTCTGTTATGACATTATTTGATTATTTGAACAGAATTATAATATTATATGTTATATATCTTATTATATAGACAAGTATAAATAGACTTCTGGACAAAATTAATGCATCAGTGAAACTTTACATTATTACTTTTATTTTTTTGAAGATTTCATAGTACCTACGTCATACTATATATTTAAATGATTTCAATTAATGTAACAAATTAGAATGGTATTATCTTTTCCATTCTGAAAAATGGAACACCAAAACTATTTAGGTTACTCACTTACATATTTAATGAGTGTTTAAATGGGCAAGAAGTTCCTAGAATATGGGGAGAAGCACACATGATCTCTATACATAAAAAAGGCAACAAGGACAACTGTCAAAACTATAGAGGCATATCAATAACCAGCACGGTAAGTCGACTATATGGAAGAATACTTCGAAATCTTATAGAAGAAGAGTTTTGTGACGAAGACGAACAAAGTGGTTTTCGAGCAGGTAGATCCTGTAATGACAATTTATTTTGTATGAAACAAATCATTGAAAGAAGAGCAGCCAGAAACCAAGAAACTCATATTTTGTTTGTAGGTCTAACAAAAGCGTATGATAATATACCAGTATGTAAACTGTGGGAAACAATAATGGACACAAATATCAATCACACACTCATCACGGCAGTACGAAATCTGTATAAATATTCAAATTCCAGAATTAAAGTGGGGAACAAGCTATCGCGGCCTTTCCAAATTATAAAGGGTTTGCGACAGGGATGTTGCATCTCACCCACATTGTTCAAGATATACATCAAGAAAGCTCTGTGGAAATGGAAACAGAAATGCCACGGAATGGGAATACCTCTATCAAACTCAACCATTTCCACATTATCTACAGTTTGCAGATGATCAAGCAGTACTGGCAGGTGACAAAGAAGATCAAGAATACATGACTAGGAAATTGAAAGAAACATACGAGGAATGGGGTCTGTCAATGAACACACAGAAAAAAATATTTGGAAACAATAGAAGGGTGTAACTAATATAAGTATTTGGAAACTATGTTTGATTCAACGGGAATAGATGATAAGGAGATACGAGCAAGAATAATACAAGCAAAAAGAGCAATTGAGTGTTTAAATGGCATTCTATGTTATGACATTATTTCTTTAAAAAATAAAAATTAATTTTTGCCAAATTTTTCTTTAAAACAGCGTCACATGTTGGTTACCCCTGATCAAGTACGCCAGCTACCACTACAATTATATTAGAGAAATGCTCTGTTGCCAGCTTATTATCGATTTCTCAAAGTTAGATACAAAATATCTACAAATCAGATTTGTTTTTGAAATATCAAAAATACATTCTTTAATTGTTCTTGGACGAATTATTTTTTTATTTTATTAAGTGGGTTATTCGCTTATAGGTTTATTATTTTATTGTGAATTTTTATAAATAAAGAATATAGCAAATAAGGAAATTTTAAAAATATAACAAACTATCATTTTCTATTACGACTAAAAAAAATTGTTAATATTCCACATTAATAGTAAAAACATTTAAACGTCGACTATTAAAAATGATAACATTAACAAAATAAAACAGTAAATCATCTCATCAGTCAAAAATTAAAGTGCTTTACATTTCACATCACTTCATCTCGCATATTGTAGACATCATATATTACCAAAAATCGCAAAAACCATATGGATGGTCTAATAACGGCATTATTGTTGAAGCTGAAGAGATTAACAACAATTTGCATTGAATTACAGAAACCATATTCCAAAATTAATAATTCAATGCAAATTGTTGTTAATCTCTTCAGCTTCAACAACTCTAGAATTTTCTTGATAGATATATAGTCGGGCACTTATTATCAGGGGAGTAGCGTGAGAAAAGAATCTAGGGATGTGATAAAAATTTTATAAGGGGAAGAGGTATAGTCAGATGTATGGCCATATGAAAATAGTAAAAATAAAAAAAGACACCAACCTAAAATGATTATACCCTAATTTTTAAAATGAAGATCAATTCTTCGGTTTTTGTTTGTCCAGCGAAAAAGTCTATCACTGTTCCTTCAAATGTTGGAGACGATCTCATATCTTCTAACAAGGCACTTTCAATACTTATTAATGCTAAAGCTGGCAGTCTTTCTTGCTTTTGAGAATTTCGCAGATAAGTCTTTATTCTCTTTAAACATGAGAATGATCTTTCCGCGGAACTACTTGCGTCAGGAATAGTCAAAATTAAACGACACAATTTTGATGACTCCGGGAAAACAGAAGATAATTGAAGGAATATAATATATTGGTAAAGCTCAAACACAGTGCTCTATTTCACATGGGGATCACTATAAATCACTGAAAGTTCACTTTTTAAACAATTTGCGTCAAAAAATGTTCCATATGTATCTACTAAAGAAGAAAAAAGTTCTTCAGGAAAATGTTTCACGAATGAAGTAAATTGTGTGGAATCTACATTTAAGAATTTCAGTTTAGAAATTTCACTAAAGCGTTCATTAATATTCAAAGTAATAACGTCCAAAATTTCATAAAACAATCGGGCGAATAGGTGCTTTTCTTATTTTCCTCAAAAATTAAATCCAAACGCATTCTTTTACTTGGTGGTTGATTTTCTAACACAAAGCTGTCCATACGGTCCCAAATGTCACTAAACTCGTTTCTCATTTTTTGAATATGTGATTTGAAATCGGCGATATTTTTATTGCAGTAACTAATATCTGATATTTTTGTCTGTAGAATTTTAAACAGACTCTCGAAACGTGAGAATATTGCAGAAAACACTGCTAAGAAAAAACTAAAATCAAAGTCGCGCAATAAAGTTAAACGTCCTCTAGCACAAATAATGGTTTCTCAATCCCATTCCTTATTTTCATTTTCCACAATTACAACCTGAAACAGCGCTTCCAAATCTTCCTTATGTTATGCGACAGTCGCCAAGATGCGTTCACATAATCGCATAACTGAGTCCGGAAATAACGACAACACCCACTCGAGGTTCCACCGTTGACTGCGGAAGATCATTGACCTTTTAGCCCATCTAACGCGTAGTTTGGATGTAACGTGAACTATCGCATTTCAGTACTACAGCAAGTAACGCGGGAGTCCAATAATTTCGGGCGCTTTCACGGCCAATTTCGAAATAAAAAAGTTGATGGTAGCGTTTCAAGTAAATAATATATGTTGGCGGTCGGTTTAAAATAATAAAAAAATGTAATAATTGCATAAATCGATTGAACTTTTAAATAACACTAATTTGCCAATTTTTTAAGGGATGCGACGCATCACTCGCATCCATGTACACTAAGCCCCTGCTTATTATTCTCATACTCATGCGCCAAATTTTTTCAATTTTCTATTACATCAAAGGACTGATACTTCGTTTCTTATTCTTATCGCCTATTCTCTACGTACATATTGAATTTTCGGTCATGCAAAAACACGGTGATACTAAAATAATATAAAATTGCGTTCATTAAGGAGATTTCTCTCTGTATATGATTTGGAGTATAATCTGGCTTCATGTGTATGTTTAATTTTTAAAAAAGCAGCATAGCGTTGACCATTTCCAGATTCGACTAAGCCCTTGTATTCTAATGACATCTTGTCACCGAAATCACTTAACATATAACAAGTATAACCGTACTTTTCACATTGTTCTCACGGCTGCAATTTTTATTCTTTAAAGGAATCCGTTTACAGTGTTAGAATCGATTTACTGTGCCTGAACAAGTCTTAATTCTTCTTCAACTCAACTGTTTACTCTTATAAGTCCATCGGCTTTAAAATAAGGTACAAAACCAAATTATAATTTTCAGTATAAACAAAAACACATATCGACAGAAAATCAGGAAACTTAGAAGCCCTCTATTGAGTTAGCAGTTCATTATATTTCTCGTTTCGTCTAGATGTCTTTATGAATGAAAATGCCATCTGTAATGCTGTTTGTCTGTCAGGACTATTTGTACAAAACCAGCTAAATTAGTTTCCCAATGTTCTGAGCATTTCAGAATATTGAGAGTTCGTGTATTTACATATTGAAATTTAATTTGTTTATTTACTAAGACTATTATTTACATAAATTATTTTTGTCCTCTCAGTGTTAGTCTACTAGTCTCTCGAGGTCATTGACCATTTGAACCGAACTCCAATAGATGTCGCCCACAACAATTAATCACAAATTTGGGATTCACGTATACTACAGCCATCAATACAAATCCACAGTACAAGTTGACTATTAGAGGCTTATTTTACTAAATGTTGCCTAGATAAATTTTACGTAGATGGACGACTCTTTTGTTCAATTTTGGTATGAATCTTGTATGCAGTTGATATGTCGATACTAGTGGCGTATTTTAAAATTCAAGTTAATAATAATTAGTGGTTTTTTATTGTAATACTAATCATACGAGCCTATTAGAAGTTATGTCAAATAGTACAAGACAGTGGTGAGATTCATATGATATGAAGTTATCATGCCGCAGAACAAAGAATTTTACGTTGTTAAATGATATCTGATCGTCTGATGTGCAATGTCTTTACGGTGGATAAATAAATTTCGTTTTTGTCTTGGAGAGATCTCATATTTATGGTACAATAATAGTGCCTTAACCTTCGTAACTCGACGGCCCTTCTGCAGAGAGATCGTTTTATTACGGTTTTTGAGGTAAGAAGCCAAAAATATTTCTGCTTCGCAAAATATATTGCTATTTGAAAGTTTTTAATGTAAATTAAGTACAAAATAGTTCTAAAAACGTCAATATTTTACCTGCTAGAGACGCACCCCACATTTTAGCTGTTAATTCCAAGTTATTTGCAATAAAATTGGTTTTTGGCCATGTATTTTTCAACTAAAGGAAGAAAATGTAATGTGGAGATTTCGCAATAGTGGCTGCTGTATGTCCGATCTAACTTGTATCATGGGTATACTAGATCCAATAAATCAGTGATTCTCAAAAGGTTGAGCAAAATATTAAAAATAACTCCCATAATAAAGATGATATTTACAAAAAGGTATATTCACTACAATAATTATAGGCATTAAGTGATTAAAATATATGTACAACTCAAACACTCACCTTTTATATTTGTATTTCAAATAGAACTTTTACCTACCAAATCATATAATTGTGTTTCTTTTAGTTCTTAGAAATAATCTAACTCGGTCTTAATTTCTTTTCACTTTTGTCATTTCAATCAGTCATGTTGTATTTGACTGATTCTTTTTTGATCTAAACTATTTGTTTACATTTTTCTGTATGAAAACTTATCATTATTTCGAAGTAGTCTATGTATGCACACAGTATTCAATAATTCTAAATTCTATTCAATTAGCAAATTATTATAATCAGCAGTGCTTATTAAAATTAGCAATTAATAAAGAAATTTATTATATTGAAAACGACTATTGGAGAATCTTAAATATGCCAGTCTCTTGTTATGCTAATCATAGAGAGTATATAAATAAAAACCTTGTAGCCCACATTACAAGACACATCCTCTTTTTTATTTAGATTTGGGTTCATTGACTTGCATATTATATTTAGTCAAAAAACTAACTTCTTAAAGTAGCCCGTAGTTGGCATACTTAAATCGTCTCGATATCAAGTATCTGTCTAAACTTACTTATCCCATGTTCGTCTCGTAAAATATTTAATATTAACCTTTGACTTGCAACTTATTCTCTATTGATTGGCAAATCACGACAATTTGAAAGAACGCCGATATAGAAAGGCCGTCGCCTTTGAAATGGACCGATCTCTCATGACATTCAATAATAATTTACAATTCACATCTGTCCTCTATAAATAGTAGCGCATTAATAAATATGACAGTCGATGTCAAAGTAAGCTTTCATTTATTAGTCACTCTATTTTTTTATTTCATAAAAAAAATGGGTGAAGAAGACACTTAACGGTTTGAAAAATGTGTGGAGACCCATCTCAAATTATACACAACATATAATTCTCATTCCATCGCTATTTAAAGGCGAATAAACTGAATAGGAAATAATCTTCTTAAAACGCTAAATGAACATGAAGTTTTCTAATTAAAAAAAAATTATTTGATGGCAAACCGCATATAACAAACACAAGCTGAGCTGAAAATATTTCATGTGACTATCTTCAAAATATAAATAATTACATTAATTAATTTCCATTTACGTTCAAAACAATTACGTTCAAAAAGTGTTCTGGAATGCTATGGGTTAGAAAATGCATCTTCATTATTCAAGCATCTGATTCAACTTCTATCTAAACTGACATATTTTTAAGAAAATTGATATTTACATGATGCAAAATGTAATAATGTGATACATTGATAAAATAAATGGTATAAGAACATGAATAAAAAAAAATTAATAAACGAAAGTTGTCCTTCTTTTAAATTATTATAGCAGATGCTGAAGATATTGTGCTGCAACTTTACACATCATAAATTGATTTGGCGTTTTATATTTTCGAAAACGTGTATCAAGTTTCAACTCTTAAGACTCAGTATCCGATATTGAGAAACGAGCTTGGTAGAAAGAAAAATATATACCGCTTGTCAATAATAGGAAGAAGTCTCAAAACTACGATATCGCACGCCCACGAGGTGCGCAGTAAATAACCTGGTCTTTACTCAGGCCCTTGCAGGGTGAACATCGATGAATATATTATTAAATGTGAATGTACACAGATTTCGATCTGGCCGAGCGTAAAGTGCATCCTTTTTCTTCCAAATGCTGCCTCACTCATTCTTCTACGCACACGTAGTAAACCTCATACTTTTTCCTATTCTTGACAAGTTATACATATTAGAGGCTACAGATTTGTTAATATTTTACAAGGCAGGCAGATGAGTACTATGCTAAAAAGCGTACTAACTCTCTATAATTTCATATAATATTGTTTTTATTTATTTTTTACTTTTCCGCACTCCACTATACGCGGAAAAGTATTGTAATCATATAAAGAAAAAGTGAAAAAACAAAATTTTTTTTGGATTTATTTTTCGTTCTTCGGCCTAAAAACCAAAAAAAAATTGTTTTTAAAAATGTTTGCTGTGTGTGTGTGTGTATGTGTGTCGTCGTCGGCATTTATTCTTGTTAGCACGATAACTCAACTAAATCGTGTTGGATCGATCGGGTTTCGACTCATTCTGATGAGGACGTCTCCCAGACAACATCTATTGATTTGGAGGTGGATAGAACACACTCTACCATGTACATTGGTCAGGAGAAAGTACAATGGTGGACTATTTGAGATTTTTTTTGTTAGCACGATGACTCAATTAAATCGTGTCGGATCGATCGAGTTTCGACTGATTCTGAGTGGGGACGTCTACCAGACGACATCTATTGATTTTGAGGTGGGTAGGACACACTCCACCCTGTCCAGGGGTCATGAGAAAGCACGATGGTGGACTATTTGAAAAAAGTAAAACTGTCGCATAAAACACATATTCTGCATTTATGTGTTGTTTTATTTTTTCTCGGCCACTCAATGTCGAGATAGAGATGTTCTGCGTGCGGAAAAGTCCGCTTTAAGGTTTTAAAACTATTTATTTCTTTATGTAGCAATGATTGTTGGTTCATAAATTTATCGAAAGCTAGAAATAAATTTGTAATTATAAATAATGAATATGGCAAATTTTATTATGCAGAAATTACTTCAGAAACATGTTAACACTTTCATGTTGTCTGAAATGTGGTGTAAAAACACCAATTTCTCACAAAACAGGGTTCATATCGGGACACACCAGTTTGGTGGAAAATGAACACCGCAAGGCTATAGTAGAATTTTTCCATATGCTGGTGTGAATTTTCATACCAGTAATGGAGTGAAATCAACACAACCGACGTCTGATATAAACTTCACCGCCTTTTGATGTAAACTTTATTTCAATTTTACTCCTTTTACTATCCATATTGTACAATGAAGGAAAATAAAACGGGTGTGAAATTGAGTACACTTTATTATATTTTCCTTTTTACTAGACAAACTTAATTTCTTTATTGGACTAGTCAGATATTGATGTATACTAATATGTTTGTGCTAATGCAAGTCTAGATAATATTTATATATTTGTGAACAACACATTCAAATTCCTACCTATCATATTTGAAATAGTACCTACTTGTATTACCGAGCTTTCCAATGAAATATTATGATCCTAGCCCAATTTAAATGTTCGTCCGGATTAATATGTGTAAGTAATAAATATACTTCGTTGATATCTAGATGGCTTTGGATATTTACTAATAATTCTTCTTATTATGAAGGGATTTAGTCCTTACTGAAATTAAAAATTATAATTTAAACAGTGTTAATGCAGTAGTAACATAATCAAGAATATACCCAACTATTAAATTCATAATTTAATAATCGGGTACATTCTTGGTAAGATTGGTATTATTATTAGTAAATGCACAATAAGAATGACAAATACAAAATTAGACTTAACTACCCACCCAATGAAATCCTCCAATGAGTCTGTCAAAATTTAACATATTTTTCAGACATATAATATCTATTGTTCTTAATAAACTTGGCCATGACAATGACCGTGTTTGCCGCTTAGGACAGACCATTTGGACATAAGTGGATCATTCACATATCATAAATAGGCACATTCCTTCAGGTTTTAACAATTGTTAATAATTCTTCTTACTGGGATTTAGTTGCCACTGAAAATAAAAATTTTGTAATATTCTTGGTAAAATTTATATATCATTATTAAATAATAAACAGACAATAAATGAGAAAGACGAATACAAAATATTTTACCTTGTTTACTTCGTCGTCGCGAAGCACAAATAGGTTAGGTACTTACATATTTACAATTTCTATTCGATAAAATCACCAGCGACTCATAAAATTCAGTACATTATTCAGTCACCTTGGCAAAAGATGTTAGTAAATTTGGCCAACACAATTAATTTTTGATTCTTGAAACAGATAACAGTATTTAGGCATAACTTGGTTACTGAGAGATCACGAACAGCTATATTGCCTCACGTTTCAACAAAGTCAACGTGAAAGCTACAGGGATATGTACCCTAAAATAGATAGCACACAGGGATTATAATCTACCCCACGCGGAGTAAAGTGTACTGTATTGTGGTACATGACCTAAATATCTGTAGTGGTTTTATGCGTAAAATGTATAAAAGTAAATGTAAACTTTTATACATTTTAGGTAACTTTAAAAAATTAAAATTTGTGAAAAATAATGTCGAATTTGCTCTATTTATATTAAAACAAAATATCTGCAGCCTCTATCTTATAACTTATAACCGATGAATAAGAAACGTGTAATATGGGATACCTTGTACTTGGAAAATTTTAAGAGATTCATTTATGTTAAAGGAAGGACTTACAATTGAAAAAGTAATTTAACAAGGTCACAACTGAAACATAAGTATTAAAAAATAAATATGTCAACGAATAACTGAGTTTTTCAAAAAATAATTTAACAACAAAATATAACTATTCTGCGAATCATTATCACTATGCTGTATTGTGTCACGACCACAGGGCCGTTAAGGGGGTGCTTGGCCTGGAGAGGTTTCTCGTACCGAAGTACAATTAATTATTCAAATTAAATAATGAAAACATTTATTAACACAGACGTAGCATGACAAATAGGTATCCAAAGATACAACAGACAGAAATGGTAAATAAATAATAATTATAAATAACATAAAATAGTTCTTACCAGTAAGCCATAGTGAGGGAGTCCATCTGCAGCAACACCGACGATCTCTCCCTCACCATTGCTTACTGCTAAGAACTATTTTATGTTATTTATAATTTTTATTTATTTACCATTTCTGTCTGTCGTATCTTTGGATACCTATTTGTTAAGCTACGTGTGTGTTAATAAATGTTTTAATTATTTAATTTGAATAATTAATTGTACTTCGATACGAGAAACCTCTCCAGGCCAAGCACCCCCTTAACGGCAATGTGATCGTGACACAATTGATGGATATACGGCGTGTAGCCGTGTATACTTATTGTCAATATTTTTATTTTCCTTTTAAATATACGACATGAAATGGATTAACCACATATCAAATGATTTATAAAATTGTTGTCCTAAATACAAAAGAAAACCTATAGGAACTTTTGAAGGAAAAATAATTAATTTGAATTTTTTATTCTTCAATATATTTTTTTTATTTATGTATTATTTATATATTATTGTTTGGCTATAAACATCGTTTATAAAGAATCTATTGAGTTATAATTGAGAAAATCATTTTTTAAATTAATTTTTGTTATTTTCGACCTTCATAAATGTGTTTTGGATATCTTACCCCATGCACATGCATAGATAACGTAACTGAGGTGACTTCTCGTTAGAGAATAATGTAGCATTTGCATTTGGTTACAGATAAGCTTTATTACTAAATACTTGCATTTGTGAACAAAATGTATATTTAATTTATGTGATTCACATCACAGAATTAATATGCATATTCCAGTTCATGTGGCTATGAAAATAAATAAACAGCTTTAAAAACTTAAAACGGACTTTTCCGCACGTAGAACATATCTATCTCGAAATTGTGTGGCCAAGAAAAAATAAACCAACACGTAAATGCAGAATATGTGTTTTGTGCGGCAGTTTTACTTTTTCAAATAGTTCACCCTCGTGCTTTCTCATGGCCCATGAACAGGGTGGGGTATGTTCTATCCACCTCAAAATCAATAGGTGTCATCTGGGTGTCCCCGAAATCCAATCGATCCGACATGACTTAGTTGAGTTATCGTGTTAACAACAAAAATTTCTAAAATAGTCCACCGTCGTGCTCTCTCATGACTCATGGACAGGGTGGGATGTGTCCTATCCACCTCAAAATCAATAAATGTCGTCTGGAAGATGTTCCCGATCAGAATCAGTCAATACTCGATCGATCCGACACGATTTAATTGAGTTGTCGTATTAACAAAACAAATTTCTCAAATAGTCCACCATGGTGCTTTCTCATGACCTATGGACAGGGTGGGGTGTGCCCTGTTTACCTCAAAATCAATAGGTGTCGTCTGGGACACGTCTCCGATCAGAATTAGTCAAAACCCGATCGATCCGACACGATTTAGTTGAGTTATCGTGCTAACAAAAAAATTTCTCAAATAGACCCAAAGGAGGGGGTGGTGTGTTCTATCCACCTCAAAATCAATAGGTGTCGGCTGGGAGACGTCCCCAATCAGAATCAGTCAAAACCGGATCGATCAGACACGATTTAGTTGAGTTATCGTGCTAACAAGAATAAATGCCGACGACAAAGATGACAATGACGACATACACACACACACAGCAAACAATTTTTAAAAACCTTTTTTTTAGGCCGAAAAACGAAAATAGACCCAAAACAAATTTTGTTTTTTCACTTTCTCTTTACACAATTACATTAGTTTTCCGCTTATAGTGGAGTGCGGAAAAGTAATACATAATTATCTTTAAAGTATTTAACCTTAGAACAAAAAAATAATTTAACTATCTAATTAGTTATTCACTGTAATAATAAAATTAATCATTCCACTCATTCGTGTTAACGAGAAGAATTCGTCTTAAGTAACAAATATTTTGTTTTCATTTAAAACTATGTAGCTGACCATTCCATTCCTCCTTAATCATTGCAGGCAGAAGTCAGAGCAATGTAAACAAAAATGCCCTATATCTGCCAACTTTTGACGCAACAGTTATTGTTCAATCTCTCACAAATTCTTATGTTTATTTTTGCTCTCAGTTGTACATTATTCTCGAATAAGCATGAACATAATGCAACTATACAAATATACCTATTATTTACCTAAGATTCTATTATATGTACTCCAATATATGTACATCAATCATAAATATATTTTAGAGTTGATGATGCTGTTGGGCTCACAATAAGTATACCATCTACTGAACAAGCGCATAATTAACTCATTACTATCTCCATTTGAGGGGAGCGTCTCGAAAGTATCTTATTCTACTATCAATGATACAATGAGTTTATAGATTGTGCGCCTTTTTATAGCTAAGACAACGTTACTAAATAAAAGAAAAATGCGAAAGAAGAGTAAATATGGAACCAATTCTAATAGATCAACATCACGTTAATTAACATTCCATACTTTGTAGATGAGAAATTTGTGGCGATTATTCTCCGATCGCTAACCAAAGATCGTTATAGAACCACCCAACTTTCGTTCAAAACCGTTTACCATAAATATCACGGGTACGTTTCTAATAAACAATTTGTCTTCTAGAAAAAAGCAATGTACATACTTCAACAAATTCCACATATTGTGGTGGTCCTTTAAGATGCAGTGTACGGTTACAGTGGGAATAATGGATATCGAAAACTTTTTAATAAATTTCAGTTTAATCTTGCCTGTATTCTTAAAATATTATCTTGACCAATGAAAGAACATATTAAATATCAAAATAATGCCTCAAGTGTTTGCTAAATATACACTTCTGCGCAAAATTAACGCATCAGCAAAACTTTTCATTACTTTTTATAATGTTTTGAATTTTTAAATCTGTCCCTATTGATAAATAATTGCAATTGTTTGACAGATGTAAAGTAACTTTTTATAGTTGTTTGTTAATAATACACTATTTAAAGTGATTTGTAAAAGGCAATAAATTTAGTTACGGTAGGGATTTCTTTTTTTTTTTTTTTAATTTAATATCATCAAGTGAATGAAACACTTTGTCCAGTACATTTAGAGTAGAAGAAATTTATCGTCTACCCAACTTCAGAGAATATGAAGCAGTGAAAACGGTAACTCTGTTTAACGTGGGACGTAGCCAGCGATATGGTGCTAATTTGTTAAGAGTTTGACAATCAACAATTAGTCGAACAGTTAAGCGTTTCAATGAACTTGGAAGTTACTGTAGAATCCCAGGACAAGCTCGTAAGAAGTCTACATATGCTCGATATCTTATGCAAGTCGCCTTAAGAAACAGGCATTCTACCAGTTTATAGCTAAACAAAAACCTAGCAGCAGCTCTAAATGTAGCAATTTCTGGACGAACGGTTAAGAGAAGGCTTAATGAAGGAGGATTGGATAGTAGAAGACCAGCTATTGCATGACCGCTGACCAGAGATCATAGGGTTACTATACTGCGTTTTGTAAGAGAACACGTAAATTGGAACACCTTTGACGACCGGAAGCGAAGTTTTGTTTTCAGACGAAACAAAAGTAAGTCTTAATTCACCAGATGGGCGTCAACAAGACTGGCGGAGGCTAGGAGAGAGGTTTACTGCCTGCAATATCTCTACGAGAATCTCATTTTTTAATGGATCAGTAATGTTCTGGGGAGGAATTTGATTCGATAGTCGCACGGATTTAGTACCCATACGTGGGAGATCCATTAATGAATATTTCTAAGTAGAAAACATCGTAGTCGAATATACGACGCTATTTGCCCCGTTTGTCATTGACAATTTCATTTTTATGCAGGATGACTCAGGATAACGGCCCCACGTTGCTAGAGAGGTACTGGACTACCTTCGATTTGTGAATATTCCAACTATGAACTGGTCATTAAGAAACCTAGATATGAACCCCATAGAGCATCTATGGGATGCACTAACACGATGAATTAGGCGCCACATGCCTGCCCCTATGACTCTTAGAGAGTCGTTCTTGTCGAATGGAAGAATATTTCTCAGGAAACCATTCACCCCTTGATCAGTAGCATGTCCAGATGAATAGAAGCAATAATAATAGCTAGAGGAGGGTATATACGTCACTGAATTAAAATTCTTACGATTTAATTTCACCTTAAATTTTGTTTTCTAAAGTTTCTCAGTAACGCCGTTTTCATTTCATTTGACAGTATTATTCCTTTCTGTTGTTTATTCATGTTTTTTCCCGATGATGCCATTCTAATTTGTTAAACATTATGTGAAATCCTTTAGTTATAATATCACGTAGGTACTATGATTTATTTCTTCGAAAAAATAAAAGTAATAATGTAAACTTTTCGCAAATTGCTCCTTAAAGACTTCGTATAACAAAGTATATTTTAGTACTGAAGCAGTAAAGTCCTCACCAAAGTTATTCACGAGCCACCCTTGTTCCTTTCGTATATTTCCTAACTATTTTTAGAAATCTAGTAATTAAAACGCAAATTTTAACTCATTTCAATTGTCGTGCAGAAAAGACAACAGCAACTGATAGGTATAGATTTCCATTTTATTCTGAGTCTTTCGGTACCTGGCACCGATCCGACGTAATGTAAAACATTCATGATTTTGATTTCGTAAATGGCGTCGTCAGTCATGTCCGAGCGTCTGGATGTTTGCTATTTTTGTCTTAACAGTCGCCCAGTCGACTGAAATAGCTACTAGACAGCTGCTATCGACACCGGATGAGGTTACAGACTATTTTATTCCAAATACTCGATACCGGCTTATTCGAAGCTTTAAAGCAATATTTCTATTTTGGAAGATGAAATATGTAAATAATTACAGAAAATAGACGATTTTAAAAATACGTTCTCGTTGGTCCATGCACCTGCTTATAACGAATATTTCCAAAATACATATATTTAAAATATAAATTTAGAAGTATCGGACTTCAAGAAAAACCCATGATGAAACGTCCTTAAAAACCCAATATATAATACATATATTGCACCTACCTCTCGATTTCACAGCTTGTTTTGTGTATGTACTTCGTTTACCATAATTATAACTACTTACTTATTAAGGCACAATTATTGCCAAGTTGTTAGAATAATTCAGAATAAACCTACCTTAAAAATAACTTAGATTAAAATACTGTTTACTTTATTCAATGCGCTTAACCGTTCGTCGGGCGCAGCCGATCTGTGAGATTCAGCAGTAACTTTTTTTTGTTGCCCTTTCGTGTGTATTACGAATATTAACACGAACTCCGTCATAGCTTCTTAGCTCCAAACCACTGTTCTCGACATGGTATCGATTTGTTTAGTGCTTTACCTGGCCTTGTATGGATCGCCTGGATCTGTCAGATGCATTGCGCCTGAATATGTTATTATTTTGATTTTTATATTTTGTTAAATTTCTTTTTATTATGTAAATTAATAATATTTTTGGGGATCTCTACACTTACCTATTCTGACTTTTTATGGTATTATTATTCAAAATTAAACACTTGGGTGTTAAATTATTGGTTTATACTAAGTATCGTCACCAACAATGTGACGCTTATTTTTGTTTGGAACATGCTAAAATGATGAAGAGGATTTATAATTCTTTATACATAAAATAGGCAGTTACTTATTACTTTTCTATGTAATTTACGTCCAACATATTTTTATGCATATATAAGTTTATGACTTTTACATGAAAAAATAGGTGTTTCTTTCTATATTCAAAATATTGGTCAATAATAATTTATGTTTTGCCCTTCAAACAGAAAAAACTTGTCAATAACTGGTTCTCTTATAAAAATCTTCCAAATTTATTGTTTCACAGCATTAAATGAGTTCGTTTATGTAAATTTAATAATCAGGATTAAAAACTAGTGTGAAATATTTATTATTGTATTGTATTAATTAAGATAAGCGTTTAATTAAGTCTCCACCTCATTAAAATTTAAATTATGTAAGATTTGATTATGGGACCTCTAAGACCATTGCGCCCAAGTTTTTGACTTCATACTGCGCCCGACAGTTAAATAAATCTAAGCGCTCTAAAAATGGACCAACTATAACGAAAATTTACTTCAGTTGTTCAATTCACATATTGAAGATAACTTTTAATTATAATTTGATATCTATTATTTACCCATATACTCAGTACCGAAGCGTCGATTCAAGGCGAGGGAGGGGGGTTACTCATTTTTAATGCAATATATATATATATATATATATTGAATAGTTGAATCGCAAAAACATCTTACCTATATTTTTTATATAAATTCCATTCGCCGCGTTTTCTTTTCTGCAAGACCATCTATAGTTCTTGAAATAAATTGGTAGTTTTGCCGCTTTCATTTTCAGTTTATAATTTCAGTTTATAATTAAATATGCGTCTTTAGTTTTCAGCTTATCTTCTAAAGATAAATTATTAAAATAACCACTCTTATTAAATCGAAATTTTACAAAATCGACACTGTCTAGGGCCGCCATTATCCTTAAAAATAACACTAATCACTACGAGTAACGGCAGGTCAATATTATAGCCACTGTGTTACGCAAACTGATAGATCAGGCTAGCTAAATTGCATGTCATTTTTCGCATATTCCCCTCTCCTCCCCTGAACCGCGGATCGCGAAGTCCGTTAAATTATATTATTATAAATTATATTATAAGCCGCTGTCTAGGCTGACTGTCGACAGCCCAGACAGTGGCCGGCCAAAGCTTGCGCACTGCTGGTTGCCGGCGCTTCAGTTTAAATGGGATTATGTATGATAATATGAATAGAAAATGTTTATCATTCTGGCAAAGGCAAGTGGCAATATAAAAAAGGGGACTATCATCTAAAATAAGTAGAGTAAGCTGCGCCTTACGGCCTTAATGAACGCTATTACAACTATAAAACTGTCAACAATACTAGATGTTTTAAGGAAATTCCCAAATGCCTATGGGAATTTACTTGAGAGAAAGAAGTAACATGGCACATTAGGCACATTATTTGAGAAAACGGAGTATCTTGGAATAAATAAAAGTATTAATTTTGTTGAATCATATTATTTTCCGTATTATTGGCATTACAAAGTTAAAGAATACAAAGTTGGTTCTACTCATACATACATGGTTTTCGTATACAGCAAATCATTGGAATAAGTGGAATCCAAAACGTGATCAGGGGTGTAGATGTAAGAGGGGCTTCCATTAAACCGTCTATTTTTTTGTATAGGCTTCTGAGTTCATTTTGGCATCAAAAATTATGTTTTTCGCATATTTTTTTTACAAAGAAGTATGTGATGAGAAGCTGTTGAAGAATACATTTTCAAAAAAATTGTATCTGAGAAACTGAGTTTCTGTTTTGGAATGTGTTGTGTTGTTTTGGAATTAAATATTGTATACGATTATAACATTATTAGGACTATTTTTCGAGACAATCGGATATACGAAACGCTAACATGTATGATTGGCAACTGGTGATTTTCTATATTGCCATTTCCTTTCAGTCCAAGGGGCTTTAAGAGGAAATCGGGGGCGAAAGATATACATTGTGTCAAATTCGAGTGTCGTTTTTGAGAAAAAGCATAGGACCTGAGATACATTAAAAATGATGATTCGCAACTAGCAGTTGATTTTCTACGCCTTGCCAGTAATTTTAACCCAATGAACCTCATGAAGAATGAAGTGAGAGCAGTGTGTTGTAATTTTAAATTATCAGAATTTATTTCAGGTTAAATGTCTTGATAGGTAATTTGCGTTCTTCAAACACTGGCTAGCTAGTCTCGACCTCACTATGGGCATTCAGGTGATCATATAGGAATATGGTATTTCACTTTTTAATCATTAAGGTATATAGTGTTCGAGAAATTAATTCAAATCTGCAATATATATATATATATATATATATATATATATATATATATATATATATATATATATATATATATATATATATATATCGATCTCTCGCTCCCTCATTTCCGCGGGCAGCGGAAACTGGTAGTACCAGCGCAGGTTGTATGTTACGCGAGTCGGTGCGGCCCACTGGAGTCGCCATTCTCGAACTCCTGGACACCGCGCCCTCGTCGTTGATGATCTTGCGGTTAGGCCCCGCCCCACTGCGCGCTCCTGCACTGGGGGTGGATGCGCCTCTACGCGAAACGTTGATCGAGGCTTCCCATATCCTCGATGTGGCCGTTCGTAACCTCGCTAGTGGAGAGACCCGCTGGCTTGTCTCCCTCGTTGACGTTGGGTATCGAGCATCGGGGGCTCCTAAAACCCGACCGCTCCTTGTCTGCATGACTTCTACGAAGTAGTTTTCCCGTTGGTTATCCATACAAGCGTTAGCCTCGCCTGGGGCTACTCAATGTGGACGAGGAACCTGGGGGAAACGTACGAAATACGTGGCTGGTGCGTATGGCTTCTAAACGTAGTGCGACTTCCTGCGTTTTCCCACGTTGGCTTCGGAGGATCCGGCCTTCCGACCTAATACCTGTTAGCCGGCGCTCCTCGGAAAAGATATCCATTTCAAGTACGAACAGTGTTTCGTGTCACGTCCAAAAAGCAGGACTCCCAACGGTACGGCACGCCTAGACTAGCGGTAGGTGGGCATCAGGGGTCGTAACCCCTGTATGTAGGTACTAGGGGACTTAGTGCAATGTTGCACCTAGTTGCAGGGCTTCTTCCCAGTACTGACCCTGGGTATTCTACCAAGCCTTTACCAAATTGGTGGATTGATATGCGGTGGAAGGCCGCTACCAATCGTGATTGTCGACGTTAAATGCGTCGAGTGCGACGGCTTCTTGTTGATTTTTTGTTGTGGTTAATAATCTATGTGTGAATCACAGTTCACCAGAAGTTTCGTTGCATAATGTAGTCGAAGACTGGAGTAGGCGGTGGAGATCGATGCGCGTTGGCTCTGCGATGTGGAGATCACCAAGCGAACCGAACGACTGAGAAAGAGGTAGGCCAGAGAGTGCCTGTATCGACGCGCTCCAAAATGGACGTGCAGAACGGGGAACCAATCGCGTCACGGACCGAGGTTACTCATAGAAATACTCATTCTCGGAGAGAGGCATATGACACCTCCCCCCTTAATCGTACTAGATTCTGTCAGCAAAATTTTTGGTGTGGGAGTTAGTTTCTCCTGAAAAGCATGCTGAGGAAATGTTTTGTTCGGCCTTTATTTATTTGAGGGAAAGTGGCCTAGAAAGCGGAAGCATAAAAGCATGGGGTAAAAAAAAGGATTAGCAAATTCGATTACCCAGCGTGAGAAGGACTTGCAAGAAACTCACGCCTGTCCCCTGGTTCCAGTTGGGGGGGCACCCGCTGCTTCCCTCTTGAACCTGTTTCTGATTCGGCTTGTGCGCCACTCATAAAAGTTACGATGATGGGCCGCTGGTCCTCCGTGGGGGTATCTGAGACATAAAACAGACAAACAACACACACGGAGGGTATATTTACACATGCATGGGGGTATCGTTGTAATGCGGCGAGGCGACGCACAGTGGACGAAAACGCCGAAAAGCTGGCCAAAATTAGAAAACTCATGTAATCCAATCAAAAATTGGTACTCGTGGGTTTTTGAGGTCATTGATTACGAATCTGATAATGGTTTATCAAAAAATAAAATGGCGGCTCCAATATGGTGACTGAAATTATTCAACAGCTTATTATTCTTAGTTAAAATTGGTACCCCGAGGGTTTTCCAGGTCGTTGACTACGAATTTGTTAACGGTTTTTCAGAAAACAAAATGGCGGATCCAATTTGGCGACCAAAATGATTAAAAAGCTTATTATTCTTAGTAAAAATTGGTACCTGGGGGTTTTCAAGGACACTGAGTACCAATTTGACAACTTATTCAAAAAACAAAATGGCAACTCCAATATGGAGACCACAAAATAAAAAAATTGATCGTCACTACTGACAATTTATTATCGGAGGTATAGTCGGAGAAAAATAAAATAGCATTCATTAAAGTCTACATTTCATTACTTACAATTATAAAAATACAGAAAATATACAACATTGATTTAATCGGCCTGAAACTTATTATTATGACATTATGTCTATTGTAATTTGCAACTCATCATTAAAATGTGTTTTCAATAAGAAGAACAGTTCCTTTCTCGTTATAGAAATTGCTTCTCCACCGCTCACAACATCTGAAACAGAGGAAATATGTACGAACACATTATTTTTCGAATAATATGAATGTTGATAATATCAAAAATTAATATCATCGCTATTTACTTGCAATAAATATCATATTTTTTTTTATTTCATAAAAAAATTCATTGTTTTATGTAAAAATTGTTAATAACAAAATAAAATTGTTTATTTATATAATGCAATGGAATTTAGTAATGAATATATGTGAAAGTAATGTTATAAATCGAATTTTACGGGTTGCTACATTTGACACCGCGTAACAATAAGTATCATTACAGGCACAGCCGCAGATGGCCTCAGCCAATTCTTCAATTTTTTGTAAGATAAACATTTAGGGTGCATCACAAAATAAAGATTATTAAACGAGTGTGAACGACTGATATACTTTTTTCACGATATGCTTAAGAAAACAATTTTTTTTTTTTCAAAAAAGCCATCTCCATTGCATTGTTAATATTTTTTTTTCATATTAAGAATTAACAATTTCGGCTTTCACCTGTTAATTATACATACCTTGCGAGGGAGAATCCATTTTACAAAACTGTTCTAGCGCTTATAGCTCACTTTTTATTGTACTTTTCACAAAGGCATACGAAACGTGCGATGCGAAATACACGAAGCGCTTGCTGCAACGGTCAAATTCAGAATGCCCTTACAAAGTGTAGGGCCGTCGGCGACCCCTAGGAACCGGTTTTTATTATACCTAGGATACCCTACTAAACATTGCGAGACAAAAAATTCCTAAACTGAAAGCTTCATTTTCTGAATTTTGGCCAGCTTTTCGGCATTTTCGTCCACTGTGCGACGCCCCGGCCTATGGTTGGATTGTCAAGGCGGTGCGCTCGTGGTTACCTGTCCTCGTTGCCCGATGTCCGAACAACAGACGCCCCGGCCTATGGTTGGGCTGTGGCAAGCGTGGCTAACGGATTGCGACAGCTCACTCCTTCTTCTGTCTTCTTTCTTCCTGAGAGGGGCCCTGCTGGCTCGCGGTCGCGGGCGCGACGGCGGTCCGCTGATGTTCCGATCCTCGATGAGTCCGCTACTGGTATTCCGGTGGTCGGGGCCAAAGGTCATCGATGTGGACTTTGACGTGTACTCCATCTCGCTCCACGGTGTATGTGTTGTCGTCGTGGAGGGTGATGACTTCGTGAGGGCCCGTCCATTTGGCCTGGAACGGATTCCCGTCTCGGCGGAACTCCCTAACCATGACGCGCTCTCCTGGGTCTAAGGTCACACCGGCTTGTCGGTGTTCTGGAAACATGTTCCGGGCATAGATGACCTGACGATCCTGGGCGCGTTGAATCCGTTGTCTTCTGGCTTGCACGGTCCGGTTGGGAAGCGGTCGCACTTCGGCGGGTACCGTCCATTCCCCCGGCCTAGGCAAAGTTACTCCAAGGAATATTTCGGCTGACGATTGTCCTGTCGCAGCGCTGGTGCAATTCCGGAGGGAGAACAGGGCTTCTGGCAGCACCTGATCCCAATTCTTCGTCGCGGCTTCTTTCGTAAGTAGGATCTTCTTTAATTCCCCAACCCGTCATTCCACTGGGTTCGGTCGCTGGTGGTACACTGGAGCAGTGTAATGTTCTATTTGGCGGGCTGCGAGGTAGCGTTCTCAACGTCGGCGTCGAAAAGGCGTACCGTTGTCCGTGATGATGGACGCTGGGTGTCCCCACCTCACGGTTACCTCTTCCACAAACACGAGGATTTCGGCCTGCCGCCCGTGGGGCGTTGCTTTCGCCTCGACCCATTTCGAAAATAAATCCACGAGTACGATGATGAACTCGTTTCCTTCCTTCGTCCTGGAGTAAGATCCAAGAACATCCAGGCTAACGGTCTTCCACGGCGTGCCTGGGATCCGCGGTCGTAACGGCGCAGCATCTTGCCGGTGAGGCTTCGTCGAGGTGCACACGAAGCAGCCTTTCACGTGACGTCGTACATCGCGTTCCATGCCTCGCCAATCATACATCCGCCGGATCGCGAGGAGTGTCTCGCTCTGGCCTGGATGTGCGGATAATGAGGAGTCGTGGTATTCCTCCATCACGCGATCCCTCATATGTAGCGGCACGACTAACGCCCGTCTATCTCCATTCACGTGTTTCCATATTATACCGTCGGATAAAAAGTACCCTCTTGCGCTCCGGGTTCCGGCCGTTCGCGGTCCTTCGCGGAGCACGAGCTGGAGACGTTTCCGTTCCTTGCGGCACGCTTGATCCTGTAGCTGCTCATTGCGGACAAGGTCAAAGAGAGGTCGCGGGGACAGCTCTTCCTCTGCTTCCTCTGGGTTCTCCTCCCTCCTTGACTCGCCTTCGCTGTCTTGTTCTTCCGGCGACTCCATATTTTCTTCCGGTTGTTTTATATTTATTTCCCTTGGTGCGGAGGTTGCCTCCGGTTCGTCGACAGCTTCCTCGTTGTCGCTATCTTGGAGAATGTGGACCACGAGGTATGAGCGATCATCCACTTCTTCGGGTTCTTCCGGACGATCTTCCGGTTGTTGGTGTCGTGACAAGAAGTCCGATAGCTTATTGGTCTTTCCCGGAACGTATTCGACGGTAAAGTTGAAGGCTTGAAGCATGAGGGCCCATCGCATCAGTTTCAACTTCTCGTCTTTGTATTTGTTAATCCATAGGAGAGCTCTACTGTCCGTGTAGAGCGTGAAATGTGTATCTTCTAAGAACTGACGGAATTTCTTCACCCCCCCCCCTCATACCACCGCGAAGACTTCCTGTTCGTTGACGTGGTAGCGGATTTCCGTCTTCGTCAGTTTCGTTGAGGCGCAGGCGATGAGGCGACGTTTCGTCGTATCTTCAGGGTCGCGCTGGAATAATACGGCTCCTATGCCGATGCAGCTGGCGTCAGTTTGCAGGCAAAATTCCACGCCTGGCAGCAAACTGTGCAGTTCGGCGTGATTGGCCACCGCTTCCTTCAGCTCCTCGAAGGCGATCTGTTGTCGCGTCCTCCATCGCATTCCGCGGCTTCCTTCCAGTACGTCGGTGAGTGGCGCTGCGATTTCCGCGAATCTAGGCACGTATTCTCGTAGCCATCCCGTCGTACCTAGTAACACTCGCAGTTCGGTACTGGGTAGTCCCTAATTTTCTCCAGGTAGTGGCTCTGTAGTTCATTACGCTCGGACGTAATCGTGTGCCTCAAGTAGTTAATTTGGCGGGCGCCAAATTTACATTTCCCCGGAGACACGTGGAGACCACTTAGACGGAGTCTCTCCAAATCCGCGCTGAGATGGTACAGATGTTCGTCGTGGTTTTTGCTGTATTCGACGATATCATCCAGATAGACTTTGACGAATTGATGCAAGTATCCCTCGAGGACTTCAGCCATCATTTTCTGAAAAGTTCCGGGGGCTCCAATTAATCCGAATTGCATGACCTCAAATTCATATTGGGCCCCATCGGGAATTGAGAAGGTAGTGTACTTCTTGCTATCCTCGGCCATCGGTACTTGCCAGTACCCGGCCTTCGGGTCAAGTGTCGAAAAGTACTGCGCATCTCCCAACTCGTGGATGGTGTCGAAGATTTGTGGCAGGGTCCCAACTTCTGCTTCTGTTTTTGCGTTGATTTGACGGTAATCCACACAGAATTGTAGCTCCTTATCGCCCTTCTTCTTTACCAGCACGACTGGGGAGTTATATTCTGAACGTGATCGGCGAATAACTTCTTGGGCCAGCATCTCCTGGCAGCGCGTGTTGATTATGCGTTTCTTCTCTTCGCTGCGCCGATACGGGGGACCCGCACGGGCACGGTATCTCGTAGGACGATTCTGTGCTGCGTGGATAGAACCGTCGCTGGTAGTGGGTGTTCGGAGAAGACGTCAGAGAATTTCAGTATCTCCTCGAGGTATTTGGTCCGGTGCTCATCGGGTACTTTGTCGCATATGTGTCCGTATAATTCTTCCGGTGTGAGGGCGGGTTTCACCTGGCCCTTCGGGTCGTCCCAGTATACGGTTCTTGTTCTGCGAGTACCGAATGCGACAGTTCTTCTTTTCCAATACATCACGACGTCCTCTTTTTGTAGAAACGGCTGTCCAAGGATGACTTCTTCGAGTAGGTTGTCCACACTTACATGCGCAAGTCGACGGGTTCACCGCATAGGGTCAGTGTCAAGTCCATGACATCCCTTGCTTGCGTACACAATCCGCTGGCGGATAGTCGCAATGTCTTGCTGGCCGTTTCCCACTGCCTTCCTTGTACCAGATCGCTTCGGATTAGGTTTAAGCCAGCGCCGGTGTCCACCAACGCTTTAACTATCTTCCTCTCTATTTCAAGTAGGATGCGGGTCACGGTTCCTCCCCTAATAGCGGCAACTTCTCCGTAGGCCGGTTCAGGTGCTTCCCCAGAGTCAATTTCCTGTAAGCCGTTGTTTAAAGTCGGAATGTGTGTGGGTTGTTTTTCCAATCCAGTTCCGATATGTTCGACTCCGGTTTATTGTTGAAGCCCGGTTTCATTCCTCGAAGTTCACTGTTCTCCTCTGATTCTCGACGCAGCTTCTCTATCTTCATCCGTATTCCGTTCGATTACATTCGAATTATGTGGAAGTATGAATTCATTTCCTTGGTTTATATTTGTTTTAATTAAATTCGATTTAATTCCAAGTCTAGTTTCATTTCTCTGTTCCATATTCGGTTGGATTAAATTTGATTTAATCAAAGTCGATTCCATTTCATTTAGAAGTTCCATTTTATTTAAATTTCGATGACTTGATTCCAGTTTACCATCCTGATTTGTATCCAATTGACTAAAGTTCGTTTTATTTCCAAATTCCACTTCGTTATCCTGACTTGTGTTCCATTGATTTGAATTTGATTTGCTTCTAAGTCCAATTTTATTTCGTTCAGATTCCTTCAAAGTCCGTCGATTAATTTCCATTTTATTGTCTGGATTTGAATTGACTTGAGTTAAATTCGGACTAATTCTGAGTTCCATGGCGCTGTCTTGTTCCATATTTCGTTGAATCAAATCCATTTCGATTCTAAGTCCCGTTTCGAATTTATTACGGCGCTTTAAATCCATGTTACTGTCCCGATTTGTATCCACTTGAATTAAACTCCGGTTCAGTCTAAATCCAAGTTTATTTTCATTTAATTCGCGGTCATTATCTTGATCCGCTTCGACTCCATTAATTTCCTCCATCTTGATTAAGTCGCGATTTAATTCCGGGTTATTACCCATATCCGGTTCATGGTTCGCCTGCGTCTGGGTATCGTCGTTCGGTTTCATTCCTACGCCCGGATTCTTCATTCCTTCTGATCCCGCCGAATTTTCCGCGGGCGTCGCGACGTCGGTTGGAGCAGTCTTGCTCGAGGTGTCGAGCACCCCCGCCACCGCAACTCCCTCAGTGATGGAGTTCTTCGGCGATGTCGTCGAATTCCTATTTAGTTGCGGGTCCGAGGGTTGCCTCTGGCCTCGGCCCGAGTGTCCCTACGTGGCGGCGGCTGTCGGAATGACTCTTGACGCCATGACCGCTGTTCTCATTGCGGCGAACGCTCCATCCGACGCGGCGTGTCGTCGCGTCTCTTGGGTTCCTCTTCGTAGTGACGAGGCGGCTGCTCGTTTCCCGAACCCGTCACTCCTCGTCGGGGCTCCTCCAGGTCTTTGCGCTGGGCGGCTCTTCCGCCGCGTCGCCGGTTCCCCTGGCGCGAAGCTGGTGTGTAGACGACGGCGTCGTCGTCGTATGACCCCTCTTCAGGGACCCTATTCTGGGCGGAGCCGCCCTTTGGCGTGCGATACGCCCCGGCGCTAACCTCTCGTTCGATGTCCATGGCGACACTGATTAATTCCTTCGTCGTCTCGCAAACCCCATGTCGTATCTGAACGCGGAAACTCGGCAGGAGCTGTCCACGTATGAGCGCCACCCTCTGCCCTTCGAGCGTCTCGGGAGCCACTCGATCGAACAGCCGTACCTTCCCTGCGATGAAGATTAGGGCTCCCTGGTTTTCCTTCTGCGCCTCTCCATATAGGCGCTACGTGACTTCGGCGAGGCATTCCACCGACGAGAATTCGTCCAGGAAGTACTCCTGGAACGTGGCCCAATCTCTAAGGGGGCGCGTCGCCGTCTCGGCCCATTGTCTCGTCCAGGAATCTCGTGCACTTCTGGGTGATCGGGCGCCAGGGGACGTCTCTGTCCCCGATTTATGGGGGGCTGTCTCCATAGCCCCACGTCGTGAAATTCTTCGAATCCGGAAAGATCCGGGCCATTCCCTCGTTGGAACTCCGAGCGGCATGGATATCCGTCGATGCGCCGCCTAGGGGGCTCGTAGATGTCCCGTTCGTCGGGAATAATGGGCACCGGCTCTCCAATTGGTGCTCCCGCATGAGTGCCATGTCGACATTCCTCCGGGTGTCTAGGTCAATAATTTCTTCTCTGGTCCCTGCTTGGGCGCCATGTCGTCGATCTCTCGCTCCCTCATTTCCGCGGGCAGCGGAAAGTGGTAGTACCAGCGCAGGTTGTGTGTTACGCGAGTCGGCGCGGCCCACTGGAGTCGCCATTCTCGAACTCCTGGACACCGATCGTCGTCGATGATCTCGCGGCTTGGAGCCGCCCCACTGCATTCTCCCGCACTGGGGGTGGATGCGCCTCTCCGCGAAACGTTGCTTCCTATATCCTCGATGCGGCCGTTCGCAACCACGCTGGTGGAGAGACCCGCTGGCTTGTTATTCCCTCGTTGAGGTTGGGTGTCGAGCGTCGGGGGCTCCTAAAACCCAACCGCTCCTTGTCTGCATGACTTCTGCGAAGCAGTTTTCCCGTTGGTTATCCATACAAGCATTAGCCTCGCCTAGGGCTACTCGATGTGGACGATGAACCTGGGGAAAACGTATGAAATACGCGGCTAGCGCGGATGGCATCTAAACGTAGTGCGGCTTCCCGCGCTTTCCACGTTGGCTTCGGAGGATCCGGCCTGCTGACTGTAATACCTGTTAGCGGGCGCCCCTCGGAAGAGATATCCACTTCAAGTACGAACAGTGTTTCGTGTCACGTCCAAGAAGCAGAGATTCCAACGGTACGGCACGCCTAGACTAGCGGTAGGTGGTCACCAGGGATCGTAACCCCTGTATGTAAGTGCTAGGGGACTTAGTGCAATGTCGCACCTAGTTGCAGGGCTTCTTCCCAGTATTGACCCTGGGTATTCTACGAAGCCTTTACCAAATCGATGGATTGATACGCGATGGAAGACCGCTACCAATCGTGATGGACGCCCACGTGGCGTGGGTCGGCGGCACTAAAATGGCACGGCCACGTGACGATCGTGATTGTCGACGTTAAATGCGTCGAGTGCGACGGCTTCTTGTTGATTTTTTGTTGTGGTTAATATTCTATGTGTGAATCACAGTTCAGCAGAAATTTCGCTGCATAATGTAGTCGAAGACTGGAGTAGGCGGCGGAGATCGATGCGCGTTAGCTCTGCGATGTGGAGATCACCAAGCGAACTGAACGACTGAGAAAGAGGTAGGTCAGAGAGTGCCTGTATCGACGCGCTCCAAAATGGACGTGCAGAGCGGGAGACCAATCGCGTCACGGACCGAGGTTACTCATAGAAGTACTCATTTTCGGAGAGAGGCATATGATAATATATTTGTACATATTATATGACTTTTGCTTATTTCTTAGTCTTTGGAGAGTTTGTCCAAAGTCTACCCAACCAATTCCAATAGGAATTAAATACATTGTATCCAAATGTAAAAATTTCCCCTTAAAAAATATATTGATTCGCCTATTCGTCTTCACTTGATGTTTAACCAACTGAATTGGTAAGTTGTACTTCTGAAACTGGCAACGGTTGCCTGATTGGTAAGTTGTACTTCTGAAACATACTTCATTCATTGCATTCTTGTACTCTATCATATTGTAGTCTTAGATGTCATAAACTTCCTCACTATATTTTATGTGAGTTCCATAGGATATTTATCTCATTTGAGCTATTTTACCACCCCTTCTAGATGAATTTTATTGGGAATAAATAATAGTTATCTCTTCGTCTCTAAATATTCATTTCTCCCTCTAATATTCATATTATTCACAAATTTATTTTAAAATATCTGATACTAGTATATATCCAAAATTGTTAAAATGGTATCTGATTAGTGATAAGGACTAGGGGTTATAAATAAATAGAATATAATTTTTAATTTTATTTTTTTTTTTTGAATTAACATTTTTTTCAAATAATATACGCCTATTGGCAATCCAGTATTTTTGTAAATGTAACTGTTGGAATATGGTATCCAGTTTCATAAAGGGTTATTATTCTATTTTAAGTCAATAACATCAAAGGAAACATAAAAATATTCAAAGCGAATATATAAAATACAATTTTTAACTGTACTTCTTTTTTTATTGAAGAATTTTTCCCGAATAATGTACGCTAAACCCCGGATTTTAGATTCGAACTTATACGTGTTCTAAAATATCTATTAAAAATACAAACACCGTAAAGAAATATCACAATCTTATAATAAATTATACAATAAAACCTTTTTAGGAATACAATTACAAGTCCTCATTTGTTCCTAAACGACCACACAATTAAAAGGTAAACTAATATGTGAATATTTTTTATATGTAATCTGCTATTCATTGTTAAGTCCGTCTCTGTTATTTACGTTATGTTGGCAGCCAAATCCGGGGCTTAACTTACGCCTGTGTACTTTCGTAAAAATAACTTAAAATTTGGTGTCCAGTTTCATAAAAGGTTACTATTTTACTTTAACACATATAATATTAAAGGAAATACACAAAATTTTCAAAATTGGGTTTCAATTTAATTAGGTGTCTTCCCTAATTAAGACTACACACAGGCTATAAAATTATGATTAATATTTGGTAACTACAGTGTGACAATTTACATATACATACATATTTACAATTTGCAATAACTAAAGTTGCCTATAACATTTACAATTAAAATTCTTAGTTAATGTAATTACAGTTTATTTTATTTTAAGTTTATTTAATTTTTAATTTTCCGCACCCCACTATAAGCGGAAACGTAATGTAATCGTGTAAAGAAAAAGTGAAAAAGCAAAATTTTTGTTGGGTTTATTTTCCGTTTTTCGGCCTAAAGACCAAGAAAAAAAAATGGTTTTTAAAAATGTTTTGCTATGTGTGTGTCGTCGTTGTCGTCGGCATTTCTTGTTAGCACTAACTCAACTAAATCGTGTCGGATTGGTCGGGTTTTGACTGATTCTGATCGGGGACGTCCCCAGACGACACCGATTGATTTTGAGGTGGATAGCACACACCACCCCCTCCCTTGGGTCTATTTGAGATTAGCACAATAACTCACCTAAATCGTGTCAGATCGATCGTGTTTTGACTAATTATGATCGGGGATGTCTCCTAGACGACACCTATTGATTTTGAGGTGGATAGGATACACCCCACCCTGTCCATGGGTCATGAGAAAGCACGATGGTGGACTATTTGAAAAATTTGTTTTGTTAATACGATAACTCAACTAAATCGTGTCGGATCGATCGGGTTTTGACTGATTCTGATCGAGAATATCTCCTAGACGACACCTATTGATTTTGAGGTGGATAGGACATACCCCACCCTGCCCATGGGTCATGAGAAAGCACGAGGGTGGACTATTTGAGAAATTTTTTTTTTGTTAACACGATATCTCAACTAAGTCATGTCGGATCGATTGGGTTTTGACTGATTCGGATCGGAGACGTCTCCCGAACGATACCTATATTGATTCTGAGGTGGATAGAACACACTCTACCATGTTCATGGGTCATGAGAAAGTACAATCGTGGATTATTTGAGAAATTTTTTTGTTAGCACGATCACTCAATTAAATCGTGTCGGATCGATCGGGCTTCGACTGATTCTGATTAGGGACGGCTACCAGACGACATCAATTGATTTTGAGGTGGATAGGACACACCGCACCCTATTCATGGGTTACGAGAATGCACGAGGGTGGACTATTTGAAAAAAGTAAAACTGTCGCATAAAACACATATTCTGCCTTTATGTGTTGGTGTATTTTTTAAGTACAATAGTGGACTATTTGAAAATTTTATTTTGTTAGCACGATCACTCAATTAAATCGTGTCGGATCGATCAGGTTTCGACTGATTTTGATTAGAGACGTTTACCAGACGACATATATTGATTTTGAGGTAGATAGGACACATCACACCCTGTTCACGGGTCATGAGAAAGCATGATGGTGGACCATTACTTTTCCGCACTCCACTATACGTGGAAGAGTAATGTAATCGTGTAAAGAAAAAGTGAAAAAGCAATTATTTTTTGGGTTTATTTTTCGTTTTTCGGCCTAAAAACAAAAAAAATGGGTTTTAAAAAGTTTTTGCCGCGTGTGTGTCGTCGTTATTTATTTTTGTTAGCACGATAACTCAACTAAATCGTGCCGGATCGATTGGATTTTGACTGATTCTAATTGGGGACATCTCCCAGACGACAACCATTGATTTTGAGGTGAATAGTACACACTCTACCATGTACATGGGTCATGAGAATGTATAATGATGGACGATTTGAGATTTTTTTTTTATTAGCACGAACACTCATTTAAATCGTGTCATATCGATCGATTTTCGACTGATTCTGATCAAAGACGCCTACCAGACGACACCTATTGATTTTGAGGTGGATAGAACACACTCTACCATGTTCATAGGTCATAATAAAGCACAATGGTGGACTATTTGAGAAATTATTTTTGTTAGCACGATCACTTAATTAAATCGTGTGGGATCGATCGGGTTTCGACTGATTCTGATTAATGACGTCTACCAGACGACATCTATTGATTTTGAGGTGGATAGGACATACCCCACCCTGTCCATGAGTCATGAGAAAGCACGATGGTGAACTATTTGAAAAAAGTAAAACTGTCGCATAAAACACATATTCTGCACTTATGTGTTGGTTTATTTTTTCTCGGACACTCAATATTGAGATAGAGATGTTCTACGTGCGGAAGAGTCCATTTTAAGGTTTTAAAACAGTTTATTTGAAAATGTAAAATTGTCGCATAAAACACATATTCTACATTTATGTGTAGGTTTATTGTTTCTCGGCCACTCAATGACGAGATAGAGATGTTCTACGTGCGGAAAAGTTCGTTTTAAGGTTTTAAAACTATTTATTTAAGCTTTTATTTGTGGTAAATAATTTTAGTGACAGTTTATCTGATACTAGCGATTTATTTAGCTTAAAATAATCTAGTCAGAAACTTATTGCTAAACCTCAATCATATAATAGTATAAGTGTTTAATTTTGGTATAAGCAGTTCCGAAATAATTTTACATTTTACGAAATAAATAAAATTCGAAATAGTTCGGCATTAGCTGACATTTGTAGGCAATATTTGTTAAGGGATATTTGTGATAATCGAGTCAGGAAATTATTTTAAGGTCTATATTTTATATAAATATAAAAAAAAAGAAACTGAAAAGAAAAAAAAAGAGGACTGATTTGACGAAAATGAATACCCTTTTGTTTATAATCCGAAACGCCACTGATGATTAAACACGTATTTAAATTATGCAACCAACTATACAATGTCCTGTAATAATATAAGCTTCCGACTATTACCATACATTAGGCATACTTAAAGAAAACCCTTACATTTTTCTATTCAGTATTTCTATTTTCTCTGCGGTATAAGATTTAAATAACATTAACATTCAGATATAACCTGAATATAATTACTACCCCTATAAGGTAAATAATAATTGTTCGTATGTACAAGAATTTATACCATTATAAAACAATAATTTAAATTACTAAATAAATATGCAGTAACAAATATACAATACTGAGAACTATACTATGTTTTCAGACTAATTTAAATCTGGCTGCCGAATCCTAGACTCCTTATGCAAATTCTTGCAGTGCAATTTTAACATTTTCATAACCTCATGATCATATTCCTTTGGTATGGGTTTAATATCTGTTGCCCAATAATAAATGTCCCAGTCATTTGAGGGGCCGTTAATAAGCCTTAAAGCAAATTTAAAATGGTATGTAATGTAAGACACATGTAGACTTGCAATGTGAAAGAGACGTACTTACTTATCGTATTCATCGACTTGTTGTACAGTAAAAATATCCAAATACTTTGCGACAAATGTGCTTAAAAGCAAATCATTTTCTAACATACCACGCTTCCTAGATTGGTAAACGAGCCTACAAATAAATTAATCAAAATTAACATCAACGTATACCTGAGTATTATACCTACCTTGCTTTACGTTGTTCTAAAGGTTCATTTTCTCTTGATTTTGGCCTAGGGATTACAAATACTGGATCCTCTGGAGGATCTACTACAGAATTTGAGCTGTAAAATTGATTTTTAACAGTCGGGAAAATTCGTATTGAACTTCTTTGACGTGCCCTCTAAAAAAATTTAATGAAACAACTAACCTCTTCGTTTATTATTATACACACCGATACACATTTCCGAACTACTTGCAGTGAATTCATAATTTAAAGATAATTATTTTATGTATTATGTGCAGATTGTGAAATGTGAAGTATCTTAAGTTATTACAAAACAAACGTTACCAAACTGTGGACAAGAAACATAAACAGTGCAACAGTAAATGCGTTCGGATACAGCGAATGGAGTAAAAGAATGTTGATTTGGCACACATGGCGCACTTTTCAGATGCAATAGAAAGGTTATATATTTTTTTATTTTATTCAATTCAAATCAAAGGCGAATTATTCCAGTTGCTTCAGTTATAATAAGATCGCGAATGAATGAATGTTTTGGAACGAATCTTTGAAATGACCGAATGATCCGAATCACTATTTGGAAATTAGACGGATCCTAGTGAATTCGCGGCATACAAAACCCAGCGGTCGGCTCATATTTTTAGGAGTGGGAGATCGGATCCGTTAGTTGCGCGATATTGGTCTCTTCTCACAGTTGTTTTTGGCTTTGAAGAGTATGACTGCCTTTCATTCTAGCCAAGCGCTATGATTACTGGTCTCAACCCTACTGTATCTCGCACTAACCTATGTATATCCGGATCCCGTGACCGAATCTTCTTGGTGACCGATTGAAATGATCAGAATCAATGAAAAGATCCATTAAGCCCATCTCTAATAAAATGTGTTCAGCTAACGACAGATGAATAAAGAATAACAGACAAATGGAGAAACGTTTTGACATTTGTCACAGTTGACTGAACCTGATTATCATTGATTTGTTTCTACAATAAATGTCTGATAGTTTACAAATTATCCGTATTACTCATGTGTAGTTGCGGACTACTTACAAACGGTTTCTGATTTATAACTGCAAGAACAATAGTTCCAGAAATAAAATTCAAGAAGAACAAATTTAACTTAAATTCTGTTCTTACGTTCTCTCGTTGTTACAACCTCTCATGATTGTTAATAAATAATCTATAACCGTATTTTAACCTGTTATTATCATACAAAAATTGTATACATAAACTTAATCGAAATCTACAATCTACATTCTGAAAAATATCTGTAAATTTAATGTTAATAGCGAATTGTTAAAAATATAAATATATAATCTTCAGATCTGCTTTCTTTTTAATATACCATTTATAGATCAGTTCTCGTGTCGTAGTATAGATTTTCTGCCACAAAATGCTATCTTCTTTACTTTAAACTTTGATCTTCTGAGTTAATACGCTTGCATTGGATTAATACGAGTAGCCCACACATAAATCTCCAAATACTCGACTAAAGATGTACAATGTACACTATACACTGTTACCACAGAAAAATAACTATGAATAAAACCCAACAAGGAACATGCTGCTAAACTGCTTCCAGTGTTATCAGGATTACGCTTTTCTCTTTCATGAAATATTATCTTCTGTTTCTTCAATTTATTTATAATAGTTAATGGGAATTAAAGACTCCCTTATTAATTTAGGCTTGTTAAGTATGGTCAGTGTGGTAGCCGCTATATTGTCAAGTTGAGGTGAAAAAGGTAATAGCACCGAACAGAAATTACAACTAGAAGATTCACTCTAAGCTCCGCCCACTAAGTTTCCCTCCTTACCCCGTCACGTCGTCCAGTGAGAATTAGCTAACTAGCACGTAGAGCATGTATAGTATCGTACGAAGTATCCCACCTAAGAAGGCCGAAACCGTTCAACAAGTGCATGGTGCTAATGCCTTTATAAACGCAAGATAAAAGTACCGCTGTAGGGTGAACCTACTAGTTGTAATTTCTGTTCGGTGATAATAGGGATATGCCAAGTCTCCCAGTGGTATCAAGTATATTTGTACTGTTATGTCCCCATGCACAAGTGGTCAATAAACAATGCATTAGAGGTTACAATTTCCTAATTAAGGGGGTATACCATGTAAAGGAGAATTTATCTCCAATTTTATTGTTATGCTTATTATTCCAGCAACATAATTTTACATTAAATTTTGTAGTATTCGATTTCGACTATAGACTTATTAACTGGCCAAGTGTCCCTGTAATAAGAGTAAGGAATAAGAGTCAAATGAGAACTAGAGTGTTCCCTGGTTCCCGAACCCTTTGTGAATATTTTTTTACTCTATCTGCTGTAATTTTTTTTTAATTCCTATATCCTAAATCTATTTACAGAATTTCAAAAAATCTATGAAATTGAAAAACCTGTGAATTGTAGTTGTCATGTCTCCCTATTAGTAAATATTGAGGTTAATACATCTGAACCCTGTAACTTTCCCGCCAATTCTATATAATATACAATTTAAAAAAAAAAAACAATTTTCCTGGACTATATCATGCTTTACTGCATAGTAATTCCTAATTTTTAAAAACTCATAGTGATGTCAATTCTATTTGTGAAGCATTTCATACAAAAATTTATAGTTTGGTTGATCAAATTGTTTCTATATATATAAAAAAAATTAAGCGTAAATATCCAGCGTGATACACTTCCGCGACATCAACAAATTTAAGAATAATCATCACATAACTGATCTTATTGAATTAAAGAGATTTCTGACTAATTAACATACCTATGTACATTCATCAAAACTTTAATAGCGATCCTAGAGGTCTTTGGTCTTATGTTCAAAGTAATAAAAATTCGTCCCGTATTTGATCAATGGTTTTCTTCGACGAGTAATCGTTTGATGCTCTAAACAAAATTGTAAATGGATCGCTAGATATTGTTCTGATGTATTTTCACTGACGACTACAAACTACAAACAGGCAATCATAAACACAAGTTCTGGCAATCACTCAACCCGTATCAATGTAGTAAAATCTACAGACACGGATATTCGTTAAGCTTATATTATCAAAACTTAAAAACGAAATGACCTGTGGGGATGATCAGATCCTGGAGTTTTCTTGTTAAAAATTACTCAAGGGTGTTTCATATAATGGCTTTAAATCCGAAACCTTCTTAGCGACCTCTGGAGTACCTGAATGTTTAAATTTGCAATCATTATTCTTTATATAATTTATTAACGATTTATCTCTAAGGCTTATGTCGCATCATCTACTTGCCGATAAATTAAAATTAATTTTAAATATAGCCTGTTTAGATGATCACTTGAGATTGCAATAACTCATCGACATTGTTGTATCGTGGTGTTTGGACAATAAACTATTAATAGACATAGATAGATGTAAAGTTTGCTCGTTTATCTTAAAGAAGCAATCACTAATATATGATTATTTTCTTGGTGGTACAATTTTAATACGTTCTGAAAATATTATAATGTTCGGATCTATGCGTATACTTACATATATGATAAACTATCATTCTCTAGGCATATCAACCATGTGGCCCTTAATGCATATAGAATCCTTGGTTTCATAATTAGAAACATAACATCGTTTAACACTGCTACCTTAAAGTGTTCATATTTTGCGTTAGTTCGAAATTAGAATATTGTAGCCTTATTTGGTATCCCCTGTATCTGTCATATCTATGAATCAACTTGAGAATATTCAACGGCGTGTCTTAAAGTATTTGTCATTTCGCATACATAATTATTATCCAGTAAGGGGTTAGGCCGGCCATACACGTCGATGGTTATTGGAGAGATTTCCTTCACAGTTTGCCTGTGCAGGTAAACCCGTGTAATCCAAACTCTAAAACCCGTGTAAAACTACCCTGCGGTGAAATTCTAGATTTCTTCAGTGTTTCGTACCGAACGGCTTTTCTTTTCCCGCCAGCAATCCAAATCCCTGTTCTATGCCCTTGTATCAGTGCAGCATATGCCCGGGTAGTAGCGCCGCAAAAGTGTATGGCAGAGACATTAACAGAAACACATCGTACACGTGAAGCAAGTGCTGGTACCGAACTCCATCTATATCATATACCAAGTAAGTCCATTTTATCTTATCATTATCTTTCTGCTACGCAGGTGGTCCTTCGCCTATTTCGGTACTATATATAATAACAATTCGTCCATTACCCTACATTCAGTGTTAATGATGATGGCATCGCAGATGACGGCGCGTTGGCAATGCTAGTACTCTTATTAGTTTTAAATAAACGTGCGAAGCCTAAGAAAAAACGATAAAAATGGCGCAAAGATTGGTTATTAAAGCGAGAAAGTTACCATCATATTAATTTCTTCAACGAGTTAAAATTTGAACCTAAAGATTTCTAAAACTATTTACGAATGGACGAGGGAATAAGACTTAAAATTGCTTTCTATGGTTAGTCCTTTTATTACAAAGAAGGATACAGTAATGAGAAATTGCATTTCACCTCATTGGAGATTAACTGCAACTCTAAGATTTCTAGCAACGGAAAGAAGTTATGAAGATATGAAATATTCTTCAATTATTTCACCTCAAGCTCTCGGAAAAATAATTCCCGAAACATGCATACTACTTTGTACAAAGCTATGTGCAAAAAATAGTTAAAAGATAAGCAAATAAGACAACAAAGTATTATTTACCAATATGTAGGTATCTATTCATTAATTTATTGTTCCAATAATATTAATCAGTGCCTGTAAGGTTGCTAACAAACAGCGTCTCCTATGATAGATTCCATCGACACTACATTTTCAGAAGATGTTAGTTTTCTTGATATGGAAAACAATGTTGTGCGGGACTGACCTGAGAGAACTGTTGATATTGAGAATGGATGTGTTGCATATAATTGAAACTTGGACTTGGTGTAGGGGTAATAGTATGACTAGGACTAGATTACTATGATGATGAGGGACATGAAACTGAATAGCGAACAAACATAGCTGGCTGATATTGCGCATATTACATTTTTTGTGTCAGATATTTCCTTCATATTAACGCATTTATGTTGTAGTGTAAGGTTGCCAAGTTCGGCCTCGAAAATTATGTCGGTAATAAGTTAATAAGTTTTTCTGCAATTATACTTTGTCTTTTGTCCATTTCTCTCAGTTTAATGGCAAGACTTTTCCCGATAATATCAAAACGGTCTTCTTGGATACGTCGATGCTTGAAATGTTTTCGCACAGTCGCCAAAACATCATTGGTCAAAGAATCTTGGTATTGTTTGCCTGGTCTTGATCGAGAAGTAGAAGTGATACTTTTTCTTGATGAACATGGAGCATTTTCATTTTTGATTAACGAATCATCTGTTGTAGACGGTCCTCGATAAGATAGAGTCATCCGTGATAGATAGGTCCAGGTGATCAGCTATTTGCGAATTTTGAGTTTCTTGTGTTGATCCAATCTGAAGTAATAAAACATTATAGTTATAAAAAATTATTCTTTCATTCTTTTTCTTTTTCAGTCTGCTAGCATTTGTATAAGAATGCCATATTTTTCTGGCTTCTCCTTCGTAAATACTTTGAACGGACATCTACCGCGAAATAATGAGAGAATTTCATTAACCACTACGTTCATGCCAGGAGTATAATATTTTAGAAAAGTTGAATTGAGTAAATAAAAAATATAACGTATTGGTGCAAACTTATCAGTAGGCTTCCTAACAGCTCTGTTATTTTTATCATCAAATCTCAATATTTTTATAAGCTCAATAAACCTGTTTCGACTCATTGGAGCAATATAAGAAGACCTTCCAAATTTCTTCGACCATAGATCATAATAGTCCAAATTCGTGTCATTATTAGTCCCCATCAAAATGAAAATGTCAAGCAAACGTAAAATCTCAGTCTCGTCTGTCTGAGTCACGTTTCGTACTCTGGCTTCTTCATTTGAGTGTAAAACGATGACTTGTAATATTTCAGGTGTAACAAATTTTAGGAATAAGTCCAAAATGTTATCAATTCTTCCATCATTACGCAAACCTGGTCGATCACGAAAAATGTTCGGTCCTGCTCATCTTACGCTTCGTGGTGGGTGTGCTAGGAAAACTACTCCAGACCTTGCCTTATGCACATGTTTATCTGTCAAATTATCTTCATCTTCATCTGCCATATCAGGTTCATTCTGGTTTTCAACATCGTCATTGTCGTCAATCGGAATACCATCTTCAGTTTCACTCACATCGGAATTACTATCGGTAAAGTATGATCGTACCTCAAAATCTGACAAGTTAGCTACTTCCTCTTCTAATTCTTTTTTCGATAAACCTTTCCTCATTTTAATACAGAACAGACAACCCAAAAAACGTTCAACACGGTCACACAAAAATACTACTACAAGACTAATAACTTCACACCAGATGCTCGTAATGAACTCTAAGAAACCATTTAACTACTAAATAATACTATTTTTGCTGGTGCTGGCCATCATACAATGCAATGTTGCCAACGCTTGATACAAACGTCGAAAAATTAATTAATTAAAATATAATTATAATTTATAATAATAAAAAATATTTCTAGGGTTAACTTATCTCAGATAAATACTCCTCATTTGGATCCAAGTTCTATGTGCAATTCCATGTCGTTTCTTGATCATCAAGAAAGTCAAATAAATGGTAGTACCACAACTTAGGATGATGAACTTCGTCAGCTGATGCTCCAGACTTAATAGAATCTTCATCGTAGATGCACCCGCATTACTAAGCATGTTTGGTATACCTATACCTAGACTAGGCTCTCGAAAGGAAATATGTTTATTGTCAGACTGCAAGAATTAACGTACTGTGTTAAAATCGCCAGTGTTTTTAAAGTCACAAAATTGTAATGAAATGAAATTGAATGCACTTGTGACTTGAACGAGTTACTGTCTTTAGGGAAACAATAACTTTTTACTGCCGTTTAAGTTATATCTTATATGTTACCGAAGTATTCCACTGTTTATTTATGTTTAAGTTATTTAGAGGCTACCTTTTTATTTATTTTTTAGTCATATGCTGTACACGTATGTATTTATTTATATTCCATATTTTTGTTCTATAAATGGACAAAATTTTTCTGTTAAACAATAAAGGCATTATTATTATTGTTATTATTATACATTATATAGGTGTAATACACAAAGAGATGATGTACTTACCTAAAAATAAGAGAATTCAGTCAATTAAACTAAGTGTAACATAAGGGGTATTAATGTATAAATATAGATATGTAAAGTGTAAGTTCTAAAGTGTCAATATGAATGGTAAATTATTCTCTTCATACATATTCATATTAATTTATAATCAGCTTTATCAATTATAATTTATAACTACATAATGACGAAGTATCCCGTGGCATAAGTATAGCGTTATTTCTTTTCAGAACAACATGCTTATTTCTCACATATGCAACCAATAACACTGACGCGCAAACTTATATTTTAACAGCAATCTTTGATGAGGTTGCCAATAAAAATATAAGTTTTTCAGTTACACCATACATGAGTGATTAATTACCATACCGAATACCTTTTATTATTCCATTTGATGTTGAGCTTTCATTAGTTTTTTGGATTTGTTAAAACAGGTAACATTGTGTTAGATGTAAGTTACCCTGTGATTGTCGACAGCATCACCATGAAACAAATAGTACTCCTACGGCATCCAGTACTAAATATATAGAAGGCAAGATGGTAAGCTCTCAGTTGCAAGTTTGAATAATTTCGACATACACTGCATCATTAACACTTACTACTTACTATCGAGAGGTTTCCCAATTACAAAGGCGTATAATAATTATATAATTTTATTATAATTTCGATCACATTTATTTAGGAAATATAAAAATAAATTAAGAACTCTATTATTGGATGCATTTATTGGTTTAGAAATGAATATTTTTCGTATTTCTGCTGTACTTGGAGAAATTTTCTCCTACAAACCCCCAAATGCCCTGATAACGATGTCAAAGTCCATAGGATCTTGATGAAAGCGTTCACCCTGCTCTTCTGAATAGACACTCATGTTGTCTTTAAATTAATTCAAGTAAACATGTGACATATATACTATAAGGGACATCCTGCAACCCATGATTTTAAAGTTATCATTATCAAGCATAGTTGAAATAAGCTCGATGTATTTCTTGGCTCTTTTATTTCCAAAAAAAGAAACTATGAACTAATAGTTTAAAGCTATCCCAGACATTCATTTTATGACTGTTAAGTAACTGTGGAAATTCAGCATTGGCCATTACTTTTTTAATTTGTAGTCCGACGAAAATACTGACTTTACCTTTATATTCGGATAATTTCGGACACAAATTCTTCAGATGTTGACGAGAATCCTTTACAAATTGCTTCATAAAACCTAACTTTATATGCAATGGAGGCATTAACACTTGTTTAGGATCCACAATTCGTTCACATTTGACATCGTTTCGTTAATTCGTTCCCATTATGTTTCCCTATTTGGAACTCGTTCCCTTCAGACCATGAGAGCCGTTGGACCATGTCGATTGTACCGGTAGTCGAGATGCAATATTTAATGTACCCGCCTTGCATTACCATTGGAAAGATGATCATCTTAATACTCTTTATCACGGCCAGTTGTTTACTTTATAGTTGATTATCTCTGATGTGAAAGATATTCCACATCTCAGAAAAAGTTTGTTTTTAATATTAGATTAAAAATAATTCTTAGAGGGGAGACGAAAATTCAAGCACAGTCTCGTATTAAAAATATTGGTATTAAATCCGAGCCCATCGTCATTTTTGGTGTTAATCGTTTTATTGCCTCGAGTATCTCTAGATCCGAAATATCATTAATAATAAGCAAATAAGCAAAAGAGTTCCGGATCTTTGCTACGTACAATATATCAAGCAACAAATACAAAATATTATAGAAAAGATCCCAGACAATATTAACGTGCGTAACTCTATTAAGAAAAGACCAGTCCGCATTACATATATATTAATAAAGTAACAATCAGGACAATACTGGGGTGGTATAGAACTTTTTTCAGTATTACATGTATTGATTTGTTTACTATGACTGCTTTGGAGCACAACATCAAAAGACTATTACTACTTTTGATTATATTCAGGGGCGTAGCGTGAGAAAATAATCTAGGGATGTGATAAAAAATTTATAAGGGGGAGAAGCATAGTCGGATGTATGGTAGGCCATATGAAAATGGAAAAAAAACACTAACCTAAAATGATTATGCTGAGGTATATATCCTAATTTTTAAAATGAAGATCAATTCTTCGGTTTTTGTTTGTCCAGCCGTCTATCACTATTTCTTCAAATGTTGGAGACGATCTCATATCTTCTAACAAGGCACTTTCAATATTTATTAATGCTAAAGCTGACAGTCTTTATTCTCTTTAAATATAAAAATGACATTTCCGTGGATCTGCTTATGGCAGGAATAGTCAAAATTAAACGACACGATTTTGATGACTCCGGGAAAACAGAAGATAATTGAAGGGACATAATATATTGGTGAAGCTCAAACACAGTGCTCTTTTTCATATCAGGATCACTATAAATCACTGAAAGTTCACTTTTTAAACGATTTGCGTCAAAGAATGTTCCATATGTTTCTACTAAAGAAGAAAAAAGTTCATCAGGAAAGCATTTCACGAATGAAGTAAATTGTGTGGTATCTAGATTTAGGAATTACAGTTTAGAAATTTCACTAAACCGCTAAATTCACTAATGTTCAAAATAATAACGTAGGTGCTTTTCTTATCTTCTTCAGGAATTAAATCCAAATGCATTCTTTTACTTGGTAGTTGATTTTCTAACACAAATCTGTCCATACGGTCCTAAATGTCACTAAACCCTTTTCTCATTTTTTGAATATGTGGTTTGAAATCGACGATCTTTTTATTGAAGTAACTAATATCTAATATTTTTGTCTGTAGAATTTTAAACAGACTCTTGAAGTGTAGGAATATTGTAGAAAACACTGTTAAGAAAAAATTAATATCAAAGTCGCGCAATAAAGTTAAAAGGCCTCTAGCACAAATAACGGTTTCTCGATCCTATTCCTCATTTTTATTTTCCGCAATTACAGCTGAAACAGCGCTTCCAAATCTTCCTTATGTTATAATGACAGTCGCCAAGATGCGTTCACATAATCGCATAACTGAGTCCGGAAATAACACCACTCGAGGTTCCACTGTTGACTGCGTAAGATCACTGACCTCTTCGCCCATCTAACGCGTAGCTTGGATGTAACGTGGACCATCGCATTTCATCACAACAGCAAGTAACGCGGGAGTCCAATAATTTCGGACGCCTTCACGGCCGATTTGAAATAAAAAAGTTCATGGTAGCGTTTAAAGTAAATAATGTATGTTTGTGGTCGGTTTAAAATAATTAAAAAATTGTAATAATTGAATAAATCGATTGAACTTTTAAATAACACTAATTTTCCAATTTCTTAAGGGATGCGACGCATCACTCGCATCCATGTACGCTACGCCCCTGATTATATTGGTCATTATATTGCACCAGAGGAAATAAATCGCGTATGTTTTTGATACTTAAAATATGTCTAGTATTAACTCCATCCATGAAGTCTCCTACAATTAACAAATCAGGACATAATTGATTGCAAAAGGTTCTAAAACTTCAATAAATAATTCAGCAAATAATTCTATTTATACTGTTCAACAGAAGTTTTCGGAAAAATGTATAGATATAAGATTTCTATATCTATATTAGTTATCTCTTCATATACATTGTTTGTCCTATATCTATAATATAACTATTGATAGAGGATTTCACGACTAGAACAACACATATTCGGATATGGTTTGTGACTGTGAAATTTCGTCAGCTCTGAAAACATTATAGTGAGTGCTAAACAGTTCACTAATGTGAACGTTAAAATTTATCCAGGTTTATTTTAGCGTATATATGTCTACATTGGTATGTAAACTAAACTGTTTCATTAATTCGTTGGTTTTTATATTCACACATTTTCATAGTACAGATTAAGTTTTTATCTGTGACAATTTCCTTTTTGTCCTACTGTAGATAAACGATTATTCACATTACAATAAAATGAAAATCATGTGCATAAGATTATAATGGTTATTTTATATTTAATACAGCAAATTTAAATTCTTATAACATACAGTTATACACGTAGCATAACTTTTATCAAATATGGCATAAAATTATTTGGAAACTACGAAAATATTGAGGATTTTTTATTCTTTTAATTTGCGACTATATTCAAGATGGCGTTATAACGGGGCTACAAGATGTACAATAAATGTTTTTGATACTACAATTTATTTATGAACCTTTAAACTTTATACGTCTTTGGTCTTATTGATATTTTGTAATATGGTAGCTATGACAATTTAACTTTATTAGATAATAAGTCTTTTCGTGTTTTAATTTTAATATTATTTCATATTAATTTTTCCTATACTGATGTCTTTGGGTTGATTTATCGACGGTTGCATCACTTGTAATTTTGCAAAAGTTATGGATTCTTCAATAGGTTTTAATATTTCCAAACTATGTTGGACAATTACAATAATTTGTGTATAAACAATGTTAGTGTGAAAAGTCGTCTTGTTCTTTCAATGTGGACTGCTCTTTCTAATTATAGAATTTTGTTTCTTAGTGTACGTTGATTTAAGTGCTATTAAATTGTGTTACTGTCTGCAACTTTAATACCTCTATTTTATCTTTGTGGCCTTCTTCTACGAGTTCTAATCTTCCTTCGATACGTTATAAATCGTCGTTATCGAGATTTTGGTATATGGATTTAACTTACATCCATATACTAAAATCTCGATGATTTAAGTACACTCCCTAGACCATTAGTTAGTGTCCCTTATTCAGTAATTTACATTCTAGGTAATAATACAATACAATAATTTACATTCTCTGTATCACCATTATATTAATTATTTTTTAAATCAATTTGTATATGGATTTCAGATATTGATGTTGTTATCGTACAGTTTTTACATAATCCTTTGATTTTGCGTTTTAAGAAACGCAAAATCTGTTGAGATTTTGCGTTTTTTAACTCATCCGGTAATATAGAAAATATTTTAAGACTTAAATACAATTTTTTTGCCCTAATGACTTTTTTGTGAGGTGTATAGTAAACTTTTCAATATTTTTCCTTGTTGAGTATTCGTGTGCAATATTTATCAATTTATTTTTTGTTTTTATGTTGATAAATACAAATGATGGCGCAATAAGAAATCTGCGGTAAATCAAACGATTTTTTCTTAACATCTGATCTGATGAAGAGGTTTGTTCTTTCTGAAAAATTATTTTGATTATTCTTTTTTGAATAACTTATGGTTTATTTAAGACTGACTTGACTCTATCCAAGAACAGCATACTTTAAGTGTCACTCCACTAAGGCATGATATATTATACTCGTAATTAGACTTTGTGTTGATACCATATCATATCCCACTTAAAATTTTAATCTATAAATACTCCAAGATATTTAATTTCATCAGCTCTAACTATTTCAGAATTATATACTTATTGTAAGCTATTAAATGTTGGTAAAGACAATTTGTAAGATAAAATCGGTATGAAACAAGTTTTTTGAATATTGATGGTAATTTAAAATTGAAACACTTCTTTAGTACGGAGAAATCATTTTGGGCTTTTTTTTGGGTTACCCCAAGAATTCTCTTCATACGACTATAAGATCCTCAATTGTGATTATACCTCCTAAAGTTTCCTGTATAAATAAGTTGTTTATGGATATGATTAATGGTCCAAGAACCGCACCCTGAGGTACTCCATATTGAGAAGTTATAAGAATAATTAGGTTATTGGAAAATTGATACTTATAGTATTGAAATGCCTTGGTATCCATTCCTGTCGAGTTTAAGGTGTTGTTTTCTGATTATTTTCTAATTCTCTGAATGAAGCTGATTTCTTGTCTGTAGTAAATTTATTGTAAGTCAAAAAGGTGGCTTAGTTAATGGTTTATTTTGCAGAGGAGCTTTAATTTTAATGCGGTGATAGTTTTATTCTTCGATGACAATTTGAATTGAATTTATACCTGTGAGGTATCTACATCGTAATATGTGAAATAACTCCTATTATAAAAGCTTGAAGAATGAAGATATTGTATACATTCGTAACTTTAATGACTTACTTTTGGGCGTAACAACCTGGATCAAAACAGGCATCTGGTATCAATACATTTGTCTGGGAGTTGATGTGGATGGGTCAAAAATTCTTTATTTAGAGTATTTAAATCAGAGAGCAACTATTCTTCATTTCTCTACCTCCGAATAAACTTTAAATGTAGGGTAGTTGTGAAATTTCTAATTACAGATAATGTCGCTGCTTTCCTTCTAATTTCGTCCGTATATGGACCACGATAAATGCTATTCATCCATGTTCATTCAATAGTATTATAAGTTAGTTGGGTTTCCATCGAATGAAAAGTTAAATTCAGATAATCCATCATAATTTGTAGTGGTACCATATTATTGGCCCTATTACGGAAATAATATTGATGGAATATGGTCGATCAATTGCAAAATTTGCTAATTCTCAAGTTAAAGGTCATCCATGAAAGACACGTTTGTTTTATGATACGAAAATTCTAATAAAATCCCATGATAAAAACATTACGTATTATAAAACCCACGATAAAAAATTGAGCGCGTCATGACACCATCTCAAAAGTGTTTAGGAAATATGAAAATTGTAATATTGGCGGTTTAGTTATAGTTTTGATGTATGAACAAGTTTCTTTTACGAAAAATATCACAAGTAGCAATTAAACTACAGAAAATTAAAAAAAAAGTGTATATTCGGAGAGGTCGTTCTTTCCTATGATGATGCCATGTAAGAGAGCACATTTTTTATGTACTGCTCATCAAGAATAGGAAAAAGTGTGAGATTCTCTAGGTATGCGTAGAATAAAGAGTAAGGAAGTATTCGGAGGGAAAAAGATGCACTTTAGGCCTTTTGTCCACGGAGCGTAGCGTCAGACACGCGTAATAAGGAAGACATCTAATCGTCATACGCTCACATGCCGCCCCTGTTGATATAGATTAGCAATTGCCCACGAGGTACGCTTGGCGTAATGATGAATGTATGTAACGACGAATACGCTACGCTGCTGCCTCGTGGACAATTGCTAACTATATCAACAGGGGCGGCATGAGAGCGTATGACGATTAGATATCTTGCTTATTAGGCGTGTCTGACGCTACGCTCCGTGCACAGAAGGCCTTACGCCCGGCCAGATCGAACTCTGTGTACATTCACATTCAATATATATTCATCGATATTCACTCTGCAACGGTCTCAATTGGACTGAGTAAAGAACCAAGCTATTTACTGCGCACCTCGTGGGCGGACCAATATTGCAGTTTTGAAACTTGTTCCTACGCTGTTGTGCTGTAGGTACGGTGAGTTAAACTTTGGGGTAAGTCACATAACAACTGTTATGTTATATGTGAAAAACTCATGAATTAATATTTAATAGCATGTATTTCCATTCTTTCATACCGACAGTAGTTGTAGCTATTTTTTTGAGAAATATCTATGCTTTTTACTGTTTCTAAATTTTATTATTGTTTTTATATGCATTACTTTTCATGATTACGATGATTTTGATGATTGGTTTTACATGACTTTTTTTAAGAATTCTTCTACTTTTTCTAGGATTTTATATTGTTTTTGAGTTATTTGATTAACTGTGTTTATTAAGCTACACAACAATTTTGCTTATCTATAGTTAAGTTTTCAGAATGTGGTGCGTTCAAATGAAACACAACGAATTAAAAATTTGATGATGACTCTGGCTATAGAGACAGCATCTTTACACAAACTGGCGTTTGTAAGATATTTAATAAATATCCTGAAACGCCATTAGGCGTTAAACTGTAAGTTAAATAAAAGCAAAATTTATAAATGTTAAGTACTGTGAAATACTTATACCAAAGGGCGACCTGCTACTCCGGAAAACACACAGTTGGATATGTTACTAGCTGTGCAGGAAAATCCTCATCAATTAACTCACGAAACTCAATCGGACTTGCCATGTGTCATTCGTCTGTCTCGAAAAAGAATAAGCGGCACCCACACAAGTATAATTAGTCCGTTCATCAATGTCGAGATGATGATTTTCCTGATGGAACTCTCATTGGATGATAGAAGAACCATTTGTGGTAGCATTTTTATTGATGGTACAATAACTGCTGAAAGGTAACTGGAGTTAATACAATTCCCTCACTTCATTAGAATTCAAGATAGACCTGCCCAAGCATTTTTTTCTTACTCGCTCGGTAACGGTTTTCTCGAATTTGTCCCAACTTTTACGTACTCGGTGTATCTAATGTAAGGTATCCTCAACTTTTGCTAATATTCCTGTAATATTTCATAATAGATATTTATTGAATAGTACATGTCAGATACATATTACAATTTGTTTATGTTACAAATGAGCTACCCAAAAACAAAGAATTTAATTATACTACTAATCTATTTTAAGCACACTCTCCCTTTTAAGACAAGTGAGAACGTTTTAGGACTGCACAAATTGTGTAATTATGGATAAAAACAAAATGGATAATTATAAATCTGATTTGCTGTTATTTACTTATTATATATAATTATAATTCATTGCTAAATGTTGCTAATTATAATTATATATGTCGGAGACAACACTTTGTTTTAAATGTATTACTTTGTGACCAGACACCGGTAAATTTTTCAAGGGTTAATACTGATGTGTCAGATATAGAAAAACAAAACCTTTTCACTTTGTTACTAAAATACAGTAAATATTTTGTCAATGGCGTCCCTTCAGGACGAGTCACCACAGGAGCTTTAAAAATACGTTAAAAAAAAATTCTAGTAAATTTGTTCAACGTAGGCCAATCATTTTTTATCCTAATTTGTCAATCGAATTACACACCGATGCTAGTTCAGACGCTTACGGAGCAATATTATTCCAAAAGAAGGACTCTAAACTTCACGTTGTTGCATATTTTAGCAGACGAACCACTAAAGCTGAATCTCGTTATCATTCTTATGAACTCGAAGCATTGGCAGTGGTACAATCAATACGATTTTTTCGCCATTTTTTATATGCCAAACACTTTACAGTAGTAACAGATTGCAACTCCCTAAAAGCTTCTCGGACAAAAAAAAAAGATTTAACACCACGAATTCATCGCTGGTGGGCATTTTTACAATCGTTTGACTTTGACTTAATTTACCGAGAAGGCAAACGCATGAAACACGCCGATTATTTGTCAAGAAACCCTACACTGCCACTTGAAAAGGGGAATGTAAACACAGATGCACCAGGTTCCGTGCAGGTAGTTGACCTATATACAGATTGGCTCTCGGTCGAACAAAAACGGGACAACGACCTTTTAAGCATCATCACAAAAATTAGGTCAAATGAACTTGATCCAGACCTAGCGAAAACCTATGACGTTCGTAATAATTTATTGTACCGTAAAATCGAGCGCCATCATAAAAGTTTATATTTACCAGTGGTACCTAAGTCAATGGTGTGGTCGGTAATAAATCACGTACACACTGACTTAAAACATTTGGGTTGGGATAAAACTCTTGATAAAATTTATGAGTTATATTGGTTCCCGAAAATGGCACGCACGGTTAGAAAATTTGTTGAAAATTGTATAATTTGTAAATCTTCTAAATATGCAAGTGGTGCAAAGCAAGTTCAAATGCATGCAATACCTAAAATACCCAGGCCCTGTCATACAATACACTTAGATATTTCGGGCAAGCTCAGTGGCAAAAGTGATACCAAAAAATACGTATTCGCCATAATCGATGCTTTTTCAAAATTTGTGTTGTTGAGAAAAATAAAATCACTTACGTCAGGGACGGCTCTTGATTGTTTAAAAGAATCCACTTATCTGTTTGGAGCGCCTGCTCGAATTATTTGTGATCAGGGTAAATGTTTCACTAGCAGTGAATTTCGTGGGTTTTGTAAGTCCCATAATATTGATTTACACGTTATTGCACATAGTACAAGTCGTGCGAATGGTCAAGTAGAACGTGTTATGTGTGAAAATGCGACCAAAGTCCAGTAAATCTGCCCCAAAGCAGATTCTTTCCTGCTCGCCTCCGACATATATATATATATATATATATATATATATATATATATATATATATATATATATATATATATATATATATATATATATATATATATATATATATATATATATATATTATTTTTTTTTTATATCACTTTATATCGTACTCGTACTCTTCAAGTTTTAGTCGCCAGCGTGCTAGGCGGCTACCGGGATCCTTTATGGAGAAGAGCCACGTTAAGGGTCTATGATCGGTTATTAACTTGAATTTTCGACCAAATATGTAAGGACGGAAGTGTTTCACGACCCAAACAATGGCAAGGAGTTCACGCTCTATGGTCGAGTATTTGGTTTCGGCTTTACAGAGTGTCCTTGAAGCGAAAGCAATTGGTAAATCTTTACCAATGGGGCCTTGTGAGAGCACTGCTCCGATGGCAAAGGCACTTGCATCAGTGGTAAGTAGAAAGGTTTCGTCGAAATTCGGATAGATGAGAACTGGGGTAGAGATGAGAGATTGTTTCAATTCATCAAAGGATTTCTTGCATTCGGAGTCGAAAACAAAAGGGACATCTTTTTGTAACAATTTGGTGAGTGGTTTAGATAACTTAGCGAAATTGTTGATAAATCTTCGATAATAGCCTGCCAGACCGAGAAAGGATTTGATCTCTTTTTGGTTAGTAGGCTGGGGAAAATTTTGAATGCATGATATTTTATCGGGGTTCGGTTTAACTCCTTCTTTAGTTATAAGGTGGCCCAGATACGCGACTTCTTTACGGAGGAATTCGCACTTATCTGGCTGGATCTTTAAATTTGCATCGCGAAGACGTTTGAACACTTCTGTTAGACGAGAGAGGTGTTCGTGTACGGTTGGGGAGTATATGATGATGTCATCCATATATACGAGACATCTTTCATTCTGGATACCTAAAAGGATATTGTCCATCACCCTTTGAAAGGTGGAAGGAGCATTCTTGAGTCCAAAGGGCATACGAACGAATTCATAACGTCCATTGTCCACACTGAAAGCAGTTTTCGAGATATCTTTGGGCTCTATTTCGATCTGATGAAACCCAGATGTCAAGTCCAATGTCGTAAAATATTGACACTTGCCTATCTGATCTAGGAGATCTGAAATATTCGGTAAGGGGTACTTGTCTCCTACAGTTAACTCATTAAGTTTTCTGTAGTCTACAACCACACGCCATTTCTGCTTACCGGAAGCATCGAGCTTTTTGGGAACAACCCATACTGGGGAGGACCAAGGGGAATTCGAATAACGAATAATATTTTGATCTAACATTTTGGACACCTGTGTTTTAACTTCCTCCTTGTGTATTTGGGGATACCGATAGGATTTTGTAAATATCGGTTTCGCATCGTTGGTATCTATTGCATGCTTAATTTCATTGGTAAACGTTAGTTGGTCACGTTCAAGATAGAATATGTCCGAAAAATCTAAACAAAGTTGAGTGATTAGTTCACTTTCTTCTTCATTTAAATGATTTAGACGGAGTTGGAATTTTATTTCGTGATGTCTGTCTATATAAGTTTGAGAATTTCCTTCGTTGATATTGTTTAGTGAGAAATTTTGTAAAGGTTCTAATTTTATGTCCGAAAAGTTGATGGTTTTGGATATTGCATTTGAATTTACTATAGATGTAATAAATTCACCTTTATCATTTACTTGAACTATAGCATTGGGGAGTCTTACTTTGTCTATTTCTGTAGCTAGCAGTATAGCTTCAGTATTAGTCAAATGGCATTTAAGTTTGAAAATTTGTTCCGTACGCGGTTCTATTGAAATTATATTTGAAATGCTATGAGTATTATTAAGGACGTTTGGGTTTGTAGAATTTTGTATGTCTGTAGAGAGAGACTGGTCTGTCTGGACTGGACTTTATGCATCGAAATCGTTTTAAAATTAGTTATAAGTTTTTTATTTTTTATGTCAACTATACACTTATAATGTTCCAAAAAGTCAGAACCAAGGAGACCATCGAATTCTATGTCAAGATTGCAAATATATATTTTAAATGGGTTATTGAGATCAAACGGAATATAAACAGATTCATTAATAATTATTTTTTGAACGGTTATACCTTGGATCGTTACATTTTCAGGACATCTCATACTATAATTTTGACAAATTTTAGGTTTAAATATAGATAGACCTGCGCCTGTGTCGATCAGTAGTCTATGTGTATTGGTAGCGTCGTAGATATAATATAAATTTTTTGATTTAACAGATAATAAAGGACTTATAGAAACTGTTGTTCCGGGAAATTCAGATTCGGGTTGAAACTGTCTAAGTTCATGTTGCCAAATTGGGTTTGTAATGTCATGCTGGAATCTATCGATTTTTGATAAGGTGGGTCCGACTGGGAAGGGGAACCTGTTCGAAAATCCTGATTGTTTGTAGACGTCGTATCAAAAGAGGGTTCATTAAAATAATTTTCGGAGGAACTATTATCAGTATAATAGTTCGGATCTGTGGAATGATTATTATCTGTATAATAATCAGAGTTATCATTTTCATAGAAAGTTTGATTTGGTTGTGTATTTTCTATTTCATTATTTTGGTTAATATGTAGCGTCTTTCTGGTGGAATTTGGCTTATAATAATTAGGATTCGGTTGAATCGCAGGGGGTCTTGAACTGTTAAAGTTCGGGTTTGGTGTGATGACAGGTGGTCTTTGTTGGAAATTTTGTGAATTTCCAGAATTTTGATTATAATAGTTGGGTCTTTGTTGAAAATGTTGTGAAGTTCCGGGGTTTTGAGGGTAATAATTAGGTCTAGAAAAATTTTGAGGGATGCCGAAATTAGGGGGTCGAGAACTTTGCTGTCTCTGACGGCACTCACTGGCGATGTGTCCAGTGCGCTTACAGAATGAACATTGCTTTGGAGGCAAAGACGAATTTGTATTGCGTATATTATTATTACGATTTAATTTCTGATTTTCAAAATAATTTAGTTGAAGCTCTCTACGAACTCTCGTAATTGCCGTTAACATATCCGCTGGATCGCTTGCCCTAACAACATGCGCAATTTTAGATTCTAACCCTGTGAGTAGGGTATTTAAAACCATACGTTCGGTTAACTGAATTTGGGCTTGTTTTTGAGCTGGTGTTAACCGTTGTTTGTGCACAGAAGCGTGCATTTTTGCTTCATGTGTCTGTAGACGTGCGATAAATGTAAGCGGAGATTCGCCGGGAAGTTGTCGCATCCTTTGCAAATCTTGTATTAAAGACGTTAAATCTCGGCTGTCACCGAAATGATTTTCTAATAAAGTTTTTATTTCATCCCATGTCACTGGGTTTCTAGAGTTGACTAGTTCAGATGGGCGACCTTTCAATTTATTTTTTATGTGAACAGTTAATAGTACCTTCTGGTTACCAACTGACATGTCATACGCGGTTTTACAAGAATTTATAAATGTATTTAAATTAATTTGATTACCGTCATATTCAGGTACGATAGAGAAAATTTCATTTAATTTATAGGGTTCAACAACTTCTTGCTGAGGCTGGTTTTGTTGCTGTTGTAGAGCCATATTTCTAGTAATTACTGGCATAAACTAATTTAAAAGTTTAAGTTTATTTATTTATTTATTTTAAATTGCAATGGGGAAAGACAATAGAATTGTACCTTTCGCGAACAATTAATAGACACAATTATTAAATATATATTTTTACACTTAAACGAGATGATTCAATAAGTACTTACACGAAGCTATTCATCTGTTGGTTCTGTGTGGAAGTTGGTTCTTTCTTTGAGTAAGGGATTGAATCCGCCACCCGTAATGAAGTTCTCCTTATTCTGGCGACCAGTTTCCTGGAGTTAGGCACTTCTGGAGTGTTGTCCTTGTTCTTCAGGTGGTTTTCGACAGTTAGGCTCCTATACAGGGTGTTCTTCAAATCCTACTGACTGCGCCAATTTTATATCACTTAAATTAAATTTTACTTTTTAAAAAATATTTTATTTTACTTTGAAAAATTTAATAATTATACAGACGACTTGATTTAATTTAAAAGACAAGTTAATGATTTAAGACAAAAAGACAAGTAACAAGTGTGTGATTTTTTGGTGTAACTTATATTTATAACATTTCTTTGTTAACGCAAGCATAAGCATTCTGGGAGTTATATGCTGTGTTTGCGTTTCATATGAGAACGCTTTTTGTCGTTCAAGGACCTTTATTGGAAAATGTGTTATGTTTGCATTTCGCATGGGAAATGCTTTTGTTACTGAGGGAGCTGTTATCGCTTGATAATAGGTTTCATATTACGAAATATTTGACATTAATATGTCTAGATGGCTTAAACTTGTATTATATTTTAGCATATAACATATATATATATATATATATATATATATATATATATATATATATATATATATATATATATATATATATATATATAATTATAATTTATAAACATAGTTTAAAAACTTTAAACGATATTAGGTTAGAAAAAAATGTTGTTGCTATCTGCAATAGCTTCTTTATTAAAACTGTGTGCATTTTTCAAAATTAGTCGAATGTAAATAAAAATGAGGATTCTATAACAATTTTCCCCAAGAAAACTGGGGATTTTAAAAATTTTAATCACATTATTACATATATACATATAATATATAACGTAATATTTCTATTTCGTAATTCTGAATCCTTTTTATAATAACATATGCCACTGGTAATCAAATGAGATCTGCGGTTATGTCCATGAGCGCCCGAAAAGGCCAATGGCATTACGACTTATACTAAATTATTATATTTTTATCCAAATATCCTTTGTCACTAGTGATAACAATTGCAATTGTTTGACAGATGCAAACTAACATTTTGCAACTTGTTGTTAATAATGCATTTAACGATGTTTAAAGTGATTCGTAGAAGGCAATAAATTTAGTTACGCTATTAAGGTATGCTTAGGATAATCCCTTTCTCCGCAGTAGACCCACTCATCTCCATCCACCTTCTCTATCCCACGCAAGTACTCGACAAAACATCTGTGGCCCGACAACACCTGCGTAAGATAGTATCCTACCTCTCCGTGCTGCCTCTCGACCCAAGGCCGGACAGTCGTGATAAGAGACCTCGTCCATACAGCACACGTCTCCGCATACCACCTCTCCACCCATTTCGTCCACACCCTCTCCCTTGCGTCCCTCCTCTCAGACCCCCGATATACCTCCTCTCTCTCTCTCCCTCGTAAGAAGGTCGATCGGAGGCATACCGGCTATCACTAACGCCGCAGCACCAGACAACGTCCTATGCACTCACCACTCGCATCGCCGCTCTTCTCTGGATACTCGCCACACTCTTCCTCCACTTCTGCTTTCCCAAAACATTCACCCATACGGGAGCAGCATACAATAGGATGGACTGCGCCGCTCCCGCCAGCACTCTCCTTTTTCCAGCCTTAAGACCCTTTATGTTGGGCATCAGGCATCCCAAAGCCGACACCGTCCTCCCTACCTTCACCATCGTCTTTTCGAGGTATAACCTGAAGTGCATGCCTGGATCTAGCCACACCCCGAGATATTTCAGCATTCTTCCCGGCTCCACTCTAACCCCACCGACCCGGAACTCAATTGCTGGTGGTTTCCTCCTCCTCGTAAAGAGTATAGCCTCCGTCTTTTTCACGGCCAAACTAAGGTTTTTGCCCTCCACCCACATCTTGATCTTATCGATCGCCAGGTTCGCTTCTTCTCTGATGTCGTGTGCTCTCCTACCTACCACCAGGACGGCCAGATCGTCCGCATATCCCGCTATCGTTACTCCCGTCGGGACCCTGATCATGAACATACAATCAAACATTACGCTCCACAAGACCGGTCCAAGAACAGAGCTCTGCGGAACACCGCACGTGACCACCCTGGTCTCCTCTCTACCGTCCCGGTCTCTGATGAGGATCTCCCTATCTTCTAAGTAGCTCCCAATAAGGTTATATATATATATATATATATATATATATATATATATATATATATATATATATATATATATATATATATGAGGCCACCTTCCTCTCCCTGAATGCCTCCATGATACATTCCCATGCAGCTGTATTAAATGCATTCTGAACATCCAGCACCGCCTCCCTTATATGCGTGACCGCATCCACAGTAGATCTTCCGGCTCTGAACCCGTACTGTCTGTCCGAGAGTCCCCCACTCCTCTCCATCTCCTCGAGAAGCCTGTCAAGTATTAAATGCTCCAGCAGCTTCCCGAGGTCATCGCTCACGCTTATAGGCCTGTACTCCTCCGTGCCTCCCTCCGTCTTCTTCTTCTTTGCAACCAGTACTAACCTCCCCTTTTTCCAGCATTCAGGGAAGGCTCCACTAGTAAGTACCCTATTCATAATCTTTAGAATCACCTGAGGATGTTTCTCCACTAGCGCTCTCACAACTTCCGCCGGAATTCCGTCTACACCTGGCGGTTTCTCTAGCTTCACCCTCCCGGCCGCCTTTCTCAATTCGAATGGGGCGAAAATGGAATGGAAAATCTCCTCTTGGACATACTGTCTTTGCCAGGACACCTTCTCTCTTATTGGAAAGAGAGCATTTACTACCTCCCTAATCATATCCATTGATAGTGCCTGTTGGTATGCTCCCACCCTGTTAGTTACAATCCTATAGGCCTATCCAAATATCTACACATCCCTATCCAAATCTCTACGCAGTTCAGACCATCTTCTGCTCTTCTCTTCCTTTATATATTGCTTGAGCTTCCTTTTTTCTTCCTTATAGGCCTCCTCCTCTGCAAGCTCTACCCCTTCTGACGCTGTATTGGCGCTCCGCCTGTTCGCCCTTGTATACCGTCTTCGAGTAGCGATGCATCTATCTCTTTGGGCGGCGATCTCGTTCGTCCACCAGTATATACTAGTGGTCCGCCGCCCCATCTCCCTCCTCTTAGTCATTGAAGCATCGCAGGCTCTAATCACTGCTCTCACCAGAGTGGCTGGATCGGATATCCTACCTCCCTCCTCCTGCACTGTGATACAGTGTCGAAACAGCTCCCGATCCCAGCCTCTCGTACTCCACCCCTTGGTCCTGGCCCTCGTGGTATTATCCTGAGGGTTTCCTTCTGCAGCACTTTCCATCCTCTAATCCTCCCGGCCACTCCTGTTTTTGAAAAAGTTACGTCAGGGATGGCTCTACCCCTCTCGAACGTGGGTTCTGTTCACTCGTTCATTACGACGAGGTTCATCCTGTCCGCCCACTCTACAATTATATTACCTCTCTCGTTCCTCCCTTCCGCTCCCCATTCTGGGGATCTACCATTGAAGTCTTCCACGATGATAAAGTCTCCCCCCACGCGGGAGACCAATTCCTCTAAACTTACCAGCGATGTAGTTCCTCCATGGAGGCATTCGGAGAGAAGCAGTAACTGGAAATAGTAGCAGCCCCCACACTCCCCCAAATGTATACCGGACCTCTCCCAGAATCATTCCCTACCCACCTTCCTCCTGTAATTCTGATGGCCGCGTCCACTCTATTACACGTTATCCATCTACGTCCCATCGTCATGGCCACGTTCGGCTCACTGATAATGGCCACGTCAACCCCCTCCTCCCTTACGGTGGCCCATAGTAAGTCCTCAGCCTCCCGACACCTATTCAAATTCACTTGGACAAACCTGAACGCGTCTCTGTTCTACCCCCTATCCTCCTGTCCTCCTCGATTGCTGCCTTATAGCCTGTACATTTAACAGAATCCACCCTATGTCCCTCCTGCTTACATAAAGGTCAGGATTCCTTGTGGAAGCTGACCCTACATCTCCCCCATCCTATCCTGATCCTCCCCGCTTCTAATAGCTTCCTGGCACCATCCCTATCTACATCGATCACAGCTATTTAGGTGTCCCCTGGACCATTTCTAAGAGCAACCACCTCAAAATCATACCCTCCTATCTTCTCTTGTATGGCCTCCTTCACTTCCGATAGTTTCGTAACGATTTCTATATATCTTTTATAATCAATTTATCGCCATATTTATTTAACTTTTTAGGGCTTTTACTTCCACATTCTCCATCTTATTCACAATTTCGGCCTTCAGCACTTCAGCCTTTTGCCCCCCACCCTTAACTTCCAGTAAGAGCTCTCCCGCTCTCGTCTTTCTTAGACCAACTATCTCTACCCCTACCACCTTGGGGTCCACTTTTCTCTTGACCTTCGCTAGGACTTCCACAAAACAGCCCCCATTCCCCATTTGCTTGATCAGGACCGCCGCTGGTTTATTCCCTCTAGCCTTGGCCCTCCCACGTAGTTCCTCCACTTTCCTCCCCTCTCTGCCTTCCTGTCGTCTCCCAACTACCTTTGTCCATTCCCCCTCACCCGTCCTTGCTTCCTGTGACCCATTCAGAGGCTGTGGTTTTTTCGTTCTGCCTTCCAGCGGGGGGTAATTTGCTATTTCCACCCCCTCAACATCCATAAATACGTACTCTATTACCTTCCTTAATATGCCCCAATTTGCTGTTTATGTGGTGGTACCACCAGCTCATTCAGTAATTTCAGCTTCATTCTCCCCTGCTTCACACAGAGGTCCTTGAGGTTCTGGACGGACGGTATCAGTCCCTCCAGCTTCTCTGACTCACGCCGCGATTCTTTGACTATCAGTATGTAGGCATATCTGCTACACGAAACCTCTTCCTCTCCATTCGTGGACTGTCTCGCCGTATAATGCCTCAAGTATGTCACCCCTCCCACCGCTGTCTCCAGATTTTCGATATCTTCTCCGTTATAATATCTATTCATAATGCGCCCCGGCACACTCTCGTCAATCTTCCCTTCCTCCACCGAGCTACAACATACAACGTCCCAGTCCAGCATTATTTGTCCAAATTCTAATGCCTCCTCTAACCATAGTTTTTAAATACGCCCCCTCAGGCCATATTTCTCCTATAATTGCCCCAAGATCCTCGGGTGATTTAACCTTTGAGATAGCTCCCCTTATTTTTTCAATTTTTTTCCCTTCGTCTACAGTTTGAGTAGTCATTTCCGCTGTGTGAGGTCGACTGGGTCCTACTCCCACCTCTCTCACGTCATGCCTTATGCCATCATCTTTTTTTACTTTCTCTACCCTCTTGCCCATCATCTGTAGCGCAGCCTGTAGCTCATCTGTCATGAGTTGGCTAGTCAGACTGAGTAACTTCGCCGTCATCTTCTTAATGTTTCTTTTTGTGTTTGGGCTATTTCTAACCAAAACACTTAGTTCCCTTGAGCACTTATCTACTTGCTTCACCAATCTTCTTATTATCACCGGAGCATGATCCAGAACAACCCTTTCCTCCACAGATACTATATCTCCATCCTCATCCCTCCTTCTCTTCGTTGACCTTCCCTCCTCTTCATCCCAAGTAAGATCTAGGACAAGATTGTTTTTTGGAGGGCTGTATGCCCAGGAATGGCTCCTATGCCTCCCCGACGAGTCCCCGATCTGCTTCCTGATCATATCGGTCTTCGAGATAGTCGCTATCATTATCCTGTTTATGTCCTGCTCCTTTCCATTACCGTTGCCATTTCCTGTTCCATCATTTCCAGATCCAGTTTCATTTTTATTTGTGTTAGTGTAATACGAACGATATGGGACGAAGCAAGGGGGTCCAATCCCAGATGACGCCCATCCTGGGAGTAAGGCTATATACTGCGAGGTGCGCCAGATGCCCCACAGGTTTTAGCGACTTCGCTGTCGGTTTGTTATAGAGGTTTCCTCCTCGCCAGCTAGCTAGCCAAAGGCAAGCCCCCGGTCCTGGTAGCCGCACAACGTTCCCCTGTTGTGCCACACAGAGGTCGTTAAAGTGCGGGACCGGATTTCGGTTTTAAGCGGGTGGGTGGCTTCTCCCACCCGTGGCTCAGATTGTTCTGGGTTAGCTCAAACCCATTCTCACGTCTTGCGTTGTGAGATCCTGGAGCTCGGGCCCGGGTTTCCCCACGGTCCTCGGCCCCAGACCACGTCTGGAGTTACGGTTTGTTTGTATGTTTTGGTTCGCGGATACTATATTATTTCATACCTATGCGCCGGCCGCACCAGTTAGGATATTCCCCTATCCACCACCCGGGGACGCTCTAAATGGGAGACCATACAACTCTGGAAAGAAATTTTGCCACCTGGAAATATTTCTGCGGGAGCCCATGGCTATGCCATCTCTTTTCAATAGTAGCCTTCCTCCATAACAAACAAAAGGGCATTACTAATCTCCTTTCATTACTATTCTCCATTCTGTATTCGATACATAGATACGCTATTCATTTTAAAGTTAAGTTGTCTCCTAAAAAAAAAATTAGAATTAATAATTTAAAATAATTGTGTAATGAAAATTTTCTAAATAAGCATTGGAAATGATAATATGGTTTTCTATGTTTACTTGCAATATTGAAAGGAATATTTATTACAATGAAATTATTTTAAAAAATTCGAAATTTATTTTGATGATAATTAATATCTTTCAATTATTACCTAGCTCCTATTTTTTCAACATGCTATTCTAATTCCAAGTTTGCATTTTTAAGAAAAGCTCTACACTCAAATAACTAAAATGCATTAAAAAAATAGAAATCTTATGCATGCACGCCTTTGGTCTGCAGTAACATCCTGACTATAAATTTCATGGTTTTATATTTACAAAATCTGGACAAAAAAAATTGTTTTATCGTTCTAGTTTTTGTCGTATCAGTTAAAAATATAAATATTTTCCATCTTAATCATGCGAAACGCTACACGGAGGGATATTCAATTCTAATAATATGGCTTTAGGAAATGTGTAAGATGATGCAACTTTTGATTCTATAGACTTCATATGTATGTATGTATGTACTTCCGAAATGAATATGAATTAATTAATGACTTAAAATTGAAAGAGTAAAAATAAATAAAAAAAATGTCGCGATAAGAAAACATAACGTCCTGTTAAGGTCATGATCCTTTTATTATCATTTACATATAATTATATTTCGACACTAAGCTCGTTTAGTTCAACATTTGATGTGCTCGATATTGTTATTTTTCTTGTATTTATAGAGTTTTGCCATGCGGCGTTGCGTCACTTCATCCACTGTTATTACTCGAAAAGATAACTGGCTTTTTTCAACAATCAACGAAGATTATAAATGAAGTAGTAACAAACATATTATTAATATTCATCAACGTTTATAGCTGGAGAGTTCAAGTGCTCGCAACTCGCAAAGGAGATATAGAACGGCAAGGTCAAGAGCTGTGTTTCGCGTAGTTTAAATAGTGCGCTCTTTCGGAAGTTTTTGGTTCTGTTTGTGCGTGTGTGTTCAAGTGTCCATTCAAAATGTCCACTATTACATCTAAGCAGGTAAATGAGATGAAGCAATTTTATTTCCTGATTTAAATCTCTTAGAATATTGCTTTCCTGAAACTGCGGGCAATGAGTTATATCAACCTCATTCTATCTTTCACAATTTGAAAAGTTCAAAAAAACGGACTAATAGTCTTCCATTAGGAAAACCATTAGTGGAGAAACACTAATGGCTTTCTACGAAATGTGTTAAATCAAATATCTAAATATTAAATAATTAATGTATCGGGAAAGGGAACTTTTATTTACGTGATCAGTAAGGACTGTCAAATACAAAGGGCTAGTCGGGCTGTTTATTTTACTACAACACGCAGGATTTTACTTAGCTTCATTTTATATTCTCCTCGTAAATTTGTATTTCTGACAAAATTATTTGCATTTTTACTCCATACCTTAACAATTAACATAATAACATGACGCGCTTACATTTTAGACACTATACAGCGTGGCTCAAATAGGAGCTGCAAGTATCGCTGCTGTAAGTATTGATTATTGTTAGTAACACAAAAACAGTTAAATAAGGAATGTTTTATATAATTTTAATTACATTCCATTATTGTAGTCATACTTGGATGATGTATCTTGAGATTTTAAATTTAAATTGGTTTTATGTAGTGTCGTTTCCAATATATAGCCAACTGGCTAGTATTTTTATTCTCATTTAGTACCATCTATATATCGCCCAATAGTTAATATCTATAAACTAGATTATGAAATAGAATATCAGTTTTGGGTTCGCATTCGAATGACATAGCATATCCTACTGATGAAGACTACTTTTATATCGAAATATGTATATACAGGTGGATTAAAATATTGCCAAGTAGGTAGCGGAAACCCAGTTTCGTTCAGTAAACTGAATCAGTTTCGACTTTGCATCCGAATAATACAACATACCCTGCTAACAATGATTGCATTTCTATGGAAATATGTATACACGGGTGTATTAAAATACCGATCGCGGTTAATCGATCGGAATATAATAAATGTGTTATATTTGTGAGAACTACAGAGATATCTTCCAACTATTTTTTACCAAAATGTTTGTTTACTTTTTCTAAAATGTCTACAATGACGACATACATATAATATCAATATCACTTGCGATTTCACTAAAAGTGTCATCAATTTTTAATTTTTAAATAGAACTCACTACATATTTTAGCATATTCCGATTTTATATGAAATTTGCTTATACAATGAATTTAAATTTTTAACATTTACCTCAAATGTTAAAAATTGCAATATTTAATAAAAATTAACATCATGGTTGAAAATTTTTGCGCAATGAAAATTTTCAAAGCAGAAATTGGAAGTGATAATATAATTTATTTTATATATTTAGTTGTAATATTGAATCGAATATTTATTACAATGAAATTGTTTGAAAAAGTTCTAAATATATTTTAACAATTTTTTAACTAATAGATCTTACTTATAAAAATTTTAAACGTTTGATCTCTTGTGATGATATTAATCTAAAGCATTAAGACATTTTGCAAATAAACCAAGTTAACTAAACAGTGAAATCTGTTATACTTACACTAATTTAAAGCTAAGTTGTAACGATTTCTATAGGGAAGAAAATAAGAGTTACTATAAAAAAAAGTTATTCTTGCAACTGGTAATGAAATTTGAAAAATTTTTGAAGTTAATTATATTCTTAGTCTCAAATGAACATGCACAGAAAAAATTGTAAATTTATTTTAACGACAATCTTTCAAGTAGTATCTCTTATTTTTTCTTTGCTTATAGAAATTTTGAACTTTTGATTTTGTATGATAAAATGCATTATGATAATTTGCAAAAAACTAAGTTAAGTAAACAAGGAAATCCGTTATATTTACACCAATTTAAATTTTAAATTAAAACAATTTCTATAGCGAAAGAAGAACTAAGGGTTACTGTTAAAGAAAAGTAGTTGTTGACCAAAATCGAAGCAAGAAATTATTGTGAGTTATTTCAAATAATTTCATTATAAATGAAAAACGTTAGGTTCAACAATGCACCCAAACATTAAAAATAAACCATATTACTTACAAAGATTTCAATTATTAATTATATTTTTCGTGCTATTGTAATTAATGTTAAAATACTAATTGATTTTTCATTCCTAAAAATCATTAGAACAAAATTTTAATATTTATAATAAACACACATTAAAATATGTACCTTTTATTTTATAGGAAAATATTAAAATATATTATTTTAAGTTAATTTATGGCGCCAGCGAGGAAGAAAGTAATGAGAATGAGACATTTTCTATGTTTCTCTGATATATTGGCAATACTGAATTAATATACGTTAGTTCGTTAACAAGTTGATTTCAATATGCTCTCATCCACTGTTAGCACAATTAATTTTAAAATTAATTATTATTGGCTATATTTCAAGAAAGTGTATCAAAAAGATTTCACTAGTAGTTTTTATCAACGGTACACCTACAAGAGATTTAATACATCCAATTTATTTCTGATGGGAACGTTAGACACGAGAATTGCATATTGCAAATTTGTCCTCATTGAGAATTATTAATTCGACATACTCGATGCCTGATGTCGTGAGTTTTAAAATATAAATATTTTTTATATACATACAATATTAAGACTGTATATCGTTGATATTAAGAAAGTATGCATCGGTGTTAAAGAAAACAACAAATAAGTCATAAACCACTTATTTTGCAAGATTGTTAAGCCTAATTCAAAGTTACCACTACTAAAGCTGATATTAATGTATCAAAAATAATAGAAATAAAATATTAACTTTGACAAAATATAACAGCTTTTTGTTCAAAAATGTGGTAAAATATTTTCTTTGGCAAGTTATTTACTTCAGTAATTTTGTGTCGTTCTAATGTTAGATGTCTCTCTTGAGCACTTTACTTGGACTCACATATTCAAATCCCCAAAATTTTAGACACTATTCCTTATGAGATATTAAGTACTGCTCGTCAAGAACAGGAACAAGTCTCAAAACTGCGACATAGGAGCGACCACGAGGTGCACAGTAAACAGCCTGGTCTTTACACAGTTGGAATTGAAACTTTTACAGCGTAAATATGGAGCGAATATGAATGTACACCCAGTTCGATCTGGCCTCACGTAAAGTGCATGCTTTTGCCTCCGAATGCTGCCTTAGGGTACACCTACATTGGTTCCGTATTTCTTCCGATCCGAGCCGATATCTCCCGATAATTGGGTCAGATGACGTCCGACGTGAGTCAGGGCCAATGTAGGCAATCCCGACCCAGTCCGATCCAATCAGGTAGCAGTTGTAGTGAACTCCCAAATATGGGTCAAATAGCCCATAGCCAGTTGTAGTGAGCCCAAAAGTTGTAGTAAAAAATACGACCGTCTAGTCTTCTAGGGTTAAAGAGCCCTTAATATTATTAAGGTATTAATTAATATTGATTAAGTTTTAAATAAAGTTATCTGTAAGGTGCAGTTGCTCTCCAATAGATTCTCACAGTTCACATTTAATGTCCCGGTTATGGTAGAATTTATACCGCTGATTCCACAGGCGAGGCTCATCCCTTACGAGCTGTATTAATAATTCTCGGTCAATTTTTCCCGTCATTTCCAAAAGCGTCGGGTCCCGATATCGGACTGAAACAAACATGTTTGATCGGCCGTCGGATCGGATCGGATCGGGAGCTATCGGATCGAGAGTTTGCCTCCAGTGTAGGCACCTGCATTCTTATCTTATTGTTTGTTTTTCTTCTGATGTCGCTCGATGACCGGGTGATATCGAATCGGATCGAGTGAGATACGGAACCAATGTAGGTATACCCTTACTCTTTCTTCTACGCATCACAGATAATCTCATACCTCTTCCTATTCTTGACGAGCTGTAAATTCGGACACTTTCGATTAAAAACGTTAGTAATTTCCACTGGACTGCTACAGATAAAATGCCTATCTACACAATATACATTATAATCTAAAAATAGCTGGGCCTATTAAGTTAATTTCACAGCTCCATTATAAATCAATTCTTGATGAGTTTCTGTTAATTATCGTATTGTCTTTTAAGAATAAAATGACTTTTCAATAGACAATTCAGTAAAATATTCGGTATGTCGCATGTTTATTGTCTTTTTTGTCGAAGGTGCCATAACCCCGAACAGGGAATCCGAAATCGTCAATGTTTTTTACTCTCTATTGCTGAGTAAGCTGAATGGAAATTAATTAAAATGTAACCTTGAAATTTTTTAATACGAAAGCCATTTTCCACGAGCGATTTCTCTAAACCCAATGTATGAAAACAAGTACTATAAAAAGGTTTTATAGAGCAAAGTCTAAACTTGATCCTACATTTAACTATTTTCTCGAAATGGCAAGCACAAGTATAGCAAAATCATAAAATCTTACACTGACGACTACTTTCACACTTATTTGGTCGAGTCACAGAGATTAGTTGAAATATTTATATAAAAATTTGATTTAAAAAAAACAGTTCGGATAAATTCTACAGACTTTTAGCTACAAAATCCGACAAGTTTTAAATACAAAGTCATACTTTTTATTAGACAGCGAATATCTGAGATGTGGAAAAATCTGTTTTGCATAAAATAAAATTTGGTGGTTGCAGTTTTCTTGATTTGGAGCTAATTTTCTTGGTAATGAAGAGTCGAACGAGAAATTGCCGAAATATATAAAAAAATTTGAACATTCTATGAATTGTTATAGCACTTTATATGTTATGTCTGTAAATATACACTAACTAACTGTATTTTATTGTTTATAGTAGTGTAGGTTGATTTTTATTCCAAAAGAAAAAATCTCACTGCACTTGATTATATATCCTGTATATACGTTGATAAAGACGTATACGAGTATACAGGGTTTTTAAAGAAAAAAAGAATACTTTTCACATGCAATGAATGTTTTTATCATTTAGTGACTGTAAATTACTGTGATATATTCTGTGTAACAGAAACCTGGTAGAATAACTATATCCCTACCCCTTGTGGATTTAAAAATTTCCAATCAAATAAACCTTATGGAAAATGTTTTTCTGAATAGCAGATTTCGTAAATTGGAACTTCTTATTTGTGATATACCATCGAGTAGTTCACAAATTTTATAAAAAAAACGTATAATATTCTAGTTTTCATTATTCCCTAATATAATGTATAATATTTATAAGTAAGTTAAATATCGACCAAGGTTTTTTAAACCCGATTGGAAAATGTTTTGATTCATATAACTTCTCACAGTATAAAGTATACGAGTCAACACGAGTCACTCGACATCGAAAAAATTATCATTGTCTCGAACAATTAAGATCTATTATTACAAGTTGCTTTATTAAATTTTGACCAAATACCCGAATATTTTCCCATATTTGATAATTTAAATATATTCTGATCTTCCACCAAGTATAAGAAATCCAAATGATGCCCACTTACCTTCCTTATCATCAAGACTTAGGATTAAATTCCACGCTTTTCTATGAAGTTGAAGCATGGACTCTCAAAAAAAATCACATAAGCAAATTTCAAGCCTTCGAAATGTGGTACTACCGCAAAATGTGGCATATACCCTAAACACATAGCATCACTAATACCAAAGTCCTAAATAAATCGCAAATAGTGTGCGAAATAATTAATACCATGAAGAAGAGAAAGGTTCAAAGCCTAGCTCACATAATGAGAAGCCTCAAATACACAGTTCTACAATTGATAGTTCAAGGAAAAATTGGGGGAAAGAGGAATATTGGTAGACACCGTGTACCCTGGCTCAAAAATATAAGAAACTGGTTTGATTGTAACAAGAGTCCACTATGCCGAGCTGCCATCAATAATGTCCAAATAGCGGTGGTAATTAAATGTCTTTACAAAAAAAAATGGTGTATTATTTGATGAAAATTTAAAATTTAATATTTGGCAACCATATTAGTCACATTGTAAAAGAAGCATATAATATAACCCTTACATTGCTGTATTCGAACAAAGGATAGTGAACTACAAACTTATTAAAGAGGTATTTTGCAGATATTTTTTAAGCAAATGAATTGATGTGAAATGAAGAAGAAACAGGAAACCAATTTTCCACGAACAACAAAAGCTTACATGTTCCTCGACATGTGTTCTCTTATTTTCGTTGCTACAACGAAAGTTCCAACCCCTTCCCAAGTTAACAAGAAATAAAAAGTGGTATTGTAAAGTTATTGAAATAATCTATCTTGAACTGTTACCATGAGACACTCGGTTTCAAGGTGCCGGTCTCCTACCTCGAGCTTTGCTTGTCAATTCCTTTTGCGCCTAGTAAGGTAGGAAAATGACTGTGGATTACTTTCTTGCATCATGTAGTTATCCCCGGATTATCCATAAGGCAATGTCCACAGTTGCCTAGGGACACCGACGACTTAGGGAGCGAGACGGCGCCAGCGCCGCTGCCGGCGACGAATAAAAAAACAACAAATTTTCATACTTGAAAATTATCAACAAAAAATAAAAATTTTCTAATATGGCAGTTTCTAATGTGGTTTTCTAATATGGCGGGTCTTCAAACGGGTCTTCGGGATGACTTCAAACTCACATAAAAAAACATATCGATCTTGCATTATTTCTTCCCTATACTGCACCTAAAAATTGGAGCTGCAGCAAGAGAATTCTGCTACATGGCAACTGAATATTTTATGTCGTCCAACAAATATTCAACTTTTTGTCTGTCTCTGACAACAAAACTAATGTAAATGAATATGTGACAGTGGCACAGGGTGAAATCATAATTTAAAATCAGTTAATACTTAAATCATGTCTACTGCACGCTGCGCGCTGGTCGGCTCGTGCTGATGCTTGTAAAGCCTTATCTGTCTTATATTTCGTGTAGAAGAAATAGCCCATAGCAAAAATGAAAAACTTTCAGTAAAAGCAGAAGCTATGAGATTATTAGGTAAATTTAATTTGTTTACGGGAATTTTAACATCGTTTTGGTCAGATGTTTTAGAGAATAATGATAAGGCCAGTAAGACTTTACAAACCCTTGATATTGACTTATCAACAACGATTGCAATTTTTGAATCACTGATTGGCTACTTTAAATCATTACAAGATCGAGACCATGTTAATAAATATGAAGAAAGGGGTAGGCAAACAACTATCGAAAATTATGGAATATAATAATAACGATAAAAAAAGGATACAGAAGAGGAAGCTTCGATTTGACGGAATTCACGAAAATAGAACCAATTTCAATGGCAGAAATGATATGAGAATTAATGCTATTCTTCCTATTATTTATAGGCTAGATCAAGAATTAAGGAAACGATTGATGACTTACGTAGAAATAGAAAAAAGTTCGAGGTTTTAAAAAAAAAACTTAAGATTGTGAATGACAACGCATTGAATTCAGATATTTTGTTGAAAATCTAGAAACTATCGTTAATGTTTGAGACATGTTAGTATTTATCATGGAAAAACATGTTATAACAATGTTTCCTAATGTGGAAATAGCATTAAGAAATTTTCTCACTCCACTAATAATAGATGCATCAGGAGAAAGATCATTTTCTACTTTGAAAAGGACGAAAACATATTTACTAAGTGTCATTAGTCAAGAAGGACTTAATAATTTATCTGTGCTGTCAATAAATCATTATTTAATTAGTTCGCTTGATTTTACTGATGTTATAAATAGTTTCGCCAGTAGGAAATTCAGAAATCGTATAATATAGTTATTTATGATACAAGTGTTAAAAATGGTGTTTCATTTACAAAATATTTGTTTTCTACAGCTCATTTTTCTACATAATCTCCTGATCTGAAAACACATTTTTCCCAGCGTGTAGGTAATGATTTGCCCTCCCATGGCTTCCTTGAAAGGACCAAAGAGGTGAAAGTCGCGGGGCGATAGGTCGGGGCTATAGGGAGGGTGTTCAAGTATCTCCCAGCCCAATTCCTCCAATTTTTCTCTGGTCAGGGCTGCTGTATGGGGACGCGCATTGTCATGGAGAAGTTTCACTTCTCTCATCGGTAGGTCATGTCGTTTGCGGCGATATGCAAGTCTAACCTCGCTTAAAATGTCGCAGTAGTACGCCGCATTAATAGTCCTGCGATCACGCAAAAAATCAAGGTGTAACAAGCCACGCTGGTCAAAAAAAACTGTAGCCAAAACCTTGCCTGCTGACAGCCTTGACTTGGCGCTTTCACTGGTCCAGCCTCCCCTTGACGTCTCCACTCCTTGCTCGCTTGTTTCGACTCAGGGGTATAGTGGTGCACCCACGTTTCATCGCAGGTGATAACGTGAGTGAGAAACGAGTCTCCCTCTTCCCGAAATGTTTCTAGGAGACGCTAACACACCTGAAAACGATGCAATTTCTGCTCAGTTGTCAGAAGGCGAGGGACCCACCTTGCGCACACTTTACGAAACCCTAGCTCCTCTGTGATGATCGAAAAAGTGCTTCCATAGCTTATTCTAGCCTTAGATGCAATCTCACTGGTGCTGTCACCCTCAAGAAGTTGTTGAACGCGGACGATGTTGTCGCTGGTGATGCTGGTGCGAGGTCGGCGGTCATGGCTCTCATTTTTAACTTTCTCACGACCATCCACAAACTGTTTATGCCATACAAACACTCTAGCTCGGGACGGTGTCCCTTCCTTGAACTGCGCAGTCAATCTCGTCAGGATTTCAGCTGGTTTTACACCTTCCGTTGCGAGAAACTTGATGATAATATGCTGCGCACTTGACGAAGGCGCCTCCTGCTCAGACATGATCACGACGGGTACTGAAAGGAACGAGCGAAGTCGCCCACTTGCTCTCCCCCCTCCTAGCAACCCTACGCAGCACTCCACGAAGCGGGAACCCTCACGCGTTTCTATTGCATGCCCAAGACCAAAAGTCTCGTTTATATTTGATTCACCCTCTTATATTATATTATTTTATATTGTAAATAAAAACTTTAATAGCATTTTAAAAGTTTTGTTGTGGGAGGAGAGACGCGCTATAAGATTGCCTATGTGCGAAAAGATCATAATCCGGTCCTGCGTGTAGTGTCTGGTCTTATTGGCGCAATATAGATATTCCCCTTACTGAAGTTTAGTGCAGTTATTACAAGGCTCGGCACTAAACGATTAACCTATACAGTATGGTTATTTCAGATGATCAGATGTTCTTGATTGACTTGCAAGGTTTTCTTGTATAGCACCTTCATGGATTCTTGAAAATATTTCTTGATAATTTTCTCTTATCCTCTGCACAATTGTGCTATGTTAAGTAGTCCCAAATATCCGCATCCATCCCTGACGCTTGATGATGGCGTGAGATAAATATGCGAATGTCATTTTTTCGTGAATCAATAATATTCTGGGGAGGGGGGGGGAATTTGTTTCGATGGTCGCACGGCTTTGGTTTCTATACAGTGAAGATCCATGAATACACATTTTTACGTAAGAAAACATGGTAGATAAACATGTGATGTCTTTTACCCCATTTATCAAAGACAATTTCATTTTTATGTAGGATAATGCTCGACCTTACGTTGCTGTAGAGGTACTGGGAATACCTGTGATTTACGAATATTCCAACTATGGACAGGCCACCAAGAAGCCCAGATTTTAAACCTACCATAGCATTTATGAGATGCACTAAAACGACATAGGATGTCTAGATAAGGATGTCTAGTTTCCGTGTGTCCAAACTAAACTAAAGTTTGGACATAGAAATCGACATCCTTCCCTTAACACTCCATGATATGGAGGGGAAGGTTACACATAAAGACAGGACCAAATACACCCATGGTCAGGGAGAAGTGCCTCCAAGAAGAATAATACGATAGATACAGAAGAATACATCCAACCATGTTGTAGACGCGAAGCAGAAGACTACACATTTATTAGCTCCACGTCGGGCAACTGATCTATAGCAAAGGTTCGCCATATTCTCCATATCCATTTATATATACTTGCTGTACTCCACGGTAAATAAAATGTCTTTTATGTCATAAATTAAATATAATTGCTTTTAATTAAGATTTTGATAATTATTTAACAATTTAGTCTAAATCATGTTTTAACAGTCAATCGTCTTCAATAATTTAAATTTAAATTTCTACACTTTCTTTTTATGGCTTATATCCGCTATTCAAAACATTCATAGAAGTAAATAAAAAATTAGAGAATAAGAAGATTTAATTTTTAAATAATAAATAAAAGTCAAACACTATTAATTGTATTGCTTTAGTAAATCATGTAAGGGTGCATTCACACAAAGAGCACGTCATTGTGCCGTGCATTAGCGAACGTACAGTGTACGCAATGCTCACGAGTGCTCTGTGCGTTATTTTTGCATTATGCACACTATGCCTTAACATGTAAAATTTTTATGCCTGTTTAAGAGGTTATCATTACAGCATTCAAACTGAACTAACAGCGCTAGCATAGATGGATAATGTACAAACAAGAACAACAAGCGACGGACGTGGTTTCTATAGATGCACCTTAAGGAATGTGTAAATGAATGTTTGCCTTAGCTGTAAACATGTACTGTTCGTCAAGAATAGAAACAAGTCTTTATCGGACCACCCACGATATGCGCAGTAAATAGTAGAACGTTTTCTTCACTCTTTCTTCTACGCATACATGGAGAAATCTCGTACTATTCCCTATTATTGACGGGAAGTACAAATGGACAAAATATTAAACGGACTACGATCATACGACTACTATGCAACTATTATATTAGGCGCCATATACCTGCCCCTATGACTCTTAGGGAACTTGAACAAATCGTTCTTGTCGAATGAAAGAATATTCCTGAGAAAACCGTTCACCACTTGATCAATAGTATCCCCAGATGAATGGAAGCAGTGATAAGAACTAGAGGATGGTCTACACGCTACTGAATTCAAATTCTTATGATTTAATTTCACGTCCAATTTTTTTTTTCTAAAGTTTTTCATTAACACCGTTTTCATTGCATTTGCCATTATTATTCCTTTCCCCTATTTATTCGTGTTTTACCCCGACAATACCATTCTAATTTGTTAAACATTGGGTGAAATCATTTAATTATAATATCACGTAGGTATTATGTTTTAAATCTTCGAAAGAATAAAAGTAATAATGTGAAGTTTGATTGATGTGTTAATTTTGTCCAGTAGTTTAATTTTAATCCTCTACTTCTAATAAAATCGGTTTAACACAGTTTGTATAATTGAAATGATTTTTTTTTCAATTTTTCATAATATCTCTTTTAATTACATTTATTATTAACCTTTTAATTATGTCATTCATGTTGGCGTAATGTCTTTAAGCCAAGTTTAACAAGTATTACGAAAAGTTAAATAAAATTGCAAATTTCTAAATAACTAAGTTAATGATTAACCGACAAGAACCAGAAATATCGATAAACTTTAAGTCTTTCGATGTGTTGAAACCGCGTAAACACATACAAATGAAAATTAAAAATTAGGTTTTCAACCTACTTATCAACTACTATGCTTTTGTTTATATTTTTATAGTTATATAAACAACGATTGTGATTAAATTATATTGAGTTAAATGTGCCTTAGATATATCCTTACATGTGCCTATATATATTATTTGCAAAATCATGAATCTCATTCGTTCAACCCCCAAGCCCTAACAACTCCAACATTAAAATTTCAAATATGGATTTGCCCCATGTGATATCTCATTTTTAAAGCAGTTCGTGTGCCGATTTCAACAAAATAACTTGATTTTAATAATAAACAACGTTAATAAACAACGGAAAAATTCAACAAAAATATTTTTGAATCGGTCTTTCGGAGATTTATGCAAAACTAGTAAAAGAATTAAATGTAATTGTTAGTCGTTTATGTTTGACAAGTAAATTGGAAATAAAATTTTTGCACTTGTATATAATATAATTTGTAAAATTACAATTATTACCGATATGCTAAATTTATCAGAAATGCAATGAATTGAGATCTTAATTATGATTGGATGGGAAATGAAAAGTTTGCTCGAAGTTCGCGATATATTCAAAGTTGTTTATCCCGATCAACACATAAAACCATCAATTGACCCAAAATATTAAATGACGATCTGAGACTTCAAACAATGCGCGATCCTACCTTAGCTCAGAAACAAGACGTCTCTAAATGAACAATTCATCATTACGAAAGAAAAACTATCCCCATTTAAAATACACTGTGAGATGTAATGAATGCTCGCTGACGTATACTTTACTGTAAAGTGAATTAATATTATTATTATACTTAAAATATCGCGTACACTTCTTTTGCGTGCTACAGCGAAAAATTGAGTTAGTGATTTTCCATAACTGCATTTTAACGGTCCTAAACTATGGTGCAATGTATGGGATACACTAGTATCATGGGAGTGTAATAAAAACACGCGTTACAGAACATGTACCGAGTAAGAGACATAAAACTCGTTCAATTAGTAATGGGAGTGCTAAGGAAAATCTAAAACAATTTAACATAGACTTGGTTAACATGATGATAAGTTGCAACATACCGCAGAACACGCTGGCTTATTCAACGTGTAGACAATAATTGCAACAAAATTGTATCGATGAAAAGTACAATAATGTTACTGTGCCTGCTGAGTCAACCTTAAGAACTGGTTATGTAGTGCCAACGTGCAAAAGAAAAATACTCAAAGAGACATAGTTTCTGAGCTGGGTGGCAGTAACGTATGGGTGACTGCAAGTAATGTGACAATAATGCAAGCTGGAACATCTCACAGGAATTAATTGAAGAATGCACGAGACCACGCCAATGCGACCACAATTAATTGCCTTAAAAGTGCTAGAGATGCGACAAATTTAGCGATAGTAACTGAATTTGTAGATAGTGATCTAAAATAAATATGGGGCGACTATTTGGAGAACAATAAGAAACGTGTTACTTATAAATTTTTCAAGAATAACCAAATTTCTTTAAACAAATTACGATAATAACTGAGTTTTTTACCGAATTTTCGTACTTTAGTTCCATGTCCCGTTATTTTTTTTTCATTTTTAAGAACAATTTTCGGAAACAGCGATCGTTAATATGTTTCGTATGCACATAACCTCATGATCTTTGATTTCAGATAATCAGTTTTAGCAGGAGAAGGATCACCACAAACCGAGCCGCGAAATAGACTATACTAGACCGGCGGGCATATGTTTCCGGTTTTAAAGATTCTTAAATTGTGTTCACTTCACCATATTTACAATAAATTTATCTTCAATTAAAAAAAAATGTTTATTTATCATTAATAGTTCCCAAGAATATTCATCCCGAATATAGACTATTTTTTCATGTCTCTAGGTGGATGTAGCCTCTTAATATACTTTAAATATGCTCCCGTTACCTCTGTTGACATTGAAAGGTCTTTTTCCGCGTATACATGCATTTTTAGTTATATCCGTTTCACTCCTGAAAATTTAAAACAGATTATATTGGATCTCTAAAGATGAGTAATCTGCAGGGTGTAATTATAGGATATGTTACTCCTGTTGTTTGGAATACTACCAATTCGACAATTAAAGGGTAATATATTGTGTAGGAATTACATAAATTCTCATAAACCCATTCGTAAAGACCACAAAAGTTTACGTTTGGGAGGAATAATTGCGGTAAGAACTTTGGTACCATATTTCTTCAAGCAAGTGTGAACAAAGGCGTGTATTTGAATTTTTGCAATTCAAATTATTGGCGACTTTAATCTTTCTATTTCCATTCGATGATGAGCTCGATTTAGTTCATAAACGTATTTGTTTTCAGTAATTTGGTGCTCCTCAATATTATGCTGCAAATGATTTCAAACAAAATCTTTCCAAACAAATGGATAGGCAGACGAAGAGCAGTAGTATGACCCCTGAGATCTCCTCTCAAAACATTTTTGTTTTGTTCAGTTTCGTTGTTTATAACAATGAAATTAAAAATATGGATCTACTTTGTAGAATATTTGCGTTATTTATTAACAAAATTCCGATTGTTTTTTTTTTATTTGGCACAAGAAATGCTTTAAAGCGAGGTAATACAGGCAGTATCTTCATAGTTGATTTTTAAGATTGGAGTTGTTAGAGGAGTTGATGGGGAGGATGTAAAAATAAAAATCAATGTACTCGTATCCGAGGAGTTCCTTCACAAAACATTCATTTTAGTCTAAACCAAAATCTTGTTTGATTAATTAATAATAGAAGCAATGAAAATCCTTATTGAAAATTATATATCAACTAAATGCTACTAACACAAAATATTTGGACATCGTTTCACAAATTTTATAAATATTCGAACCAATCGCCCCTACGTTATTTTGAATATTGTTTGAGAACACAGAACTGTGTACCTTTGTCAATACGTGTAGATTTCGAACTTATGCATATTTATTTATTCATGCAAAAATTAACAAAACTGTATTACAAATGTAGTTCATAAATTAATTACGATTTGTTCGATTTTCTATGCAAAGTATACAGAGTACAAAAAGTTTATCATATATATTATCAATAGTAATTTATATCTGATTGCAATAATTGGCATGCCTATTAGTAGGTCTATAATTCATGATACCTATCCTGTCAAGAAATGTTGTGAATATTAAAAAATTCGCGTTAAAATATTACGACTCAAGTGTTAACTACAAAGTGGGAAGCGAAATGGACTTAAATTCTGAATTGATTGGGCCGTTACTTGATGAAAATCCATATTTATACAAAATTAAAACCTTTGCTGGTTGGATTTTCACTTTTTATTTATTAAACGTAACAATTTCTTCGCCAACACAGTGGCTTCATCAGATGTTAAGTACATAGACTAAATTAAATTTATTAGAATCTTTAGAAACTAATAAAACAAAGAAATCTGATATTATATTAAATAATCAAATAGAAACAAACTCGTCCCCGTTATTAAATTTATTTTAGTTCTACATGCTATCCAAAAATCGTGTTTAAAATTTACAGATAACATGCGCTGAAATTTTATAACTTAATTCCAATAGTTTAATAGTAGCAAGTCCCATAATAATAAACCTAGAATTACCCTAGGTATGTAAACGCAGTTCCCCAATGTAAAATTTAGTCTATGTACTCAACATCTGATGAAGCCACTGTGTTGGCGAAACAATTATTATGTTGTTGTTAATATAATGTTGTTTTATTAACAAATAAAAAGTGAAAATCTAATCAGCAAAAGTTTTAATTTTGATGAATAAGTATTTGCCTCTGGAAGTATAGAAAGCCGCAGAAAGAACAGTGTTGTGACTTATTCCTCAAAAATCTTCAAATCAATATGAAACAGTTTAAAAAAGTGGTGTACTGACAAGAAAATTAGGAAAACATCTTAGAATGTGACACTAGCTTATTTTGAATACAAAATCGCGAAAGCGATTTAAAAAAAAACCTCCAACGTTATAGCCAATTCACTCTTATGTTAAAGAAAACATTGAATGTTAAATAAAATATCAGTATGAAAAAATGAAATATCAGTTTGGCGATAGCAAGGATAAAAGTGCATTTTGCCTCGACCGAGAATCGAACCCGGCTCTCCCAATTTCCGGTTAGTTGCTCTGACCGCTGAGCTATCGAGGCACACTCATTATCCCTGCTAATGCGCCAGTTTTAATGCGTCACTACAGTACTCCCTCCCTAGAGACATGGTTTGTCTCGATACAATTTAACGGAATTTGACCGCGTTCGCCATTCTTACGAACCGTTGTTCGGTAACCCCCGGGACTATAGGGCGATGGATAGGACGGGAATCGAATCCACGAATTTGAGATGTAAGGGAGGTTGCATATACTGGAATGACGAGTCATATCACGTCGCGCGTCGGGGTCACCACTTTGGCGATAGCAAGGATAAAAGTGCATTTTTCCTCGACCGGGAATCGAACCCGACTCTCCCAATTTCCGGTTAGTTGCTCTGACCGCTGAGCTATCGAGGCACACTCATTATCCCTGCTAATGCGCCAGTTTAATGCGTCACTACAATGAGTATGTTAAGTTTGATGCCCTACTTGAAAAGTAAATCTATTCAATATTAATCAAAGAATAATTTTTATTAATGAAGGAAATTCATGTTATTCTATAGGAGTACGTAATAATATTCTCTAGGATGATTTTTTTACGTTGTTTCAGAATCATGAAATGACTAAATATGACAGTACAAAAGATATACGACAAAGGTTATGTGAAAAATTTCTAACTGCAAGACATAATATACCCTTAAAATTATGTCTTACATATATTAAGAGAAGCGGTAATAAATTAGATGACAACCAAGTTATAAATTTGGTTGTTTTTGAGTTGTACTTTTTTTTTCGATATTACCTCATTCGTGGCAATACTATCAAGTAGTTTGTATGTTCAAAATATCACATGTGATTATTGACTTTGTGAACAGCTAATAATTTCTACAAGATTAATGTAGTATGTTTAGTACAACATTCCTTAGTAGAAGCTCTCATATCATAACTCTTTCAAAACCAACATATTCAAAAGAATACTACATTTTATGTTATTAATAGACAGGAACATCAATAATTCCCGTACCAAAGCCATATACATTTATCAGTTGATTTAAATGCATTTGTATCAAAATATTATCAACATTACTGCATTTAATGTTAACTTCATCAACAACGATGAATGCACACTGTAAATCAAAAAATGTTCATCAATCATCGATGGTTTAATAAGTGACAAAGTGTGAAAGAAATGGCTCATTTTTGAAAAAAAGTGCAGAAGTGCTAATAAAGGTTAGATATGGTGACAGATTATGATCTCGGAAGAAGCTTCTAAGTTGTTAAATCAAGGACATCCCAACATATCGCATATTTCAAGTCCAATAGTAAATAGACTAGTTCACAAATTTTCGGAACATGGTGGTGTAAAAGATTTATTTCGATAAGGCAGACATTAAGGCAGCAAAAACATTAAATTAAACATACTGCTTAAAATAAAAATAAACAGTTTTAAAACTTTAAAACGAACTTTTCCGCACGTAGAACATCTCTATCTCGAAATTGAGTGGCCGATAAAAAATAAACCAACACATAAATACAGAATATTGGTTTTATGCGACAATTTTACTTTTTTCAATTTTTCTCAAATAGTCTACCATCATGCTTCCTCATGACCCATGAACAAGATGGGGTGTGTCCTATCCACCTCAAATAAATAGATGTCGTCTGGTAAACGTCTCTAATCAGAATCAATCGAAACCCGATCGATCCGACACGACTTAATTGAATGATCGTGCTAACAAAAACAATTTCTCAAATAGTCCACCATTATGCTTTCTCATGACCCATGAACATTGTAGAGTGCATTCTATCCACTTCAAAATCAATATATGTCGTCTAGGAGATGTCCCCGATCATAATCAGTCAAAATCCGATAGATCCAACACGATTTAGTTGAGTTATCATGCTAACAAGAAATTTTATTAATGCCGACGACAACGACAACGATACACATACAGCGAGATTTTTTAAAACCCACTTTTTTTGTTTTTAGGCCGAAAAACGAAAAATAAACCCAAAAATAACAATTATTTTTATTTTTCTTTACACGATTACATTAGGTACTTTTCCGGAGTGCGGAAAAGTAAAAACAGAAACAAGAGACCAGTTCGAACACCGAAAGAGTATATGTTTCTCGACGTGCATAGGTAACGTCCGTCCTATAACTTGGTTGACGAAACGCGTGTAATCTTTGCGTGTTCGTGGAAAACTGGTCTCCCATTTTTGTTGCTGCATCGAAAGTTCCAGCCCCTTCGCAATACCGATTCGACTTTAAGAATATCCTCACATTTTTATCAGCCACTTAGGTTTAAACAATTAAATGACAATCATTTCACGGTGGGAAAATGCTAAAAATAAGTTTTCATTTTCTTATAGTAAATTTAGTATAAGCATTCAATAAGAATAAGCTAAGAATCATACTACGTTATAACGAAAATTCAAGCTTTTCAAAGTTTGCATGATTAGTATCAAAGTAAATGTATGCGCTGGAATAAGGGGAAATAGTCCTTTAGGATCTCACTTCTTTGAAGTATGTAGGTATTTAGAATTTCTAGTTTTTAGTAGTCGACTTAGTTCGAGCTTTAGTAGTTCTTTATTTAAAGATGGAGATATTCCCATCAAAGAATTTTCTCCTCTTTTCTGGTCTGGTTATTCCTTGACGACACTTTCCATGATAGATAGATAGATAGAACAACAAGGATCAACTTAATGGCCACCACGTTCCATTCCTCTTGAATTTATAAGATTTTCTTATGGAATTATTTAATTCAAGTCTATGTATTTTAATAGATCGAAAAACTTATATACTTTGAAGCAACGATTTCTGATCGCACTGGACACGAAAATTAAAACTTCCGTCAAAAATAAAGTTGTATTTGCTTTATCTTTATTTTTCTGAGAAAACTCCCCAACCTAAATAGTAAACCTTTAAGATGAGACACCTTTGTACTTAGAAATGGTGGTGGAAATCTTAAATAAATTCATTTTTAATTAACAAAAAATGGGGAATTACATATAAAGACGCTATGACGTAACAGTTCCATTACAAAATCTAAAAAAACATAAATTCGTACGTTGATCAAAAAATAAAGGTGACGTATTTCAAAATTTTGTAAAAATTTTATTTAATAATAAAATTATGAATACTGTACGAAATTTTATCATAGTATATACATATGTATATCAAAACTCCATATAGTTTTTGTGACCTCTGTGTAATAAAGTCTTTATAATTTGACTTGACAATATAACTTCTTCATTATGTAAAATATAGTATCATGTCTATACTGTGAAGACGTGAATTTAATTTACCAGATATTTTAACGAGGTATACATATGTATTCTTTAAACAAAGTTTACATTTAGTTTTACAACATAATTCACACAGATATATAATTTTTTTATTCAAAACCTCGTTAAACAATATTTATTTTTGCATAAAACTTTTATATTCATACCTGTATATATCATAACATTAAAAATGTACAAGGGGTCCCGTGTGTTTTAATGTCAATATCTCGCTTATTTAAGAACATGAACCAAACATGTCATTAAAAGTTGGATAAAAACGGGACCAGTTTTCCACGAACACCAAAAAGTTACTCACTCGTTATTTGACGCGCGTGATGACAACTACGTTGGCATCATTGAGGGGTAATTAAAACTTGAGTTTTAATTCTAAACATAAAAAAATTTGATTGGCAAAACGCGCATCGTGTAATGTGTAATCTTTTGATGTTTCTGGAAAACTACAACTAGCAAATTTCATTTTCTGTTTGTACTGCTTCTTGCTTTTTTTAACCCTAAGAGAATATCGCCAACTTTTTATTTAAAATTGCACCCCTACTTTTTTAAATTAATCCCCATTTTATTCTGAACACAAATATAACATACTGTGGGCACACGTGGCTCCACATACGCCTATTGACCGCCGGCGCCGTGATAGTATTTTTGTATATATTTTACGTTTTAAGAAGTGTTGTCCATATTAGAAGTAGAAACCCTTGTTTAGCTAGTTCTCGGAACGAGGACACATCTGTTTCTTAAGGGTAAAAATGCGACCATTCCAGGTAACAGGCCATCAGCTTTTGCGATAAATTCAAGACAGTCTATTCCCGCATCTCGCCCCGACCCGAAACATCGGTCCTCGTTCGGCACTAGTTTGCTCGCTATTTATTTATTTTGTGAATAAACGTAGCTATAACAAAAACATATCACGAGTATCATTTCACCACACACAGCACTCTGAAGACCGCCATAATACTTAATATTTCAATTACAATTCTGTATAGAAGAAAGCAGTATTTTTTTATTCTTTAGAAATATAACGTTTTTGAATAAAACAATACTAATTTGTATTTAAGAATAAGACTTTCTTCTAGGAAGAATTGTAATTAAAAATATTAAATATATTATATTCCTGTATTCAGAAAGAAGCGGAGATTAATTTTTAATACAACAAAAATCGGGGTGTAATTAGAAGAAAAATTGTAAATATTTATAATCGGCGAGGTTTTTTTTATCCAATTTAAAATAGTTTGTGGTTCATCTTTTTAAGTAACGAAGACAAATTGTGGAAGGCACTCCGGAACACCTTATATATCTGAAGTACTAAATACAGCGGCTATCTCTTCTTGAATAGCGTCGTAATCTGTAACTTCTCATTGCACAACCTCAGATTTCTCAAAATAGTCAGTCTGTTCCTGTATATGCGTTTTTGTTGCAGTGCGCCTGTAAATGGGTTTTAAGACACCAACATAAATTAAAACAAGCAGCACGATCATGTTCTTTGAAGGTGAAGGAGGCTCTTGGACCAGATGACCGAAATTTTGAACAAGTCGAGACCGATTCTGAATATACTTTTCGGGTAAGTGTCTTCATTTAACGTACCGATAATGGTGAGCTTATAAAAAGAACTTCGAAACTTTTGACATATTCATAAAATATTTTTTAATATTAAGGAATACCAATGGAAATTTTCCAGTGCGTGTTAACACACGCAGTGTCTTAAAATATCTATCTGTGGTCAAAGAATGACCAAATAGCGAATGTGCATTTTATCGGTCTTTGCCATTGTCCTAAAAACAGTTAAAAATTCCGTACATTCAATATTGTGTCTTAATATGATCTTAAAACTTAAGGTCAAGTTAAGATTATATTAAATAATTTAACTTGTATATTTACTATTTTAGGACAAATATTAATAGCCATAATAAATTATGGCTAACGCTAATATAGGACGACGACTTTTTCATAAACCCACCGTAAAGAAACAATTCCTCGCCAATCATAAATGTTCGTACAATATGTACAATTTATATAATGGATTTTTCCGCGTGTATCAATTTGGGGACGAAGCACGGAGCACATGCTACACCACTCGTAATTGTTACTAATATGCCACAATTACCAGCACGTATGTCTAGCGATATATGTTTCAATCAACTACGTACGGCATAGACAATTAATAATTTGCTTAACAAAATGTAATTATTAATGTAATGTAGCTTTATTGTATAATTTGAATCATTGGCATCTGAATATTTCGGTAAAATTTATTTCATTTTTGTTTCATTTATTTTGCTCTTTGTTGAATTTATTTCATTTATTTTGATAGAAATATCACTTCCATTGAATGTTTTTGTGAACCTTTTCATTACTGTCATAGGTTGACGGATTTGTATTGTACAAACTTTTGCCCTAAAATACGTTTTCGTTCTGTCCTAAAATACGTTAAAAAATGTCAGTTTATTGATTCATACGACTGTTACCTATGACGCACACGCAAAGAATCATCGTACAAACCATAATAATAGTTCCTTCGACCTTTTCGATACAAGCAAAAACAGAGCTTCTTACACTTTACGTGATAACATTATTGAAATTATATTAGACGCAGAATTGTAGCCATCTAGGTCAAGTGATGTGATATGATTCTGGTATACAATAAATTTCATAATAAAAGTGTTATGTTTTGCTAAATTTGTTCTCGTTTATTAATTAAACCAACAATAACTTAACAATTTAACAATACACTTAAGAATGTAGTAAAATTCAAGCAACCTTGAGTGTTCTACAAAAAAAAATTAAAACAATAAGTGCCATAAATTATTTTTGTTGACATTCAAATATCACAACATCCAATCTATGAGTGTTATATTATATACAATATAAAACTCAAATGTTATGTTGTATATAATATAACACTCATAGATTGGAGAGTGTTATACAACACTTAATATTGTATATGAGTACAATACAGGTAAATAAGTAGAGCCCATTCGAATGCTTTATCGCTTACCAGTCATCGTTCTTCACTCTCATCATCATCAGTGACCATACTCACATATACAGTGCGGCCCACTTTAGTATGGGATGCACTGCTCAGGTATTATCAAAGATAGATACTGTTAGATGTTAGATGGGGAGTAAAGTTTTAAAGGATTTTATTTGGCTCTTCACTGCATTATTAAGTTCTGCCTAACTAACGGGTGTCCAGAATGGGTAGGGGGTATTTGTAGATTCAATAAAAAAAAAACTAGAAGTCAGAAAAAATAATTTTTTTTGTTAATTTTTAGACAAGGTTTTGGAAAATTAAGTACTAAAGATTATGTTCTCCAAATGTTGACCCTCACGCTGCTGGCACTCCTCTAACCGTAAACGGAAATTAGCCACCACGCGCAAATATTTTCTAAGAAGTGTAGACACCATATTGGATTTTTCTTTCGATTCGATACATTTTTTATTCTCTTTCCGATGATGTATCACATAATCAGAAAATTATACAATTTGGGGATGTAAATTTAATTTAACAAAAGTTAATGCCAGTTTCTCAGAAACAAATAACTGAATTTTCTATGTTAATACAGCTAAAATCGCTTTTAAATATGACTCCAAGTATTAAAGCCTAAAGACCCTGATCAGGTGCCTGATCTGATCGATTTCTTTATAATCAAAAATATAGCATCTCATTACATTCAGATTGATGAATGTCACCACTTATGTTCTGATCACACAGCAATAACATTAATTATGAGTGAAACTGTAATACAGAAAAAAATAATCCTGTACTGATTAGTAAATATACAGACTGAATAAGTTTTAAACAACTATTTGACGAAAGAGTAAAACTAAAGGTACCTCTTACAAATGAAAAAGATTTGGAAGTAGGGTTGGAGAAATTCAGGGAAGATATCCAAATAACTGCATGGGAATGCACACCGGAAATAAAAAAACGACTAAAGGGCAGATCTATCCGGGAAAAATTAGAAAATTAGTTATAGAAAAAAGATAAGCAAGAAGGAAGTGGTTCCGAAACATAGCCTCGCAAGACAATACTATATTGAATAACCTTACGAAGAGATTAAGCAGAGAAACTAAAGAATTAAAAGACGAAACTATTGTCTTCTACTTAACGGACCTTACTAATGATAGTAATACCGATTATTGTTTATAGAAAGCGACAAAAAGATCCATTATGCAGATATCACCAATTAAATAGACAGATATAAACTGGGCCAGAGGTTGTGAAGAAAAATCTGAATGTTTTGCCACTCATTTAGAGAATATATTTTAAATAAATAACCTACAAGAAGAAGACTTACGTGAAGAAACTTGTCATCAGGAAGAATAAAATATTAAATTGACATCGCCAGATGAAGTTATGAAAGAAATCAAGCATAACATTGATCCGAAAAAGGCTCCTGGATTTGACTTACTAACAGGAGAAATACTAAAGCAGGTCCCAAGGAAAGTACTTGTCAAGCTGACTAATCTAATCAGTACCGCGTTCAGGCTTAAGTACGTACTTAAACTATGGAAAGTAGCAGAAATCGAGATGGTACCAAATCCGGAAAATCGCCATATGTAGTCTCTTCATATAGACCAATACCTTTATTACCTATTATGTCCAAGCTCGTTGAGATACTGCTACTCAAAAGAATACAACCAATTATCGAGAGAGAAACTAATCTCAGACCACCAGTTCATGTTCAGACATAAACATTCCACAATAGATCAGGTCCATAGAATCACTAATATAATAGAGAATGCATTATAAGAAAAAAGAGTTTGCTCTGCCGTATAAATTTGATAAGGTTTGGCATGAAATTTTAAATTAAAAATTATCCTTCCTAAAGAATATGCAAATATTGTAAAGTCCTATTTATCAGACAGACACATTCGAATTAAGCAGGATAATGCCTACACACTGTCCTTACAGAAATTAAAAGCAGGAGTCCCATAAGGCAGTGTTCTAGGCCGTGTGCTCTACTTTCTTTACACGTGTGACCTCCCAGAGCTAGAAAATAATACTGTAACTACTTTTGCCGACGATACTGCCATAATAACAACGGACAAAAATAATATAGAAACAGCTAATAAACTTCAAAACTCCATCAATAAATTCCAAAACTAGACCAAGAAATGGAAAATTAAATTAAATGAAGAAAAATCAGTTCATATCGATTTCACTGAAAGACATATCGAACATATTCCAATAAGCATGAATAGACGAGTCTCATATGCCAATACAGCCAAGTATCTCGATCTTACCTTAGATACGAAGCTTCGCTGGAAAGCCCACGTAAAAGAGAAAAAGGAATAATTAGGTATAAGAAATATCTTATACCTAATTAATCTTATACCTAATTATCTTATACCTATTATAGTACATTTTCTAATGATAAAATGTACTGGCTCTTGGATAGAAACTCAGCCTTGTCGATATATCATAAGTTCCTCTTGTATAAGCAAATATTAAAACTGGTGTGGACTTATGGTATTCAGTTTTGGGGTTGTACCAGAAGGTCAAATATTAAAATTATACAAACCTTTCAAAAGAAAGTACTACGGAACATCATTAGTGCAGCTTAATATATAAGAAATATAAGAAGATCTCCACCGAGATCTTGGAATAGAAAACGCTGAGATAGATTTTAAAAAATTTGGAAGAAGCCACGAAGTAAGACTTCTACAACACGAGAATATCAAGGTCATTCAGCTCCTTGATAACTCCAACCAAACAAGAGTACTCAAGAGGATTAGGCTCCACGAGTTCGTGTAGTAGTTTTTTGAGTAAAATTGATGGGAGAGTAATTTGTGTAGGGCACAATCACAAAAGACATCAATGGGTGACTCTTAGAATTAAAGTAGTTTAGTAATAGGATTAGAAATAAGTTACTCATTGGTCTTAGACTATATCGTAACAATATTTTAATAAAAAAAACCTTAAGAATATACTTGTTTCTCTGTTATATATAGAAAATAGTTTAACATTATATTAAACGTAGAATTACAGCTATCTAGGTCAAGTGATGTGAAATGAATCTGGATTAATTTGATAATAAAAGTATTGTGTTTTGCTAAATTTATTCTTGTTTACTAAATCAGCGAATGAGTTAGCAATATGCTTAAGAATATGGCAAAATGCAACCTTGACTGTCCTTCTACAAAAAAAAAAACATGAAAAGAAGTGCAATAAATTATTTTATATATTTGTTGACATATTCATATGTCACTAGATCTAATCCATTAGTGTTACTCGTATACTCTCCTACTTAAAATTGTATATGAGTACAATGTAGGTAAATAAGTAGAGCTTATTCGTATACCTTATCACTCTTATCAGTCATCGTTCATTACTCTCGTCAGTGACGACACCGTATACAATGTGGCCCACTTTAATGTGGCATGCACTGCTCAGGTATTATCAAAGACAGAGACTGTTACTATTCATTTCATCGCTATTTGCCAAATAGAAAACTCTCTTATCTTGCGGATAAACGAAACAGTCTACCTGAGCCTAGCCATGAAAACAACCCACGGTATGTTTTGAGATTTTCTCTTTGGCAAATAGCGATGAAATAAACTACAAATAGAGAAGGTTTTAAAGAATTTGTACTGCGTTATCAAATTCTACCTAACTATTTTCGTTTTTCAAACAATTACAAAAAAAAACCAAGATAATACATTTTCAATAATGCCTCATATCTCTTTAATTAAACATGTCGTGAAATGTTAACAAGCACATACATTCTCAAAGTACTTTCAAAGGCTCTTTTAGCAATACTAATAAAAAAAATTACAGTCCTTGATTTCTGAAAAATATATTCAGAGAAATGAATTATGAGTTTCTGCCATTAACTTTTGTTTTTCATGTTGCATTTTTCTACGATTCGATAGCATTTTTTATATTCTCTTTAAAACGATGTATCATATGATACATCATATACGATTTGGGGATGTAAATTTAATTTAACAAAAGTGAATGCCATTTATATTGATGACTGTATCAACAGTCATCAATATAGATGGTGTTAATGCAGCTGTGTTAATGCAGCTAAAAGCTCCTTTAAAAATGGTCTTAAGAATGTACTTGTTAATATGTCACCACATCTCCAATGAAACAGATACGATACATTATTGGAAATTCTTCCTCCTGTTTTTGTAATTATTTGAAAAACGAAATAAAAGTCTTTCCCCATTTAACGATCTCTCTATCTCTAATAATACCCGAGATGTTAGTGGATGTAACACCAAGTAAGTCCCACTATATAAACAACTAAATATAAATTATCATAATTTATATAATGTGTAATAGTTATCCAGTCCGCTTTAGAAATCAGGATTGATTCGACTAAATATCTGCATCATTGGGAATGTCTTCTAACGTTGCTCATTCCGTGAGCGATGAAGTACATCCTACGGTTATGTAACGCATTTTAATGAAGTTTCCTACCAACGAAGACGTTTCATCATCATTATGAGGTCATCAGTCCTAAGACTGGTTGGACGCTAACCTCCAGCTTCTAACCTACGCATTTCGCTAATTGTGCTACAACCCACATCCCTTACTATTTGCGAGCAGTAGTCTAGTCTAGGCCTACCTTTGTCTTTCTTCACTCCTATTTCTGCCTCCAAAATGAAGACGTTTAGCCAGTCCAAATTCGGCACCGATTGTGAGCACAGTTCGGAGAAAGAACACTTTCATGAGCACGAATGAAAGCCTGGTGTACTGAATTCAATAAAGGGCGTGAGAAAGTTGAAAACTTGACTCACATAAGATGCCCCCGCTCCAAGATCATGCCAAAAAACATTATAGATGTTCGGGCCTCATTGATTATGATCATCGGCTCAAGGTAGCAGAAATCAGTGAATAATTATAGATCAGTATTAATAGTGTACATACACTACATTATCCGGAACAAGCTTGAATTCCAAAAAGTATCATCCCGGTGGCTTCTTCGCTTGCTTACTAGTCCAAGCAACGAAGACCAAAAAATGCCAAATAGCGGAAATGGAAATAATTCATGTAGAAACCAATTTTGGCACAGTTGCAGGGAAAGGTGTCCTTAACAACATACTAAAAGTACTGATGGGTGTGAGTGAAGCTAAGGAGAGGGGGGGCTGTAAAGGTCCCCTTTTTCAGTTTTTTGTTAATAACTCGAAAACTACTGCCTCTAGTGAAAATAGTCCTATATACTAAATTAATTTAAATAATAATGTAATTCTCTAAAAGAAATGTTCTATACACTTTTTCTCTAGAATCAATAATTAAGGAAATATGGAGGGGGAAAATGGTAGTTTTTAAAAAATCGGTTTTATTGTTAAAAATGAAATGTTTATTATTAAAACTGAAATAATTCACTAATAATAAATAATAGCAACAATAATAATAAATGAAATAAAGAAATTTGTGTCCAAGGATGTATCTGGAACATAAATTTTAGTCAAAATCTGAATTTTCATCACCATCGATGCTGTCTTCGATGGGGCTCCGTTCGTACATAAGCCGAGGCACACGCCGCAGGCACCGGAGCAGACAATCCCTGCTTTCCGGCAACCGCAGCGCGCCCCACACCCAGTCGTGCATCGGCAAAAGATCATATTTATAACGGAGTCGGGTGCCACAGGGTCGTTCGTGGTAACTGGGTTGAGGATCCCATCTTCTTCCCTGGCCTTGGTAGTTTTCGAGTTATTAACAAAAAACTGAAAAAAGGGACCTTTACAGCCCTCCCTCCTTTAGCTTCACTCCCACCCATCAGTACTTTTAATATGTTATTAAGAACACCTTCTCGTACAACTCTGCAGAAATTAGCTTCTACATGAATTATTGCCGCCCTTCATTGCCTGGACTATACAGCAGATCAGAAAATGTGAGGGTTTAAGTTTCTTAAACGCTTCTCGCTCGTTTTAAAAATGAATGTGGCGCTTTTCTGCAACAAATAGTGACGTGCGGCTAACTTTGGTTCATCACTATACTCTGGAGCTGAGAAAGGTCTGAGTGTGATGGTGTTGGTTTTTTTGGACTCTCAAAGACTTTTGCTGCTGGATTTTCCCCATGACCATCAAACAATAAATGCTAATCACTACTGTGACCTTTTTGATTAGATTCGAGCTGAATATCGATCAAGAAGGCGCCATCGGCCCATCCGAAACGTTCTGCTCTGACGTGGCAATGTAAGACCGCACACTGCAGGCCAAACTACCTAAAAATTTTTTCAAGTGTACTGGACTACTCTAGAAATTGAAAGGAAAATGGTAAGCATCACACTGAATGAGCAGAAAAGAAACGTTTGACTCAGAGAATAAACCAACGTCACTGACATCATCAAGCACATCGCGAAACTCAAATGGCAATGGGCTGGTCACGTCATCAGTAAACAAGGCTTATTATGCAAAACACTAGGCGAGTGGAGACCGTGGGAGTGAACGCCCACAGAGGAGGCCACAAGTGCATTGTTTCGACGATATCAAAAGAAGAGCTGGAGTAAAATATAGATGTCTATATAGAAATATATGTAGATGGTAAGGATATAGATCACGCAAGACAAACAAAAATACTATGACAGAGGCCTACATCCATAGGATTGAAAGTGACTAAGAAGAGAGAAAAAGATTCTTAACCATCCTCCCTACAATGCTGACCTTTCACCCTACTATTTCAATATATTTCCCCTTAAGCAAGCGCACGGTATTGAACTCTTTAGCAACCAATGATTACAAGGTTGAGGAGTTTGTGCGCATTTAGAAGAATATCCGTCCCAAGACTTTCATCGAAAATGGCATAAAAATCTGTCCGATAAGAAAAATGCACAGCGAAAGATTGGAACTAAACTATGAAAAAACTATGTTGCAAAAGGATGAAATTATTTTTTGAAAATAATGAAAAATGTTTTTAATCAAAAGGCTCGTTTATATTTGAACCCCGTTGCACACTGTTGGAATTGCGTACTATTTAACAAACGGACTAAAACTCCATGGAATTTGGTATGATATTTTTATACTACTAGGAAAGCTTTTTTTTTCTTCCTCCAGGGAAAATCTTCAAACGACACCTGGCCTCTCGTGTTCTGTTATTGTTTGACCGACTAAAAACCTCCCGCTATCATATTAGTGTAATGCCGAAGAGGAATCTTCGATGGCCTTATGTTCGGGATTAGCACCTTCGTCCATCTGCCTGCCAGTGTTCCCATAGGTTCTCGATTGCTGCACCTCTGTCAGCGCCTCCGTACACCTCCCGTCTTTCCCTTGCTAGAAGGTCGATGGGTGATATACAGGCTATCACCAGCATTGCTGCTGCCGATACGGTCCTGTATGCACTACTCTGAAAACCTTTAGCGCTGCTCTTCTCTGGACTTTGGTGATCTCTCTCCTCCACTTGTCCCTTCTCAATATTACCACTCACACCAGGGCGGCATAGAGTAAGATCGACTGCACCATCCCGCTGAGGACTCTCTTTTTTGCCTCCCTGGGGCCCTTAATGTTTGGCATCAAAAGACTACGGGCCGAGACAGTTTTGCCAGCCTTTTCCAGCGTCTGTTTTATATGTTCCCTAAACGACAAGGAACTATCAATCCAGACTCCCAGGTACTTCATACTCTGCTTCGGCATGACTTTGGTATTCCTTACTCGAAACGTGATGCATAGAGACTTTCTCCTCCTTGCCAGGAGGACCACCTCCGTTTGGTCTAAAGCCAGAGTCAGTTCCCTATCTTTAATCCATCTCCTGATCCTCTCGATAGTGAGGTTGACGCTTTCTCTCACGTCACTACCACTTCTTCTGGTAACAACCACTGCAACATCATCAGCGTAGCCCAAGACCCTCACTCCTTCGGGCACTTTCAGTCTAAATACCCCATCGAACATAACCCACACGATATTCTCCTCCTCTCGCTACCGTCCTCAGCCAACAATATCAGGCCCCTGCAGGACAAGTAGCTGGCGATCATGTTTACGACATACGGTGCTATTTCTAGATTTCACAGTCTCCCCATGAAGCCGAATTGAACGCGTTTTTCACATCCAAAGTGATCAACGCGCACAAATTCTTGGACTCCCACGCCTCTTATGCAATGGATTTAATGATCATGACAGCATCTACTGTAGATCTCCCCGCCCTAAACCCGTACTGGTTCTCCGCCAGGTCTCCCTTTCTCTCCATCTCCCCTAGGGGTCTCCTTACATAGGATAAGATGTTCCAAGAGTTTCCCGAGCACATCGATAAGACATATCGGCCTGAAAGATGTGATTTCTTCCACAGGCTTGTTCTCCTTGAGGATTGAAACGAGCCTGGTCATATTCCATCCCTCGGGGAAGTCGCCGCTCCTCATGACATCGTTCATGGTTTGCAGCACCTCCGCAGGATATTTCTCCACCACGGCCTTCAGGATCTCAGGGGCGATACCGTCCGGACCAGGCGCCTTGCCATTTTTAATCTTGACACAAACCCTTAGCAGTTCCTCCTCCGTAAGCGATTCGAAATCTACTCCTGGATGGCGTTCCCATTCTTCCACCGGTTTCTCGGGGAAGAGAGCGTTCACCGCCTCTCTCATCTTTTCTAAAGGAACCTCTTGCTGGTGACTGTTCGTCCTCTTCGCCACAAGTTTGTACCCGTTACCCCAGACATCTCTATCTAAGTCGGCGCACAACTCGTCCCACTTTCTCCTCTTCTCTGCCTTGATAGCGTCCCTCAGCTTTTTCTTTTCAACCTTGTACGCTACCTCTGCCTCTCCCTGCTCATTAGGGTTCCAGGTTAGTCTGGCCCTGTTCCTGATATATTGCCTTCGTGCAGCGACGCCCTTCTTCTTTTGGGCGGAGATCTCCTCTGTCCACCAATATATCCTCGCGGGCTGCCCGCTTCTCCCTTTTCTGGACGTGGATGCGCTACACGCCCTCGTGACACTTTCAACCAAAGATTTAGGATCCCTGATCCTCCCATTTTCTCTTTGGTCATCCATGATCTCAGAGAAACTAGCCCTGTCCCAGTTGTTCAGCTTCGAACATCTGTTCCTGGTCACGCTAGGCGTCTTAGCCGCACCATCCCTGACCTCAAATAGGATGTATTTGTGGTCGCTGAGTTTTTTCTTATCAGAGACACTCCATCGCACCACTCTAGCTACTACACCCCCCGTAGCAAACGTTACGTCCGGGTTCGATGTCCATCTCCTCCTTTCGAACGCTGGCTATGGCCCTCGATTTAACACGGCCAGATTCAGCCTCGCTATCCACTCCAGTATTAGGTCTCCCCTGGCATTTGGAGCTCCTCCCCCTATTCGGGGGCTCTGTGGCCACCAATTCCTCCAAACTATCCAGCGAAGCCCGAAGTTCCTCTAGCCTTCGGTTTGTAGAAAAATAGCCATAATAAAAATCAGGACCATAGCCTGAACCAGCGACGACAAACCAAACCCTGGGTTCGACACCCTAATGGCGGCATCCACCTCCCTCTTGACGTACTATCTCTCTCCCTCATCGTCGCCCAGAGCAAGTCCTGGGCCGCCCAGCATCTATTTAGGTTAACCTGGATGGCCCGCAATGTTCCGGCGATCCCTCTCCTTTCCTCCATAGTACCTTGCCTACGGCACTTAACCGGATCTGCCCTGTGACCCTCCTCTTTGCATATGGGGAGAAGGTCGCGTTCTTACAGTCCGCTACCTTGTGTCCCTCTCATCCGCACTTGAGGCACATCCTCCTCCTGTCCACCCCTCTGAACTAATCCACGAAGTGGTCTGTGCTCCAGTACCCCACTCATTTAGTCCTGAAGGGTCTAGATCTTACCCTACACTTTCCCCAGCCTAAACTTATTGTGCCTCAGTCCAGGAGCTTATTGGCCCCCGCCTTGCTAGCCTCTATGACAGCTACCTGGCTGTCTCCTTGGCCCGTTTTTAGAGAAAAAACGGAGAACTCCTCGTTCCCCAGTTGAGCCCTCAGGGCCTCCTTCACCTCATCCTCCGTTGTCAGCGGATCGATGTCCCTCACTGAGAGCCTCGTCGAGTTTTTCATCGACCTAACCTCTGTCCCCTCCACTGTTAGGATCTCCGTTTTAAGGGCGTCCACCCTGGTACCCCCTCCTTTGACCTCCAGAAGGAGATCCCCGTCTTTCGTCTTTCTTAAACCCTGGATTTCCACTCCGATGGCTTTCGGATCTACGATTCCCTTCACCCTCCTGAGCATCTCCGCATACGTACTCTCTCCAGCTTTAACAACAACCGCCACGGGTTTGTTGCTGTGTTTGGGGGCCATACGCGTCTCCTCTTCCTCGGGCTTCCCCTTTTTCCATCTTGCCTCGGCGACCTTCCATTTGGGATCTTCGCTACGAAAGACGAATTCAGCCGCCTTACGGATTTTTCTCCAATCCGTTACTCTATGAGGTGGGAATGCCAGCCTCCTCCTCCCCTGCTTTTCATCGGGTCCCTCAAGCGACCTAATGCTTCCAGCAGAGTTTCCAACTCACCGGGTCTGTTTCCCTCCTCGGCCACCATCAAGTGATAGGCGTACCTATCCTTGATCACTTGTTCTTCCCCTATCTCCGAGGGTCTGGCCGTGAGGTGGCGCAGATACGCTACGTCCCCACTGGGACCTCCTGGTCCCCAACCTCCTGTCTCTCAAAAAACTTATCCCTCGTGGTCTTGGGGATACCATCGTCCAGGCTAGATCCCACTCGGTGGCAAGGTCACCTAACTCTCCCTCCGCCACCTTAACTTTTGCGTAAACTGCCTCCGGTCAGTCCTCTCCCCTTCAGGGCTTTGAAGCCCTCGGTCCTGACTTCCCTAAGTGCGGTACGAATCCTGTCGGTCTTCAGCCTCTTATCCTTAGCGTAGTTTAGCGTAGGGCACATATCTCTAACAAAATTTGATGGCATCGCGAGGTTAAAACTAAACTTCCACTCTTAACTCATAAATCTCTTAAGTAACGTCAAAAATTATTTTATTCCGTAAGCGATGTCCATCCTCTATAACAGAAGTTAACAATTTACTGACAGGTATTGATTTGATTTAATGGTATGATATAAACTGGACGAAATATTGTTCTGTATGTTATTATTATTTCTGAGTCATCCTGTATATGAGTGAGCAAAGTAATATACAAGTAAACAATCATCTACATATTCACAATTTTATGTTCAACTTAACAGTTTCTTTAACCCCATGTAAATATAATTTGCTTACAATCTAAATTTCAAATGTTACAATACTTGCAAATTAGATATTTATGATTTAAAAAGGAAAATAGATGGATTATAAATTGCAAACGATTTCTTTACCGAGGTTCGATATACTCATGATTTAACGTCTTAATTAAAATCCCATTGGTGGACTTCCTGACAAAATAGTCTACAACAAAAATCAACAGGATATTAAAGGAATTATCATCACATTTTTAACGTATAAAATTTATATTCTTATGATTTAATGATTTTTGTAAATATTTAGATTTCACAGACAATCGATCTACATCAGTCGTAATCGATCAAACGTATATTTTTCAGCACAGAGACTTGAGCAGCACATTGGCGGATCCCGATCGCCTGCGTAGCAAACCAGAAGTAACAGAATTGGCATTTGGTAAATTTTTCACGGACCACATGTTTAAGGTCTTCTATCACAAACAACTAGGTGGTTGGCAAAAGCCTGTGATAATGCCTTTCGAAAATATATCCCTCCATCCGGCAGCCAAAGTTCTCCACTACGCAGTTGAGGTAAATAGCCTTATTTGAAGAAGAGCCAAACAAAACCGAACCGAACCAAATTCAGTTCTTAACCCTTGCACCCAAAATATTAAACCATGTAATTTATACTCTGGTTCTCCTTTACATCGAATTATGTTCTAATATGTTATTAATTTTAGCTTTTTGAAGGTCTGAAGGCTTACAGAGGCGTAGATGGAAAAATTAGAATGTTCAGACCAGAGCTAAACATGCATCGCATGAATAAATCAGCTTTCAATTCGGGATTGCCAACGTTTGATGCTTTTGAACTAATAAAATGCCTAAATAGACTAATCCAAATCGATCAGGAATGGGTGCCTCATGGAGTGGGAAATAGCCTGTATATCCGCCCTACACTTATCGGAATTGATGTAAGACCTTAAACTTCTTACTTAGGTATAGGAACTTAGGTATAGTACGCATTAGTTTAAAGAGTTACACACATTTAAGAGATTTCGAAACGACCATTTTTGCAATTTTTTTTTTCAGTGAAATGTTTCGTGTACAAGAAAAGACCTAAAAGGAGGTGTAAAAATAAAAAAAAAAAACAAAAATTATTTTCTGTAGACAAGTGAGTTGGCAGTATTGCCCTCTCCCGTTAGATACGTTTACTACACTCCCCCTGCTCAGTTAGCCTAATACCGTTGATGTGAACCATCCCAGCGGACAGACGACTCTATATAAGCCGCTAAAGAAGGCTAAGTTCTGCGAAACTGCGAAGTTTTAAAGGCAACACATTATTTATATATTATATCAATACATGTACATTGTAAGCGTCTTCTTTTTAAAGCTTCTATAGAGCCGCGCGCCATGCGTCGGTAAACCCACCCGTCAAGTCGCACATGAAATGGGACAATTGCGGCTTACTCTAGGACAGAGTGATGTTTTTCTTAAGCCTGTCGCAATGCCTTCGGTGATTTTGTGATAGCAAACTTTAAGGAGCAACGCGACAACATGAAATTATTTTTCTTGTTAAAGAAACCAGCGGCAGATACAGTTTCAATGCTTTTCGGGAAGTTTATACAGATAAGCTTATAAATCGGGAAGCTTATAGAAGACTGCAGACATAACAGAGGCGGACTTACAATGAACAGCAGATTACACATAAGAATCATTAACATATTAGTTTACCTTTCATCGCGTGGTCATTTAAAAAAAAATGAGGACTTGTAATTGTATTCTTAAAAATGTGATCAGGTCTGGATCAGATTTATATTGATTTATATGCCTTCGCAGTATCCCCCCCCCCCCCCAACTGAAAAATATACCTCCAAAGGCCCCAAACAACTTTTATTGCATCCACTATTGAAAATTCATATGTCTGTGATTATTTTTCCAACTTTTCAATGGCTTTTGGTATGCGCAAATAATCGACTTGAATTTGGATCCAACTATTGAAATACCTTAATGATATTCTCAAAATTGCAGTAATAATATGAAGCTGCCTCGATCCACGTCTTATTATAGGCGCTGGAAGTAACTGTGTGTAGGGAAGCATTTCTTTGAATAATGCCACTCTTTGCAGAGCTTTTAAAAACATTTATTTGACATTCCCTATCAGCCGATCGATATTCGGATAACGGCCACCGATTGCGTCTGCTACGTGATGAAAATCACGCGTTAGGCCCGTCACATGTAACATATCGTAATAATTATACGTTCCGTTCAAAAGTCGACTAGCCACTTTCATGTATGGCACAGCATCCATAAGAAAAATTAGAGCTATGTTTTTGTTTTCCTCATGTTTAGTGCTCCATACTTCTCTTAACGTCTCATCAACTAATTTTGAAACGGTTTCAGCTCGCCTTTGTTAATATTTTTGATGCTATCACATGTAATTGCGCCGATACATCGCTCATTTCTCCTATAACTACACTCGCCTCTTGCAAGTCGCAGGCATTTGTGATTTCATCGACAGAAACCCATAAATATTTATCCTCAACTTCTGCATAAACAGTAGATTTGACAGTGACGGCTGCTTGCGGTAAATATTTTTTTCGAATCATCGATTCTGTGGGCACGTTTACAATGCCAAAATCCCAATCAACTATATTTTTCTATAAAGTCTTTAAAACTAGAATTGCCTAGTTGGGTCCACGGGATAATACACTCAATAATACCATGAATTTAACCAATTCGCTATAAAACGTCATGTGTCTTTCACGAACACTATTACTCTGTCCAGTAACAGCGGTTTTATGTTTTTCGGAACACTAACAACGTCTAACAACATCCGATTTGCTCATATACATTATGTATGTATCACAATTGCAACACCATAATTCATTACCGTCATTAAATATCAACCCTGGAGATTTCATTATCCAATGCTGTATCGTGGCAAGGGATGGTTTTGGTCCAGACATTTTAAAATTCTTATTATCAAATTGTCATGCACTGTAACTATTTGTATGTAGTACCCTACGCAAATTAAAATACTACAACAGTCTCGAATTGAGTACAAACATACACCACTCTCAAATATCACAGTATCACACAGAAAAGTAATATCTGTTTCTATTAAAATAGACAAAGTAAACGACTATTTATCGACGCCGATTTCAACAAAAGCAATTTTTCCCAACACGGCAGCTATTTAAATTCAAATATTCGTTCGTTGACATAAATTTTCATCTTCTTTTGATACAAACAAAACAGATATCTTCGATGAAATTGATCCAGTAGTCATCGAATCATTAATGGAATCATCTTATCAACTTCTTTAGAAGTATCCAAAAGACTGATTCAGTTTTTGGATGCCCATTTCTATAGTCAAGTAAGTATTGCCACTGTGAATCGAAATTAAAATTCTACCTACATTATTTTCTTTTCTTTTGGCTTACACTGTATCGTGGATGCCTGGACCATAGTACTACCCCTCCTTTGAAGTTGCAACTTCTTGTTTATTTTTTGCCTTCTCATTGCACGATGTTCGTCCTTTCATCGTGTTCATTGCGGAGCGCTTGACGAGACAAAAGCTTACAAGCTCTCTTGAGAACTTCTTTTTTCACATATAATTCTCTTGACTCTTTGCGACGAGACATTTTCAAAAATCTTGAAATTCTCTGCAGTGAATTTCACTAAACCAACTACAACTGAACACCTTATAAACAAATTTGTGTTAACACACCCTTACCCACTGTAGCATGTATTTACCATATACCATTCCACAATTCGACATAATAGAGCTTTTGGTGTAAGAAATTAATTTAGTAGAATGACATTTTCATCTGCTCGTAGATTGGACACTGAGAGGCGTTTGTCTGATCTAACATTCGGGGCTATAACCGAGCTATAACGAAATATATAATGTTTCAAAAATCTCTTTCTCTATCTCACTAAAGGTACATAACCCCTTATTAGTGGTCAAATATTTAATTAATACCTAATAACCTATCTTAGTACTAAAAAAACTTCAATATCCTTTTTTAGCAAAGTCGAAAAATTGTTATTTGGCCAAGTAAATCTATACCTAATTTTAACTAATTAATGTTACTGTTGTTAATATAAATATATTGTTACTAGATTTGCATTAATTAGAGAGCTCAAATCAACGCAAATCAAATTTATATGGTGCAGCATATTAAATTGGGCGTATGTTTACTTTCGGTCATATTGAAAGTAACTATTATAATAACTTGGCATCAACGGTCTATAGGAGATTTTTATATTATTTTATTATTTTATTTATTATTTATGTAAAATAAAAACGATCACGATCGATACTGTTTTATCTATTATTTATGTAAAATAAAAACGATCATCACTAGACTCAATTTTTTTTAAATAATCAAATTTTTCTTGTCCTGTTCTTAAAAATATCCGGAATTATTTATTAAAATATTCGGTAATTATTTACACGTGTGAAACCCTTGAAAATGCTTATCGCATTTTTCCTACCCCCTATTTTCGAGGGTGCTAGAGACGAATCTGGCTTCAGTTTCAGCCGCTCGGACACTTTTCGAGAAAATGAATTTTCCACTTTTCTGCACGAGAGCCACTTTTTCTTATGAAATAACTTTCACTTCACACTACGTAGATAGCTAATATCAAGACGAGTAGATGCTACAACACGTCCTTTATACATATCATATATTAAACCATCATAAAACCTATTATTCATTACGATTTTCTTAATATACTTCAAATGTTTACAATTCACATGCAGCTGGCGTCGTCCATTGTAATGTTTGTAATCGTGCGCCCTTTATGAAACCCATGTATACCCCCCCACCTCCCCCCGTATACATGGGTTTCAAAAGTTAACTCTGAATATTAACAACTAAATACGCTGTTATTTTGAAGGAACCTAACCTACTGTCTACTTATTATACTACTACTAAATAACAGCGTATTTAGTTCACTTAATGTTGATAGTTAACTTTTGGAGCCCGCCCGTACGTATTGATTCACATGTGATTTCATAGAGGGCTCGCACGATTACAATGGACGACGACAACTGCATGTGAATTGTAAACATTTGAAGTAAATTAAGAAAATTGTAATGAATAATAGGTTTTAATATAAATGTATAAAGGAAGTATTGTAGCATCTACTCGTATTAGTATTGGCTATCTACGTAGTGTGAACTAAAAATTATTTGATAAGAAAGTAAACAGTTTTAAAACCTTAAAACGGACTTTTCCGCGCGTAGAACTTCTCTATCTCGAAATTGAGTGGCCAAGAAAAAATAAACCAACACATATAGGCAGAATATGTGTCTTATGCGACAGTTTGACTTTTTTCAAATAGTCCACCATCGTGCTTTCTATGACCCATGGACAAGGTGGGGTGTGTCCTATCCACCTCAAAATCAATAGATGTCATGTTATAGACGTCTCTAATCGGAATCAGTCGAAACCCGATCGATCCGACACGATTTAATTGAGTGATCGTGCTAACAAAAAAAATTTCTTAAATAGTCCACCATTGTACTTTCTCATGACCCATCTACATGGTAGAGTGTGTTCTATCCACCTCAAAATCAGTAGGTGTAAACCTGATCAATCCGACACGATTTAGTTGAGTTATCGTGCTAACAAGAATAAATTCCGACGACAACAACAACAACGACGACACACACACACAGTTTTAAAAATGTTTTTAAAACCATTTTTTTTTGTTTTTATGCCGAGAAAAGAAAAATAAACCCAAAAAAAATTTTTGCTTTTTCAATCGGGCTTTAGCCCGAGGAGTAGTTGTTTCCTATAGCGACTATGTAATAGCCTTGCTATTCGGGAACTACTTTGATAACTGCTTGGCGGTTTGATAGTTCCTTCCTCGATTTCCGACTTATATGTTACTGACTTCGATACAGTAACGAAAGCAGGACACCAACGACGCGCGTTTCACCAACCAAGTTGGCATAAACGATAGATTTAAACTGTAAACTAGAAAATGAAAGACAAAATAATTTACTATATATGTTAAATCTAAATCGTCATTAAAGTAATCAAAATACTTCGCTAGAATCTCTAATTTTAATTTTATAGGACGTACTATTTCAAACTTCAATAAATTTATATATGCGGAAAACGATCGAAAGCAAATTAGGAATATGGACGACATAAAAAGTGAATATTAATGTGCACATGCTGCAACCACCTGACCTATTAGAATATATGTAAATTTATAAACAATGAACTATTCTCTTTAATTTTATTATCTTTGATGTCATGGGTTCCATATGACGTTACAACATGTCGATTAATAAATTAAATTAGGTATTTCAAAATTATATTTCCAAGCAAATCCTTTAAGCAAATATTAATCAATCAGGTAGAAAGATTAATCCTACTACAAACATCAGCAACTTTGGTCATCGTATGAGTTATAACTTTGTTTAGTTATATTTTATTACTTTTTCCTCACTCCACTACACCCGGAAAAGTAATGTAATAGTGTAAAAAAAATTTCTAGGGTTTATTTTACGTTTTTCGGTCTAAAAACCAATGAAAAAACGTGGTTTCTAAACCATGTCTGTATGTGTGTGTCTGACAAACGAAGCAAATTACATCACATGTTCTTCTACGATGTTGCCTACGTAGAAATGTGCATTCACGGGCCTTCCCCATGTAGGAACCAAATCCGTGCGACCATCAAAACAAATTCTTCCCCAGAACATTGATCCACCCAAAAATGCAATCCTCGGAGAGACTGCAGGCAGCAAACCTCTCTCCTGGTATTCGCCAGACTCGTTGACGTCCATCTGGTGAATTAAGACTTACTCTTGTTTCGTCTGAAAAATTCACTTCCAGTTATCAATGGTCCAATTTACGTATTCTCTTGCAAAACGCGGTCTAGTATGTTATTTTATGTTATCTGGTGAGCAGTGGTGCAATACCGTTAATAATAATAATAATAATAATAGTAATGCATTTATTGCTAAACAGCATTAATTGCCATTGCGCTTGCAGGACAACATAACATAAAAAATTCTAAGATAAATGTGCAATAACATATATTGTAAATAAAAACATATATGAAATAGTTGTAGTATCAATTAATATGAATTAAAATGCTTTTTCCGTAAGGATAACGATATATTCAATGTACACATCACAATTACTGGATATTTGGGTAAAATTATCCGACATTGTTTTATATACTAGTATATATGTTCTTGCATTTTTGCCAAAAAAGAAAACATCCTGTCCACACGAGAACCAAGCATAGGAACCCATATGTTAAAAATACTTAGTAATGTAGATAAATCTACGTTGTTAACATAGCTTAAATAAAAAAGATAAGATTAAGAGACTCTTCTGATAATTAATAAAAGCTTTAAACTAGTTAATGATAGGTAATAGGTGGTCCAACCAAAACGCACGATGTTAATTGTAAATAAAACAAAAAGTTTTCAGATAATTATCTTAATATTATTTATTATGATAGAAGGATCTATGACAATTATGTGTGAAATAAAATATCGGCCAAATGCTCGCCACGACTTCGGTGGCATACCTCTATCCGATGGTCCATATTTTCAATGACTCTGAGACATAATTGAGATTCAATGTCGTTAATGTGCCGAATTATCTCATCCTTTAGCTCTTGAATTGTTCTTGGCTTATTGACGTACACTTTTTCTTTTAAATATCCCCAAAGAAAGAAGTCCAACGGTGTCAAATCAAATGATCGTGGCGGCCAATTGACATCGCCACGACGTGAGATAACACGGCCATTGAATTTCTCGTTCAAAAGTGCCATTGTTTCGTTGGCTGTGTGGCAAGTGGCACCATCCTGTTGGAGCCACATATCGTCCAGGCCCATATCCTCAACGCCATTCACGGCAACTGCTTGGCCGACCTCATTTTCGAAGAAGTACGGCCCGATGACGCCGCCAGCCCATAAACCGCACCAAACAGCATGCACAGGTGTTTTCACATTTCCTACAGACCCGGTTTGCTGAAATTTGCGCACAATTCTCCCGATTGTGGACACATTTGGTCGATTATGCTGACCAAAAAATCACGAAGTGCACGAAATGCATTTTGATTTGAACGCCCATTTTCGTAAAAGGCTTCAACAATCTTAACGCGCTGCTCAATTGTGTACCTCTCCACGGTTGAATTTGTCAAACACTGAAACAAGGAAATGTCAAATTAAGTTGGGCAAAAAACTTGACGTTAAGGTGTGTCTCACAATTAACATCGTGCATTATGGTTGGACCACCCTTTATAATACATGGTTAACCAAATTGGTTCGAAAATAAAAAAACAATCCCAAAATTGATAATATCAGCACGTTTTAATTGGAAGATTAAAGTTGCATGTTGCATAAAATTGATAAAAGTGCAAGACCTATCGTCTTTTTGAAATACCTTATACATTTCAAAAAGACGACAGAGATTTGTAAATTTTGTGCTATTCTACTAACCGTACGTAAAACAAGAACACAAAAGGTATGTTCTTGTTTTATCATTTTTCACATCCTAATTAAAATTTGAAATCTTTGGGTTTCCGAATAATATAGTTTGATAATAGATTGAAAGTTACTGGGTCATACAGATATAACAAACCAAAAAAGATTTCGTTTTAAATGCCGCAAACAACGATATATTTTTTTATATTCCATGTTTAACTGAATTACATTAAATTTAGTAGACCAGTCAGATCTTAGATATTAGATAAATAAAATAGGCTAAACGATCTAAAGTATTTTATTGACAAAGAATATACACAATAAAGAATCTCATTTTAAATTATACAGTTAAAAACCCTTAAGAGATAAAGTATGCAAAGTATGTAGAAAATTAATTTATCTGTTATTTATAAACTACGACATAAATCACGAAAAATAGAGACGCCTTCATTGCGTATTGTTTTCTTCTTGAATTTAAACATGTTTGGTAAAAAAAGAGAATATATAGCACAATAAATTAATCATGCAAGCGAAGTTTTATTTTTATTCATGAGAATCATTCAGGAAGTTTAATTATAATATAAAATGTTGGATAATTTCTATAAAACAACATATCGAGTTATATCTCGTTTCTGGGTCTGTCAACCTCAAATCACTGGACTAATGAGACTTAAAAATAATAAATATTTTTATTGTCCAACAGATTACCATCCAATTACAAGACGAATTAATTAGAATATCAGATTAACCTGGTATATATAATATAAAGTTTATCTAAGGGTGCAACTAAAACTTAAGGCAATGGTTCTCAACCGGTGGTATGCATACCCCTTGGGGGTACGTACGATGATTTACGGGCGTATTTGACCAAACTAGAGCCAAACATTGCTGAACTTTGTAAACAAAAAGAAACCCCACAAATTCCAACTAATTATTTTCTGAGAATTTTTTAATTTTATGTCTGATTAATAAAAACTTTGTAATAAAATGTCCATTAAAATAAAATTTCTTGTTTTTAATTTAAATTACCTATTCGTAATTAAACTTTAATACATCTTAATAAAACTAAAGTGTTCTTGTTGGTGTACGCATAGTTAATGATATACAAAAAGGGGTACGTGGATTTAAAAAGGTTGAGAACCCCTGACATAAAGGATAATCTATAAAAAAATACATAGAATTATTGGAAACATCCAATTCAAATATTCAACAGATATTGTAATTATAATATATGTATGGTGTAAACGTATATTAAAGAAGATGACCATACAGAGTAGTAACATTGCGTAATTGTTTTAAACTTACATGATAAATGTGAAAATAAACTAACCTAATTTAAATTATAACATATTGCATACAGTAGTGACAGCCAAAGTATGTTAGTTACAATTGATAATTGGAAAATTTCGTGTTTGTCTAGAAGAATATTGTGGTATTCGAAAATTCAACTAACTAAAAACTTATAAACAAAACTAATGCCTCAACATAAGATATGCCTCAAGTGTAAGGGCAACATTTGAAAATTATCAAGTAGTAACTGGTGATTGAAGCCTCCCTCTCTCAGAATATATTCCCTAGATATATATTAAAATATAAAAATTTTTTAAATCTTCTCTGAACCTGTTTCAATAGATTTCCTTTATTGTTGTAGTAGGAGTATTATATATTAGAGGCCTATTCCAGTTTGGACTATATTTAGAAAAGCGAATAGTAAATTATTTTAATCGAATGAACATTTTTAAAATGTTTACAGCTTCATATATTATTAGTGTAGTCTGTGCGATATGTTCAGTAAACGAGAACTTATTCTCGAACATTACACCTAAATATTTTATAAACTGGCAAGCATTTATCTAAGAATAATTTATGATGTACATAGATTCAACTGGCTATTTCTTAAAGTAAACGTCAGCGACTTAGAGTTTTCTGAATATAAATGTAGTCTCTTTATCCTACACCAAGTTTCAAATTTTAAGAACTGTTCTTAAATAAATAATCGTCAAGAGTTTCAATAGCGTCATATATCTTAAAATTGACTGCAAATAATTCATAGTCTGAGTCAATAACGAATCGTAATCATAGTGTGAGTGTATATAATATCATTAATAAATATTATAAATAATATTGGTCTTAGATTTGAGCCCTGTGGTTGTCCAGATGTAGGACAAAATGTTTTTGAATTGAATCCATTATACGCTATATATTGTGACCTACCAGTTAAGTATGAAACAAATAATTTTAGTAGAGGTTCACTAAGTCCAAGAGATTTCAGTTTTTTTAGAAATGCTCCATGATTTTATCAAAAGTCGTGATAATATCCATGTACACAACATATACTTGGCCATGATTATCGATAATATTTGAAACATATTGAGAAAATTGAGATAAATTAGTGACTGTTGAAAATTTTTTCATAAATCCGTGTTGACTAGGAGATATATAATTTGTATAAAGGGATACCTATGGTTGAATAGAGGCTTTCAAGATCTTTAGCGAAGTGGCGATATTTTAGTAAATATAAATAAACAGTATTATTATTAGCAAATATAAAAAAGCGAACATAAATATTCTCAACTTAGAAAATGGATATAGAATAGGTAGATGTAGATAGAGGTGTATAGTAGAATTATTTTATGAAGACCAAGTCGGCAATAAATCGTGCGACAAAGACAGATGCATGTCTGACTGAATAAGAGACACAGACCTGCCTATAAATCATTTGCGCGCATAAAATTATTTTACTGCATTCGCATGGGAGAAGGTAAGCTATAGTAAGCTATACATTGCTCTTTGTCGCACGATTTATTGCCGACTTGCTCATCATCATAGTAGATATAGAATCTAACTACATATGTAGTTCCACAATAAACAATATTTAGAAATTCCAGCATTGACTAGTACCATTTTTTTAAAAGAATACTGTAAATTTGTAACAAAATACATTAAATTTGATGTAAACTTATTTGTATCTACTGATTTTATGCCGGTGGAAATATTAAACAGATAAATTAACCCAAATGTTTTTTTTATTTTTCAAATTTGCCATAAAAAATCACATTACATTCGTTTCAATTCCATTTAAATCGAACACTTAAATCGAAAGTATTCTTTTACTTTTCCGCACTCCGGAAAAGTAATGTGATCGTGTAAAGAAAAATTGAAAAAACCTAATTTTTTGGGTTTATTTTTCGTTTTTCGGCCTAAAAACCAAAAAAAAATGGTTTTTAAAAAATGTTAGCTGTATGTGTGTGTGTCGTTGTCGTAGGCATTTATTCTTGTTAGCACGATAACTCAACTGAACCGTGTCGGATCGATCGGGTTTTGACTGATTCTGATGGGGGACGTCTCCCATACGACACCTACTGATTTTGAGCTGGATAGAACACACTCTACCATGTACATGGGTCATGAGAAAGCACAATGGTAAACTATTTGAGAAATTCTTTTGTTAGCATGATTACTCAATTAAATCGTGTCGGATCGATCGGGTTTCGACTGATTCTGATTAGGGAAGTCTACCAGATGACATCTATTGATTTTGAGGTGGATGAGAAAGCACGATGATGGACTATTTGAAAAAAGTAAAACTGTCGCATAAAACACATATTCTGCATTTATGTGTTGGTTTAATTTTTCTCAGCTACTCAATTTCGAGATAGAGATGTTCTACGTGTGGAAAAGTCCGTTTTACGATTTTAAAACTGTTTATTATAAATGTGTTACATAAGTTATATGTTGTGCAACTTTTTTTTTATAAATAATCGTATAACTTTTTTTTTATTTATGCAATATTTTACTTTTTCAATCTCTACTATAAGCGGAAAAGTATTGTAATCGTGTAAAGAAAAAGTGAAAAAACAAAATTTTCTTGGGGTATTCTTTTCGTTTTCTGACCTAAAAACCAAAATAAAATGGTTTTTAAAAATTGTTTGCTATGTGTGTGTCGTCGTTGTCGTCGTCATTTATTCTTGTTAGCACGGTAACTCAATTAAATCGTGTCTAATCGATCAGGTTTTGACTGATTCTGATCGGGGACGTCTCCCAGACGACACCTGTTGATTTTGAGGTGGATAGCACACACCACCCCCTCCCTTGGGTCTATTTGAGAAATTTTTTTTGTTAGCACGATAACTCAACTAAATCGTGTTGGATCGATCGGGTTTTGACTAACTCTAATCGGGGGCGTCTCCCAGACGACACCTATTGATTTTAAGGTGGATAAAGCACACCCCACCCTATCCATGGGTCATGAGAAAGCACGATGGTGGACTATTTGAGAAATTTGTTTTGTTAATACGGTAACTCAACTAAATCATGTCGGATCGATCGGGTTTTGACTGATTCTGATCGGGAACGTCTCTCAGACGACACTCAAGTTCGAGATAAAGGTGTTCTACGTGCGAAAAAGTGTGTTTAAGGGTTTAAAACTGTTTATTTTATAAATAAAAATTAAAAAGACAAAAGTCAATCTACAATAAAATATTTCGCTGTATGTAGATGTTATGTCTACATATTACTTGTTTATATCCTGTTTTTTTATGTAGATAATCTGAATATTTTTAATTATAAAATTGGGAATATTTAAAATTAGTTTATATTCACAATATAATGAGTTACAGCGTTTATTACCGATTATTGTTTTTGTCGACTTTCTTGCGCTCCACTTTTTTATGTTCGTTTTCTTTAGTGCCTACACAGTAAGTGGTTAATATGATGTTAATTATTATTTATCTAGATTTGTATCAATAATCATTTTAGATAATATTTTGCTTTCTCGCTGTACATATAAATACGTTATATCTTTAGAGTTTGGAATAAAATTCAAATTAAAATAAGCGATTTTTAGAGAAACGCCCATTTTCAACTCCTCACCATCAACACCCTCAATTCTAACAACATTTAAATATCAAGTATGAAAATATTGCTGTGCTACCCCATTTTGTAGAATTTCATGTACCGAATTAAAAAAAAAACATCGAAATTTTATGATTAAATAAAGGAAATATCCAGCAAAATTGGTCTATATTTTTATTCCAAAAAATAAAACCCGCCACAGGTAGGATTCGACATTTGTCCCAGTTCGGAACCGAACGACATACAGCTGTTTCGAACTTGTTAGTTCTCATCAGTGCCGTACACGGTACGCCGATTCAGGACAAATGCCGAATGAACTTTATGGCGTATACATCTTTATCGATACGATCTCTGTCAGTAACATATAGCTATAATATATATAATTCTCGATTTCCGACTTATATGTTACTGTCTATATTTTTAATTTCATAAAAAAATGTCTATTTTATTAATCTATATTTTCTATATTTTTCTTTAAAACTATGAATCTATATTTCTAATTTTCAAAACTAAAAATGTTTTACAACAGCTGTTCAAAGTGACCACCATTCTCTGAACTTAACAATAACCTATTCGATCCTAGGCAGCATTTAATGAACATCTATTAATGAACATCTAATTGTGTCAATCAGAACTTCACATATGACTTCCTTTATTACAATCTTCAATTCATCGATGCTTGCTAGTCAACCCTACCTTTCAGGTAACCCCATAAATAAAATTCTAATGGAGTTATGTCGGGAGATCTTGTAGAATGACCCCTACTACTTCTCGTCTCCAAGTTCATCTATTTGGACACCTCGTCCAAATAGATGAACACCTCGTCCAGCATAATGTGCAGAAGCGCCATCTTGCTGAAGCCTGATGACTGTATTCATAAACCAAATCGATTTCATCATCAAGTGGAAAAACGCAATTAGAGCCGTTAATAGGAATTTACGGAAGTTAAAGCCGTAAATCTCCGTTACATTTGCCTGAAAGAAACATAATACCAAAATTTTATCGCTAATTAGTCCTACCCAAACCTTCACTTCATCTTCATAAAAAGGGTCTCCATGAATGAGTATCTTGTATCCAGATTTATGATATTCCAATAGCTTGTCATTTGTCTGTTTATGCTGTCCTTAAGGAAAATTCCACAAATAGAAAATGGCTACAATTTGACAAATCGTCTTGTGTGTACAAATATGTAAAGGATGTCTCATTTGGAACTATAGGATATAATTTGTCAATAAAACTAATAATATTTGACATACTGAGTTTTTTTATTCTTCAACATAAAATGGGGAACACACCGTCTACAAATGAAAAAGAATATCGTTCATGTGGGCGCCTTGACTCATCTGGCATTATGTCATTCGTTTGGCAAAATTGTCCATAACACGGGCACACAAGACTTGCTGTATTTCCCGAAAAACACGTTGAAATGTTTGCTTTGAGGTCATTGATTGTTGCTGGCTCGGTAACGTACACTATTCCCTTGACATAATCCTAAAGGAAAAAGTCTAGTGGCGTTAAATCACATGATCTTGCATTCCCATTGATGTCAGCATTCCGCGAGACAACATGATCAAGTTTGGTATGCCACATAGATAAGGTTGTCCGTGCTGTATGACACGTTGCACCGTCTTGCTGAGACCATATGTTATTCAAATCCAAATCATCAATTTGGTGGAAAAATAAATTGTTTAACATGCCACGAAGGCATTCCTCATTTACTGTAATAGCATTACCACCTTCATTTTCAATTAAGTATGGTCCAATTACTCCACCACTCCAAAATGCGTATGAAACCGTGCACAGCATGTGAATTTTCAGCACCCCAAATTCAACCATTTTATTTGCTGACGTATCCGTCAAGTTGAAAGTGTGATTCATCGGTGAACAAAATTTTTTTGTAATAATTAGCATCACCTTCTTTTCTAACACGCAATTAACAAATGTACGACGTTGTAAATGGTCTGTAACTTTTAATTGTTGTCAACTGAATGTTGTGTGCTCACAGATGCAGATCTTTCTTTAAAATCCGATGCGTGGTGGCTCTTGATAAATTCAGTTGTTGTGCACGGCGTCGAATTAATGTGTTTGGATACTCTCATACACTTTCTCTCGCTATAGCAATGCTTTCACCTGACAGACCACGACGAGGACGTATTGATGTCGTTTTATCACTAACAGAACCTGTATCTTCAAATTTATTAAGTTACAGACTGTTAACTCTGTAAGCACTTGTCAAACGCAATCTACAAAAGTTTGAAGAATTGCTTTACAACGAGATATCACACGAAGTATGTTCCTTTAAAAAAACATGCGACGTGTCCGAGAAGTTTCGTCAAAAAGAACGTTAATTTTAATTGGATGAAGTTTATACCACACTTTAGAGACATACTGTATAGTACTATAACGTGTATTTCTCCATTTGTGTAATTAAACTCAATAAATAAATAATAAGTGCAAGTACAATCAAATGCTCAAATTATGATCTAATTTGTGCTAAAATAATTATAAAAAAATAAAATACTTCGGCTTTGTCGATCATTGAAAATAAACCCTGTCTCTATGCAAACTCCTTTTCCTCTTACATAAGGCAAAAATATTTATTAAATCAGTGGCTTGTTTATTACTTACTTACTTGTTATTACGGTATTGCATTATATTAGTCCAATCATCTAGTAGTAATTTTATGTTTATAATACTGTTATCATATTTACAATTGCATAAATATAAAAAAAAACATATTATTCAGCAACTATAAAACCAAACATATTGCAAAATGATTACGTTTTCTAAAAAATGCTTTTATTTCCTAGGGAGCGTTGGGAGTAGTGCAATCAGAATCAGCCCTTCTGTATACTATATTGTGTCCGGTAGGGGGATACTTTACTCAAGGAGACAACAGTATTTCCCTTCTAGCTGATCCGAGTTACACACGATCGTGGCCAGGCGGATGTGGGAACCATAAAATGGGCTCCAACTACGGCCCTACCATTAGAGTACAACGTCTCGCTAACACAAAGGGGAGGCAACAGGTGCTGTGGCTGTATGGGGAGGACCATCAGGTTACCGAGTTGGGGGCTATGAACGTATTCATATTCTACGTGGATGATAATGGAGGTAAAATGCTAAGGGTAGATTCGTCGTCTTTTCTTTTACAGTAATAATGGACGAACTTACGTTGATACAGTTAAATATACTATTCACTTCATCACTATTTGCCAAATAAAAGACCCTCTTATCTTGCCGATAAACGGAACAGTCTATCTGAGCCTAGCTATAAAAATAAGCCACGGTATGAGATAAGAGCCGTTTGGGATTTTTTATTTGGCAAATAGAGATGAAATAAACTATACATAAAGGCGTATTACACGTTCTAATAATACAACATTTATATCAACAATAATAAGTAATAAATATCATAATTTCATCTTCAGTATAATTATATTGGTGCTAAATCATCACACTAGCGAACTATATTAGGATAATTTGGTAAAAAGTGAACATAAAAACTTTTAGTAGCCTTGTAACTTATAATTTAAATATATTTATTTGTTTAAAATTGTTAAACTTTCGAAAAATGTATATACATTCATACAGGGTGTACCTTTAATGTTTAAATATAACGGATATATAAAATGTATCTTAGATGTTACTAATGAAAATTATATAAGTTGCTATCGTATTGGACAATAATGGTCATATTATATCATTTTAGGTTACATTATCTACTTTAGTAATTTGCATAATGCATGACTTAAAGATGCAAATTCTCAATTACAAATTTTATATAAGAGAGAGTAGGAACTAATTTTTACTTTTTATGTATTGTTATGATATGAATAGTCACATACAAAAGCATCGTTAATTTTACAAATGAATTGGGATACGACTAATACATTATCGTGTATATAATAATTTACCTATAACCTACAAAATGTAAACTTTGAATTCAATTATATTGAGAAAATGTGTGTTTACAAATTTACAGTGGAGCAACTTAAAGGATAACTGCGTTCTTATTTGCTGCACAAGTATCCAACTACTGGTTATAATGGATTCTAACCAGTAGTTGGGCCCTTATCGTACCTGATACACCCCATACCCCTATTCCCTTACTTTTATTTTATGAAGCCCAAACTAGAAACGTCCTCTCGTGAGAACCTTCCACCCTCAGGGGTTATATTGATGTTACACCTGCAGAATATGATCCCAACGAACCCCTGCTACCCCTGATTGACCCTTCCCAAGAGAGTGGACGTACCACTTCTAAGATTTGGCCTGATTGTTTTATTTTGTCTAGTGGTAGGAACCTTGCTACGTTATGTTTTTAATTGTTATTCCCCAGATTCTTTATATAGAGTTTGATATTACTTGTTTGAAGTTTCTGATTTATGATCTGCTCTGGTTAATCTAATTTAGGATTTTATTTGTTGGAGTTTAAGACTGATTTACTTTATTTGATTTAGTACTAGAAGGAGGCAAACTTAAACATGTGGAAATAATGTTCTTGACAAACAATAGAATACTGTTATTTATAACGAAAACTACCGTTTGTTTAAATAATATCTGGCATACGCAGAACTCAGCAATATGCTGAGAACTCCTCTCGCCAAACCTTGATATGAGCTTCCCCGCTGGGGAGATATTATACCAAAGTCCAATCACGAACTCGCAGTCTGAAAATGGCTGGTTGTCGTAGGTTGTATACTATTTACCTCAGTAAAGGTATTAGATGTGAGATACTGTCTCTAGTAATGGTTTTGTGTCACGTACCCACTGGCTCTGAGATACCCAGATAGAGACAACTAGCCCGATGCGAAGTTTTGCCCTTCTGTGGTAGGCAAAATACGCATCCTGAGATAATAAACACTAAATGTCATTACCGTTCTAAATAACAGGTAAACGTCACCGATGGTATAAAGCCACTGAACGAAGTTCACCTGTAGTAACTGCTAATATATTTTTATAAGTTGCGGTCGACCCTATATATGTCAATGCTGCGTATGGGGACGCTCACATCTGGTCTGCAAAATGCAATAAATTATGAACACAGGGTTGTTAGCCTGTCAATATCTTTTCGTACGGTATTATTTACATTGGCGTTAGGTGAATACAGGGACATAAGTCCCACGTAAGAAAATAACTGTAAATGAATAACAAGCCCCGGCAATAGCCGGTTAACACAATTCACCTAAATAATACTGAATTAAAATTGGGCACCACAGTGAAATAACCGCTCAATTCATTAATAAAAAAAAATAAAATCCCCTTTTACCGATAATGATTATTCACGATAATTTGAATATTAACAGAGATATGAGTCATTAAATAACCCTCACCTAGCGAGGAGCAAGTCGTTAAGCCCTCGTGGACATCTCCCTCAGACTGTCCACCCCCACCGTTGGGGACGTCCATGACGGAGGACCCCGGATGGCTCGACGGGCGACTGGATTGTCGTCCGGGGTCTAAGAAAATCCGGTTTTGTAATTTTCGAGTGGACAGCGTGGTTCGAACGACGGAACCCTCCCGAAGTAGCAAATTCGTAGACATGAACTGCTAATTTTCTGTTCTTCTGTTCCTCTGGTCTCCAAATCTTCCTGGCTGTCTCTTCCCGGACTAACTTCGAACTGATTCTTCTCGGATTAATTGAAAAACTGTCCTCTTACCTCGGAGCATCGGTATTTAAGCAAGATCGTGGTTCCCTAAGAGAGAGAGAATACGGATTCCTGAAACCCTCGGTATAACGGAAATAACTAGCACGCGGTGTACCAGCATATACAATTTCACTAAGTCGACATTGTTTCTAAATCTGTAAACATCTGGTTATGTTCTCTGGACTCGGCTCCCATATCAAACCTTAACGCATAAGATCGATAATCGTTTATCGAGACTACCTGCATTGCTTCTTTTGACGTTCGTTAAGTGCCTAGAGTTCGAAGCCTCGATGCATTTTTAGGCAAAGGTTCGAATATTATTCTCAATAATTTTGTATTGAATATTTTAAACTCTAATTTATTTCTGACAATTAATTTATAATGCGCCTAATTATTTTTACTAATTGTTAAATAAAATGGAAATAATTTAGGTAAAATTTTATATAAGACAAATTTGTTTAATAATGTTATGAAAAATTGAAAATTACCGCGTGATCTTATAGCCCGGGCCCGGGACGTTTCATAACCAACAGTAATACTGTTTCCACTATTACTGTAATCCTAGTATTTCACATTCTTGTAAGCTCCATTATTTTTATAATTTGTTAGCATTTTTTTCTTAACAAGCCATTTCCTGATTTAACCAGGTACATATTTTAAACTTATGAAGCGAATAGGTTTCAAGTTCAGAATTTACTGCCAAATAATTATCAATGGATTTTCGTTAAGATAGCATATTATTTGGTAACGCCATAAAACTAAAATTAACATAGTTCTAGCCTTGTGCAAAATCAAAACAAAGTTGTTTTAATGCTGGTAACTACTTTTCTATCCCTCTTCAAGCGTTTTTTATAGACCACATTGATCGTTCTTTGGGCTCATGAGTTTTCAGCATCGAATTCCATTTTGCTATAAATTATAGGTATATTTAAGTTTCTGAAGTATAGTCGAGCATATTTTCAACAATATCAGCACACTGGAAGGAATCGACTAATGTGATTTTCAGTCCACTTCCTAATTTACCATTACCCTGATACTTCAACATACATACATACCTTTACAACTATCGCTATGGCAGTTCTCTTGGATTACATCCATAGTTTTAGGTTTTTGAAGTTGGACTGGATACTCAGATGTTATGTCACCATTTAACTGAGCAATTAAATTCATTAAAATTTGATTTATTTTTTTTTATTAAACCTGATAAGAGTTCCTTTTCGCCATTGAATCATTTCTTTATAGAAAATATTACGGATACACATAAAACAAGAAATATTATCTGTGAAATATCATATATTCTTCTTTACTTAGTTAGAAAATGGATTGTCTCTTTGTGTCTCATGCCAATTGATTATAGCATAACTTTTTATTACATGTTTTGAGTTTTTATTACATAAAAAAAATTATGGCTCAGGCTGTCCCTTACCAGGACAAAAAGATAGCCCAAATTATGTTAGCCACCTTACAACTACGCTAGCAGTTGTTATCTCAATTCCTGGAGAAATGCTGAGAACAACATCTTTTAACCTAGGCTTTATTCTGTATTCATATAGTTAGTTCTGATGTAACATTTACGTTGTAAAGACATACTTACAATAATGATTTTAATTAAACAAAGATTCGATTGCGAATATTTTGTTTTTTTAAAAAACCGAAAATCGGCGACGAGGTATATAAGTCCCATGGCATATTTTTTCTTGTTTGTTTATATTTACAGTGTTATAAAATATTTTACATGTATTTTTTCTGCACTAAAATGGAATATTATTTTGTTAGTTTGATATTTATTTAAATTGTTGTTTATAAAAGAATTAATTAAAATCACAATTTCAGTGGGACAAAAAGATAGCACAACTGTAGGAATTGTATATGAAAACTTGAAATAAAACAAAAACCGGTTATAATGGAAATAAAAAAATTCTTCTAGTATCCCATGTACACTTCTCTTTGTTCCAGTGCAGCTGCCATTCGATTTGGAAGAGAGTCGTAGATACGAGGAACATGTTCTTACTAAAATTTGTCCCACTCTTCTTGGATCACTTGTTTCAAATCTCCTGTGTTTTGGAACTATCGGCAACCTTTATAAACAACCCTGGCAAGATGTCCACAGACGTTTTCCATAATTTTAAAATCCGGAAACCTCGCTGGCCATTCCAGAACTTCATAGTGTCTGTCTTGAAAAAATTATTTTACAATTCTCTCAACAAGTATTTGCATTATCCCGCTGAAAAAAAAAATTCCTCGTGTGTTTGTCGGTGGTGTTTCTGAATACCTTTTTAGTTGATTATTTATCTATTAATTCAAGGTAATGTTGCTGTTCATTCTGCCAGAAGCAAAAACCATTTCTCTTTTCTTCTTGTATCCAATGCCTCCCCATATCATCACACTTCCTCCACCGACTTGCTTTTTAGAAAACACGTTTTCTTCTTTCTATAGGTCATAGAAATAGTATTCTCGACCATCAGGGCCGTCAAGATTAAAGTGGATATGGTTACGAGCAAACTGTTTTCGACGTTTCTTATGACCTGAGCGGTGGTTTTATTTTCTTCTCTTGATGTGTGTGACACCATTGACCCTCCTTACATTTTAAATATTGGTTTGGACTCCAGACCTTTGTGCAATTTCCTGAGGTGTCAAACATGAATTTGAAGCGTTCTTCAAAATAGTCCGTTTTTCCCTGCTAGTTAAGACTAACCGCCTACCTGGTATTTTCTTCTTCCTGTAGCCCTCCGGATTCTTTAGAAAGTTAGAAATAACTTTCCTACTCCGTCCTGTGTTTTTGGAAATTTCGGAAATGGATAGCTTGCAATTTTTCATCTTTATAATGATAGCACGCTCAGAAGATGTTAAACAATTTGCACGACCCATTGGATATGTTCAGTTTCACAACAGTAACAAGACTGAATGGACTTGATTATTTACACAACTAGATTTAGGCGAAATTTATTTACAAACAACAAATGTGCTATGTTTTTGTCCCATTACAAATTCTATTATAAACATCAAACCTTAAACAAATCTAGTATTAACGACGATCAAATTAACAAAATACATTTGCAATTTACTTAAAAAAAAAGAATATATGTCGAAAAAGTCTTGAAAAATTGAAAAATATGCCATGGGCTGTCCTTCTGTCCCGGACCTTATTATCAACAAGACATTGTTATGCCTTATCGATATTATAGGGTATCATATGTAATCAGAACTGTCTCTTATAATACTGATTGTATCAGTATTTATCCTAAGCAACTTTTCAAATCACTTCTGCAATTGTCCTCCATACATAATAGATTGTTATGAATTGTATAAGATCGTAGCCGGAAATTCATTTAAGATTCTTAAGTTTATTTAAATCCATTTAAAATCCTTGGAACTGTTTTTCCAATATGTGACGTGACAGTTACTGTACAGGGTGTTGGTACGTCGATAGAAATAAAGGAGTGATGAAAGAGATCACTTCAATCTTTTTAACTTTATATACCTATATACGAAAGTGTTACAAATTTCAAGATGTATGTTTTTTTTTATTTGTCCTTTTTCATTTCTCCATATTACAATAAAATTTCGAACTTAGACGGCTGCTTGTATAATATAACGCAAAGTCAAAATGAGTTTGTATAGCTGAAAATATTTTTCACCTTTTGGATATTATAATAATGTATCACATTTTGTCATTATTTCTATATTCTTAGCTAAATCTCTACAAATAATACAAATAATACAAATTCTAAATAAACTGATGTAAGCTCAGCTTCTTAACCATAAAGTGGTCTGATAATAATGTTTATTTATGTTCATTTGTCAACTGGTACTAGATGTGGGAGATCAGATAATTTAAAATTTCAGATAATAGAAACAGGTAAAATTTGGCAAAATGATGGCTGCTTTATTCATTACCGATCTAGTGTGGGGTATTTTTGTAAATGAACAATATCCAAATAGATAGAGAAAAGATAGTCCCTTACTTTAGTCTCTTAGGTCGCGGGCCTAACATCTACTGGTTGTTGTATCCGGAGATGTGTGGAATATCCAGTTTATAAAATTGAAATTCCAAATATATATGCATTATACACATTGACGTTTGATTGTTTTATTTATCTGAACAAATTCTAGAGTCATCTCGGTCTCGGATAATTTCTTCTTGAATATTAGTAAATCATATGTCAGTGATTTTTTTAAAACTATTTTAACTCTTCTTAATTTATCAATATTTTATGATATAAGGTTTTATGAAACATTTTATAAAAATTCGACATTTTATTTGCAATCATACATCTATACGTTTTATTTGGATTTTCATTCTTGTTCAATTCCTGCAACTTTTTGATGGAAAATTTCAAAAGAATAAACATTATAGATACATAAAAAATAATTGGGGTTAGTTAGATGGAGTGTCGATTTATTTCTAATAATTATAATGTAGAAAAATGGAGAAAATGCAAATTAAAAAAAAAACATCACGAAATCCGTAATATTGGCTATATGTATGTGGGTAGATAAATGGCCCCTTCGATCGCCCATTAAAAACTTTCTATAGATGTACCAAACACAATGAATATTATGATACGTCAAAATAAGAACTACTAGGCTTTTGTGTAAAAGTAAAGGTTATATCTTAAGTTAATAATGGGCAAGATATAACTCATATCGAATCGAATCGAAAATAATCACTATAACGGCACAAAATAAATCATTATCGCCTTCAGTTCGAAAATATTCAATAGCTACTAATTAAAATTTAACTAGTATAATACAGTATAACTTTCTATACCTTTTCATTGAAAGCATAGTAGTATTATATGTTGGTTTAATTTAGTGCGAGGAAATTATTGATCTAGTTACAATCAATCTAAATATTTTATCCTAAAGATAACATTTTTTTATAAATATACGTAATTCATTAGCATTAATAAAAATTTCTTATCTTCTGAGACATTTTCATTTAAGAAATAAATTATGTTATAAAATAATACATATACAGGTATATAATGAATATACCATATGTAGTGGAAAATTTTCTATTGAAATAGCACTAGAACACTTTTTTTCATAATAGCAATAAAAAAGCGGTATCTTTGAATTGCATTCGATAACGATAAAGTTCTATATCTAGTAATACATGTGTAGCATTATATCATTCATATAGTTATTCAAATATTTTCCATTAGATACTAAATAATGATTTTCCTAACACGTAAAATATTATGAATCAAAATACACAACATTGTTGTTACATTAACTGGGTAAAATTGTTATTAGTAAATATTAAAATTATTGAATAATTTTTCCACAATATTCGAAACTTCTTCCAATATATATTTACCGTGAACATATCTGATATATTTTCAAGATGGAATCAATTGTCGACCAAAGTTTTGTACAGACAGCTGTTTCGAACTTATTAGTTCTCATCAGTGCCGTACACGGTACGCCGGTCCAGAACAAATGCCAAATGAACTCCCTGGGATATATGTACATCTACATCGATACGATCTATGTTAGTAACATATACGTCGGGAATCGAGAAATGAATTACCAAACCGCTAAGCGGTTATCAAGTAATTCCCGAATGGCAAGGCTATTCCATAATCGCTATAGGAAACAACTACTCCTCGGGCTAAATACCCGCCAGACATTGAATTATACCTAAAAGCGATCCTCGACCCCTTTCTCGTGTTTCTGCACGATCAGACATGGTTTCAAAAAATAAAACCCGCCACGCGTAGAATTCGACATCTGTCCCGGATGGGAACCGAACGACAGACAGCTGTTTCGAACTTATTAGTTCTCATCAGTCCCATACACGGTACGCCGATCCAGGACAAATGCCGAATCGCTTTGCGGCGAACCGCTTGGGGGTTTGGTAGTTCCTTTCTCGATTCCCGACTTATATGTTACTATTATGGAATATAATAAAACTTGAGGTCTACATGAAAAATTAACGGTCAAGTTAAAATATCAAGTTAGACAAAGCTTACCCATATTTTCTTCTTCCCATATCCAAATCAAATATTTAAAATTATCAGATTTTAGGAACATGGTGTTTTTGAGAATTCTATGAATGGCTTTGGATTTTTTCCTCTTTTACATTTTTACCTTGTGCATTTTGCAGCAGAAAAATTCTAACAACCAATTATTATTAAAGGTAAAAAAATATACAGAAGTGTATCTGAAAAAGATGCTGCCCATAAATTGGACAAAAGTTACCACCAGCTATCACGTAAATAAAAAAACTATGTTTATGATGAATTCCTTATGTACTTTTTTAAAATTTCGTTTAAAATATTTTTTGTCTTCACAATCAAAATAGTCTATGTATATGCCTTAATTTTAACCAATTTATTTAGTTTCCCAAAATCCAACAATTATGTTTTTTCTTCATTTGGTTTCATCTAATATGTTTGTGAAATTGCAAAATAAATAAATATGTGAAGAGTGGGTAAAAATATAATATCCGTTACATCTTGAAAATTAATGTTAAAATGTATGAGGAACTATGTATATTGAAACAAAAAATAAATATTTAAACTGTTTTCATCAAAGAACCAATCCAATGACATGAGTTGTCAAGTAAACACTAGGTTTCCTTTTTTTTTCAGAAAAAGTATTAGCAACCCCACCTCTAAATGGTCTCATTCTACCAGGAATAGTTCGCCAATCCATCCTAGAACTGGCTGCTGAATGGAAAGAGTTCAGAATAGAACAAAGAGTTATTACCATGAATGAAGTAATTAAACTTATAGACGATGGAAGAGTAAGTAATTTTTTTCGAAATATTACAAATGAAATGTGCTCGAAGAATATTTTTACGTATAAAGACTCTAAAACAATAATATTCAAATAAAACTACCACTCATTAATACTATTATTATTATTCATTAATAGTGCATATTAATGTTTTATCATCATTATAGAAATAAATATTTTTATAATCCGATTAGAAAACGTCATATGTCCACGACATATATAATGAAGTAGAATATAGCATTTAGCACGACTTCTTGTCCAAATATTAAGTTTATGTTAGGAGTATATAGTGTGCCTCAATTGAAACTATAGTGTAATATGAATATGTTGGGAATATTTTATGTTAGGAACTATAGTGTAATATGAAGTATAATTTGAATTGCATGCCATTTCTGTTCTGTCAAATATAGGGTGTCAATATTTAATGACTTTCATCTACGAACTATACGACATCAACATGCAGACATTAAATTTCTTTAAGTACTTCTCAGGAATGTGATTCTACATACTGTATACGGTGTTGATCTACGGTGATTTGATTGGTCTACTGTAGTTTTCTTTTGCTTCTTTACTAATAAGGCCAATACAATAGTCAGGACATATTTAAGTTTCAATGACACAGCAGCAAATTTTATGTCTACTTTGTAAATTTTGTAATTGACATAGCTACATTATAAGTGCTATTATATATTGTTAATATAACAGGTCATAATAATTAAACATGTACATGTATAAAGGTGACTTGCATTTTATGTACGCATCAGTTTACTTTTAACCGATTAACAGTTCAATAACGAATACTTTGTGTACAACTGTTTTATGAAAGTTAGCGATCATTTACAGTTGCATTAAAAATTAGCTTTTTGATTACTGTTGAGTATTCATTAAGACTTGTTGACTTTGCAAGAACAAATTCAAATTGTGTCCATATATGGTGAAAAGATTGAGGCCGATTGGTTCCGATTTTTTGCAAAAACAATTACCAAAATCAAAGTATACTTAAATTAATAAAATATGTTTCCGTATGATGCACCCTTTCTTGGCGACACTGCATATACAACAAGTAGCAAGTAAGAAATACATAAAAGTACACGGTAGACACGAGAAACGTGTCTACCGTGTACTTTTGCTATAATTATTCTACGTCTAAAAAAAAGAAAATATCCAGTTTCCTAACTTATACAAAGAGCTATTACATTATTGCTGCTTCTGGTTATCAATAATCGCCTATTTATTAACAATTAGACTTTCCCATTTCGACATATCGCACACTTACTGTGTAACGCCCAAAAATAAATCAACATATTGCCTATATCAGTTGAAATTAACAAATATCGTACACATTTAAAGAGCTGCGTTTTGTTTTTTTACAAAATTTGTAGGTGTGTTTAATTACGTCAGATTTATGGCGTTGCCTAACCCTGCTCGACTATACGAGTATTTGACGTAAAACGGCCTCTATATTACATTAATGCGTAAGCCCATTGTTCGAGTTCTGTTTAGTGCGCTTATCAATATAACGCGTCATAAAATATGAAGAAAACATGTTTTGTTGAATAAGAATGCGTATTTTTTTGACGGGGGGTAAATAGCGTTATTATTATGAATTATTATTGTGTGCCATTGTCATCTAATCACATCCACTGCGAAAATCCTTCTACAATTTAATTTTATTATTATTTAGCTCGCGTAAACACCCGAGATAATTTTTTTAAGTTTCATTTAGGCAAAATATGTATATTTGGATTATGCTAAAAAGAAAAAGCGTGTCACAAAAACAAAAAAATTTGTTGAGTATCATAAACATCCAAAAATAGAAACGTATGAATAATAAATCAAATTCAAACACGCGTGCAGCAAAAAAAATTGCCATGTAAATAAATCGCGTAATAACAATGAACATTATAAATAACTACATGTACTGCTGCTGCAAATTTAAACTTCTAATACGCACTCGAACTTCTCCTGTATATTTGAACTTTTAGTGTGTATTTCGGTAGTTCGAGTATTGGTGGCGACTTAATGAACGTCTTATACACCTATAGCCTGGAAGGTTAACATCTAGAAAATATGGGGCTTGGTTTCAAGTCAAAATCTCTGGTGCAATATAGGCCTAACACTGTCATGGAGAAGAATTCTGAACGCTGTTAAAATCACGATAATTAACATTCTCCCTCTTATTTGTCGATAACAAATTTATGGCGCTTGCCCTCCGCTCACTATCCAAAATAGAGCCTGATCTCGTTCACAATAGTTGATAAAAGAACCCCCAATTTTCATCTACCGCCAATGTGTACTTTCCTAAGGGGCTACATCCACCTAGGAACATGAAAAAATAGTGGATCTTTGGGATGAAGTTTCTTGGGAACTATTAATAAACTATTAATAAATAAACGTTTTTGTCTTTAAATTGAAGATACATTTATTGTAAGTATGGTGAAGTGAACACAATTTAACAATATTTAAAACCGGAAGAGATATGCCCGCCGGAAGTGGAGCATCTATTTCGCGACCCGATTTGCGGTGACCCTTCTGCTAAAACTGATCATCTAAAATCAAAGATAGTAAGCTATCATGAAGTTAAGTTCATACAAAATATATTGACGATTGCCGTTTCCGAGAATTGTTCTTAAAAAAAACGACATATGGAACTGAAGTACCAAAATTCGGTAAAAACTCAGTTATTATCGTAATTTTTTTAAACAATTTTGGTTATTTTTGAAAAATGCGATCGTCATTTTGTTAACAACAGCTTAAAGTGTAACTGTGTCAAATTTAAAATGAATCGGTTCTCGAGATATTGACGGTCACCGTTTTGGATTCAAAGGACGTAGCTTTTTTTAGGATGATGAATTCTCGTGCTTATTTCATCTTTCTTAACGCGAGAATTTTTGTGCGTATATATTATTACAATATAGTAGGAAAAAAGTGCATGAAACAATGATTCCTCAAGTTTGTCTCTGATTAGTTAAGTCGATTATTGTTCTGCACCCGACGAGGACCCAAGGACGCTCATTGTGGGGCGCATGTAGCAGCATTAGCCGACCTCTAGCCCGTGACTGAAAGCTTTGTATCTCTGTAAATTTTGAAGATATCGACTTGAAACCTTCAGAATATATTCTTAAGCCTTCATACTATAATAATATACAAAAAAATTATTGAAAATTCTTAAGATTTTTGGTGGATGTGTAGCCCCTTAATAAACGTAGATTCTAGGAACCTTCATAGTATTATTACATTCTCTATTACGTCCTCGACTATATCTTCCATCAGAAAGCATGGTACCCATCTACTCAAAAACTATCGCACATTGCGATATTTCATTAAAACCCCATGTAGGGTTACAGAAGGAATTTTCAGTGGGCGAAAAATTTTAACCCTCACTAATTAATATTCATAGTGCCCTCACTATTTTTTTCACCCAATGCTGTACCAATCCCAAACAATACAATTCTTGCCGATTTATGTTTCGCACTTCCAAAATAATACACAATTTACTATAATGAGAAAGACTTGCACGATTACCCACACCAAAGCTAAACGTAGACTAATGCGTACTTAAAATGCAAGTCACCTTTATATGCATACATATTTAATTATGATGGCCTATTACATTAATAGTAGACATATAATAACACATAATATGGCTATGTCAAATACAGAATTTACGAAATAGGACTAAAATTTGCTACTATATTTCACTCCAACTTAAATACGTCTTGACTATTGTATTATCCATATTAGTAAAGAAGCAAAGGAAAGCCACAGTAAACAGTAAACCAAATTACTTTAGACCAATATCGTATACAGCATGCAGCATCGAATTCCTGAGACGTACTTAAAGAAATTTAATATTGTATGTCTATAAAGTTTAGAAAAGTAAAATGAACTTCTTGTGGGAAAATTTCGTCGATATTTATTTCAAAAGTTTCAAAAGGAAGAGTGCTTTCAACTTTTCCTCTCCATCAACCCTATTCTTCATCAAACTCATGAAGATACATCAATATATTCAAATGCCAAAAGATACATATATTAAAGCAAGCCTAGCTGCGCACAAGTATTAATCAATGTAACTCATATAAGTAGAAATTTCAAAGTGTTAGTAGTTCACAAAATTTAAGGGTCTAATAATTACCTGGACATAATAGTTCTCTATCAGCATAGAATTTGGACTGATTATCTAGTGAATGACCAATTTTAAAACAAATTTAATTTTACAATTAAAGATCAGAGGGATATAAATAAATTAAATCCCTCTTGCTGTCTATACAGACTAGATAGGCCTCAAACAATGTGCGTCAGTTGATTTTTATATCCATAAGAGGTAAACAAGGTGAAAACATGATGATTTCTATATAATTTTAAATTAATAAAGACGGTTAATATTTATGATGCAGCTCCGTCTTTAGTTGCTTTACTTCAGTTGTTCCAAATAGAAGACAAGGAACAACATCAGACTTTTCAATCAGGCTAACAAAGCAGTCATATTTAAAGTAGTTCTCTACATGAGAGTTTACATTCACATAAAAATTCTTCTTCCATAAAACTCTTCGTATTTCCTTATTTACAATTAATTCGCCGGTTTATATTTATAATTGAGACATCTCCGTATTCACCCATGCATTATATCGCATTGCTTAAATCTATTTGATGTATTCATTTTATTATCATACCGTGAACAAGGTCAGAATAAAACATTATGGATAAACATTACAGTTGGAAATATGTTTAAAATAATAACACTTTTTTGGTAATTTAAAAATCTACTTAACGACCACTTGAAGATAAATGTTGTCATATACTTTCAACTGTATATATAGTATGAAGAGTAGCAGAATGAAGAAGGACTGTCTTCATAGTTTCCTCCAATAATTCCATTCAACCTTCTGTTTTGCTGATAAATCATGAAATTTTTAAGAATGTAACTATCTATAAATACAGAAATATATCTGAATTATATGTTCTTTAACAAAACCTTAACAAGTATGCTTCTCTCATAACATTGTTTTTATGAAGCCTTCTCCTGTTGATGGGTTTGTCGACCTTTTTGAATTAACCATCGGTTTCTTGATTTAAATTTAAAATTTAGAAATTGAATTAGATTAGAATTATTTAACTTTCCGAAATACCTAGTCTACAGTAATCGATATTATAATAGACCATAATCACATTTACACATTTAGATGTTTACCGGAGTAAGCATAATATATACAATACACAATATGACATAGACAATACTGGAACCTTTCCACAATTATTCATATAATCAAATATAAATTAACATATGTAAATAAGGAAAAACGTAAATTACTAAACACAAATTTTAATAGAGGGTGGAAAGAATTACTAACATTTGATATTGTATTATAAAATTCAAGTACATTTTGATGCAAACGATAAAGAACTTTTGAAGACTTGAAACAACCGTCAATCAGCAGTACAACAATGCGATATTGTTTTATATAGTTAGTATAGATTTAGATATTTCCTTAGATAAAGACAAGCAAAGGTAGCAACCACTACTAGTGGAGTGATTATTAGATTTTAAGACATAAATAGACTACATTAATGGTTAATCTTGTAAACTAGTTTTAATAATTTAAATACCTGCTTGTGTTTAATATAAGACATCCACAAAAAGTTAACGTGCAGCCTGGTATTATTGATCAACCAATTACAAGTCCATATTTCACAGAAAGAAATTTTGCAGCAGATGTTTTAACCAGCAGCAGATATTCTACATGCACACGTGATGCCTGATGGCGTAAATTTATTTAATGATACTCCGTCCCATTTTGAAAGTATAATACGTGAAATGTGGAAGTAAGTAAGTGAAGCATATTAGTATTCACTAATATCTAGATCAAATATTTCTCAATCATAGAATTAAGCAATGATGGCTCATTAAATTATCACCAAGATCACCACACTTAAACCCCATAGACTCGTTCTAATAATCTGTAGAACGACGTAATTTTAAACGTTTAATTTGTATTTGCTAACGTATTTATTATTTCATTTAAGATTATTTTATACCTTTATAGTTACAAATGGACTAATTAATTGTAGAACGAATATGGTAAACTGGCATAAAATTGTTCTTTTATTTTTCTGTTGACTTGAAAAATACTTGACAACATCGTAGCAAAATATCAAAATCGAAGTACAATGCGACTACGTACCTCGTCAAGAATAGGAACAAGTATCAAAACTGCTATATCGGATCACCCACGAAGGGCGCAGTAACTATACTGGTCTTTACTCAGTCGCATTGAGATCTTTTCAGAGTGAATATGGAGCGAATTTGAATGTACACAGAGTTCAATTGGCCGCACGTAAAGTTCATCCTTTTTTTCCGAATACAGTCTCAGTCTTTCTTCTAGGCATACATAGAGAATCTCACACTTTTTCCTAGTTTTGACGAGCTGTACAACATATAGCGTTTGTAAACAAGAAGAAAAATAAATTTAGTATGTCATATTTATTCGAAATGCTTTATAGATCCGAACAGTATTTTAAAATCCTTTGAAGAAGAACAAACAAGAAAAGTTTTAAAAACACGTTTTAGCAAACAAAGTATGCTTTTTAAAAAGAACACATTTTTAAAAAGTATACTTTGAGAAACCATGCACTATTTCTGACTAACCCTGTATACTTTTATAACACGTAATTGCATAGCTTAAAATTAATTGTAGGAGGAGACGAGGAAAAATATAATTTTTGTGTTTGCTTTTCATCTCATGATGTTTTTCTTTTTCCTGTTTACAGCTTTTGGAAGTATTCGGAACCGGAACTGCATGCATCATCAGCCCCGTATCCTCAATAGAATACCTAGGAGAACTCCTACAAATACCGACTACCCAGCATCCGTTTCCCTTGTACAAGAAGATAAGAGATAGCCTGGCAGCCATCCAGTATGGGCATATAGAACACCCGTGGGCCCAGCCTATAGAATAGTGAAGGGTCCAGTATACTTATGGTATTTTATTTTGACTGTGGTATATTCCTTTGTACATATTAGATTTTTTAAAGTTAATATAGACATGTACATAGGTACCGGGTGTCCAAGAAGTCTGGAAACGGTCAAATATCTCGATAAATACACATTGGATCCAAAAAATAAAAAACACTTCCTTAATAACTATAAAAGCGCTATCCAATGGTATCAAATACAACCCTCCACCCCCACCCTCTGGGGTAGGGCGGGGGATAACTTTAAAATCTTAAATACGTACCCCTATTTTTTATTACAGTCAGATTCTACGGCAAACATTACGTCAAGTTTGTCTTAAACGTTTTTTTTTTCGATTCGTGACAAATGACGCTGTAATCGCAAAAATATTTTTTTTCATAATTTGCCCCTCACCATCAGTGTGCTTGTTTTAGATGAGTTCCCTTGCTTTTCACTGCCGAGGCTATAATGGCAAAATTCCCTCCCTGAATGAGATGTTCAAATCGATGACCTTCAGCTGTTTGACAGTGTCCCAATCGTGCGTACATGTTATCAATTACTTTCTGCAAAGTTTCTGGTGTTATTGTATTAGAACACTGTATTATCCTCTCCCATAATTCATCGATATGTGCCGGTTTTGTTTTGTAAACATTGTTTTTCAAATAGGTCCAATAGTAAAAATCTAGAGGAGTTAGATCAGGTGATCTTGGTGGCCACTCAATCGCACACTTTCTACCAATCCAGCACCCAGGGAAAGTGGTGTTTAATGCATTGCGTACAATCAACGCAAAATGACATTGAACCCCATTCTGCTGAAACCAAATATTGTCTAATGCTATACCAGCAATGTGTTGGATTTCCGGTATTATCTGGTTGTCCAATAAATCAACGTACTTTTTACCTGTTAAATTACCATCGATGAAAAACGGCCCGACATTTCGCTTGCACCAAATTCCAGCCCAAACATTCAGTTTTCATGGATATTGTGTATGGGAATTCCTCAACCAATGAGGATTCTCATCGGACCAATATCGCATATTGTGTCTATTGACCTCTCCACTCAATTGAAATATGACTTCATCAAAAAAGTATGTTCACAAAGAAAATTGTCCATTTTCGTCACATGGTCTCATCATTTCGTCACAAAATTCTAATCTACAATCGAAGTGGTACCCTAGAAGCTCTTGCGTTAATTTAATTTCATAGGGATGAAATTTATTTGCCATCAATATGTTATGAACACATGATTTGCTTATGCCCGTTTGTTGGGCAACCATTCTAACAGACGAACTATTGAAACTCTTAGTAAAACAATTTTAATCATCTCCAGATAATGCCAACTTTGTTGGCGAGACGCGCATCGAGTGTAGTGCATAGTGTTTTGTGGAAAACTAAGTCAGTGTTAATGAAAAATGAAGGTTTCCATTTAGTATTTGAAAATTGCCCTCCATTTCCCTCCCTCACGGTGGTAATAGGGTATTAAATCTAACACCATTGAATGGCTGTTTTTAAGTAAATAAACTCGTACTTTATTATTTTTCATTCTCCCGTAGAACTTTTTAGAAATTACGAAAAAAAATATTTTTGCGATTACAACGCCATTTGTCACGAATCGAAAAAAACGTTTCAGACAAACTTGACGTAACTCTTGCCGTAGAATCCGATTCTGTAATAAAAAATAGAGATAGCCGTTTAAGATTTTAAAGTCCCATCTCAAAGGGTGCGGGGTCGCATTTAGTGTCATTGGATAGCGCTTTTAAAATTATGAATTAAGTGTTGTTCCTTTTTTGGATCCAATGTGTATGTATCGAGATATTTGACCGTTTCCAGACTTTTTGGAGACCCGGTACATATTTTAAACCGTAGACTGATTCGGAGAGCACAGGACAAGATAATAAAACTAGTCATTAATGAAAATAGTATACATGGTTGTAAATATTGGGGAGTTCATATTGGGGAGTCTATATATATTTATAAAATGAAAATTACTTTTTTTTTTCTAGTTCTGTACTCTTCTAATTATTATATTCTTATAATTAGACATTAAACTTAATTTAGATGGTTTTAACTTCATTTTGTAAATCTTTCGTCCAATTCCATATGCTATATACTAATACGATTTGTTTTCTTTGATGTTCTTGACGATTCTGATCCACATTTTGGAGTACAGTCAATAATATCATGCATAATACACAGTGATATAATCTTGAACATTATACTCAAATCGTCGATTTGGGGAATGAAAATTTGTCCTTCTTTATGCTTTTCATTTTTGCATAACAATTCTGTGGCAGTTGTAAAATATGTGAAGATCATTTGATCTCGCTACCTTATCAATTATTAACTTTCATCTGAATATGGTGAAAACCCTAGATGTTGAATCAAGGAGCTTTAATATAAAGAATTAGCTTTAATATACAGTAAGGTCTAAAAGTAAGTTATGTCCAGACGAACGTGGGCATGGTGTTATTTATACGAGTACATTAACAACATAACGTTAGTAAGTAGTCTTTACTTTGAAATTAAGATATTAGTCATTTAGTTTTCAATTTTTGCTCAAGATGACTTTGTTGCAAAAAGCACGGTAATATTTTATTCTGCGTTAAATATAATAGTGTTAATACCTCTAGGTATTATATGAGTTCCTAAGCCAGATGAAGTCAGTCTGCCATTTTTAAAAACCAATAATAAACCTTCATATTCTAGTACTTTCATTCGATTTGTTTTTAGAAATCTAAATAAACCCATTCTCTAAAACTAAATCTAAACATTCTGTACCTATGTACAGATCGATATTTAATTTTTTGTATGATATCAAAAAGTGATCAGATCACCACTGATCTTGAAGACTTATAATACCATGATTATATATTATCAATGTAATAAGTAAGAAAAATAACGAATTAATTGGGCTCTTGCTTCATGAAAATCCAATCTCACATGAAGTACAAAATTCATTTAGATTTTGGTCCTCATTTCTTCCTCATTCCTCATTTCTTTATTTTAAACCAAAACACCACCTAATTATAATGCATACTATAGTTGTAATAGAAAAGCGACGAAATGGATTAATAAATAAATTTAAAGCATACACTTTATAACAAGAGAATTATTCTAATATAAAAGATGCATGAGATGAAATTTTGTTGATATACCATCGTGTAAATATTTGAATCTATGTATATAAAGGGTGGTCCAACCAAAACGCACGATGTTAATTGTAAATAAAACAAAATTTTTTCAGAGAATTAACTTAATATTTTTTATTATGATAGAAGGATCTATGACAATTATGTGTGAAACAAAATATCGGCCAAATGCTCGCCACGGCTTCGGTGGCATACCTCTATCCGATGGTCCATATTTTCAATGACTCTGAGACATAATTGAGGTTCAATGTCGTTAATGTGCCGAATTATCTCATCCTTTAGCTCTTGAATTGTTCTTGACTTATTGACGTACACTTTTTCTTTTAAATATCTCCAAAGAGAGAAGTCCAACGGTGTCAAATCACATGATCGTGGCGGCCAATTAACATCGCCACGACGTGAGATAACACGGCCATTGAATTTCTCGCGCAAATGTGCCATTGTTTCGTTGGCTGTGTGGCAAGTGGCACCATCCTGTTGGAACCACATATCGTCCAGGTCCATATCCTCAATTTCTGGCCACAAGAAGCCCGTTATCATCTCGCGATAGCGAACACCATTCACGGTAACTGCTTGGCAGACCTCATTTTCGAAGGAGTACGTCCCGATGACGCCGCCAGCCCATAAACCGCACCAAACAGTCACTCTTTGTGGATGCATCGGCTTTTCAACAATCACTCGTGGATTCTCATTTGTCCAAATGCGGCAATTCTGCTTGTTAACGAATCCACTGAGGTGAAAGTGTGCCTCGTCGCTGAAGATGATTTTCTTTGTAAAGTCACCATTCACTTCTGTCTGTTCAACCAACCATTCGGCGTATTGACGACGCTTGAAATGGTCAGTAGGCTTCAGCTCTTGAGTCAATTGAACCTTGTAAGCGTGTAAATTCAAATCTTTATTCAAAATTCGCATCAGTGATGTTCGTGAAGTGTTCAATTGTCGGGCACGACGACGAGTCGAGGTTGACGGCTCTTCTGCTACACTATCGCGAACAACAGCAATGTTTTCCGCAGAACGAACTGGGCGAGCATGCACAGGTGTTTTCACATTTCCTACAGACCCGGTTTGCTGAAATTTGCGCACAATTCTCCCGATAGTGGACACATTTGGTCGATTATCCTGACCGAAAAAGCCACGAAGTGAACGAAATGCATTTTGATTTGAACGCCCATTTTCGTAACAGGCTTCAACAATCTTAACGCACTGCTCAATTGTGTACCTCTCCATGGTTGAATTTGTCAAACACTGAAACAAAGAAATGTCAAATTAAGTTGGGCAAAAAACTTGACGTTAAGGTGTGACTCACAATTAACATCGTGCATTATGGTTGGACCACCCTTTACAAGCAATTTAATTTAGCTTTGCCATATTGCTTGACCACCTATATTATATAAATATAATAATGTATATTATGTAAATTATCATAAGTGATACTTAGTTAATAAAGCATCCAAGTGGGCAGCTCGAAAATTGTTAGAAATAATAAGATCAGATAAATAAGTTTAATTAGAGCTTTTAGATCTTAAATAATGATAATAATAAACGGTTGTGATAATACTTACGGATAATACTTAATATAACATAGAAACACACAGAGTTTTTTTTCGTTTTTGTAACTCTTATATGTTTTATGTAAAAAATTACTAGGCATGGTCATTAGTTGTAAGATATAATTGTTTGTCAAAAGGCTAGCAACGCCAGTTCTTCAAACGAAAGGAGGACATGGTACGTGATTAAACTTGTGAGATGGACAGGAATTTCCCCCGTAGAAAATATTTGAGCTAAACACTACAATAAGCTGCCGATGATGGAGTCGGAAAATGACCAATGAATGGGAGTTGAGTAATTTACAAAGATTCTAATGGTGTGATCTAATATATTAGACACAAAACTATTGGTAGTTAAAGATAAAAATAAAAGTTGATGATATTTCATGGTCTCCGTATTTTACGTATATATGGTTTTTAATTTCTTACTACCTGAGTTATGCTAAAACTATTTATCGCCTTTTATGTACGTCTGTTTTATTTTTTTATCTTAAACCTATATTGTATAATTATACATGTAAATATAATTATGTATACATTATATTAGTTCTTTATAATAGAAAATACTACATATAATACTAATTAATTAGTATTATTAGTAGTGTTTAAACTCTTTAGTTTAGACACTTTAAAAATAGTAGATAATTATACTATCTTTAAAGTGCCATGAAGAATGTTTCTTTGTATTTATACATATATTATATTATGCAGTGATTGTTATATATAGTGTTTGTATATATTACATTTGAAAATATAAGATTGCAAAAAAAAATTAAATAAATAATCCATTTCACATTTATCTTTTTTATTTAGAGATTTACCTGTATCATTGGTCACATTAATACCACTTAATGAAGAATTAGCTTTGATTAATCTTCCTCGTATGGCTCTCAGTGGTTTTACTTTTCCTGTTTCCCAGAACGATCTGCGTCGTTGTACCGCCTTGTCAAAGCGGCTTTGCCCGCTTGGACAGGGTGGCGCCAGGTCTTGTGGAGAGACTCAACCCATCGTGCTCTCCATCGTGTGGATAGAGAGCACAAGGGGTTGAGTCTCGGCTCAATCCTCCAGTTGAGGTTCCTGAAACTCCGTCTCTGCGTGTCTCCTTTCGGTGATTCGCGCTGGTGCTTAGTCGAGCCACAATTGCCGGATTACATGTGCGACTCGACGGGTAGATTTACCGACGCTTGGCGCGTTCTACAGAAGCCGCTAAAGAAGGTGCTTACAATGTACATATTCTATTGATATAATATAAATAATGTGTTACCTTTAAATCTTCACATAACTCAGCATTTCGTCATGCAACCAGCTATACATATGTTCGCTATACTGTATACATTTCGCTAATTGTGCTACAACCTACATCCCTTATTATTTGCGAGCAGTAGTCTAATTTAGGCCTACCTCTGCCTTTCTTCACTCCTATTTCTGCCTCCAAAATATCGTAGACTATTCCCCCATGTCTCAGCAAGTGGCCTACCATTCTATCCCCTCTCTTCTTTATGTTTTTCCACATACTTCTTTTCTCGCCGACTTTCTCTAATACTTCTTCGTTTATAACCCTATCAGTCCATGGTATTTTCATCATTCTTCGGTAACACCACATCTCAAAAGCTTCTAATTTCTTCCTACTTGCTTCCCCTACCGTCCAGGTTTCGCAGCCGTATAGTGCCGTGCTCCATACATATGTTTTCAAAAATCTCTTCCTTGTTTCTAATTTTATTACCCCCGAGCATAAAAGTGCTTTCTTTTTGTTAAAAGCTACTCGACCCTGCGCTATTCTTTGTTTTATGTCTTTATCGCTTCTTCCATCCCAATTTATTTTACTTCCTAAATAAGCGAAGTCTTTAACTTCCTCCAATCTTTCATTATTAATTTGTACTTTCGTTTTTGCTCTGCTCTCGCGCTCTCTGCACACTAACACTTTAGTTTTGTTTTTATTCACCCTCATTCCGTATTCCTCTGTCAACATTGCCTCCATCTCGTTCAATTCTGATTCTAATTCCTCCTTACTAGATGCTAATATGTACTGCTATATCATTCGCGAATCTCAGCATTTTTAGTTTCTGTCCCTGTATTTTAATCCCGAAATTCACTCTATTTTTTACCACTTTAATCGCCTCTTCGATGTACAGATTAAAAATTAGTAGTGATAGCGTACATCCTTGTCTTACTCCTTTCCAAATATCTACTTCCTTTTTTCCCCTTCTACTTGTATTTTAACAGCAGTTTACTGTTTGTATAGATTGTGTACTACTCTCCTATCTCTATACTTCATTCCCGCGCTCTTTAGTATCTCGAACATTTTTTTCCATCTTACATTATCAAAAGCTTTTTCTAAATCTACAAATTCTATATAAGCGTCCTTTCCTTTTTCTATTGTTTTCTCTAACATTACTCTTAGCGCCAGAATAGCTTCGCGAGTTCCCCTATTTTGCTTAAACCCGAATTGGTCTTCTCCTAGTATTTCCTCCGCTTTATTTAACCTTCATCGGTCTTACCTACTTGGAGCTTATCTTCTACTTCTTTGCATTTATCCTCTATCCATTGTTCCTTCGCTTTTCTACACTTTCTAATGATTCTTTATTCCTGACTGAAATGACCTTCCAGTATCAGTAAATTTATCTTTTATTAAGGTATCGCCGACCTACACCAAATGCAATTAACACTTGACTAAAGGCGTCAATGAGTGTTTGATCATTCGCAAATAAACAGAATAGAGAAATATCACACTCTTGAATTGATTTTTTTAGCATTTACTTTAAATACAGTAAAGAAAAAAATTCAAAATTTTAACTTGTTTTTTTTAGAAATCGGAACCGTCGATTTCTTCTTAAATTTCTGGGTGCATTTAATTTTTTTTTTTTTTTTTATATTGAGCAAAGTGTCGCTCTGGTGGACTAAGCACTGGGTCGCAGTGGTGGACTAAGGGGAAGCGCAGGGGGCGGCCCACCCCGGGCCTCTGGTTTTGGGGGGCCTCGAGAAGTTCTTTCAAATTCCAAACAAGGCCAAAATATTTTCAGTAAGTAAGAGGCAGTTTGAAGTTGGAAGCCCCGTACATATGCAAAATATAAACGTAGATACACTAGAAATGCATCAATTTCTGAGCAGACCGGAGGCCTCATTTAGTTTTGCCACGCCGGGCCTCCGACGGGCTTAGTCCACCACTGCTGGGTCTTACAAAAGCCAGGCTTACATCAAGTTATTTTTTAAATAACAATCTTTCCTTATTTTGTTCTTTGTAAAATTGTAAAAATAAGTATTTTATGTAATATAACTTAAGCTTGTAAGGGTAGGTTAAAACATACTTTTAGCAAAAGAAATTTATTATTTAGAAAAAGTTTATTTAGAAATAAACTTTTATAAAAACTGTAAAATGAATTTTTACTGTTATTCTTTTATTCTTACACTTTCCATTTTCTATATTATAATCTAACTTTACAGCGTTAAGAGTATACAGTTATATTATGGTTATATAAATATTATTATTCGTACTATAACATTATTCTCACTTCACTTATGTAAGTATGTATTTTCTAAAACATTGTTAATAGTTATAACAGATGGACGTAGTTTTAAATTTTATTATTATTAATATAACCCCCATAAAATGTTTAACCATCTCTCGAATAGCAAGCATATTTCCATGAATTACATTAAATGATATGACGATGAAGCTACTTAAGGTAATGATATTCACACTCCTTGTTTCAATTATATTACCACTGAGGTCATGATCTGAATGTTACTGAAACGAGTTATTTTTCCCTATTTTACAAGGAAATTATATACAGTGTGTCCTAAATTGGATCCCCATCATTGGGATCTCGAAAACTGAAAGATAGAAAGTTGGTTAAAATTAGCAATGTTCTAGCAAATTTAATGCTAAGTCCATTGACAAACCAGGGTTAAACCTAAATTTTATATTTGTGGTTTTGCAGAATATATTTAAAATAATTAATTGTAGGAAGGCAAAACTTTAATATTTTAAATATTCTATTAATGTACATTACAGCAGTATAATCATTTTTATAGCATGTTCTGTTTTTTATAAGTATATAAGTATTTTTATATATATATAAGCTACTTTCATTTTTCTTATGGATGCCATATTGTATTTATAATGATTTGAAATCTGCGTCAAATTTCCTTTTTAGTAATGTTTTTATATTAAGAAGGGCAAATTAATTTAATGTACCTTCAGTATCTTCGTATTGTAAACTCTCCCCCCCCCTTCTATTTTAATTTCCACTTTTATAAGAAACAATGAAAAACAATAGTCTCGCGATAACATTCCTCATCAGATGTTGCATTGATTTATTGATATCACACCTACAGAACATGATAGAATACCAGTGAACCTCTGCTACCCCATTATAACCCACATACAAGTCGGGAGATTTGACATGATCGTCTGATTTTGTCTAATGACAGGAACCTTCCTACGTTATGTTTTTAATCCTTATCCCCCAGATTCTTTATATAAAGTTTGGTATTACTTATCTTGATTTTCTCATTTATGATCTGCTCTGGTTATATTCCATTTTGGAATTTATATATCTGAATTTAAGTCGGATTTACTTTATTTGGTTTAATACCTGAAGGAGGTAATAGTAAGAAACTACAGGATCCAGTTTAAGTCACATTTATTACCCAAACTTGGATAGGTGGAAATAATACTCTTGACAAACAACAGAACTCTGTTTTGTAACGGAAACTTCCGTTTATTTAAATAATGGCTGGCATACACAGAACTGTTCAATACGCCAAGGAGGACTGTTCTCGCCAAACACTCTGTGAGTTTTCTCACTGGGGAGACATTAAAAACCTAAGTCCAACCACGAATTCACAGTTTTCAAACAGCTGAAAATCGAGCGTCCTTATTGAAACACCCTTTATGTCAATGCCCCTGTATGGAGACGCACACAGCTGGTCTAAAAAATGCAATAAATTATGAACAGAGGGTTATTAGCCTATCGAGAACATCATAATACATGTTAATTTACATTTGTGAAAAATAGATGAATACAAGCAATTAAGTTCCCTGTAAAATAAATAATTATAAATGAATGAAAGACAAGGATATGCAGTAGCTAGCCTACACTGAACTAGAGCAGTTAATTACTATTATGGCACAAATTACCTAAAAAATATTAAATTATAACTGAGTATCACAGTGAAATAACGGCGTAGATGTACAGTCATTATTTAAATTAATCTTCATTTTACCGGTAAAGAGTGTTCATGATAATTTGAATACTAACTGAAATGCCAGCGATTAAATAATCATAGAGCAGATAATCACGGTGTCGAAGACTTCTCTCCCAGGTTCACAACCTCTACTTTCGCTGATATCCATGACGAAAGATACCGGAGTCAATTTCGTTATACCCCAATAGATAATAGGATTGGTTGCGACAGTGTACAGTAAACTGTGGCTGGTCTTTTGGTTTTCAAATCTTCTTGTCTTTTTATCTTCTGCTCTTCTATTTTCCTGTTCTCCTGTTCTTCTGTTCTTCCGATATTCTGGTCTTCGGTTGTTGTGGTCTTCTAATTTTCTGTTCTTGGCTACCTTTCACGGACTAACGTCGAATTACTTCTTCTGGGATTCTAGCTGTCTCTTCTCTTCTGGATTGATTGTAAAAATGTTCTTACTACCTCGAAAGTACGCGTATTTAAGCAAAATCGTGACTTCCTGTGAAAGAGAACACAAATTACTGAAACCCTCAGTGCGACGGAAGCCTACGCGATCTCCCAAAATCGATATTATTTTTAATTTTTGTAAATAGTTGGTCATGTTCCCACGAATCTGCTTCCATACATATATGTGGGATAATTGCTTATCGAAAATAAATGCGTCGCTCGCTTTATTTCTGTTACACATACCCAACTGTTCTTCAAGTTACCAGAGGTTGAGGCTTCAAGACATTTTTACGCAAAGATTCCAATATTATGATCACAGTAATTTTGTATTGAATATTTTAAAACTCTATTTTCTCTCTGACAATTAATTTAAAGCTCGCCTAATTATTTTTTTTTTAATTATTAAATGAAATTAAAATAATTTAGGTAACATTTTATAGGCCAAGTTACATTTATAATATTACGAAAAAATTTAAAATACCGGGTGAACTTATAACCCATGTGCAGAACGTTTCAGAACAATTAACCATTATAAAAATATTCAAAAACGACATAGAATGTTAAATTTGCTACAACTTTGCTAATTTAACCCACTTTCTATCTCTCATAGTTTTCGAGATCCCAATGACGGAATAGATTTTGGTACACATTGTATATCTGAGACGTACATTATCTGAATTAAATATTTGTTGTCTAATCTAATCTAACAATATTAGCTGATCTTATTTTGAAAGATAGCAATTAGCATTATACAGACCAAGGTAATTAATCACGTGTGTAAGATTTAAAAGGAATTACTTAGTAGTATATTCTTATTAGATAAATCAGATATGTACATGATTACCTTGAATAAATACATATACAATCTATTTGGAAAAAAAAGATGAGACAGGAAAAATATTAAATCGATAGCCAGTGGAATATAAATCAGGGTGTATGTAAATATATCTTTAGTTTCATATTGTTTCTATATGTTTTTGTATGTTTAAGGCAGTCTTTCCCAAAGTGGTCTATATCGACCCCCAGTGATCGACTTCGACCTACAGGGGGTCCATGTCAATGAAAAAAAAAATTGGGGGTGCATTGGTGGTGTAAATGGGAGTTCACGAGAGTGGAAGTAGCCTTTGGAAACAAATAACAAACTCGTATATGTAATAATTAATCTAATGGTTGACAAATATTGTTTTGTTGTCATATGACTTTGAAAAATGTTCACGCACAACAAAGAAGTCGATATGTTATTAGTTTATGGGGAATCTCAAAAGAACCCTAGAAGAGCAGTTCAGTTATACGCCCAACGATACCCCGAACGTGTTATTCGAAGCATAAAAGTATTTGCAAGATTGGAATGCAATTTACGTGCAAATAAGGAGTCATTTTCTTCTCGAAAGAGAAGAAAAATTGTTAAAAAGGTCAATTCTGACAATACTGTTGCCACTGTTTTGCAATATTTTAAAGGCCATCCAAGGAACTCGATTCGTCAAGCCTGTCATGAGTTGAATTTAAAATATAGTTCGGTACGAAAAGTTTTTAAAGAAAATAATTTTCACGATTATAAAATTCATAACTTAGAACACTTGTCAGATCAACATCATCAAACGAAGAACTAATTATGTTCCCTAAGTGATGGTAAACTTAGAGTTCAATGACAATCGTTTTTTTTTTTTTCAATATGTATTGTGGACGGACGAAAGCCGTTTTGTTAGTAACGGTAAGCACAATAAAAAAAAATGAACATCTTTGGGCTACTGAAAATCCACATTTTGTCAATCCGATTGAAAACCAAGGACACTTCGGAATTAACATTTGGTGTGGTATTATTAATGGGCATTTGATTGGTTCATATTTTTACGAGGGAATTTTAAATAGTGAGCGATATTTGTAATTTCTTCAAGAACAACTTCCTGTGCTTTTCGAAAATGTGCCATTACAGCTGCTAGCAAACATGTGTTTCCAGCATGACGGAACTCCACCGCATAAAGCAAGAATTGTCCAACAAAATTTTAAATGAAACTTACGGAGACAACTGGATAGATATAAATGGACCGATACAGTGGGCGCCTACGGACGTGACCCCACTAGACTACTCTTGTGGAGATCTTTTGAAAAATAAAGTTTACAGAACACCATTTGTTAACTTGGAATATTGGAAAAGGAAAGATCAGAAATGCTTGCGATGAACTATCTAGAGAAATGTTTCAAAGCTTCAGTGAGAGAAGTAATGCGGAGATTGGATAAGCGTTTAGAAGTAGGAGGTGATCACATTGAAAATTTGTTATAATGATTGCCTACATACTTTGTATCTTTCTGTGGTAATAGTTGTAACATATTGTGTGTTTTGTAATGTTAAGTTAATAAATAATACTAATTGATAATGTTTAATTATTGACAGATGTGACTTTGCCATTTGTTTTCAAAGGTTACTTGTTTAAATCGTGACGATTGCGAACTTTTTTGTTACAAATTTACTTATAATTTTTTAACGGAAAAAGATAGCAAATTTTTTTCTTTACAAAATGTGTTCAGAAAGATTACTTCTTTTTAAATATCCCAAAATATAGGTATTTTTCTGAGGAAAAATAATTCGATGACGTCATTACTTCAGTTTCCAAATATTGAAAAATATGTAAATTCTGCTTAACATGGACCTTACTCAATCCCATTTAAGAACCTCTTTTCAGATTTTTTGTATCGTTTTTCCTTTTCTTATAATAGAGCTGAGACATCGAGTTTCACTCACCGTGTACATTCATACATTCTCAATATTCACTCTGCAAATGTCCCAATGCGACTGAGTAAAGACCAGGCTATATTCTTCACAAGCTGTACGTAATAATTTCTTATAATAGATATATAAATTTCCTAATTATTATATGTATATTTCGTAAAATTGTATAAGCAGGCTATTCGCTTTGTGGTCACAATACATGTCACTTGTAAAAACTTGCACATTTGATAGCACACGTTGCATCCATACGCTCAATAGCAACGCATGTCCAAACTTGTACCAGAGCTTTGCAAGGATGATGTAGACTTGAACCAATTGTGCTTTTTACATTCTGACATTTCATTTTTAACTGACATTTAACTGATATTCATATTTATAAATATGAATGTGAGAGACAAACACTGTTCATTTGTTTCCCGAATTTTGAGAAGAAAAGTTTTAAGCAAATATTTTCAAAAATATAAATGGTTAACTAGTGTTTCGTAGTCATATGTATACTACGATAGTTAATTTTGAGATTTTCTTTTATTTTCTAAACGGCTGTTTTCATGTGTGCGTCACGAAATTTTTAGGTCGATGTACGAAATGCTTTTCGTTCGAATTTCGGAATTTTGACAAAATCAATACAGTAAATCGACCCTTGCGAACAACGTGGTAACTTTTTGTTATCGAAAGACTCTGAGGCATGCTCCGGAGGTGCGTTATGAAAAAAAAAGTTATGATATAACTTTTGCACTTTAATTTATCTATTTATCTAACTTTTTAAACGTTCCAACTAGGAAGGATATGTAAAATCCGACTAATAAATCTGAATTAATGTCATCTTATTTGGGAGTGGGGAGAAAAGTAAGAGATTTTTTTATAAGACTTTCTTTTTGTAGGTTCTTAGATATATAAAGATTGCATAAAAACACCGATCATGATATGAGGTAAAGATCGTTCAATATTCAAGCCAATTACAATTAGGTATAGAATAACTATGTTAATAAGTTACAAAACTACCTACCCAATAGCAAGATTTTTATTTCACATTGCACACATAAGAAAAATCACCTATTTTTATTTTGAAAAGAGACGCTATAACATAATTACAAGTTATCAAGAATAGGAACAAATATCAAAACTGCGATATCGGACCGCCCACGAGGTGCGCAATAAATAACCTGGTCCTTACTTAGTCTCAGTGGCACCTTAACAGAGTGAATATCGAGTATGTATGAATGTACTTTCGTACATACTTTTCCCTATTCTTAACAACCTTATACTTATCTATAATTTATTAATGTTTACGATTGTTATTGGTCGGTTTTGGTTTGTGTTTTCATGCGCAAACGAATTTGATTATAGTGATGTAACTTCTTTTTATATTTCTACTATACATGCGTACCTATTCATTAATGGTTTTATTTCTATCTTTAAAGACAAGGTTCTATATAATATAATACTAGGTATTTAATATAATATTACAAGATTTGTATTTTGTGTTTTATTTAATAAATATTTAATTATAAAACAACATATATTTTTTATTATAAAATTGTCCACTCTAAAGTTAACCCTATCAAAGTATCAGCCCTGTGTGAGCTGCAAAACCACATTGAAGTTGATGAATTTGAAGAAAAATCAATATTAGGAAAGCAGGAGGTCTACTCAAAATAAAAAAATAGTACGTGGTCTATAGGACAAAATAGTTTGATGATCTCTGGTTCCGATCCGATAGGACTTGAACCTTGACGAAGTTCTAGTGCAAACTAGAACGGGTGGGTCGGCTTGCGCGTTTTAATGATTTAAGGAGCCGTACCATAGGTTTAACCATAGTGGGAGGGTCCTTATTGAAAAACCAGACTAAGACAAGTCCCTGAAGGAGGGCAGCAGCTCTTTCAGTAGTCATAGTGGCAGAAACCGTGGGGGTTGGTATGGTGCTATGACACACACGACTGCGATGTGGAAGGCAAGAGGAAACCACCACATTATAATCCTCAGAACAGCTAGCAGAAAGCTTATCCTAAATTAATGATGGCGTCTCCTGGGGCAAAAAACTCCGGAGGTAAAATAGTCCTCCGTTCGGATCTCCGGGTGAGGACTGTTCCGGGAGACGTGATCGAGTGCAATAATAGTAAGAAGTGTAGCATTTCACGAGTCGGAGCGTGGAATGTCAGAAGCATGAGACAGGCAGGGAAGCTAAAAAATCTGAAGATAGAAATCGATAGGTTAGGATTAGATATAGTAGGTATAAGTGAGATGCGCTGGCCGGAAGTAAGAGATTTTTGGAGCGGTGACTATAGGGTCATACACACAGGATCGGTAAATGGAAACGCGGGAGTAGAGATCGTTATGCGGAAAAACGCAGGACAGTGCGTACATAGCTACCTACAATACAGCGAGAGAGTAATGATGGTTAGGTTAGATTCGAAGCCAGTGGAAACAGTAATAGTGCAAGTATACATGCCTACTTCTAGCCACAGTGAGGAAGAGTTAGAAGCCGTTTATTCGGACATAGAGCAGGTAATAGGATTTGTGAAGGGTCATGAAAATTTAATAATAGTAGGAGATCTTAACGCAGTCGTAGGTGAGGGGAAAGAAGGAGAATTTGTAGGTCCTTATGGATTAGGAAACAGAAACGAAAGAGGTAGCAGACTGATAGAATTCTGTGAGAAGCACAAGATGGTAGTCGCGAACACATTGTTCAAGAATCACGTTAGGAGGCGGTACACATGGAAAATGCCAGGAGGGATAGACAGGTATCAGATAGACTACAGTCTGGTTAGGAAGAGATTTAGAAATCAAGTAAAAGACTGTAAGAGTTATCCAGGAGCAGATGTAGACAGCGACCATAACTTGGTAGTCATGAAAGCTAGATTAAAGTTCAAAAATCTGAAAACCCGGAAGGATAAGAAACGTATAAATTTAGGCATATTGAGGGATCAGAATATGAAAGATAAGTTCCAGGAGAAAACAGATCAATTAATAAATAAAACGAGTAAGGACGAAATCAAGAACGCAGAAACTGAGTGGGAGGGTATCAAGAATAGTCTAGCTTCCGCGGCTACGGACGTTTTAGGACACGATAAAAGGGAAGCTAGGAAGCCCTGGATAACGGACGAAATCTTAAACTTAATGCAAAACAAACGAGGCTACAAAAACAGACGAGACGAAGAAGGACTGAAAACTTATAAGTCAATAAAGTGGGAAATCATTATAAAATGTAGAAAAGCGAAAGAGCAATGGATAGAGGATAAATGCAAATAAGTAAAAGATAAGTTGCAAGTAGATAAGACCGATGAGGCTTACAAAATAATTAAGAAGAACTTCAGGGATATAGGAACAATAAGTAGAAACGTTAGGAGTCAATCGGGGGACATACTGATAGGAAGAGAGGAGAAAGCGGATAGATGGAAGCAGTACTTAGGAAATTTATACGAGGGTCAGGAATTAGGAGAGATATTAGAGGAAGAATCTAGCATCGATAGGGAAGATGTAGGAAAACCTATATTGAGAGAGGAATTTGAAATATCACTAAGGGGGCTAAAGAATAATAGAGCGCCGGGTGTAGATAAGATACAAGCGGAAATTTTGAAATATGCGGGACAGAAAGTAGTAAATAGGATGTTTGAACTGGTAAAATACATATACGAAGCGGGCGAGATGCCGGAGGATTATAAGAGGAACATTGTCGTTACTATACCGAAAAAGAGAGGAGCCGACAAATGCGAGAACTTTAGAACGATTAGCCTAACTTCCCATGCGTCAAAAATCTTAACTAGAATAGTGCAGAAGAGGATGGAAAATAGAGCGGAGGAAATACTAGGAGAAGACCAATTCGGGTTTAAGCGAAATAGGGGAACTCGCGAAGCTATTCTGGCGCTAAGAGTAATGTTAGAGAAAATTATAGAAAAAGGAAAGAACGCTTATATAGGATTTGTAGATTTAGAAAAATCTTTTGATAACGTAAGATGGGAAAAAATGTTCGAGATACTAAAGAGCGCGGGAATGAAGTATAGAGATAGGAGAGTAGTACACAATCTATACAAAGAGCAAAGTGCTGTTATAGAAGTAGAAGGGGAAAAAAGGGAAGTAGGTATTAGGAAAGGAGTAAGACAAGGATGTACGCTATCACCACTAATTTTTAATCTGTACATCGAAGAGGCGATTAATGTGGTAAAAGATAGAGTGGATTTCGGGATTAAAGTACAGGGACAGAAACTGAAAATGCTGAGATTCGCGGATGATATAGCAGTATTAGCATCTAGTAAGGAGGAATTAGAATCAGCATTGAACGAAATGGAGGCAGTGTTGACAGAGGAATACGGAATGAGGGTGAATAAAAACAAAACTAAAGTGTTAGTGTGCAGAGGGCGCGAGAGCAGAGCAAAAACGAAAGTACAAATTAATAATGAAAGATTGGAGGAAGTTAAAGACTTCGCTTATTTAGGAAGTAAAATAAATTAGGATGAAGAAGCGATAAAGACATAAAACAAAGAATAGCGCAGGGTCGAGTAGCTTTTAACAAAAAGAAAGCACTTTTATGCTCGGGGGTAATAAACTTAGAAACAAGGAAGAGATTTTTGAAAACATATGTATGGAGCAAGGCACTATACGGCTGCGAAACCTGGACGGTAGGGGAAGCAAGTAGGAAGAAATTAGAAGCTTTTGAGATGTGGTGTTACCGAAGAATGATGAAAATACCATGGACTGATAGGGTTATAAACGAAGAAGTATTGGAGAAAGTCGGCGAGAAAAGAAGTATGTGGAAAAACTTAAAGAAGAGAAGAGATAGAATGGTAGGCCACTTGCTGAGACATGGGGGAATAGTCCGCGATATTTTGGAGGCAGAAATAAGAGTGAAGAAAGGCAGAGGTAGGCCTAGATTAGACTACTGCTCGCAAATAGTAAGGGATGTAGGTTGTAGCACAATTAGCGAAATGCGTAGGTTAACACAAGATAGGAGAAGCTGGAGGTTAGCGTCCAACCAGTCTTAGGACTGATGACCTAATGATGATGATGATCTCTGGTTTCAAAAAATAAAACCCGCCACAGGTAGGATTCGACATTTGTCCCGGATCGGAACCGAACGACATACAGCTGTTTCGAACTTGTTAGTTCTCATCAGTGCCGCACACGGCATATATGTTACTGACAGAGATCGTATCGATAAAGATGTACACGCCATAAAGTTCATTGTCCTGAATCGGTGTACCATGTGCGGCACTGATGAGAACTAACAAGTTCGAAACAGCTGTATGTCGTTCGGTTCCGATCCGGGACAAATGTCGAATCCTACCTGTGGCGGGTTTTATTTCTTGAAACCTTATCTGATCGTGAAGAAACACGAGAAATGGGTCGAAAATCGCTTCTGGGTATAATTCAATGCCTGGCGGGGCTTTAGCCCGAGGAGTAGTTGATTCCTAGAGTGATTATGTAATAGCTTTGCTATTCGGGAACTACTTTAATAACCGCTTGGCGGCTTGGTGGTTCCTTACTCGATTTCCGACTAATATGTTACTGATCTCTGGTTTAAGGTTTGTAAATAGGGATATAAATAAGGTTTAAGAGAATGTTTAACTGTTTAATCTTCCCATGTGTTTATATGTATAAATATGTGTTTACTGTTGATTATTAGTAAAAGCTGTCTAAATAAAATTACTATATTTCTAACTAAAATTACTAAAAAGTAATGTAGGTACTATCAGAAATTTTTGGAAAGTTGGGTATAATTAAAAATTAGTATGTAAACAGGATGAAATAACTCGAAGTTCCATCATCTTTACGTAATCTTCAGTACCTACCAGTGCAAATCTGAAAATAACTAGGTAAAATGTTTTTTTCCAAGGACGCACTAAATAAAAAGATTCAATCCCTAAAGCAATCCTATATACCGATGACACACTAACCTATGCAGAATTCTTTCATGCTCAAATTGCCACACAAAACTCAGACAACATATGGACAACCTCACAGACTACTACAAGACGTGGAAAATCAACATAAATTATACAAAAACGGAGCAACTGACAATAACACCTACGAATAAATAATGAATAAATGCAAAATCAACGAACAATAAGTTATCTGAGATTAACGATAACAGTAATACAGAATACAGAAATATATCACACTAAATAAACTCTACCCCCCACTAAACAGATGCAGCCCACTAACACAAAACAACAATATACTAATATACTTATAAAGCAACATTTAGACCTACTCTGACCTATGCCTATCCTATTTGGCACAATATCCCTAACACGAAAGGACTACACACGACCCAAAATAAATTACTACGACTACTAACAAACATTTACACAAACATACAAATACTCCACGACAACATACATACACATTACGCCAATAAAACACTACATAATAGAAATGACACAGATATTTTACAACCATCATATACACTTTGCATCTCTAACCCAACACTTAAAACGCGCACCAAAGACACCATGCAAACACAACTACCTACATGAGACACTCCATGACTAAAATAACGAAACAGACTACAGATTTCCTATACTACCCAATTTCGTCCCAAACTCACTATAACCCCGGCCGAAACCTAATTTAACCCTATTATTCCTCAGGAGCTTTACTGTCCAAACATTTAACCGTTTCCGCTGTTAGGCATCAAACCCAGCAGCAGCTTAGCCTCCCTGTATCCTGGATGTTCCGTCAGTGATTAAATCTTTCAATCTTACCCATTCCTGAAGTGCCCTCTTGCGGAGGCAGTGTGCAATCCTGACCGCTAGTTCCGGTTCCATTAAGCCCCTCTCGTTTCCTTTCCTGGCTAGCTTGTCGGCCTTCTCGTTGCCCCGGATACCAGTATGACAAGGCACCCAGTCCAACGTCAGCTTGTTACTTCTGACTAGTGTTTTTACGGTCCAGAATTCCTTAGACCTGAGGAAACGGGTATGCCTACCTCGCCTCCCCTATTCACCCTGACTGTTACTCTATAGATCCTTCCACAGCCGCAGTAATGACTGCCAGGTCTAATGGGCGAAAAGCCTCTAACGCTACCATTGGTGTGGTCCCCATGGCCCCTATGCGAACGTCATTTATTCACGATTATCACGGTCATTCCCTTTAATACCAGTGCATGGATCTACTCCATTTTCATCCTGGCCGAGATCAGTTCGTCCCTAGGCCACCATACCACTGTCGCATATAGCAGTCGAGCCCTCGGTGCCGTTTTATAGAGGGAAACCATCGCTGATATCAGTCCCCAAGTGACGCAGAATGCTCTCCTACACATTCAGAAATTTGAATTTGCTGGAAAGCTGAGCTTTCCAGCTCAGCTTAGTATCCAAGGTAATATACCAAACCGGTGACTTTGAGCCTTTCTCCGTAGAACCTCGGCCCCCTGACAGGCATAACCTTATACCTCCTAGTAAAGACTGTCACAACAGTCTTTCCTGATTGACGACAATCCTGTGCTATCACACCATTGCTTAACCACTGACACGGCTATATCAGCTAACTCCATCAGCGTTTCTAGTGAAAGGGTTAATATCCCCCAAAATTTTTCATATTTAACTAACATTGTATCTTTAGTATAACAAAGGTAGGAACATCACTTAACAGATAGAAATATTAATTATATCAACTAAAACACAGTGATATTTTGAAATCTAAATTATTATTTTGATCACAAAGTGAGTCAGTTTCCGATTTTGACGAATTTTTACGTAAGGGATGTCAGTGTGAGTTAAGAACTGATTGAATTTCTTTTCCAATTATTGGCATGCATTATTATACGAACGACTAAAAATGTTTTATACAAACTACGAGTATGTGTGAATTAAAATAAATTTTATGTAGATGGCCTAGCATATCCTCTATCACTACTTTAAAAGTAACATTTTATAATTTTTTTTTAATAAATACATTTAATGATGTTTAAAGTGATTTGTAAAAAGGAATAAATTCAGTTCGCTAGTGTTTTTTTTATTTAATGTCATGAAGTGAATGAAACACTTTATTCAGTACACTTACAATTAGAGTAGAAGAAATAAACCGTCTGCGCAACTTAAGAGAAAATGTGAAAGCGGTAACTAGTTAACGAGGGCGTAGCCAACGATATGTGGCTAATTTGTTAGGGGTTATACAATCAACAATTAGTCGAACAATAAAATGTTTCAATAAATTTGGAAGTTACTGCTGAACCCCAGGATAAGGTCGTAAGAAGTCTACAGATGTAAGAGATTTTATACAAATCGCCTTAACAAACAGGCACTCTACCAGTTTAAAGCTAAGCAGAGCCCTAGCAGCAGCTCCAAATGTAGCAATTTCTGAACGAACGGTCAGCAGAAAGTTTAATGAAGAAGAATTGGAAGGTAGAAGATCAGCTATTGCACCACTGCTCACCGGAGAACATATAGTTACTAGACTGCGTTTTGCAAGAGAACACATAAATTGGACAATTGACGACTGGAAGCAAATTTTATTTTCAGACAAAACAAGAATAAGTCTTAATTCACCAGATAGACGTCAACGAATCTGGCGGAGGTCAGGGAAGAAATTTGCTGCCTGCAATATATCTCCGATCCCATTTGGTTGTGGATTAATAATGTTCTGGAGAGAAATTTGTTTCGATGGTCGCACGGATTTAGATCCAAATATGGGGGAGTTCAATGTATGCACATTTCTACGTAGAGAACTTCGCAGAAGAACATGTGATGCTATTTGCCCCGTTTGTCGCGAACCGTTTAATTTGTTTGCAGGATAACGCTCAACCCCACCTTGCTAGAGAGAACTAGAGGGGTACTGGACTTTGTACGATTTGTGAATATTTCAACTATGGACTGGCCACCAAGAAGCCCAGATATGAACCCCATAAAGCATCTATGGAATGCATTAAAATGACCAGATAGGCGCCATATATCTGCCCCTATGACTCTTAGGGAACTCGAATAAGTCGTTCTCACAAACTAACCACTAGTAAATAGATAGGCGACTCTTAAAAGATTATTGGGACCACAGACCAACCACTGGTGTCGTTCTTGTCGAATGGGAGAATATTCCTCAGGAAACTATTCCCCATTTGGTAAATAACATGTTCAGATGAATGGAAACAGTGATAAGAGCTAGATTAGGATCTACACACTACTGAACACAAATTTTTACGTTTTAATTTCACCTCCATTTTTTTTTCTAAAGTTTTTGATTAATATCGTTTTCATTGTATTTGACATTATTGTTCCTTTCTGTTATTTATTCATGTTTTTTCTCTATAATACTATTTTAATTTGTTAAAAATTAGTTGAAATCGTGATTTAAATCTATGATTTAAATCTTAAAAATAAAAGTAATAATGTGAAGTTTTACTGATGCATTATTTTGTCCAAGAGTTTATACAAAAAATCTATTATAATCCAAAGTAAGAAAATCATCTTTTCATAGAAATAACTTTTTTAGAAATGAGTTCCGAAGGGATAAACCTATTACTTGAAGACAAATTATTACAACAATTTATCGTGAATACGTTTTTGTACACGAGGTAAGTAGAAAAATGACGAAATGTAGATTTCACACGAAAATAATTATGTAAGTACCTTGTGTTTTTTTTTTGAGAAAAATAAAAACATCATTATGACGAAAATATCAAGGTTAATACAGGTTGTATTGGCCAACGGCCGTTCTAAGCCATTAAATTTTGTATTGATCTTCCAGACTTTAAAAGGAACAAAGGCATTAATTTTTAACAATTTACAAATTTCTATACAAAATGCTCATTGTTCTTATTATCAGTAGACGAGAAGATACCTGCCATTGAAAGTTTACTTATGTAACTAAATATTTGTGTAACATTTAGTAGATAAGTTTCGCAAATAATGTATTTTGTCATGTTAACTGTTGCTACTACTTCAACAAAATAGAAAGCACGTGTTTTAACGTTACCAGCCACACCCTATTGTTCTATAAAAATAATACTATACATCTTAATCATGAAATCCTAAAATTCGTTAAGGGTGAAGTTTATTGACTATAGACTACATTCTTTCACTTAACCCTCAACTATAATTATATGCAGTATGTATTATTGAGAAAGAATGTAATGAGACACTTGCGATCCGTTACTCGAAAATATAATGAATTAATTAATTTTGTTATTTATACTCATAGTACAACTAATCAAAATTTAACAGAAAAACTTAGTAATTTTTCCGATAATCAATACTGAATTCAATGTTTCTAATTCAATAATTTAAGCGTCTCCATTGAAACGATACGAGTATCTTTATAATTTTAGCAAAACTTTTATACGGCTTCTTGTTTTATCATGTTGAATATTAACTTTAATTTCATCACCACGGTTTTGTATTTGGTAAATGAACAACTACTAATCTTGTGAATATTGTTCTTTTTATTTTCTACAACATTAGACCAGGGTGGCCAAGTCGATGTAACATAGACAGAAATGTCAGTCATATACCTCTAACAGAAATTGAATGTGAATTCTTATGAAAATACATATGTTCAAGTTAGGGCAAGATCAGGTGTTCCACAAGTTTCGGTTCTTGGAACTCTACTTTTTACTTTATTTATTATTGATATTTGTTGTAAAATTCAAGTTAATGTTCTCCATTATGCCAATGACGTAAAGCAATTTACATCAATTATACCGAAAATGAGTGTGTTCAGTTGCAAAAATATCTTTCAAAGATTGATTAAGTAGTGTGGATATAACAAATTACCTATAAATATATCCAAATGTACTGCTTGTCAGGAATAGGAACAAGTCTCAAAACTCATATGTCGGACCGCCCACGAGGTACGCAGTAAATAGCCTATTGTTTTTACTCATTCGCATTCAGGCCTTTGCAGAGTGAATATCGATATGTATGAATATACACAGAGTTCGATCTGGCCGCGCGTAAAGTGCATCCTTTTTCCTCCGAATGCTGCCTCACACTTTCTTCTACGCATACATCAGAATCTCACACTTTTTCCTATTATTGACGAGCTATATGTTATACCGCTTTTAGTATAAATGAATCTCCCCAGTCCTACTTAAATATAAACCTGCCTATACAGGTGACCCGTACTGTTGCTCAATTACGAACAGCAAATAAACTTCAATCAACATTCGCACTTAATGGTTCCTATAAAATTAACCCATTGAAATTCTTACAACACTAACGTACAGGAAACTATTTTTCATTTATTCTTTCACTGTCCTATATAATGCGCAATTAAACCATTCCTAAATAATCTAACAAATGAGGCAGCTAAACCGATAGCTACATGGTTGTAGAATATTTTAACTGTGACTAGAGTCCCGCCTCGGGACCCAGGTCAAGTCCCAAGTATCATCATAAAATTACGTCATAAGTAGCGTTTCAGGACTGATATTCCTTACCGACTCGGAACCAGAATCCGGTCCCGAATAACGTCATTAAATAACGTCATCAGTAGCTTTATCGGGACTTACATACCGCCCCGATCCATACTCCTCATCCGGTCCCGAATTTATAAGGAGAACCGCACCTTCGTTAGTTACAAACATACTATGGTACATATGGTTTCCGAGTTTTAAACATCCAAGCTTGACAGACATATAGTCAATCTTATTCTGAGTAAAAAAGTTCCTATAAACATACCTATTACCTGGCTTTCCAAGGGAGATACAAGGTGTTGAAATTCAACTATTTCTTTTTGTTTTCATTAATATTTTCCGAAAAGATGGAGATATAGTTTTCAAATTTGGTACACTTGTTTACGGATGCAAGACTAATATATCCTATTATTTTTGTGGTGAGTGATATTCTGGAGATGCTCATTTTCTGAGGTCCTAGAACTTCTTTGTCGTACGCCACTGACGTGTATACACTATATACTACTGTTAAAACATGATATATTCACAATATTTTTGCTCTCTTGTAAGTTTGCGATATCTCGAACGGTTTTCGAGATATTCTAATTTCTTCGCATGCTGCAAAATTTTTGCACATAACAGAACAAAAATGTGAGCAAAATGTTTAAAAAAAAATTAGATAGGTTTTTTGACTTTAAGTGTTAAAAATTGACACAAAATGTAAACTTATAATGCGTAATTGTAAGAAAAATAAATTGACTTTCTAGTTTCCCTTAGGAATCCAAATAGGTTTTTTTGAGGACATAATTTTTGAGGAAATAACAATTTGACTAACCGAGTATACTCTTAAGTGCATCTACTACATCTAGGCACAGATCTACAAACATTTGTGCATTTGTGTATTTGTGTGAAATATTCTTCCTTTATGAAGAGGTTTTAAAGAGATGCTTATAGCACAAAAATCTTGCAGCATGCGCAAAATATGAGAATATCTCGAAAACCGTTCAAGAAATCGCAAACTTACAAGAGCAACAATGTTGCGAATCTATCATGTTTTAAAATTAGGAACTTATTTACTCAGAATGAGATTTCCTACATGTCTGTGAAGTTTGGATGTTTGAAACTCGGACACCATGTATGTAAATAATGCTTGTAACTAACGAAGGTACGGGGTACGGTTCTCCTTATAAATTCGGGACTGGATAAAGGTCCCCCGTCGGGGCGGAATATAAGTCCCGATAATGCTACTGATGGCGTTATTTAATGACGTTATTCGGGACCGGATTCTGGTCCCGAGTCAATAAGGAATATCAGTCCCGGAACCCTACCTATGACGTCATTTTATGACGTTATTCGGGACTTGACCTGGGTCCCGAGGCGGGACTCTAGTCACAGCCTATTTTAAAACTTCGTGGATTTACATTAAATCAATAACTTTTTTTTTCTTGACTTTGAATTTATAATCGATATACAGATTATATATGTACTTATTCAGTATAATATTTATGTATACAGTAGTTAAGGAAAATGCGATGTTTTTTTCTGTTAGTCTTAGTGTTTTATAATGTTACGACACATTATATTTCATACTTGTAAAGTTACGTTATTTATATCCCATATATGATTCTTGATATGTACTCCTATATGTTATTATTATTATTACTATTTAAACTGTAAGTTAATATTCTTGCAACAAACTGTAGTTTTATATGCAATAAATTTATTATGATTATTATTATATTTTCAATAAAAAACGTTTAAAAAATTTACTGCTAATTGGTTGGCAACTTCTTTTTCAAAAAAGGTGGCTGCCCATTTAAGAGAATTATCAGTAACGATTAATCACTAACTAAATATTAAGAATTGTCTCAAGACGTGAAAACCACTTTACCAGTACTATGGGAAATCCCAGTTGTTTTTAATTTAAATAAACTGGAACACGTTACCATAGACGTAGACAGATAACGGCTTACAAGTATGTATCTGAAATTCTGACACACCTATATATTTAAATATCATCTACTACATAGACCTGTCAGACCTTTTGGACGTGATAATAAAATAAGGATAAGAACAATCTTACTTTCACTAATTCTTGTTCAGGGTTTAAATAAAATACCAAAGCGTGTATAGTATACAGCCAAAAATAAATCATTTAGTGATAATAATATTATTCATTTTATGCTCTGATTTTTTTATTTTTGCTAAAATTTCCGATACCCTTTTTATTTCTTAAAAGGCGATATATAAAACGACATTCAGCAACAGCTTTATGTAGATTTTTTCAAAAATTAAATAATTCAAAAAGGCTATTTAAAGGAATATTAAATTACTCAACACGTGTTTTATAGACTATTTTATTTTAGTAAGGAAAATGATAGCTAAGCTATAATTCCACGTAACTTCTGAATGCACATATGCAATCTTACTTATGTAACAATATCCAATCCATACTCGAAAGTCAAATACTTCGATTAATTTTGTATATTTCTACCAAGTAGGGTTATTGTTTAAATATTTCATTATTAAAAGACTTATGTTATTAATACCACAAAATATTACACCAAGAAACTGATATTTAAGGTAAATATTTTTAACATGTATTTGATTTACAGTAAAGGTCTGGTAATACAAGAAAGCTCTGGTTGTGCAGAAACACGAGAAAGACGTCGAAGATCGCTGTTAGGTATAATTCAATGTCTGGTGGAGCTTTCGCCCGAGGAGTAGTTGTTTCCTACAACGATTATGTAATAGCCTTGCTATTCTGGAACCACTTGATAACCGCTTTGCGGTTTGGTGGTTCCTTTCTCGATTCCCGACTTGTAAGTTACAGACAAATCTTATCAATTTAGATAAAACCCCACGGATTTGTTTGGGCACTTGTCCTGGATCGGCGTACCGTGTATGGTACTGATGAGAAGTAATAAATTCGAAACAGCTGTCTGTCGTTCGGATTCCATCCGGGACAAATGTCGAATCCTACCAGTGGCGGGGTCCCTTTTCAAAACATGTCTGGTAATACAGATCATATACAACCTGAACAATCTGAATAAGTGAAAAATCCAAATAATTGGAACCCCTTTAAAATACTATGTAAAGAACTCCTTTTAGTAAAGACAAAGCATCCGATTTTTTCAAATCACTGTATGTCTGCACTAAAGTAACGAACATGTACTCATCATATTTCTCACATACTTGTGACATTTTTCACAAGTCACAAACTTTGATTTAATCCTGGCTACTTCCTCTTCTGAATCATTCTCCTCACTATGCAATGATAAATCTTCATCAGCAACTATCCATTTATACATGTTTTTTGTCAGTTGGTTATTTTCAGTGTTAACATTCTGCAAAATACTTTCTTTAAGCAGATACAGCGGAATTAGATTGTCTGAATCATAATCCGAATCTGACTGTGGTCGTGGACACATCATTGTCCAAATAGAATACTATTTCTCGTTAACATTTTTTAATCAGCTATTTGCTTATTGAGTTTGTCCTAAGATTGGCCAACAGAAGCATGTCATTCTTTAAAATTATTCTCTTCAGAGCACTAGAAATGTCAATTTATAAATGACAACACCCCAACCACCAAGAGGCTCGTGTAGTAATAAAGTTAGTCAAACATATCGCATTTTGTATTATCAGCTGGATTAGAGCGGTATAAAATCTAAGCAAGAAACATGATTAGATCTTGCGATAATCTCTGTTCAATTGCATATTTCATACGTGACCAGGAGTATTATCAATTAATAAAAGCGCTTTGCTGATAATATTGTACCTCATATCAAGTATTCTCGCCTGTTTAGAATCCGGGTTATGTAATCAGTGTTGTTTCGGTTTAGGGGATACTTAACGTAAAAATATGATACATCAATTTCGTCTGAATTGTTGAGTGTCCAAATTACAGGAGCTTTATTACTAGAATATTTCTCTGTGAGCAAATATTAAACTTTTGAGATATAGGAATAGTTGTTACACGGTTCAAAGTGTTAAAATAACCTTATCTAAAATTAATTTTAATAAAAGATCACATCACAAAAGATGCAAAACTAAGGAAAACGAAGAAATTAAAGAAGACATTTGAAAAGATTTGAGAAAATTGACAGTTTCATATAAATAGTAATTATAAATTAAAAATTTGTGAGCGGCGCATAGGAACCTGACGGTTTTCGAAATGAAACAGAATTTTTCCTTTTTAACTTTTAATTTATATATCATTTTTATTTTAAGCCCACTATTATGACATTCCTTTTTTAAAAGGGTCATCAGTGAGATGTGTTACACCGTTCTGCAAACATTGGTCTAGTCGGTTTCGAAGGTTTCTTGTTACTTGCTCGATCATTGCTTCAGTAATTGCCATATCATCTTAAATTCGTTGTTTCAAGTCTTCAATGCTGGCAGGTCGCAATGTGTACACTTTGCTTTTAAACAAACCTCATAACCAGAAGTCGTAAAAGGTTAAGTCGAAAGATCGGGAAGGATAAGGAATATGGTCTTTCCAGAAATTAAATGCCCATGAATCATTTCACGTAACACACCCATTGTTACCGTTGCCGTGTGTGAAGTTGCACCATCTTGTTAGAACCATAGGGCATGTCGATCAATTCCACATTGCGCAATGGTGTCTCCAAGAAGTTACGAAGCATTACATATAGTAGTCTGATGTCATTGTAACGGCATTGCCTGCAACTGGACACCATACAGTTACCCTCTAGCTGTGAAGAAAAAGCTGGTGCTGTTCGTTCGGATCAAATGCCCAATACCGAAAGTTCTCTTTATTTACACCATCAGAAAGTCCAGGGCATTTTCTTTCTTCTAAATTTAAGCATCTGTTGGGCGAAATTTACATAGTGAATCAATTCTCTTGACTGAACAGTGTGGATTTTTATGAACTGCAGCTCTAACATTTTCAATGCTTTCAGGAGTGCGCACTATACGAACAGCATACGGTGACTTTTTCTTCGATGCAGGACCACTCGAAAATTCGAAACCCATAGCGTAATGGTGTTACGACTGCGAACAGCACCATGCCGAGGAATTCCAAAATGCATGCTAAATAATCGCTGAGTTGTAATAACAGTTCACCGTTCTTAAAAAAAACGTTTACTTATAAATAATACTTATTCTATCTCTGTATATGCATTGTTCTATTATTTTTTGTTTAACTTAAATTTCAACGTTTGAATTTGTTGAACATAGTACTAACACACGGAAAATACGTTACAGGGTTTTCTAGTTCGTTACGTAATGCATTACTTTAAGAATTCTTTACGTATTGCCATTGTATACATATAATTATTACACATAATTGTTGTATTCATTTGCAATGAATAAATACTTTTTATATTGATACTGAGACAATACCAGTTTTGTGATAAATAAGGACTTGAACATTCACCCAAGTTTCAAAGTATTTAGTATTTTTAATTTAGAGTATTCAGACACTACGCCTATGGAGGTTATTAGAACATATTGCACAAAACTATGCAACACATGTAGGAGTTATCATTATTAAGTACGACCTGTAGTGATAATGAGAAATCCTCGTTTATTAATCTCATGTTTCAAAATTATACGCAGGTAACTGAACAAGTTCTATATTTAAATTCTAATTTTTAAGTAGGTACAGAGAAATTGAACTTATATTAGTACTATTATTTAAAATAGTAGTACTATTATTTATGAACAATATATTATTTTTATCGTTATATGTATATCAACAGTAATTATTTGACATTTTTACAATCCATAATCGAAATTCCAGCGCATAATCAGGCAAAGGAGTAGAAACAGATCGTATTTGTTAATCTCTTCCTTTTCTCCTAATATTTTTTACGCTTAAAGGTTATATTCAACCGAACTATGTATCGATTATATCATGTCCATACAATACGTACATACATAATATGTACATATATGTATGTATGTATGTTCACCACATATAATGCTTTTTGTCACTCGTGATAAAAGCAGTGATTCTTCCCTTTTTACTTCAACCAGTATCCTAGCAGACGTTTTTTTGAAAACGCTACTCGGTATAATTTATTTTCATACAGTTTGCTCTGGGTTAAGAATGTCTATATACATAAATAATTTAATACAGGCATGTCAAACTCATAAGATGTTACGGGCCACATGACCTATTTTGTATTAAATTGGGGGCCGCATGTTTTCAATATTCAAAAAATTAATAAAATACGATTTTTAGAATGATAATTATTATGTATTTATAAGACTCAATGTCTAGCTCAATGTATTGTATATTATACATACATAGTCGTTTTATATTTCAGGTCATTTTTTAAACTAAAAGTATTTTATATGTTATTTTACAAAATGCATACATAGACATATTAAACTTCATGTTATTTTTTAAACTTAAACTATAAACGCACCACTATAACTATAAACTACAAACGTGGTTTCCTCCGCACATCATCCCCACAAAGTGTTTGCCCATCGTAAATGCACATAAATGAGATTTATATATGTTCGATTTAATTTAATCCTATATTTTCTGTCTTTTTCAATCACTAAATTAAAAATGATTGAAATGTAAAATATAAACTGCATTCTATAACTGCATTAAACTAAATTGCATACAAATAAAAATAAAATTTACTTTAAAATAATTAATATTTTTTTCAAAAATTTTTTAAAGTCTCGGCGGGCCGCAACCTATGTATTGGCGGGCCGCAACCTATGTATTGGCGGGCCGCGTATTTGACATGCCTGATTTAATAGATTGTAAGTTAAGTTAAATTTGCTGTTCTAAGTATTTAATAAATTATGGTACACCCTCGTAACAAACAAAATTCTAATTTCTAATTAAATATTATTTAACAGTTCTTAAACAAATTTAAATCATTAAGAAACATATTCTACCAGTGTACAAACGATATAATAAACATTTACCATATTTTCAGTTATATAAAAACTCTTGAAAAATTAGCTTGATCATATGTTTTTGCCGTCAAGTGCAATGAATGGAACGGTTGAAGGTCTCCAAAGTAATAATGATCGCAATCTCATTGCAGATAAAGTTAGTAACGAAGTTGCGGTGGAAGTGATGGCAGAAACGGTAGAAAACAACGTTGCTCCTCAGAAGGATAAGAAAAAAAGTGAACGTCACGATCGCGACAAAGTTACTCTTAAACATCACTTGACAAATGTGGCACATTGCTGTACTTTCACATTCACGGTACTTATTACCTATCTGTGCTTCAAACACCCTTTTGAATTTTTCACATGGCACCCCCTTTTATTGTCTATAGGAGTAAGTATTGTCTTTTATTACTTTTTGTTCTCGTATAATTTTAATCTTATAAGTGAACAGATCAGATTTCCCTTTTTAAATTTTAATTGAGGTTAGAACAGTATAAACAAAAAATAAGGCTAAATATAATGAATTGTGAACTGTATACTTTTTAATTATTTTAGTGGGCGTTACTGATGACAGAAGCAGTACTAGTAATTTCCAAGGAGAATGTAATACCAAAACAAATGAAACTTAGCCATACTTTGAGAGATCGTTATCACTGGATAGGACTCACCATTGCATTTATACTAATTGCTATCGGATTTATAATAGTAACAGTATCCAAAAACAGAAATAATAAAGAGCATTATAAGAGCTGGCATGGCTTGTTTGGGGTTATAGGAATAATAGCGTATATTCCTCCATGCCTAAACGGAATACCATTACTTTATAGAAGAGACATAAGAGACTATTGCAGCCCTAAAATTGTGAAGTTTGTTCACTTCATTAGTGGAATACTCTCTTTAACTTGTGGTGGATTATCCCTTATTTTAAGCGTATACACAAAATGGTTTGCTCGACATACTAAAGGCAGCCAATTTATATTTTATCTCTGCCTTATTATTATTAGTTTTCCTGTGATATGGACTATACAACGTCCACTAATAAAATGTGCAAAAATAATACTATACAGTGTAAAACCTGGAGGTAAACATAAACATAACCGTGCCTAATTACATTTGAATTTATAAGCATTAAAAAAATTTTATCTGATCAATTCGTTTAGAACATAGAATAAATGCTATAGGTATATATAAAATCTATTTTGTAAATAATAAATAAGAAATATAATTATAAAATATATTTTATGGAACAAATTTGTATATATCAAATTTGTTATTATTTACATTAATATAGTATTACAAAGTAATTTTACAAACTTTATTAATTTCAACACAGACATGTAGAATGTGTTGCATATTTACAAATCCTAATTGTAACTATAAATTTACTATACAATCTTTTTTTTTATTTATCAAATTATAGGAATATTTCTATTCCCATAATTTAACAAACTAAAAAAAAATCAAAAAAATTAATAGCAAAAGAAGCCTTTTTTAAAGAATGTTTTCACTGCACTAGCGCCATTTTAGTGAGTTCCACTTTTTTGACAGAATACAGTAGTGTACAAATAATCAGCTACATACACTGTGGATGACAGATGGGTATGAGGAAAATGAGTTATTATCCATAACTTTGTTGAGATAAAATTATACCAAGTATTTGGAGAAAGGATTATTTATAAAATTATACCTAGGTTAGTATTTATATTTTAATCAACTATAGGTATATGTATGTGATGAATGTTTCAGGTACCTATATGGTGTTTGTGGCCACTTTGCTGTCCATATTAGAACTTTAAAAAGATGGATGTTAATACAAGTCTCACCAATCCAATATTTGGGGTAGGTTAATTAACATTGTAGCATTCAACTAACATCAATATATATAATACAAAAAATTTAAATATAGGTTATGAGATTAGTTATCATACTTATGAACACGAATCTCAAATTTCTTGACCAATAAACTACTTTAGTGAATTTATTTTAACTTAATATGGATATGTATGAATAAGTCATTGATTAATAAGTTAGTACATTTGGTTACAATTACCAATGAAAAGTAAATGAACAACTACAATCTACAACTGTTACTAAAGAAAGGTGTAATAGACTGATTTGCAAAAATTTAAAACTGTGTGATAAAAGTAGCCATACCTTTGGTATATACAGGAGCAGTCAAAGGTCACTTTTAAAAACAATGTCATATTGAGGTTAAACATGGAAGTCTAATTGATATCATTTTTTTTAATAGATACTTATGCAGAAAAAAAATGTATTAAACGCAAGGTTTATTAATCTTATGATTTATTCTTGAGATATAAGGATAGTTAAAAAATATGTACATTATAATAACTACTATTTTTAATTCTTTTTTTTTTATATTGATAATGGACATAATTTTTTTTAGCCCCGAAGAAATACTTTAACATCAACATGGGATATTTTGTTTGATGAAAATCCTAAAGAATGGATAGGATTTAAACCAGCACTCGGCCTATATGTCTATCCATGTTACTCCTGTCGACATATGTAAGTTACTGATTCACGTTGGCCATCTCTAATACAAAAAAAAATGCAAATAAGATGTGTTCATAAACTTTTTTAAAAATCCAAACAATTACTCTGGTTCTATCAAAATCTTTAAACAGAATAAAGTGTCATTATTTTATTGAATAGTGTCATGCATTCATCAGCAAGTTTGGGTAACCTTGTCGTTGCCCAATAATAATATGATATAAGAATGAAATACAAAAGCATATACCTATATAGGAATAGAACAAATTAGTTCTGACACAAATTTTGTTATGACTAATGTCAAAAAAGTTCTATATCCTTTATCAAGTTAAATCCTTCATTAATACTGGCTCTATTTCAGGTTTTCTTCCAAGCAATCATTCCAAGACCACATTAATCGTAGAGTTATGGTTCTAAAATATAATTGTGGGGGATGTTCAAATGAAATCTTAACCTTCTATAATCGGTGTTCATTCTTACTACATACAAGGAAGCATTACAATTCAAACGAAGGTGAAATAAACCTTTGTGAATTGGATATTTTTACTTTGCCAGTTGCACTGGCAGGATTTTTGCCTCATCCTAATATACCATTTCTGTTTAATGATGAAGAAGAGACCATTTCTGGAGATACATATATTAATACACAATTTTACAGCCCACACATCAGCCAGAGAGGCAAACAATTAATTAAGTTGAAACCGAATGATGTAATATTTAAGCAATCCCAATGTTCATTAGCTCTAAAACAAATTTGTACAAACATTCCAAAATGTGAATTTATTACAGTTGAATATCAACAGGCACTCAGAGAAAAATATTTCTTCGCGGAGAGTAACAATGTAAATACTGACTCTGAAATAAAACAAGAACCACCTGAAGAACCTGAACCCACCATTACCATGCCTATTATATCCAAAGTGGAATCGTTACAAGACAAAGTATTTAAGTTGCCTCGTTGCTTAGACTGTAATGCTTTCCAAAAGGGCACAATGGCTGAACATTACTTGGGCAAAGACCTGCCTATTGATGGCAAGCTGAAATGTTCCATTTGCAAGTTTGTGGCATCTACAAAATGTTCATTAAAAGCACATATTAGACTACATGAAACTTTACCGCCGTTCGTCTGCCCTGATTGTGGCAAAGACTTTCCTAATTGGACATTACTAAACAAACACATGGATGAAGTTTGTTTCCATCTGGCAAAACATGTACGTTTCCGCTGTCCCGGCAAGAAATGTGGAAAACTTTTTGCCATGAGCTCCACATTTGCTGCTCATTTTCAAGTACACTTAAAATGTTTTTTTTCATGTTCAGTATGTGGTACTGTACTGTTCAAATTAGAAGACACTGAAATTCACCGACGAATACACGAAGGGCCTTGCATCTTTAGGAAAGTTTTCGATTGTTCTCTTTGCACACATTTAGGTACCTTAACGGAAGAGAATTATAAGGCACATATCGACACACATACAACAAATACTAGATTGTGTATGTATGTATATTTCTGTAAATATTGCTGTGGGTATTTTCGCTCAACTGCCACTTATGCCACACATTTACTGAAATGTTCTACAAAGCAGTCCAATATAACGAACCCAAAAAAATATGACACTGTGCGATATATTACGAAGAATTGCGAGAATTGCACGAGTAAGATAATCTTTTCTGAAGATAAACCTGTGAATATCTGCAATAAATGTAAGCTACAAACTCAAAAATCTAAAACGACTGCCGCTAAGAGGTACTTCTGTGTCTTATGCAACAAACAAATTTTACTGCATGAAAAAAGTTTGCATATGAAAGAATGCAAATATGGGAAGCCTACGGTCCTTGTACCTAAGATAAACCTTGATAATATGCAAAATAAATCATTTAGTTCCAACAGTAGTGACTTTGAGTCCTTGTCCAGTCCTACAAAATTTGAACGAATAAGAAGACATAGATATTCCGATTCAGCAAAGCATGATGACGCCTTAAAGAAGAAGAGGAAACGGTACACCTATATTAATAACAATAAGTGCAAGAAAAACGGTACTGAATTAGACTTAACTGCCGATGAACCTATGCAATTTGACGGTACATACCACTGTAAACTGTGCAAATATAAAAGCATGGATCGGGTTAAATTTCATAACCATATCAAAGAACATCGGGACATATCTACAGCGTATCAGTGTATGGAATGTGCAGAATGTTTTGTTGTGAAACCGTCCCTGATCAAGCATCTACTACATTATCACAATATTTCGGATCATGACTCTTATTTAAAGCATAATGACTGCTACGATATAAATGCGGTAAGAGAACTAGAAGATGTGATGAAACTGGCACCGGGAGAGTCTAAAGAACCGGTTAAGGAAAATCAGTGTAGAGTGTGTCGGCAGCAGTTTGAAGATACGTCTGAGTTGAATAAACATTTTAGAATTCATGGAATGGCATTCTTACTAAGAAATATAAAATAATACAACATTGCAGTTTTAAGTCAACCATTTATGTTCTTCATTAATTTTAAATATTTACCATATTTTGTTTATTATCTATTTCATAGACTTTTCTCGTTTTACATTTTGTTCAATAAAATATGAATAAGATTTGAAATTTATGTATGTCGACCTTTTCATATGATTTATTAATTTCAGAAAATTGATTGATCAAATCAAATGCGTAATACAAACGAAGTACCAAAGAAAAAGGAACTATCATTACAATATTGTATTTGAAATACCATGCTATTTAAAATTTACTGTATATTAAACTCTGTTAAAGAAAAAGTATCATCATTAGGTCATCAGTCCTAAGACTGGTTGGACGCTAACATCCAGCTTCTCCTATCTTGTGCTAACCTACGCATTTCGCTAATTGTGCTACAACCTACATCCCTTACTATTTGCGAGCAGTAGTCTAATCTAGGCCTACCTCTGCCTTTCTTCACTCCTATTTCTGCCTCCAAAATATCGCGGACTATTCCCCCATGTCTCAGCAAGTGGCCTACCATTCTATCTCTTCTCTTCTTTAAGTTTTTCCACATACTCCTTTTCTCGCCGACTTTCTCCAATACTTCTTCGTTTCTAACCCTATCAGTCCATGGTATTTTCATCATTCTTCGGTAACACCACATCTCAAAAGCTTCTAATTTCTTCCTACTTGCTTCCCCTACCGTCCAGGTTTCGCAGCCGTAAAGTGCCGTGCTCCATACATATGTTTTCAAAAATCTCTTCCTTGTTTCTAAGTTTATTACCCCCGAGCATAAAAGTGCTTTCTTTTTGTTAAAAGCTACTCGACCCTGCGCTATTCTTTGTATTATGTCTTTATCGCTTCTTCCATCCCAATTTATTTTACTTCCTAAATAAGTGAAGTCTTTAACTTCCTCCAATCTTTCATTATTAATTTGTACTTTCGTTTTTGCTCTGCTCTCGCGCCCTCTACACACTAACACTTTAGTTTTGTTTTTATTCACCCTCATTCCGTATTCCTCTGTCAACACTGCCTCCATTTCGTTCAATGCTGATTCTAGTTCCTCCTTACTAGATGCTAATACTGCTATATCATCCGCGAATCTCAGCATTTTTAGTTTCTGTCCCTGTACTTTAATCCCGAAATCCATTCTATCTTTTACCACATTAATCGCCTCTTCGATGCGATACAGATTAAAAATTAGTGGTGATAGCGTACATCCTTGTCTTACTCCTTTCCTAATACCTACTTCCCTTTCTTCCCCTTCTACTTCTATAACAGCAGTTTGCTCTATGTATAGATTGTGTACTACTCTCCTATCTCTATACTTCATTCCCGCGCTCTTTAGTATCTCGAACAAAGAAAAAGTAAAGTTTTAAAAAATTATATGTTAATGTAGCAGATAGTTTTAGCTCCTGCTCTAAAATTATTAGTAGTAGTAATTTATAACGTTTTTTGTTATCGTATTTACAGCTTATTATAAATGACAGAATAGAACGATAAGTTTTGTTAACTAGAATTATGAATATCAATCATTTCGTGTGGTGTACTGACAATAAGCATAAAAAAGTGATAGGCATAAAAAAGCTTTTCAAGTGATAATTTCTTCAATACGCTTCTTTTACATGCTTTTTAATGGCACATCAGCAGATAACTGCATAAGATGTGTTATATATCCAGTGCAAATAACGCGTTACCTATTGCCAACTGATGTTGAATTAATGTAGTATTAATACATGTGACCACACATGTTTATCATGTGGCCTTTAGAATTCACCATTATTATACAGTCCTTTCGTGACCAATTCGATCAAGTTCACATATCTTATACAGATTCGATCACATATCGTACATGTTTCAAGACCAGTATATTACTGATTCATTATGGTGTTATGTTGATATGTGAAGCTAATATAAAGCATCAACATTTCGCAGGTATTATCGGTAGGTAGGATCGATATATACCAAAATGGTATATATCGATCTACAGTATATACGATTACTATAAGTAGTACGTGATATACTCGTATGTATTTATTATAGTCGTTATATGCATGTACATCTTCAATGCTACAAAAATTATAATAAGCATTACTTCATTGATAACATACAATATATGGGTGTTAAATACCTATTATTATAGCATTTCACTTGCATATTTACGTAGATGATGAATTTATCTTGTCTGCGTTTGAATTACAAATTTGAAGTCAACAATCGTCACTTCACATGCGCCTGAACATCACATATTGAGGTGCGTGTGAAGTAACGTGACGCGATCGGCGCAAGGCGTACGTACCACTCGCGTAGAGTGGTAAGACGCAGGTTTGATGTAACTCGCGTGCCGCCCGCATTTAAAAAGCTATTGCGAAACAACTTGTGGTACGTTAAGGCCAGGCGCGTGTGATGTGCCGCAGCACAGCGCAAGTTGGGGACATGACCCGAGGTGGCACGGTACAGTGCTCGAAATACAGTTTAAGGCTAGACGCGTTTTGAGGCGCGTATAGCACGTGTGAAGTGACGTGACGATATCGGCGCGACGAGTACGTACCACTCGCGTAGAGTGGTGATCTGCATGTTGAGACACAGTTTTGATGTTGTCTCGCGTACCGTCCGCATCCAAAGAGCTATTACGCAACAACTTGTGGCGCGTGAAACTGTGCCTCGACCACAGTGCCGCGCGAGCCAGAGCAGACGCGAACTGCGCCACCTCGCGTCATGCCTCCAATTTGCTCTGTTTCATTGAATACTATAGATTTACAAAAACACGCGCTGTCCTTTGTCGCGTCACACGCGCTATACGCCTCTCAATTTGCGCCTAGCCTTATTAAAGTTATTATTTTATACGCGCCGAGGAGAATGCAAAATATATAGCTTATTTGACAACATGTGCAGAGCTACCGATGTATGCGCAAAACTGCATTTTCAGTTCTAATTGCATATAGAGGTTAATCATTGGTTATTTTAATAGAACACATTAATTCTGTGCTTTTATTGTTCGATGTTTACTAAATTTTTATTTTGTACATATCCACAAAACTATTTGGTGTAGATATATTAAATTTTATAATACATAAGTGTATTGCATAATTGTTTTTCAGAGCCAATTTACGGATTTAGCGACGCTACTGAAACCTTTAGCGGCAAACTTCAAAATTTCGAGAAGCTCTGTCCATATACTTCTGGTTTTAAATAACTTTCTACTTTAGAATGTTGCTGCAATTGTTTTGGACAGCACACTATTAAAAATCGAACAAAACATTTATTAAAGCGCATACCAATACGTTTTTAGTATTTTATAGGTATTTATAATACAAGGTGTCCGTAAATGTCACCAACAACGATTAATATATATGAACTATATATTCACGACGATAAATAAATACAATCTACGAAAAAAAAGTTTAATAAAAACGTTTAGTTTCCGAGTTATATGCTTTCAAAGTCGTCCACAAAAATAATTTTTTAATTAACTCCATAACCCCTTTACTACTCCATAATCCCTTTACTGATCGGGTTGAAATTTAGGGAAATCATTTGGATCATTAGGGCCTATTATTTCTCAAAATATTAGTAAAACCAATGTACTGGGTGATATTTTTATCGGCGTACCTCCCTCTTTTAATGGTCAGATCTTTTACCGTAGTAGTATTTTTTTAAACATGTTAGCAACAGTGAAAAGGCCATTTTGTTGTTTTCTGTTATTAGCATCAGGTTAATGCCATATTGTCATTTACTCTAGTTGATGGCGTGTTGTCACCGATTTATGCAAAAATATAGCTACTTTCATTTAACTAATTTTGCTAGTTTTTAAATTAGTCCTAGTAGTTTATTTAGTAAGAAACTTTATTTCAAAAAATAAAACCGGCCACAGGTAGGATTCGACATTTGTCCCGGATCGGAACCGAACGACATACAGCTGTTTCGAACTTGTTAGTTCTCATCAGTGCCGCATACGGTACGCCGATTCAGGACAAATGCCGAATGAACTTTATGGCCTATACATCTTTATCGATACGATTTCTATCAGTAACTTATAAGTCGGAAATCGAGAAAGGAACCACCAAGCCGCCAAGCGGCTATCAAAGTAGTTCCCGAATAGCAAAGCTATTACATAATCGCTCTAGGAAACAACTACTCGTCGGGCTAAAGCCCCGGCAGGCGTTGAATTATACCCAGAAGCGATCCTCGACCCCTTTCTCGTGTTTCTGCACGATCAGATAAGGTTTCAAAAAATAAAACCGGCCACAGGTAGGATTCGACATTTGTCCCGGATCGGAACCGAACGACATACAGCTGTTTCGAACTTGTTAGTTCTCATCAGTGCCGCATACGGTACGCCGATTCAGGACAAATGCCGAATGAACTTTATGGCCTATAACATCTTTATCGATACGATTTCTGTCAGTAACTTATAAGTCGGAAATCGAGAAAGGAACCACCAAGCCGCCAAGCGGCTATCAAAGTAGTTCCCGAATAGCAAAGCTATTACATAATCGCTCTAGGAAACAACTACTCCTCGGGCTAAAGCCCCGGCAGGCGTTGAATTATACCCAGAAGCGATCCTCGACCCCTTTCCCGTGTTTCTGCACGATCAGATAAGGTTTCAAAAAATAAAACCGGCCACAGGTAGGATTCGACATTTGTCCCGGATCGGAACGAACGACATACAGCTGTTTCGAACTTGTTAGTTCTCATCAGTGCCGCATACGGTACGCCGATTCAGGACAAATGCCGAATGAACTTTATGGCCTATACATCTTTATCGATACGATTTCTGTCAGTAACTTATAAGTCGGAAATCGAGAAAGGAACCACCAAGCCGCCAAGCGGCTATCAAAGTAGTTCCCGAATAGCAAAGCTATTACATAATCGCTCTAGGAAACAACTACTCCTCGGGCTAAAGCCCCGGCAGGCGTTGAATTATACCCAGAAGCGATCCTCGACCCCTTTCTCGTGTTTCTGCACGATCAGATAAGGTTTCAAAAAATAAAACCGGCCACAGGTAGGACACTTGGCGGCTTGGTGGTTCCTTTCTCGATTTCCGACTTATAAGTTACTGATAGAAATCGTATCGATAAAGATGTATAGGCCATAAAGTTCATTCGGCATTTGTCCTGAATCGGCGTACCGTATGCGGCACTGATGAGAACTAACAAGTTCGAAACAGCTGTATGTCGTTCGGTTCCGATCCGGGACAAATGTCGAATCCTACCTGTGTCCGGTTTTATTTTTTGAAACCTTATCTGATCGTGCAGAAACACGAGAAAGGGGTCGAGGATCGCTTCTGGGTATAATTCAACGCCTGCCGGGGCTTTAGCCGAGGAGTAGTTGTTTCCTAGAGCGATTATGTAATAGCTTTGCTATTCGGGAACTACTTTGATAGCCGCTTGGCGGCTTGGTGGTTCCTTTCTCGATTTCCGACTTATAAGTTACGGAAGAAACTTTATATTAAATCGTTTTATAAAAAATTACCTATACATTCAATGAGCTTACCGACATGCATTTAATATTAGGAGAATGTAATATGAACTGTCGAGCTGCTGCACGATTGCACAGTGAAAGGTTCCCGAATCGTCGAACACCTCGCCAGACTACATTCGCTTCGGTTGACAAAAAATTAAGAGAATATGGTTATTTTAAAAAATGTTCTATAAATGCCGTTCGCCCTCGACAATTGCCACCTCAAGTTAAAAAAATACGACCTTCTCACTTGTGACAATTTAAAATTAATGTATGGGCTGGAATAATTGGCGATTTAATTGGTCCTGTTAAATTACCAGCTCGACTAGATGGAGGGGGGGGGCCTTCCTATTTAGAATTTATTTGAGCCATACTTCCACAGTTGCTTGAGGATGGGCCGTTGCAATTACGCCGCGAAATGATATTTATGCACGATGGTGCTTCCCCTCACCATAGTCTTCAAGTTAGATAGCATCTAAATGAAGTTTCTGAAGGAATGGCGGATGGATTAGCAGAGGGAATGATGCACAATTAAAGTGGCCGCCACGATCACCGGACATTACTTCCATGGACTTCTTTTTATAGGGAATATTAAAAGATAAAGTGTATTCTACCCCCCTTAATTCTCCCAAAAATTTGTGGCAGAGGAAGGCACCGAGGAAATTCGACACATATCTAACATATTTAATAACGTTCGATTTAATCTTTCTGCGTCGAACCAGTTTTTGTATCCCATACGATAGGGGAATATTTGAAGGGCAGTTGAAATAAGTAGTTTTTAGTTCTAAATAACCACTATCTTTGTACAGTTTAGTAGTTAGTTAGTAGTTTCTTGTAGAGTTTTTCCTATTTCTGGTGTTTATTACTTTGAATTATTGTTTTAAGCATCGCTTAAAATACGATGGCTCGTGTTATATACCTATATGTTTCATTTCAATCATGTATTATATTTGTGCGCTTTTGTTATCTATATCTGTTGTTTCGTTATGTAGGTATGTTCAATATACAATAAATCACCAATTATTCAAAGAAGGCTGTTGGAAAGGAGAATGTTTTACTACCAATATTTTGTTTTCATGTAAATAATGACTTATAAATAAATGGTCATTTTCCTCAAGAATGATTATCTGTAGGGGATTTTTTCTAGACTATTTATTTTTTGAATAAAATAGCCTTTTCACTATTGCTATATGTTTAAAAAAATACGAATACAGCAAAAGTTCTGACCACTGAAAGAGGGAGGTACGTCGAGAAAATTATCACCCAGTATATCGGTGCCACTAATATTTTGTTTTAAATTTCAACCCGATCGGTAAAGGGCATATGGAGTTATTAATTTAATAATTTTTTATCCTTTGAAAGTGCAACTTTGAGAGCCTATAACTTGGAACCTATAAATTTCTTGTTAAACTTATCGGTGAAATTTAAAGACACCCTGTATATCCAAAACGATAATTGATAAAAATATAAATATCGTCTACAAAAACAAACGTTAATTAGTGTATTAATATTCTAATAGACAAAATAACGTATTTATAACTATCATCTATAGGTACTGATACAAAATAAGTAATTGTTGCGAACATTATTACAATATACAAATTTAAAGATAAATCTAGAAGCTAACAAAAAAGTCAAATGAATTAATTTTATTTATTTTAACAAATTATTGGTACGATTTAAACAAATTGACAAACTTAAATTTTTAAAAAATTTTCATAGAGATTATCTAACACGATCAAATTTTGCATCACATCAAGTTTTAAATGTATAACACATAGGTAAAATATAAAATTTAATAATGAATACAGTAATAAGAATGATGACCCAATTTCTAGTTGATTTTGCCTGGAAGTGAAACACCTAATCTTTCAAAAGTTACTCATAATTAAAAAAACCAATAATGAACAACTTGCAGTAAGTAACGTTTTAACTTTATTGACTTGACTTTTTTATTTATTAACTTTTTGACTAAGTCACTGTGGTTATTTTATAAAATCATTACAATACAAAACCAGCGAATATGGGCGTTTTCACATTTACCGACACCAGTGAGTGAGAAAGAGTGGTATATCGGCGAGTGAGAAAGCTTCCCATTTGATTTACACGAGATATCGTTGTCGTGTCGGCTAGTATGAAAACGCCCTATCTGTGGTACACATTTAATCAATAACTTTTCCGAATACCAAATATTCTGTGTTTGGAACCAAATTGTGTTCTGTGATTTATATACCATTGTATGTAGGAGGTTAGGTTCAATAAAATTTTACAATACAAATTATGGCAAAAATTGTATATATCGGACTATTCTCTCTTGCCATAATATTCTTAGTGAAGGCAAAAAAATATGAAAACGATGAAAAGCCTGAGTGGGCCAAAAAAGATATTAGGGACTTCACGGATGCAGATATGGAAAGGTTGTTTGATCAATGGGAGGTAAGTATGTGGACTACATTTATGCATTTGTCGGATGTGTAACTGGTGTTTTTGTCAATTAGGAAGATGAGGAGCCTCTCGAAGATGATGAACTTCCCGAACACTTGAGACCTATGCCTCAGATTAATTTGAAAGAATTGGATACTAGTGATCCTGAAGGTTTGTTGCAAGCTACAAAAAAGGGAAGAACATTAATGACCTTTGTTCAGGTATCTGGAAACCCAATAAGACAGGAAACAGAAGATCTAACCAAGTTATGGCAAACTAGTTTATGGAATAATCATATACAAGCTGAAAGGTATAGATATAACATATTCATACATGTGTAAACAAAACATTTAAAATCGGAAATTATGTTATTCCATCTTTCTTTTCAGATATCTTGTAGACGATAACAGGGCTATATTTTTATTTAAAGATGGAGCTCAAGCGTGGACAGCAAAGGAATATTTAACTGACCAGGAAAGATGTGAAAGTGTTACAATTGAATCAAAAGTATATCCAGGCAAATATTCCAGTAAAGCAAAAGAAGAATTATAAATAAAAAAAATGCATTTTTGTTACTTCTCTTATTTTATAATAAATATTTTCATAATTTTGTTAAATTTATTTTATTAATTTAAATATTAAGTTAACAGATCAATAAAAATTATAATAATTAGTAAGGTAAATTACGCATTTGGTTCGCTAGTTGGTTGTTCATGTATAAATTGAATTTCTTTCCGTAGTTCTCTTACAACTGCTGCAAGTACTTCGGGATTAACCCCTGCTTCACAGAGCCTTACGCAAATCGCCAATGTCTCTGGCTCTAGTCCTGTACATAATAAACGAGATAGTTCCATTAGTGATTGAAAAGTTTCTTTGGCTTCTTTTATGGGAGCTAATTTATTGTTGGCCATACTAGAATTAAAGTCGTTAAAATGTTAAATCATTACATTGTGAATGTATTACCTTACATTTAATATAGTTCGTAGAATTTAAAAAAATCAGTTATAATTATAAACATAACCTCCTCCCAATGACAGCCGTTTGATATTAGGTACTAGAGATGGGCTTAACGAATCTTTTCATTAATTCGGATCAAATGAATCGGTTACCAAGAAGATTCGGTCGTAGGGTCCGAGTATACATAGGTTAGTACGAAATACAATAGGGTTGAGACCAGCAGTCATAGCGCTTGGCTAGAACAAAAGGCGGTCTTCATACTCTTCAAAGCCAAAAACAATTGGTAGAGGAGTGAGGAGACCGATATCGCGCAACTAACGGCTCCTAGCTCCCACTTCTAAAAATCTGAGCCCGCTTGGCTGCTGGGTTTTCTTATGCCGCGAATCCATTAGAATTCGTTCAATTTCCAAATAGTGATTCGAGTCATTCAGTCACTTGTCACTTCAAGAATCCGTTCCAAAAGATTCGTTCGTTCGCGAACGATCTCTATTAGCTACAAAGACTACCCACACACTAGCAACTCTAGTCAAGCAACTTTTTAATCACAAAAATAGAACACATTATTTTTTATGAGAACCCACACACAGGCGATTATTTAGTTGTGGCAACTAAAAAATTCCAACACGTTCTATTTTCCTGGCGACTCAATTGTTTGGCAAAATAGAACGCACATGTTCATACTGTCTCCGCACATTGGCGATTAAAAAATTGCAGTTGATTTTCCACTTGCAAGTGCATCGTGCCCGAATCAACATGCCACTAGACCTCGAATTATTTATTGAAGCTGTTAAATTACGCCCCGCGTTGTATGACACAAAAATAAAAGAATATGCAGATGAAAATGTTAAAAAAAGGTGTGGATGCAAAATTGTCCATCTATAAGCTAATCAATGGATGGGACCCAAAATTTTCTGTATTTTTTTGTCTTCCTTAAAACAAGAGCACAAACGCGTGCAGTCTCGACGAAATCCATTTCGAAACTGATTTAAGCAACTATTCAGTTGCCAGTGGGCGCTTAGAACAACAGCAACTTTCAACCGACTAGATATTTTAATCACCGAGACTAAAAAGTTGCCAGTGTGCGGCTAGCCTTAAGGCGTTTATGTCAGAGATCTTAAAATACTAGATACCAATAGAAACATCAGGAACTTACAAGGGTGTTATAATGATATAAAAACATACTTTATTACTGCTAATACTCTAAAGTACATTATTATTTTCGTACTCCAGTAAAGTACACCATAACAAAAGAAAAGTACCTATGCATTCAAAAATTGTGGTTGTTATGTTATATTACAATATCAGTTCAGTTATAACTACATTTGCTGGATCGCATATGCATATATATATATATATATATATATATATATATATATATATATATATATATATATATATATATATATATATATATATATATATATATATATATATATATATATATATATATATATATATATATATATATATATATATATATATATATATAATATATAATACTACTTAACAGACAAATTACTAGATAGGGTAACCAGCAAATGCAATTAAAATAGAAAAATAAATACAGTGTATGCGTTCAAAACGATAACCTCTATTTAAAATTGTTCTGTATTGGTATCTAGCGTATCTAGTATGGTAAAATCTTTGGTTTATGTTAGCCGTAGCCCATTTGTAGCGAATTGTTAACCAGTGGTTATGAAAACTAGAGAAATGTCACAAGTTACTCAAATTTAAAATTTTTACCTGAATATTCATTCATGTCAGACTATAAAATAGTACTAAGCTATTGATTGTATTTGATATAATCTAACGGCGATACTATAAAAAAAAAAAGAAGTGCAAAACTATGCTTTGTAGCAAGACGACATATCATATGCGATCATTGGAACATGAAAACCGTAGATAATTAAGTAAAATTACTAATTTTCTATTTTATGACGATGATTTGTGAATGTAAAGCAAATGAAGAATTTGTAACGCTTAAACTACGAGCGATAAGTATATTACACAATATCACTAGTTTTTTCAATTTAATGAGTCGTCTAAAGGAGTGAAAATGGCGAATGTTTGTTGCTCGAATTTAAATGTTACCGCTACTGGAGGTTACACGTGACATTTCAAATTGGCTACCCTGTCTGTCAGCTGCTCGTGCTTGTCAGGTGACAATCTATTAAAATATATTTTACATTTTTTGTCTTCAAAAATCCAAATATAAAATGGCTTTACACTCTGCAGTGAAAGGAAAATTAATTTCAGTGATTGGAGACGAGGTTTCATTCATTTATTAAGTGTTCTCAGCCATATATATATTTTATTTCTTAATTTTCAGGACACTTGTGTTGGATTTCTTTTGGGTGGAGTTGGCGAAATCAACAAAAATCGTCAACCTAATTTTCTTGTAGTCGACAAAAGTAAGTTAGTCTAAAACAGTGAATAAAAAAAAACTTAATATTCCATGATCATTATTAGATACTGCCGTGAGTGAAATTGAGGATTGCTTTAAACGATTTATAAAAAGAGATGATATCGACATTATTTTAATCAATCAGAACATCGCTGAAATCATTCGGCATGTAATTGATAACCATAATGCCCCAATTCCTGCAGTACTGGAAATTCCATCAAAGGATCATCCATACGATGCTAGCAAAGACTCTATTCTTCGACGTGCTAAGGTAAACAATTTTATTCCATGCTTATCGTTTATGTTAAACCACAATTTGGATACTAACTGGTATAATTGAGTTTAATATTCGTTGTATTACACAAAATTTTTATAATTAACATCAACCTCACTTTTTTTTTCAGGGCATGTTTAACCCAGACGAATTGCTTTAAATTAAACGTGTATTATCAAATTTGATGTATTTAGCTTTAGTCTCTATTTGTGTATATACATTCCCCACAATTAAATAAACGTATATTGTAATGTTTTTGTTGAATCTTAAGATTAAAACCACTTTAGACTTCAAAGTAAAATTTGGTATGGTGGTGAATAAAACTTTATTTTAACACAATCCTGGTAATGGTTTATTCCCTAAAGATTTACAAAAGGTCTAATACAGTTCAGAAATAATACATACAAACATTGAAAATCACAGTCAGCATAAACTGAGATGTAATTTTTTTTTGCATAGAAAATAATACTTCCAAATAAATAAATAAATTATAATAAATTAGGTGTAACAGTTCTTTACATCTTTTTCATATTTTAATATTCTTCAAATATAATTATTGATGTTACTACTTTAAAACTTGCAAGAAACAGTTAAGTATAAATTGTTTCTAGTCAGCAAAATAATAAATACAAAAATAAAACCCTGTTAAAACTCAAACACATAAGTAAAATATTATAAACTGTTTAAAATGGTGGCAGTATAGATTCATGCATCAATACATATGCATTTTTTTTTATATACATATATTAAGTAGTAATTTCAGATACTGATCACAAATTTAAATATTTTAATTCTAATATATACATATCTCATGCATTAAAAAATACTTTTATTGAACAAAAAAATTAACTAGTATTTAACAAAATACTGAAAAATGTATTCAAATTTTCTGATAGTTATATACCAGAATACCTGAGATAGTCATAAAAATATTAGTAAAACTGCCGTAACAGAGGCAAAAGTGAAATAATAAATTCCTATTTAGTACTATCACCTATTATATAAAATTAAGATTATATAATAAGTGTAATTAAATTATATAAATATTATATAACTTGCTACTCTTAATAAAAATATTTTTCTGACTTTGTAAAAAGTACAATAGCACCATTATCTACTCAATTTTGATAAAAATTGTAAACGTCCCATTGATTTGCTGTAAGGGTAACTTATGTTACCCTTGTATCATTTAAATAAATGCACTTTTTTTTCAAAAATCTTCTTATACAGTAGTAATACAGTGTTATTGAACGTCAATATTTATTATTCTTTCTTAAGTTGAGTTGGAACCTATCTCTTCCAGTATAGAAATAATACATCAGAAAAACCATGCTAATTCGAGATCGCAAAAAATAATATACTAATAAATAATTCAGAGGGTTGCTATGAAGCAAAATAATTAATACAGATGTATATCAGTGAAGGTAGTACATTACCTAGAAAATACTTTAACAAAATTTAATAAGCTCAAAAAAGTCGCTTTGACATTCATATCCTCTGATAAAATACCTCATAAAAAGTTCGGCAATAAAATGCATAAGAAATATAAAATGCTTTTCTAACTACATCCAAACTAGCATTATTAAAAAAACCTGAATAGTGCTGATCTAAAAAAAATCAATTTCACTTCAATCCACAATTTAAGTATATCTTTAAATACTAAACATAAAATACTATTCGTCTTCATCCTTATCTTCATGAGCTGAGATAAATATCTTCTGAGAAAATACCGTAAGTTGATCTAAAACAATGTTTCCACCAAAATAAAAAAAATATTTCTTATGCAAATACTTACACATGATATTCTGGAACAGCTGTGGCTTATCTCTCCAAACTACTCCAAAAAAGTAGAAAGGTACTCCCGACAATGTAATAAGGAGACCTCCCAACACAAGTAACGGTGAGTCGAGCACTGGTAAGATAAGAAGAAATATGCATATTATAACAAAAATAACTGGTATCATTATGTGAATTCTTATCGGCCTGGCCATTTTTGGGTTCTTCCATCTCATATATAATAACCCTAATACTGACAACGTTACAAAAAATGACTCGACTATTGTAGAGTACTGGATCAAAAAGTGAATGTCACTGGTGCACAACATTATAAGAGACAACGAACACTGAAAATACACATTAAACTTCTCTAACATTATGATAAACATTGTTTCCTCTTACCAAAAACGTAAGGCTTGGTACAGGTGTAAGTCGCTTAATATTTAATACAGCCAGCATAGAAGGGAAGTGTCCATTTCTAGCGCCTACATATAACATTCTCGAAGAGGTCATGATATGAACGCTCAATCCACCAAATGTAGATATGGCCACCATTATCGGTAGTATCCAAGCAAACTTTCCCAAGACTGAATTGCCAAATGTCTGGAGATAATTTGTTTCATTCAGTCAAAATCATTATTCCCACACTGCACAGGAGTAGACTATTACTTACCACAGCGATAGCATCTGACGCTAACATATAGTCTGGTGTTAGTACCGATAAGTAAGCCATATTTGCCAAAACGTAAATACCCGTAACTAAAGGTAACGATATGTAGATAGCTCTTGGTAAGTTACTAAAATAACAATGTAATTTATATGACCACAAAATAGTAAAAGAACTTACATAAATGGATGTTTTAATTCTTCAGTCATGAAATTAAGATAATTCCTAAAATAAACAAATCATGAAAGATAATGTACATTAGAAATGGAAGTTTGATTTACCATCCGGAGTATGAAAATATACCAGAGTAAAACGCTTTGGCTATTTTTCCTGGATTGTGGTTAGTACCTTCAAAAGAATTGTAAAAATTTTCAACGTTACCCATACCCATCCAAACAACACCAATAAGTATGATAAGGACTAAGGCTGCTATCTTACAAAACATAAAGATGTTTTGTAACTTTATAGTTGCTTTCACGTTAAAACCGTTTAAGAAAGACAGAAAACCTGAAAAAGAAATATGCATATGCCTCATAATGCTCCATCTCTTAGTTGTATATATTACCACTTACATATTACACATGCGGCCATTAATCTAACAGCAAAGTCCGGTATAGAACACTGTGGGAAAAACGGTTGTATCACGTAATTTGCAAATGTCAAACCCATTATAGCATTTGTTGTGGGCCTGAAAATTGTATATTAATTTTATTATTAATGCTATAAAGTGGCATTAAAGAAGATAACCTTGAACTTACTTATATAAGTATATTATTTTACAAATCAGAAAAAATATTTCCTTAGATGTCTAAACAACATTGTAAAGAAAAGCTAAATAACACTGTACACAGGAAATGTCTTTTATAGATTTAGTTAAATAAATTAATTTATTTCTATTAGATTTTTAAAACTATTTTGAGATCTATAATACAAAACACATAGTAGCAATATTCTACAGTGTCTTATGATTGTTCTAAAAAAATCTGGTGGGAAAAGGATACCATACCATTAATTCACATTTATATTGATATCACCATCATTTATAGCTGTTCACATATTTTATTCAATGTGATTCCATAAAAAATATAGACTTTATGTATGTTTACATTGTAGTGTGAAAATTTATTTGTTATTTTCACAGGAAATAAGTAAGAAAATAAAATAACCTATCAACGATTGCTGTTTTTAATAACAATAAGTACAAAACCTGTATTTAGTAACAACTGATTACAAAAGAAATACTGTAAGTACTGTAATTTACCCCATCTACTACAAATCTGAATTCCATGCTGCTATCATAATCATTTATCCTAAAGTAAATGTAAAAGTTTCACAAAACCGGAAGTATATAAAAAATTTAAGATTTGCCAGTTTAATACAGCATACTTTCCTTTTGACTTTTAAAACAAAAACAAAAAGTGGATATCAAGAAAGTAGAAGCAATAAAATCAAGAGAAAGTATTCTTTTTATGTATAAGTAGTATTTCACGGTATTTGCGACCTCATTTAAGTTTATACTCAATTTAAAAATATTTATATGCTTGTTTTTATATTCCAACAGATAAATGAAAGCAACTTTGGAGAAATAACTTCTATATAATTTAAGAAATATATAAATGCTAATTGCTAAAAAATAGTCAATTTTAATTTGCATATACATACTAGATTTGTAGGATAATCAAAATTTTAATATAAAAATGTTTATGGTGTGGTAGTCTCTCATGCTATTACAGGTTGATAGATACACAATTCCTCTCTATTAACAATATTATTAAGAGATAAAATATTATAAGTATGAATGTATATACTTACACAAAGATAACATTAGCTGCCCAAAGATACAAGAATGAAGGCAGTGGTCCAAATGCCTCATGAATATAGGCATAATCACCTCCTGACTTTGGTATCGACGTTCCCAATTCTGCATAGCAAAGGGCACCTATCATTGACAACAATCCACAAAGTACCCACACCACCAGTGAAAACCCCACTGAATCAACTTCTTGAATTATGCCCTTTGGTGAAATAAATATACCTAAACAAAAGTTTAAAAATGGGTTCGTACTTTGTATAATAGGATATGTTTTATATAATATTTATGTAAGTCCTTCATGATATACCTGATCCAAATATTATTCCCAAAATAATAGCCACCCCCTCTAACAGCCCCATGTGCTTTTTCATTTTAACTTTTCCATTATCAGGTTCCTGAGTGGGAGTATCAAGACCTAGTAATTTTTGTTCTGTTGGTGTCTGTACATTATTTGCGTGTGAAGGCATTCTCATATCTACATTCAAAATTATATATTTTATTGTATATGTTTTTTTTTTCTAATTGAAAGTTAATATTAAGATTGCATCATTATACCTACATCTCTTAACTTGTTTCCTTATAACTAGTAAGTATGTAAATCAGTTTCACTCACTGCCACTTGGTTATTATTAGACAAATTTAATTATAAAAAATATTCACTCAGTCTTCATTTCAATATAGTTGTTAAATTATAAAATTACACGTGCATTTTTAAAGGTTAGGCAATGAACATTTAAACAGACTGCACCGCGCCGTATAATAAACAACTATCACCTATCCTATCATACCACAGAGTGTAAAACAAACCAAAAACAGTAAATGCAAGGAATGCAGGTATACTGTTACTGTGGGATGAAACTCCCAAAGTGGTATTTTTAAATAGACTATAGTAAAATGCACTACCCGGCGTTGCGTTAATTGGTGGTTGCGCTGATTGATCGGATTGGCGCAATCAAAGTTAACTGACGCGTTTTTTGGAATTGAAAGCTTAAGGTTATGCTTTCATTTTGTCAAACTTCTTTAAAACGTTGTTTGTGTACATACATATTTTTGCCGTTACGGAGAGATAGTTTTACAAACCTGTTCATTAGAACATATTGTTTAGATACTAAGACTTTGTTTTAGCAAGAAATCATGGATCCATCTTCATGTTCTGCATCCAATTCAACAAACTCTGAAGAAATAATTCCATCAGAAGCGTGTCATCTTTGCAGTAAAAAATTCAAAAATGATTAAGGAATCGTCATATCACAAGAGTCCATAAAATAGATGTGTTGAATCCCAAAATGAGTTACATTACTTGTCCACTATGTGAGGAAGAAACTGATTTGAAAAATCATGAGGGTTTACACAAACATCTTGAAGTAAATCACCAGTGAGTATTTAGTTAATCACTGTCGAGTTTTCTAGCAGACAAGAATACGACATATGGAAGGATGAGGAAAGCATTGAGACAAATTATACAATGCACAGATCAATTCGCAAAACGGAACATAAGATATTGTACTATGATTGTAACAGAAGTAACCACAAAGGTAGGTGCAATGCTCGATACCTACAATAAGAAATATCTCCATTTCAATTTCTTAAAATCCATTTCAATAGTTATTTTAAATAATATACCTAGGTAAGAATAATTACACAACATAATAAATACTCTTATCTATTTTTAGGATACAAGCCCAACTATGCCCTACAACATCCAAAAGTGAGTAAAATATGAATTATCCAACAAATTTTTTAATTCATACAATCCCATACTTAACATACTTATTTTATTATGTGTATTTTGCTTTTGTATCTGTATTTAATTTTCATTTCAGGTTTAGGATTACTTACAAGAAAGGAGTAATTAAATAATGGACATCATACATCTCATTTATGATTATTATAAGTTTAAGTTTGTTAATAATATTGTAGAATTTGTTAACAAATTATATATACAGTAGGCGCTCAGTAATGTAAACATCCATTCATATGAACTATCCAATAACGTAAACTCGCAAACTAATATATTGTATGTTCTGTACAGTGAACGCTGTCAATCTCTTTCCTATGAACAATACATTTTGTTTAGACATGCGTAGATGTGAAGATTAAATAGCTGATGCTATGCTAGCTAAATTTTAATACATAATATTTAGTTGCAAGTTAGCCTAATTTGCTGTTACTACTTAAATTACACGAGTTAGACTGCGTGCTTAAAATGAACAGAAGAACTCTTACTTTAATGTGAAATTATAAAAAGTTTAGAACAAGGTGTAGGTATTACATACTTATCAAAAAAATATGATCATTGCAAAGTCGACTGTATGTGCAATCCGCAATAAGAAGTTAAAAATTCTTGATGCTATCAAGGGATGTGACACAAGATTAATGAAAAAAAGAACATTAAAATCTGCAGAAATGCCTAAAATGGAAGAAAAGCTGTACACTTGGTTTTGTAAGCAAAGAATCAAATACCTACCAGTCTCTTGTAAAATGATAAAAACCAAAGCTAAGGAATTACATTCATTGTTCAAAGAAAATGAGTTATTCAATGCTAGCGATGGGTGGCTCCAGAAATTTAAGAGGCGATATGGTATCCTTTTCCTTAATATCTCTGGGGAAAATTGTTTTCAAATTCAAAAGCTGTAGATCCGTTTAAACAGGAACTTTTACACAAAATTAGGGAAATGAATGATTTTAAAGACCAGATATATTATGCAGACGAGTCATCTTTTTGGAAACTCTTACCTGATAAACATTAGTGACATCTAACGAGAAGATCGCACCTGGAAGGAAGTCTGAGAAAACACGAATTACATTCCTTGCTTGTACTAATGCTACAGGCATTCACAAAATTAAACTATTTGTGATTGGAAAATCAAAAAATCCTTGCTGTTTCAAAAACATAAATTTACCTGTTGAATACAAGCATTCAAAAAATACCTTGGATGACTGTAGATACATTTAAGCCAGTGATTTCATTATTCTTTTGTTCCACAAGTAACTAGATTCCTCAAAACAAAACAAAAATTCAAAAAATAGCAATTCTTTTACTGGACAATGCTCCTTCTCACCCTCCAATAGAAGAGCTACAAACTGGTGATGGAAACATAATCACAATCTATATGCCGCCCAACGTAACCCCTCTAATACAGCCAATGTGCCTGAATGTAATATGGCTCACTAAGTTGCATTATCGGAACAGTCTGCTTTCCACTATCACGGCAGATCCAGATCAGCTTGTTTCTGCTGCTCTAAAATCTTTAACGCTAACACAATCAGTAAATGCTGGAAGAAAATTTTAGAATGTGAAGGTAGTGAAGAAACTTGAGATGAAGAAAATAATATTCCTCTTAATATCCTAAAAGAAAAATAAGACTTCAAAGAAGTAAATCAAGCTGTAGAAGAAACTATAAATTTGTTAAACACAATTCGACCTGAGGTTTATGAAGTGTATGTTTTCTCTTTGTATGTAGGTGCAATGTATGTTTGCAGGTAAATTATACACAGAAAGATGTAGAAATGTGGAACAAAGATTATGTATATACAAGAAATTGATGATTCTAACGAAAACAGCGATGATATGAGAGATGAAGATGAAAACTGTGAAAAGATAAGGCCAGAGGTCAATTCCAAAGAAACTCTTAATGCTATAAATAAGATTATTGAATACCGAGAAATAAACTGCTTTGCTATAGAAGATTTGCTGACACTTAAAGGGTGTAAGGAAGTAATTACAAAAAGGTTCTGGGAACAAAAAAAGAAGCAAATAAAATGAACCAACTTTTTTCAGATATTATAGACACATATGTATGTATATATTAAAATGTATATACTCGTACTTGTACCTAGTTACTTTATTTTTCTTAAATAAAGGTTATATGTGGTAATACGTAGGTAGTTTGCCTTAATTAGGGTAATTTTATATAATATACTGTAGTATGAACAATTCGGTACTATGAATTCCTCTTGTTTTTATTAGTTCACATCAACGAATGATTACTGTACATATAAATAGGACAGAATTGTTAACCGGGTTTATTAAGTTTTACAAACGTCTTTTGGGGTACTGCCTATAACCACAATGTTTTTCGAAATTTTGAAAACGGAATGTACTGGGTTCTAGGCGATGTTTAGAGGGGTTTCACCTCCGCCATTGCAACAAATGGACGCCCCCTCCTTTGATATTTCCGAATTTTAAATAAAGCATATTTTAAACGTAGCTATCTAGTGTTTTATTTGGGTTTACCACAGTTATTCTCGTTACATGAGTGTCTTATTTTATTCAGACAATGTAACTATTAAACTTATGTATAATTAAATACATATGTTAACAATTAAATTAATTATAATCTGGTTTTTTCTTTTCTATAAAAAAATAAAAGAGATGTTACGAAGTATTTACATATTTTTATTCAGGAACACTACATTACATTTTAAACCTAAAATATTACCTATCTAATTTCATTTCATTAGGTAGGTACAACATTAAAGTTTTAAATGAAAAAATAGGTAAATCCTCAGGTAAATCTATTATTACTTTTTTTATTTAGCCATTCATTAGATACAAATCGTAAAATGCAAATAACACGAAATAACGTACCATTTTTAAATATGAAACCCGCCGAAATTTAAATTAGGACGCCCACCGACCAATCAGCGCAGTGCCGGGTAGTGCATTTTACTGTAGCTACGAGCAAAGAGACAGTGCTCGTAGTACTGTAGTCTGTATTTTTCTACGAGCAAAAAGACTTGCTCGTAGGTATTTTTATAAAGTGCCGCAGATATCTCATTTTCATACTTCTATCTTGATATCAAAGAATGTTTGATAAAAAATAGTGCGTTCCATTTATTGTCGGCAACGTGTACACCTCAGAAATACCTTAATATTTTATCCGCCTGGAAACTATAGAAACTTAATAACTTATCCATATTAATCACTAACCGTCATGTCTTATTTTTGAGACTAATTGCAATAATTTTATTTATTGTCTTATTACTTTCATAGTCTACCTAAATGTTGTAAAACATACCAGGTTTTACATCCAGAAAATAAATTATGTAAAATATGAAATGTTCAAATATAATGTATTTAAAGTAGTAGCATACAATATTTACAAAATCATATTACCTATAACTATCTAAAACGATTTTATTTATAAAAAAATATATATAAAATAAATTTCATGAGTAAGAAAAAAAAGTTCATATAAGATTATGTGGAACTTCAATTAATTTAGTGACGTTATTTCTCTATATTAAACATTATTTTTCTTTAAAACTCCACTTTTCCAAAAATGTGGTATGATACATATATCTATTAAAGCATTCTAAAACTTGTTTACTAAATTATAAATTTTTAATGTTTAGTACACTAAACAGTTCTTTTCCGGAATTGTAGTTTTTGGAATTCTACGCAGATAAATACCATATTATTATTTAACAGTGGTTTAATATTATAGGTATAATATATTATATATTATAGAATATAATATTGTACAAGTGTTTAACTATATATTCTTTACAGTTTTTAGATTTTAAGTGCTTGCAAAAAATATCATTACTTGCTCTTTTAAATTTAATTCATAGCTTAATAAGATATGTGTTAAAACATTAACATATATCTTATTACTTAACACATTTGTTTAGGTGTTGTGTTTTTAATAAAATATTTACATCGTAATTATCTATACAGTCTTTAAATACCTAATGTTTAAATAACATAATGTTAGTTTTAATATTATAAAAATTAACAGATGGAAATTCTAATAGTATATAATACAATATATTTTTATTTAAATTAATTAATTATTTTTATGTTGATACCTGTATTCTCTATCTCTTAGGTAAAATATTTCTATGATTTCCGGAAATAACCAGAGACGAAATAACAGGCATAGAAATGACTATGATTTCCGGAAATAACAGACATGGAAATGACTGTTGAATGGAAGAAAGAACTGATATATTGTTGATAGCAACACTAAAATTTATTTTTTTAACAAGTAGATACTAGTGTAGTATACTAGATACTAGATAGTATTTACCGTGAACTCTAAATTGGTGGATACATTAAATTGTAACGTGATATAGCCAATGAAACTGTGAGTACATGTTTGTTCATTCGTTACGGACATTTTTTTAAACTAATCGGTTGATATCCCGGTAAATATCAAATGTGTATCTTTTTAGTATTCGAAGAAAAGTTTAAATTCAAAACTATTCCAAAAAAATCTTAAAATTATACCATACCACTACGATATACCTGCCATAAATACAAGAGGTGTTCAACTTAATTATAGAATTAAATATAATATACTATTACCTACTAATACATACATATTACCTGCTAATACATATTTTGTACTTGTATGTGAAAAACTAGATTAATTATAACTTAGCTATATATATATATATATATATATATATATATATATATATATATATATATATATATATATATATATATATATATATATATATATATATATATATATATATATACAATCGATTTTTAAAATAAATGTTTAAAACAAATCCAACTGCATAAAATATAGTGAAATCGAATTATGTGATTTCACTTTGAAATGACCGAGGATGTATATCACAGAATTGGACGATTGTAAAGGAAACGAATGAAACCTTATTAAAAGAGCATTCGATTCTGAGTTCTTGTTCTGTGCCTGTGATCATTGTAGATTATGGAACATTTAAGCAGTCGTAAAAATGATAAAATACTCATAACCTTAAATTGTTATATTAATTTTTGTATGGTGTAAAACTTGGGCGTTGTTGTCGTTTAAGTTTTTATAGTTGAATATTTTCAATTAAAAAGAGATATTTTCCTCCGTCACTCAACTGGTATTTGTAATCAGAGTAAGTAAAATATCATTTCATTTGAACTAGTTTTTATATTTTTTAAAATTCGCTTATCCGTTACTAGACAGTGAACCAAAGATGTAGAGCAAGTATTGAAAAATCATCATAAAATCTATATACAATGTTAATGCACCTAGTATATATTCCTCTGGTGATAGTTCTATTCTTCGACCTCCTAATATTTGTTGTGTGTCATACATCAGGTACTATGGCATAAAAATGAGATTACTGATTGAAGTTTTGAAAATTGTAAATTTATTTGTATGTGCTTACCATGCAAAATAGCAGTGTCATAAGACATGCATAAATTAGAAAAGTTACATTTGAACCTGTAAATATTGTAACAAACATCGCAATAGTGCCATAGATCATGACTATAAGGGATGCCAAACATAAAATCATTCCGCATTTTGTAACATCAAACTTAAAAAGAAAATATAATACTTGTTATGTTTTATAGTTAATTTCATGTATATGACTTACCCATGTTTGGCATGCTACCAGTGAAATTACTATGCATATACCAGTTGAAACTCCAAATGTCACCAAAACTATATACGTACTATAAAGACATGTAACCGCTGCCATCATGTATGCCATTGATGCAGTCTTAAATAGTAAAAATTGTATTGCAAATTGTATGTTATGTTTTTAAGGTTAGCTTACCAATAACATTAACAGAATGAAATTTATAGGAAACATTCGTCTTGTTTGTTCATAACAAAATAAAGTTATTACTGTGACAGAATAGATACCTCTAAAAAGATTTTAATATGTGTTAAATGGGATGTAGTATACGATAGTAGTAGTATAATAACTTACATACATAACATTAACAATACACTATGAGTTAGGATGAATGCTTTAACATGTTCCCTGAAAAACAAATTAACATTAAATTTATTCAAGTCGTTCTTGATAAGTATCTTACTCATATATGCAAAGTCCTATAAATCCAAATGTAAATAGTAATTGAACAGAGAGAATCATGTATACTTTTTGGATAAATTTGTTTCTGATTTGCTTGCTATCGAATGCATCTAACATTTCTTCCATACTTTCATAATTTCTTTGGTAAGGTGGGGCACGACTTGTATCTTGTGGTACCACAGTTGGTGTATGTCCCTATAACCATTTGTTCGTAAAGCATATACTACATTTTTATAGTCGATATGATACTGGGTTATAGAATATTACTTATATTAGCACAATATTCTTACCGCATATCTTTCTTGATAAACAGGTGTTTGCCCTAAACGACCTTGATATCTTGGTGAAGTATTATAATCATAAGGTGGCGGTGGTGGATAATTGCTTGGTTCATTTCTTACTGTTAAAATGTTTTGAGTTCGTTCGTTTAAACTAAAAATGATTGCTGGTTCTGTAGTTGTGGTTATATCTTTTTTACAGCCATCAACCGTAACGAAACTGTCATCATCATCTAACTCTCCCTTTTCGTTTAACAATCTTTCTGCCAACTCATCCAAAGAACTTAGCGAATCATGTTCCTGTACTACTTGCTCCGTTGTTAATGGTTTTATCATTTCAGGGAATGTTGCTGTAATTCCTGTAGATGTGCTTTGTTCATCCTGACTGTTTTGATCTAGAGCTATGCGCGATATAGATTGAGGTTCTTTTACTTCCCTAATATTACTATCGCCTAAGGAATCTTCATTAACTCTTGTGGTACTCATAATGTCATTATGCCTTTTGACATATATTTTCTTTGTCAAATATTTGTAGCTTAGGAAAAATATGTTTAACAGTAGATACCTAAGTAACTTAAAAGTAATTGTTACTAGTTTACTATAATGGATTTTAACTTTCCAAATTTTTTTAAGAGAAAATATTCTGAAAATACAGAAAGTTGTGTAATTTATGAGGTTTTACTGATAAGTCTTTTTTTGTGTGTGGGTTTCATTGACTGCATAATGCCTCTAATGTTCCATAATAATCTAGTGCTGTGTAATTTTTTTTATTCATAGGGAACGGTATTTTCTCCTATGTAAATAATCTATATAGTTGTATTTTAGGGTGCTATAAAATTATATTCTAAATTCATTCTCTATAACCAAAACTCAACGTTTGTGATACTCTTCAGCCTCGAATATAGCCGTATATTTTTATTCCAAAATGCTCTGGTTCAAAATTCTCTTAACATTTCTTACAATAAATAAAAATATAAACTAATATAACACTAACTGAGTTTTCCACAAAACACTATACACTACACTCGACGCGCGTTTCGTCAACAAAGTTGGCATCATCTGGCGATGGTTAAAACCTGATTGGTTTTAACCATCCCCAGATGATGCCAACTTTGTTGGCGAAACGCGCATCGAGTGTAGTGTTTTGGTGTTTTGTGGAAAACTCAGTGTTATCTGCACACCAAAGGTTCCAACCTACTCCAGGATAAACTAATATGAACAATTATATGTAAGAATTATAAATTTTATTCATAGTTTTTTAAATAATTGTTTTACTTATGTAAATAATTATAACTATTTTATTATTTTCCTTATGCTTCAGGTTATTTAGTTATCAGTCCATTTAATTGTCTATTTTGATTTTTTAACACCTTTGTCTGTGTCATTTTCGCAGTCTGTCGCACTAGTAAAACTACCATTAGGTTCAATATCACTATTAGCCTGATTTGTATTATCCAAAGTAGCGTCACTTAGTACTGAATAAAAGTCCTCGTCGCTCATACTCCTGGATATTTTAGGTGTGTCATTTTGTGTATCTTCAACTTGCTTAGGTTTATTTTCTGCCGTTAATTTGTTCATTGAAAATTTGCTAGTGGCCCTTCGTTTTGGTTCACTCTCTTTTTCTTCCTCGTTACTTTTGTCTGATCTTGCTTTTAATAGAAATCTCTGATTTATTTTGAGATTATGATCACTCATAATTTTTATATTTTATTTCATAGGCGTGACAAGTTGATTGTGATCGCTTGCTAGATTATGTGTATTATACGTGAAAAAATATTTGAAAAAATCTGCAATGAAATAAATGTTTTGATATAAAAGTAGAAATTTAAGTATGGTAAAAATGTTTGGTTCCTTTAGTTTTATTGTAGAAAACCATTAGGAATTAATATACATCTAAAAGTGTTGTGCCTGTTCAACAAATTCATATTCATATTGTAATCATATTTCTATGACTAGATCCACATATAAATTGCTACATACATATATATTAAACAACATAACAGGTAAATATTCAATATCGTGATTGTCAAACCTATAGATAATTGTATGATACATACTTGTTAAAACAGGGCACAAAATAACGAACTCGATAAACATGTATTTATTTTTTAATTTATGATATACATGAATTTATTTTGTGTGAATTATAATCCAAGATCGTCGATAACAGTTCCTTTTACATCTTTTTTCAACGATATCCTTTTTCTTAAGGATAAATAAACGATTTTAGTTTCAACTGCATTACACAGATTTTCCTTAGGTTATCTTCGTGTATCATAAAATAAATATATGTTCATCGACTCGTTCGCGCAGTGACGTCACGCACGAGTATTTCCTTCCGCATATTCTTGCATTGGTTTCTACAACGTTGTGTTTTGTTTGGTTTGTGTTTGGCCTGTTGTAAACTGAATTAGTTCTATTTTTGGACCAATTACACTTGTAATTGTATATAAAAGAAAGAACAAATAATGTCAAACTGTAGTGTTTTTGGCTGTAAAAGCCACAATAAAATGAAAGGAACATCAGGTATCAAATTTTATAGTTTTCCAAAGAATGAAGATTTAGCAATGCAATGGGCTCACGCTTGTAAACGTGCAGATGAGATCAACTTTAAAAATGGTAAGAGTAATAAAAACGTAATAAACTAACTTGTATGTGTAGTTTTTTAAAATAATTATGTATTTTAGCTGTTCTTTGCTCCAAACATTTTGAGAGTAAATGTTTTTCGTGTCTTATGAAATACAAACTTCTGAAATGAAATTCCACCAAAATCGTTTAGAAATCTACACGATGACGCAATTCCAATTTTGTTTTTACCCAAAAACAATACAGTGAGAGGATCAGCAACAACTAGCAATATTAGTTCTAAAAGGTCGCTGTCGCTAAGAATGCAAAAAAAAAAAGATGATTTTGAGAATTTATATATTTGACGAAATATATATCTCAAATAAAATATGCCTCGATCAAAAAGAGCAACGTGTGCTTGGTCCGCATAAAGCATATCAAGTGGTCATTGTAAGAGGTTTGTGTGCACGTTGGAAGCAACCCGTGTTCTACAATTTTGATACGCCTATGACAAAATGTTTTAAGTGATATAATAACTGAGCTACATTATGCGGGGTATACTGTAGTTTCAACAACTAGTGATATGGGTACTGCAAATGTTTCTCTTTGGAAAGATTTAAATGTTGGACACGATAAAAATTGTTACTTTCTGCATCCCGTAATACCAACACAGAAGGTATTTGTTTTTCCAGACATATCTCATCTGCTGAAATTGCTAAGAAATCATTTTATTGACAAAGGATATCACATAAATAATACATTTATAGACATATCTGCATTGAAAGGTTGCTATCTTCTTCTAACGACGATTTGAAAATTGCTCACAAAATAAGTAGTTATCATTTGAATTTACGCGGTACTGAACGACAAAAGTTCGACCGGCTGCACAACTTTTTTCAAATACTGTTGCAAAAGCAGTGGAATGGTATGGTTTGGAAGGAAGGCTTTTTTGAAAACATGCCGTGGAAAGAACTGAGTTTATTGTTGAAATAAATCAATGATTGGTTTGATATTTTCAACGCGCAAAATAAATTTGGCGAGCATCCGGGGATGAATCCATTTAGAGTTGACTTGGAGAAACAGTTAAAAATTCTCAGACACCTCGGACATCATGTGTAAGATGACCGCTGAAATCACCAGACTGATACCTTTTCAAAAAGGAATTTTACTCAGCAATGTTTCTTTGTCCGAAATGTACTTACGAAGAAATTATAATTTGGAGTATATTTTGACGTACAGATTAAATGAATATGTTTTGGAAAACTTTTTTTCATATATTCGTGGTATGGGGGCCACAAATGATCATCCAACGCCGCTGGATGTGAAATATAGATTGCGGTGGTATATTCTTGCAAAACACTCAATGGCAACATTCTCAATGAATAAAAATACCGAGGACAGTACTGAAAGTTGTTTGCTGGATCTATTACAAGAAAGAACCACTCATTTCGAACCGTGTTTGTTGCAAAATATTTTTAACACTGTTCTTTCACACGATGATTTGGACGAAACTTTGAAATTTTCAAACCCACATTGATTTTCCTAAATATACTTTTCAAGATCCAAATTACGATATTTCTGAAGTTGTACCTGAAGATCACGACCGCCTTTTAAGAAAAATAGAAGAGAGGAAAATGGTTGACACTATTTCTAATGAGGGGCTGAAGTTTATAGCTGGATATGTGGCTTACAGAGTTACGAATAAGTATCCAAATTTAAATTTAGGAATAAAGACAAAATTGTATACGACTAATAGAGCTCCAGATTGGATCGAATTTCTATCAAGAGGAAATCTTATTCATCCAAGTGACAGTCTAATAGACTTGGCACGTTTAATAGAGGTTGAATTCGTAAAATTTCACGATCAGGTATTTTCTAAAGAGAATAACATTTTTAATAAATTATTAGACTTCCTCTGGTTACATCTATGCTAAGTTCCCTGATGAAGTTACATTATGTTTAATTAGAACCAGGACTTACATCATATTAAGACATCTGAATAAAAAAATTAGTTTCGAAAATTGTAGGAGAAAACTGCAACGAAAAATGTCCAAATTCATAAATACTTAGTTAAAATAATTATTTTCTTAGTGTAATTAAGAAACACGTATTTTTTTAATATTATTTTTTTATACAGATTTTACAATTTATAATAAAAAATGCTCAAGAAAATGTTAATTACAAACTATTTCATGTACAAATTTTACCTACTGTGATAAATTGTTTTAAAATCCGCATTGTCCGCCATTTCTATTCTAATCTACAATAATTACACAGAATAATTGTAAGTCAAGGGTATCTAAATGTTTGACAACCAAATAGCGGTGAATAAAAATCCGAATCTTTAATCAATCGAAGTTAATTGGACTGTGTCTATTCCGTCTATGCTTCAAGCATTGCAACGCGGCCACAGATTTAGGTTACTCGCGAGTGACGTCACAGCCAGCCGATCGGTGTGTGCGCGTGGGCACCATCCTATATTCACTTAGTAAGGCCTAATATAAAAACTTTGTGTTCAAGTTTCTATTAGTTTATAGCAGTGGGTTTATTAGGGTTACAATAAATAGTTTGAGTTCCCTAAATTGTGCCTTATTATGCGAAGATTGGGCTGATTTTATTTTGGCTCATCATATTTGACTGTGAGAAACTATCTTAAACTTTCATTCCTTACCTGTGTATTTTTAATAGCCTCTTTCAGCAGATACGATGGTCAAGAAACTGATATAAAAATCAACCACCATCGCGTCACAAACAGATGATAGGGACAAGCTATAAAAAGGAAAACCGACTGCTGACCTGGATGAATTGCTATATATAGTTTTTATAACTATTGTAGAAGACTTTATTTAAAATGTTAATTATTGTTGCTTATTTTCAATAAATCTGTGTTGATGTAAACACCTATGTTTATTTCACAACCCTTAAGGCAACAATAACATGTGGTACACCCTAGTGATACGAAATAAGATCACAATCAAACACACTTTGTGATCAATGCTTTTAATGGTGTAGGGTTAAAATGCCATTTTGTATTCAATGTTGTTTTTAATAGGCCTTCTTGATTACATTCATGATGTATACCATACATTTGTTACACAGGAAATCTCAAAAAACACCAGATTTTATATGTATTGCCTGTACAAAATTGACAAAATGTACTGAAAAATTCATGAAATATTTAGTAGGTATAATAATTAAACAAACTAAAAGGCATCAGGAACCAATTATGCAAACATGCTATGTATACCTATACAATGTCCCTAAAGTTTGGAAAAAATATAAAACATCTAAAGGGATTATGTCGGGAGATTTTGGAGGCCATTCTACTGCTTCTCGTCTGTTTATCCATCTGGTTAAAAATCTTCTGACATTAGAGCATAGTGTACAGGAGAACTATCTTGCTGGAGCCAAATACGCTCATAAACCAAATCGGACTCATTATCATGTTAACAAAACTAAAACAGCAATTATTCAAATACTCCATTCGCATTTGCCTGAAAGAAATATAGTTCCAAAATTCTAACACCAATTATTTTCGCCAAAACATTCTCTTTTTCTCGTCTTTACAAGTGGTCTCTTGTATCCAAAAAGGATTTGTTACTCCAGTATCTTGTTTATCTGTTTCCTCTAAGATAAATACATTATGTAAGAGGTTTTGGTTCTCAGTTATGTTCGACACTGTTGCAAAAATATTCAGTCCTCTGTCAGCACTAGTAACAGCTCTTGAAATTCATGTACTGTAACTAGGGAGCATTTTTGTTTCTTTATATAATGATGAATTGTTGATTTCACAGTGTCATGTTGTCAATTTTCTCATAGAATTAATTAGATTCTGATAAATCGAGCATTATTATTTTGAGTCTGAACCATGTTTTAATTTTTTGGGTCAACCTGATCATTGCACATCTTCCCCAGTCCAATTTTACACACAATCACTGTGAATAAAATTTTATCACAAATATTATGTTTGTGGTAAATTTTACTCACACTTGATTATGTAATTTCTTGATAGGAGTAAACATTGTTAAACATATTGCAAACTTCGAGCTGACTCATATCCATATCCAATCATAATTAGAAAAAACTCGCTGCTTTTCTGATGAATTGGGCATATTGAAAATATCTGTAATTTGACAAATTACTTTGTGAAGCAGTACAAAACAAACCACAGCGACTGACAAGCATCAATTTACTTGTAAAATGCAAATGACTAACATTTATTTTTAACTTTTTATTACTAGATTTAAAAAATTAAAAAGATTTTTGTTGAATATCTCCATTATTTATTTCTATTTAATTACGATTTTTTTTTTTATCGAATTTAGCCCAAGAAATGTTTAAAATGAGGTATCACACATTGTATTATCATATTTGAAATTATAACATTGATTTAGTTAGGGCTTAGAGGGTTCATAGTGAGAAGTTAAAAACGACCCCTAACCCCTACAGGTGTTTAATAAAAAACATCGGAGAAGTTTCTCCAAAAAACATTGATTTTTATTTGATGAATTTTATTCCAAGCTGTAAATATATATTTACTAAATGATTATAGTCTATATATTGTATTAAAATAATACTAATTAGTGAATTATTTTCTTTCCAGTATGTCTGGGATAGCCGCAACAAGATTAGCAGAAGAGCGAAAAGCCTGGAGAAAAGACCATCCTTTTGGTTTTGTTGCCCGTCCCTCCAAAAACCCCGATGGATCCCTTAATTTAATGAACTGGGAATGCTCGATTCCTGGCAAGAAGGGAACACCATGGGAAGAGGGACACTACAAACTGAGAATGTTATTTAAGGAAGATTACCCTACCAGCCCACCAAAATGCAAATTTGAGCCCCCATTATTCCATCCTAATGTCTATCCATCGGGTATGTTGTAATAAAATATAAAATAACTTTGTTTGATTTAATTGATATTAATTGTAATATTTAATTGAAAAATTTACTCAGCAAACGAAAATTACCTTAATAGAAGTTTACTTGTACTTTCTGTAATGCTATACAGGGTTTCAGAAAAGTTCCTGGCATAATTTTATGTATACCTACATACCTTAGATACTAATCAGTAATTATTACAAAAAAAAAAACCTAAAGATTCCCACGAAATTAAAGAGGTGTAATTAACATCTGTCTGCCTTTCTGCTATGCTAATGTTAATATTCATAGTAACATACTTACACACATCACATACAGTGAGTAGATCATGGTGGGTCATTGCTCATTCATAATGGGGAAATTTAATGGTGCTAATTTCACTGCCTGTTCACATGAACAGACATATGTTGTTTGTCATGTAGTATTGTATGATATCGTGGCCATCCAAAATTATGAAAATAAAGTGAGTTTATTTTGTCGCGTTGTCATAACGACTCAAATTTAGCAGTATTAAAAATGGCAGACTTTACTCACCAGGACTATGCAGATATGTTGTTGGATTATATGTTATGTAATGAAAATAGTATAGCTGTATGACGGAAATATACAGTAAGATTTCTAGGCCTAGTTTTAATCTTCGATTGCTTTAATCGGATTATGTTATTCGTTTACCTCACAATAGTAACACAGTCTTAACATCAATTAAATTAATCTGAAATTTAAACCATTCAGCAAGGTCAAAAATACAAGCCCTTTATCAATTTTAACTTTAAGCTAGTAATTGGAAGCTGACAGTCTCAAGCCTGTGTTTTAAAATGTAGTGATAGTAGTTGCTGTATTTCATCTGTGTAATTGAGAATATAATATTAGACAGTTCCATATGCAGTAACTTTATTAAAGAAAAGCTGCAAAATTTGAAAAATAAAAATGACGGACAGATTACGAATATGTGCGTGAAAGTAAATTCACGGAAATAGACGGGCAATGTTTGTGGTGTAAGCTACCTAGGAAATGCAGGGTTAGCCTTCCCATCACAATGAATGAGATGTCCTCCAATACATAGTATATCCATCACATACTTCAAATCTTCAATGCATAATTCTCGTTTCACCACTTTGAAATGTATTATTTTTTCAAAAATAATACAATATACTAAAGTATTATTCTTATAACAGAAAATGGCAACAGAAAAATATTAAATGAAAAAAAGTTTTTATTTAAATGAATGAATAAAACAACAATGACAACATGATGAGAAATAACCATTTTTAAGACCACAAATATATATTTGTTTACATAAAACCGTCTATACCAAGACACAGTATGCCCAGTTGTACTCCCCCATTTTATTCGTATGCCATATCGCCACCAAACCCCCTGACAAAAGCAAAACATTTTTGCTCAACTCAAATTTTTTAACTCGTTACTTTGCTGTAAGTTATTATGACTTCCACTCACTATAAAATTGCTGGTAATTTTTCAAATTTTTTTCCAAGATAAAGTACTGTGGTTTAAACGATTGTTACTGTTATTAAGTGAAATTCTGTTACTGTTATTAAGTGAGATTCATTGCAGTGTTTATATTTCTAGCTGCAGCTGTTTAATGTTAATATGAATAATAAAACATGATATTTATTATACCGTTGGTAAATATTGATTCATTAATATAATTTATAATAATTTGAATAAATCTGTGCCGACAGAGGGTACATTAATTTTTTCTTCACGTTTTTTATTTTTCATCCCTGATAACTGAAGACATTAAGAACATTCTTCAAATATTCGTAATTCTGCCAAAAAACAACCTGCCATCAATTTTTTGTACATTGTAAAAATGTTGCTATTTGAGTAAAAGTCGCAATGTATTATTACACTTTTTATATTAATATTTGGAAGAAAGTAATTTATTTACACAAAGGATTTCATAATACTAGTATTTGTAATTTTTTTTAGTTGGACCTCAAAGACGTCCTTCATCTAAAAACGCAATATCATCTAACTCATACTTACAATTAATTAAATTTCACTAGTTCATTATATATCTATATACATTTATATATAACGTACCTATCTTGCTCAGAAATTTGTATACTTGGGAAATATTTGGGAAAAAATAATTTACACAAAAGATTTCATAATACTAGAATTTTTTTTTGAGCCTCAAAAACGTCCATCTAAAAACGCAATATCATTTAACCTGTACTTGTGAGTACAATTAATTAAACTTGATGTTTTTCCACTAGTTTGTCATATACCTATGTATATTTAATGTACCTATCTTGCTTAAAAATTCTTATATATTCATTAGTAAATTTACTGCATACAATGTTACACTTCTTCATACATCTGCCTCTAATCATACAGGGTGGGGTACAGGAACCCGATAGTTTTAAAGATGAAATAGAGCGTTTCGTGTTTTACTTTTTTTGCTATATTGTTGTTTTAAGTCTTATTATGTTTTATATAGTATATGAAATATAGCCTTATTTAATTTTTTTTAAAAAGATAGTGAGATGTGTTCCACCATTCTACAAACATTGATCTAGTTGACTTCTTGTTACTTGCTCGATTAGTACTTCAGGAATTGCCATAATTTCAACCGGAATTCGCTGTTTTAAGTCTTCAATATTGGCGGATCACAGAGTGTACGCTTTGCTTTTAAGGTACATTTCACGCAACACAACCGTTGCCGTGTGTAAAGTTGCGCCATCTTGTTGGAATCATTAGCCATTTCTGTCAATTCCACATTGACGCAATTGTGGTTCCAAGTTACGAAGTATTTGAACATTCGACTTCCCATTGCACTATTCTAACGGCATTGCCTGCATAATTTTAAAAGAAATAGGGGCCAATAATGCCGAATGATGCTACTGCACGCCATACAGTTACCCTGTGGCTGTGAAGAGGATGATGGTGTAGTTCAGTTCTTTTGAATTGCCAGCCCAATACTGAAAGTTCTGTTCTATCATCGTTTTGTATGGATGAAAGTTCAAGTTTGTGCAAAACCCTGCGAAGGCTTTGGTTTGAAATTTGCAACGCACTAGCATGTCTCCTGGCTGAACAACGTGGATTTTGATGAACTACAGGTCTAACATTTTCGATGGTTTCAGGATTTTGTACTGTACCCGATGATTTTCTTCAAAGCAGAACCACTCTGTCTGAAAATTTGAAACCCATAGCTTTATAGTAGTAAGACTGGGAACTGCACCATGGCGAGACATTAAAAAATGCATGCGAAATAAGCGCTGGATTATAATATGACTGATTCATCATTCTTAAAAGATGTTTCAATCACGAAAGTACGATGTTACCGGATCCATGGCTATTGAAATGGCGTCAGATACGCTATCCGCTCCCTTAACCACAATGTCAGCTAAACCAGTCACCAATAAAATATACGCTAATCAAGAGTCGTCAGGTTTATATGCCCCACCCTGTGCTATATCCATTTATAGATACAATTTCATTTGGTATATCTTGCAACCAAGTGTTAGTAAGCTGTCATAGTTATAATTTATCACTACTTCTTTAAAGGCAACAGATTTGCTCAACATTCCTGGGGAGGGACTGGAACATAAATGCAGTAACAAAAACAGGAGACCAGTTTTCCACGAATACCGAAATATTTTCTCGACGCGCATTTTGTTAACCAAGTTGACATAATCGGGAGATGATTGAAACTGTTTCGATCATCTCCAGATGATGCCCACTTAGTTAGCGAGACGCGCGTCGAGAAACGTATAATCTTTCGGTGTTCTGGAAAACTGGTTCCGGTTTTTTTTTTGCTTAACGGTGATTGAACGTTAATATGTGCAACCCTTTTATATGCAGTGCATTTTATTATTGGATTTCATATTTACAATATAACAAACCAATTTACATAAATAAAAAGTATTATTTTAGACGTTTATCAATTATTAATATTATCAAATTATATTACAGTAGAGGTTTGTTATGTATGCCATAATATTACTGAATGTCATCAAACATGTCCGAGTTTTTAGGTCTTACAAACCCATTAGCATATTAAAAAAAAATATGATTACATTTCGAAATCTATCATTCAGTATTCATAAAATTAAATATAGAGTATTATAAACCACAACGAGGATTATGTGAAATATTATACAGATGGTTTATATCTAACAGACCTTTATATAAGGTCCTTTAAAAGTTTGAAAGCGTCAAAAAATAAAATACTATTCAACTTTGTAGGTACTGTTTGTTTGTCGTTATTAGATGAGGAAAAAGACTGGAGACCTGCCATCACTATCAAGCAGATTCTTTTGGGTATACAAGACTTGTTAAATGAACCAAACGTCAAGGACCCGGCCCAAGCGGAAGCGTATACAATTTATTGCCAGAATCGTCTTGAATACGAGAAGAGAGTAAGAGCGCAGGCGCGTGCCATGAGTCATCAAGAAAGCTAATCAATTTGTCATTATGTTTCAATGTACCGTGTAAACCGAGTCTCTTTTGAGTAATTTTCATCGGTTATTTTTATTTTATTAGGACAGTATTTTATCAAATTTCCTATAAAAAAGATAATTTCTTTTTGTATAAGTGTGTTTTATTTATTATTCACTTTATAGTTGATGTCTTTTCTTTCATTCTTTATGTAGCTGCTTTTATTAAATAATAGTAATGATTTTATTTTTTTATTATGCATAACTTGAATAGTAAAAATAAAATTATTATTTACATAAATAATAATGTTTATTTTCGAAAATGTTAACAAAAACAAGTTATAACAAATAATATGTTAAAGCTAAATAAACAAAAAAGTCTTAAACACTAAAGTAATGTAATTAAACACTGCTTGTATGCAACATAAAATGTTTGTAATTTCAGTAGATAAGCCGTTACACATCATATACAAAAGTCAAGTATGAGAAAAATACGAGAATTATTACTTTTTGTAATTTAATATAATATAAAAATATCTTAAAAACATTACTCTTCAAAATACTATCCATTAGATGATATACACTTGTCCCACTGTTCGAAACATTTTTTGTGTTCTGAACTAATGCTGTTAAGTGCCTCCAGCGATTTTTTCTTAACGCCTTTAGGTTTTTCTTCATTCCTGGGAATAAAAAAAAGTTACAGAAGGTCGGACAAGTAAGTGGGCGAAACCGTTGTCATGCCAATTTTTGTCAAAAACTGGTCGATTTTCAACATGGACAGGCGTGTTGTCATGATAAAGAAATTAGTCCCCCAACTCCACAATTCAGGTCATTTTTTCTCACTGCCTCACTCAACCGCTTTGGCACATCCAGATAATAATTTTGGTTCACGGTGGTGCCCTGAGGAACAAATTCAATGTGAATCAATCAAATGTGAAGTCCATGATTGTTTTTTTTTGACATCAAAGGAGTCGTCCTTTAATGTTGAAAAAAGAATCATGGACTTCACATTTTATTTTACTTACCATGCTTTTTTTGGTCTGGGTTATGAGGGTGTCTCCCACTGGCTGGACTACAGTTTTGTTTCGACTCAGCCGTAACGCCAAAGTTTATCTCCTGTGATGACTTTTGACAAAAAATCATGTCAGTCTGTGCCTGTTCTTTCAATTTGTGGCACACTCTTGGACGGTTCTCTTTCTGATCATCGGAAAACAGTTGGAACAAACTTTGCGCCACGTGTTTCATGTTCAAATCTTCAGTTAAGATTCTTTGGCATGTACTCCAGGAAATTCTAGTTATTTTCTAATTAGTTCTGCGACGATTAAACATCATGACATTTTCGTTTGTTCTGGACATTGTGGGACGACCCGAATGGGGTTCATCGTCATGTAACGTTTTATCACTTCTGAAATGGGTAAACCACTCGTAAATTCTTGTCTGGCTTAAGGCCTTTTTTAACCAAGAAACAGAATTTGATGTTGGCGCGTTCCTCAAAGTTTGCTATCACAAAATCACTGAAAGCGTTGGGACGGGCTTAAGAAAAAATCACTGCCTGCAATGGTTTCATATGAATGGTACTTGGCTAAATGAGCAGGGGAAGTGTCTAGTAAATGTACCTAGTGGGAGAGGGTAGTACTGCCAATCTATTGTTTACAGAAAATAATTCACGTTTTTTTTTTTTAATTTTTGGGTACCCCCTTGTATACATTTTATATCGTGGTCGATAAAAAACAATTTATTTTTGAAATACAGAATTGAACGTTTTGTTACAAGGATTTAAAATACTTTATTATTACAATAATGTTATGTGAGTACCGGAGGTTTGAAATTGAAATAAGTTTTGCCGGTTTATCAGATACTACGCTAGTTTTCCGGATACTGACTTCTAGTTGCACGCTTTTGCCTATATAAACTGTCATGTGCTGACTCTGCATGAGAATGATTAGTCATGAGCATTCTTAGAAGTTAGGCGTGAGTTGCTAACCACAAGCAAGTCTTTGTGAGAATGAGATAAATCACGAATTGTATCAAGTAACTATGAGAAACAACTGATAAGAAAGACCAAAGATTATGTTACTTGAGATAGGATACAATGTAAATGGTACCTAACTGAAATTATTGTAAGTCTAAAAATGTGTACAATTAAATATTTTATATAACATACACATTTGAATATAATTACACCGAATTGAAGTAAAATTAAATTAAAGCAAATTTAATAAAAATAAAATACAGCCAGTCATAATGCTAAATATTTGATGATAATGATTCCGATAGGTTATATCAGATAATAGTCAAAATCAAATCAAGCAATATATTACAATTTATATTGCCTGATTTGATTTTAAAATAAGTAACAAGCAGGAGGCAGGTCATAATTTGGTAAGTAATACAAATATATGATTACACAATTTGTAGATATACTTTGAAATTAATTTACATGTATGAAATCGTGAAATCATGTTTTATTTAACTTATTATCTGTATAGTTAATCTTATCAGGTAAGTTGTAGTTTTTATTCGAGATTTTTTTGTCTTTTCATTGAACTTTTTGATTAGTTTTGACACATTTTTGATTAATATATTTCGTTTTCTGTCGAGTCTCGTAGTTATGATTAATCGGATTTATCTGTAATTTCTTGTTTTTTCACAAAGAAAAGCATGTTTTTTTTAAATAAAGATTATTTATGTGTAAAAATTAACAATATACATTTTTCCATTAAAAGAGTAAATAAAGTAACAATTTCTAAAATTTGGAAAACTTTTGCGTACAGTATTTCTAAATTATTTTTTTATAATATACAAAAAAAATTAAAAAAAAAAGAAAAGTAAACTATAAGCTCGAAAAATTGGGAGTAAAAAAAGGGGTGTGCTGGTTGACACTATTGCAACCCTTATGGTCATCTGAAACAACATTTTAAAAAATGTTATAGCCGGCCGGCATGTCGTCATAAGAAATTTTTCCGCAAAATGGCGGTTGCCTGAAAAAAAGGGCATTTTTCGACTCTTTTTTTTTCATAATTTTTATTTTAAAATAGTAAAGAAAATAATTTTTATACAAACATGGTAGGGGCGATAGAAAGTTGTACATCGAAGGTCGGTAAAAAATTTTAAGTAAATCGGTTAAATAGAACTTGAGATATCATGTCAACCATGTTGAGAAAAGTAGTTTTGAGAAAAACGCGTTTAAAGTTTAGAAGCAAAAGTTTCAGGCAGTCGCACTAGTCTGAGTCATAGAATGGTACATTATACTTATATTTTGTTAATCGGCGATGTCTGTTTTATAGAGTGTTTTGAATAGTCAGGTAGTCGGGCATTGTTCACCGTCTATTGTCCGATTTCCTCCGGCGTGATGGGCTTAGTCCTTAGTCGCCGTGTAACTAAAATAGTCATTCCGTAAATTATTGGAATTTTAAAATTTTTTATCCAGGATATATTCTTAAAGGTCTAAAATTTAACATGCAAAAAAAATTCTAGACCAGAATACCACCTTAAAGAGTATTTATTTCTCTATAATATATATACCTGTTCAATATGTATTTGCATTTTTTTTGTTTTTTTTTTATATAAATATAATCTACGATTAATTTATTTGTTTTTATTTATTTAATCAATAAGTTTAATATATTAACCTAGGACTAAGTGTAATACAATACAATATTATATTTGTATACTATGCCAATTGTCTCGTCACTACTGAATTCCACATTTTACCGCTTGTTGCACTTTGCCCTCACATCTCAGTTGGCAGCTTCCTATTTTCTCTTTGTCTGTGTTCTGGATTCGTCGATTTTTCTTGTTACTCTCTCTTCCTTCATCCCATATATGTGGCCTAGCCAATTCAATAATTAGGGAAAGACAATTATTGCCTTTCCCCAATGACGGTTTTATACTTAATTCTGTTATTGCTGTCTCGTTTCTATATCTCCTTGTAACCTCTTTTATTCTTCCTAGAATTCTATTATTATTCATTCTGTTTATTATTTTTTGTTAATGTCCAGGATTCACTGCTGTAAAGTGGAGATTGTCTTACAACTTTCTGGTATACTTGTGTTTTTATTTTCTTTGGTATCTCTATTTGCTAGGAACGTGGTTTTTAGGGAGTATAGCATTCCTGCTTTTCCAATTTTTTGGTTTATTTCCTTGTCTATTTTCCCCCATTCTTCTATGATTGTGCCTAAATAATTGAAATTTATAATCTGTTCCAGTACATGTCCTTGTGTGAAAATTCTATATTTATTTTCTTGGAACACATGGCTTTAGATTTTTCAATGTCTATTTCCATATTTATTTTATTCGGTTCTTTTTGGCGTATTTCTAGGAGGTTTTGTTGAAGTTTTTCTTCAGTTATTTATTTTTCTTAAATTCAAATCCACATGACAGGCAAATAACTACAAGTGTAAACTCTATGGAAGCAAATATATCTATTAGTTCACAATTTGAAAATCTGTTATATCTTAGCAACGTACATATATTTTATTTACCAAACATATAAAAGGATTAATTTCCATTTTGAAAAAAAATTTTGAGTTTTAATTTTGTAGTGTTCAGAAGGTCGATTTACGCCGTAGGTATTCAATGTCATTTACGTTCATTTTGAAACATTAATATTTTCGATAAAATTCTCATGCGTTTCATCGATTTTCTACCATAAGAAAACGTTTTCTTGTGAATAAATCTAAAAATATTCGCGAGAATAAGAATTCAGACAAATTCAACTGAGCCTTTGAATTTTCCGTAAATCCAGAGGTTCTTAAATATGAAGTAAGTAATTTCGAAGTTGTTACTTACTTGCTGTTCTAAACAACGTTTTCGATTTTACGAGAAAACTGCTAGTTACTCATTAAAACGGAGATTTCTGTAGTGCGGAGAAGGCCAATTTACGTCATATTCAATGTAATTTACGTCGATTTTGAGACGTATTTTTGATAAAATTGCCTTATAACAGTTATAACCCATCGATTTTCTTCCATAAGAAAAATTTTGCTCGGGAATAAATCTGAAAAAATTCGTATGGATGTAATGATGTTAGACAAATTAGTAGAGGGGATATACCGGTTGTAAACCTCCTCCCACCACTTTCTATGGCGTCACAGTTAACCTTGATCAAAGTCACCTTGCGAAGATCACTTTGTCGAGGTCACCTTGTGAAGGTCACTGCATGGTTTCTGTGGGGGTCACCTGGGTCAAAGTCGCCTTAGGAAGGTCACCTTGGATGGTTCCTGTGGTGGATACTGAAGGCTAGCTCGAAAGTTTTCCATGAACTTAACAACGTTTGAAGTAAATGTGAAGAGACTGTAGAGCAGAGAGCACTTTCATGATTAACGATGAATAAAGTATACATAATAAAAAAAAAACTCAACCTTTAATACGAAGTTTGGAAAATCGGCTCTAGTGTATCTATTAGATTACTTTTCTACCAAAGAGGGTTGCCGATTATATAACTAAATATTATCGATTAAATAAATTCGTCTTTTTGTGAATATACATAACATATCGTATCTGGGTCACAGTTTACCTACTTTTATGGCGCAAAAACACAGTATAGTAAAATTCAATTCACTTTAATATTTCTAGTGATTTTTAATTTATTGTAGTAGTATTAAATAATTGAATATGTACGATATAGTGAGGACGTGTTAAAGAATTGTAATATCTTGCAAGTATTTTTAGATCACAAATTAACTCTAAGCGATTCGCGGTCGTCGTAGTGACAATACAAAATTTCAATTAAAAAATTAATGATATATTGGTAAGTAAATTTTACGTCTATTTTATGTATTTGATTCTGTTAATATCTTTCGGGTATTTAGTAAGTACTAATTAAACCAAAGAAAGAAATATATTTAAAATCGCCAACAATCTGTCAGTGTTAGGAAAAATAAAGGATGAGTTTCCGTGTGATCCAATTATAAGTTTCCATGGTACTGGAGCTAAAGCTTATTGCGTTTAGTCGGTAGAAAACGAGTTAAAAGAAAGCTGAAATCGTAAAAAAGTCTGTAATTCAAAAAGAAATATCTAAGTATAGAAGATTATAGATATACTAAAGTACTGATTGATTACTTTAATTCAATTTATTGATTTACCACCTACCATTTCGACGGAAATTTAAGACAGTTTGGGTACACCCACTCCACAGTCAAACGAATGCTATATACATATCCAATTGAAGTACATAAACTCTTACATTAATTAGCTAATTAATTTACCTTTCGAATAGCTTTATTAGAAACGGGGATTGCCTTGATGCTGTTTCTTATGTATTGTGGCATCTCAAATATGACCCTTATGACCCGTCTGCTACAACCCTACATATATACACGAGCTGTATTTAATTTAACTGCAAAAAAGTTAAACACGTTAAAATCGTAATGCATACATAAACAAAATACCTTTACAATATGAAGAACTGTAACCGACTTACTGTTAAATTACTGTCTAGCGCGGTCTTATTTCCAATGAATGTTGGACACTGACAATATAGGCGGGAATGGGTATTGTCCCAGTTTTTCGTTATTTGTAACCCCTTCCTAAACTGCTTCGGTTTTGGATCTGGTAGTTTAGTAGTTTTAGTATAATTTATGTGATGTTTCATATTTAATATGAACAAATGAGGGTATGCATATGTAACTGTATCTTTTTCTAGAATGGATGGGACTCGTTATTTTATTAAGTGTATATTAAAGTATTGTTATTTTATTAAATAAAAAAATAAAAAGTAGCTGAATATAGTTTTTTAATTATTATTTTTATATCTACTTATACCTTAAGCAGTGGCGACTGGTGCAGGAAGGGCAATGGGGCAGTGACCCCCAACTAATTCCTCAATTTCTTAAAGTTCTATATTTTATTAATAATTTAATTCAGATTCTGTGTAAATTTTGTCATTATGTCAATTGAAATTTAATTTTAATTGGCTACTGATTACATAGAGGGTGATCTACGAAGTAGTCCCCCGCCACCTGGGATAGTGGGAGATGAGAAGTGTAACGCATGTTATTAAAGTCCGTGGATTTACGTTATCATTTGGGCTAAAACCAAGTTGCCCCAAGCCAAGCGGCTATCAGAGACTGTGTTGTGCCGGTCGTGTGTCGTGCTAGATACATTCTTAAACCTACTACATAGTTTCAATTATTGCTATTTACGAGTTTATGGGACTATTTATTCATAATGAATAATTCAGCAGACAATATTTTAAAATTAATAGATAACAATGAGTTCACGTACGAGGTAAAGATTCAAGTGAAAAATTTGGGATGTCCTCAGTCGAATATGACAATTTTCCAGAAACTATCAGGAGCCAAAAGTTATACGAGAAAATTTAATAAAAGTATGTACGATTTAGCAGATTGGTTGTGTGGATGTAGTGTTGGAAATGCAATTTTTTAATTGGTTTGTTTAATTCAAAATTCTCTACAAAGCGATCCTTCTTGGATCAATAAGGGAATTTGTGACTTGAAACACCTCAGTGAAAAAAATAAAAGGCATGAAATTTGTGAAAAACATTTAAATAATGTGATTGAATATTCGATTTTAGGAAAAGTGAATATCATGTGTCAATTAAATATTATCCAACAAAATGAACAGGTAGCTAAGAATCAACATATTCTCAGCAAGTTAATTGTGTGTATTAAATTTTGTGGAATGTTTGAAATAGCACTACGGGGTCACGATGAGAAAGAAGGCAGTGCGAACCCCGGAATTTTTTGTGGGTTGGTAAAACTTGCGGAATTCGACGGTACTCTGAAGGAGCATATAAAAAAAATCCAATAATAGGGTGTCTAGATTTGCTTGATGTTGACTCAGTTTTACTCCTGTGGCCTCTTCTTCGTAGCGCTGGATCGGGAAAGGGCTGTATGTTTCAGAAGTTTCGACTAAAATGCGTGTAGAGAGGATCTGTGTCCGAGGATCAATTCGAGACACTTTAGGTCAGTGGGTGTGACCGAGGAATCCCGGAACACATGAAAGTAAGGTCGGTGTACTGTACACTGAAGAGATTAGTTCCGCAAAGGTACAGCGCGGTTTACGTAGAAAAAGATCAGCTTTTACTACGCGGAGAGAGAGGGAGAGAGAGAGAGCTACTCCGAGGAAGATCAATTCCAAGATAGTAGTACGGAATGTATTCTGTACCTTGGAGAGATCAGTCTCACAAGAATACAGTGGTTCACGTAGAAAAGGATCAGGTTTTACTACGTGGAGAGAGAGGACTACTTCGGGGAAGATCAACTCCAAGAGAGCAGTGAGGAAGATGTATGTACCTTAGAGAGATCAATCTCATAAGAATACAGTGGTTCACGTAGAAAAGGATCAACTTTTACTACGTGGAGAGAGAGGACTACTCTGAGGAAGATCAATTCCAAGAGAGTAGCGAGGAAGGTAAGGTAAGAGTGAGTGAAGAAAAGTCAAGACGGAGCGAGGTTAAGGATAAAAACGCCATCGTACGATTTCAGACAAGCCACAGCTGACGGAGCTCAGAGTTGTTGTTCGAGTCAAGATCAGGACGAGACTGCCGTTAGACCCAATATTTATTGGTAGGCGTAATGGCCTTTGATGTGTTTGTCGGCAAGCCGAGCGAGATTACCGCTCCTTACTCGCCCATCGTGTAGACCGGGACCGTCGTACGAAGGTGGGCTGAGCATTGCTTCCACTTTCGTGGATCTCTATGTGGGGGACAAGATGCTGCCCACAAACAAAACCCGCGGGACTGGCAGCGGTTCGCTCCCTTCGACCTCATTTGGTCCTAACGCCTATAAGTCCTGCTGACAGGGACTTGTTCTCGGCTTTTTCTTTACCTTTGGTCGCCTTGTTTTGCAACATCGCTTCGCCCGCGTCAACCCCCCGGGGGTGTCTTTGTCGTGGGCGTCCCGACCAGCACGATGCCCGGTAATTGGGTCTTTATCAGGCGATCTTCCACGACAATGTGAACGAACCGCGCCGCTTGGATCGCCGTCGGGAGAGTGAGTCTTGTTACTCGGGAGGTGTCCTTTTCAAATTAGAAAAGGATCCCGGGGTTTAGAGTCAGGTCTGTGTGGGAGGGAAGTCGTGTCTTTCCTGTAACAGAAAAATAGTTAAGGGGCCCCGTGACATAGAAATGGTCAGTAGAGCAATAGGGCTCAGCTGAAATAAAAATTTATGTTTGACCTGTAAAGGGGGTCTATAAGATTATACTACCTGGATCTTGGGTCTCTTGTGTGTTCCTGATCATCCTGGGTCGTAGTTTGAAGCTGCTCGGATGAGAGGGTTATCGTGGGCACCCACTTGATCCTAGAGCTTCCGAGCTCTGGCTCGGATTCAATTCGGTGAATTCTAGGACTCGCCGGATGTCGATGTTCCTCACGTACCACGGGGCGTCCACGGCACGGCGGAGGGCGACGTTGTGGGACGAGCAGTGTAGCCCCAGGCTGTCGATGCGTACGTCAGTTAGGGCTGAAGGACTTGCCGGATGAGGAGCAGCTTGTTCCTGAGGTTCAGCTGGCTGTTGTTTCCCGTCATCGTCCAGAGTCTGGCCGCGGTAGCTTTGGCGCGTCCCGTCGCTTGGTAGATGTGGTCTTTCCATGTCAACGACTTGTCCATGATGACTCCAAGGTACTCTTGTCCCGCCATTGGATTTCCTCACCGTTGAAATTCACGTGTCCTTCCGGGGTTTCTCGCGTCTTCTTGAAAAGCACCGCCGTGCTTTTCTCTGCGTTGATGGCTACCGTCCACTTGTTACATCAGTCTGTCAGTTCGTCCGCAGCCCGCTGTAGGTATGTCATTGCCATGCGCGCTCTCCGTTTCGCGACGATCGCCGTGTCGTCGGCGTACAGCGCAGTGGCTGTTCGCTCTGTCCTCGGCACATCCGACGTGATGATGTTGAAGAGGTGAGACGATAGCACCGCGCCTTACGGTACTCCAGCTTCGATGGTCCTGTAGTCCGATACAGAGGTCCTTACTCTGGCTCGGAATCGCCTCCTCTTCAGGTAGGACTTGATCAGTTTCACCAGGGCTATTGGGTATCCCAAGTCTAACATCTTGATTAGTTGACTCACTTGATCATCCGGTTCAGTTATCAGAGCATCGTCTACAAACAAAACTAAGTAGACATAGTCTTTTACATATAAACAGTAGTCATATTTGGATCTCTTAAAATTTAAGTTTGACATAACCTCATTAAATTTTACATTCCAACATTTTGGTGCACTTCGGAGACCATATAATGCTCGGCTTAGTTTAAAATATTTTGACTTACTTTCCAGACCCTCTGGTGTTTTTATATAATCTTCCTAGAGTAAACCATTTAAAAATGCTGTTGGAACATCTATTTGTTTTAAGCTCCAATCTTTTTGCACAGAAACTGATATTAAAATTCTTATTGTTGGAAGTCTACATACTGGCGCATAAATGAATTCCTCTCTATCATAGGGTACTTGAAAGCCTTTAGCAACTAACCGTGCCTTTTTCATTCCATCTTTTTTTATCCTAAAAATCCATCTCGTATCTATAGCTTTTTGACCTTTTGGTAATTCAGCTGGTGTCCACGTTTGTAATTTCTCATGTGAGCTTAATTCCTCAATTATTGCTTGCTGCCATTCCTCTGATTTACTCTGCTTCTTGATGTTTTTGGTTCTTCTTCTGATGCAGAGAGCAAGCGATAAGCTACATATATTTCATAGTCATCTAACTTCTTTGGTCTTGTTATATTTCTTTCTGATCTAGTTATAGTTTCTACCATTGGTACAGTGTCTTCATAATCATTTAAGCTTTGGTCACTTTCATCTTGAATTTCTTCTTCTTCTTTTATTAGCTGCACATTTTCTTTAATATTTTCCGCTCCATCCGTATTTTTGCTATCATCTTCGGAAAAATATCTATTTTCTTTTTGGCCATTCTCTTTGTATTCCATAATGCTCTCATCGAATCGCACGTCTCTGCTTCTTATCACTTTTTCTTCATTTGTCAACCATAACCTATAACCTCCGCCACAATATCCAACTATTACTGCTTTTTTCGCTCTCGGATTAATCTTATTTCCTTTTGGTAGTAAAGTATACCATGCACGACAACCAAAAATTTTCAGTTTACTGAGATCATTTCTTCCATGCCATATTTTTGACGGTGTTTGTCCTGTGGGTAATGCCGAAGTAGGGGTTCTATTTAATTCATATGCTGAACATTTAATAGCTTCTCCCCACAATTCTTTTGGAATACCGGAATCTAAAATTTTTGTCTGTATCATGTTTAATACCGTTCGATTCATTCTCTCGGATTTTCCGTTTGATTGAGGACTATTCGGTATAGTATACTCTAATTTCATACCTTTTAGTTTGCAGAAACCTTTAAAATTATTCGATATAAATTCTCCTCCATTGTCCAATCTAATTCTTTTGACTTTTACGTCATGCTGTGTTTCTAATTCTTGAACATATTCTTCCAAATTATCTTCTGCTTCATCTTTGGTTTTTAAAATCTTGACCACAACAAAATGTGAATAATCATCTAGAATAACCTGAAAGTATCTATCTCCGCCAAATGTGCTTGGTGTTATTGGCCCACTAATATCACTGTGTATCAACTCACCTATAGCAGTGTGTCTTTCATTTTTTGCAAATGGACATCTTGTGGCCTTTCCTTCCACACAAGTTGAGCATATTTTATCAGACGATTTTAGTCCAAGTTACAGCAATGCGTCTTTTCCAGCATGACCTAATCTTCTATGCCAGATATCCTCGTCTATTGCAACATTGCAATTTTCATTTTAGTTTTCAGTTTTGTCTATATTTAGCACATACAACCCATTATTCTTTTCACAAATTAAAGCAAAATTCTTTCCAGTAATTGTAGTTTTATCTTTTTCTACTATTATTTTATGGCCTTTTGAGGTCATTTTTGATGTAGAAAGTAGGTTATGTTTTATCTTCGGTACAATCAGAGCTTCTATAGCAATATTTTGCCCTTGACATTTAACTTTTAACATACCTGATTTGTTGACTTTGACTTCAAAATTTCACCATTTGCGATATAAATTGACACATAATTTGGCAATGTTTCAATATCATACATATTTTTCTCTAGATACTCTTGTACAAAATGATTACTTGCTCCAGAGTCTAAAATGAAAGAAACTTTGCCTCCTATTGCATTGCATATGTTTGCTGCATATAAAACTATTGAATCTTCAGCTGTGTGAGCTTGATGCTTCGGGTTTGAGTTGTTACTATCATTTTGACTTACATGACCTCTATTCTCTGGGTAATCTTGACTACCTCTAAAATTACCTCTGCCTCTAAAATTACCTTTGTGCGAGCCTCTATTTTTGTTTAATCCTTTCGGGTTGTGTTTTGGACACTGCGCTTGAAAATGATATTGGCTATTACATGTATAGCACCGCTTTGTCGTTGCCTTGAAACTAACTTCGTTGCCATCAATCTTGGTCTCTTGACGTGAATTTAACTTTATTTCCACGTCTAATAATCTGGCTTTTACAAAATCCATTTTAACTTCTGAAACTGTCTCTAAAGCTGTCACTGCCGAGTCGTATTTCGACGGTAAAGAAAACAACAAATGGCACACTTTGTCACCTTCATCAATATTCGATCCCAGATCTTTCAGATCTCTTATTATTGTGTCGAATTTTAAGAAGTGGTCTTCCAGCTTTTCGTTTATCCCTAGTTTTAAGCTAAGTAGCTTTCTCCATAAAGTTTTGTAATTGAACTGGTTCTGACGAATACGTCTTTCAAAGCTGCTATCTGGTCTTTTGCGGTTTTACAATCTTTAATTATGTCTAGATGTTTATCCGATACACCCTGTACTATTATAGACTGCGCTTTTGCATCAGCCTTATTAAAACTGGTCCTTGCCTCAGCTGTCGCATTTTCTCCTGGCGGTTTTTCTAGGGCTTCACTACACAACACCCGTTTTAATATACTTACTATTCTGAAATGCCAGTTGTTGAAATTATTTGCCTCTAAGATCGGCACTGAAACACTGTTGAATCCCGACATTTTGCTGTACACTTAAACACGTTTTTTCAGATTCAGTTCGCTATATTTTATTTCCTCACTTTTTAACTGTTTTCAGTTTATTTAACGCGAGATTTCTTCTTAGCACAATACTGGGCCCATAACCTGTTAAAGTTAACAGGTGTACAGAGGTAAAAGTAATTAAAGCAAATTAAACGAATACTTTTATTCTTCAACTGACAGAAAAGAAAAGTCTGTCAAGCATAATTTCAATTTCATAGGTAGCGACATCTTACATAAAATAAACAAATCAAATGGTACATTGTGATAGGTATCGCTTTGCCTAATTTTAAATTTGAACATAACCAGTTTTCTTATTTCATTAGAGCGATAGCAATTTAACTATATTTAACAGATGATCCTCTCTATCACCTTGCTTAGCGTGGGCAGTAAGCTGATGGGTCTGAAATTTAACGGATGGATTAAGTTCTTACCTTGTTCTGATATGAAGATCACGTCAGCAATTTTCCATCCTTCCGGGAAGTGGCGGGTCCGCAGAACTCCGTTCGCGATGTTCAGCAACGCGGCGACTCCTTTCCTTGGCAGCCTCCTTAGTGCTATGTTGCCGATGCCATCGTGTCCCGGGGCTTTCCTGATTTTGAGGGTGCTCAGGATGGCCTTGATCTCCTCCATCGTGGCTGGTGGGAACTGGAAACCATCATCAACGTGGACGTTCTGCGCAATGGCGATGTCCAGTACGTCCGGTCTCCCTATAGAGTGATGGGTCGATTCCAGGGGACCGACGGGTTGAACTTCCGGGTGGTTTTCGACGTACGCCAGTAGCGCCCTGCCTCTAGTGTTCGTTATCCGGTTGTTCCATAACGAGTCCTTGGCGTTGAAATCTTCCACCGCAAGTGTCCTGCCTCCTACGGGGAAAATCTCGTCTAGGTCTCGTTCCTGCACGCTCCGTCTGGGATGTTGATAGCAGGAAGCGATCCGAAGCTCATCCTGTTGTCCTGTTCAGACGGTAAAGATTACCGCTTCCGTGTCCGGATGGGACTGGACGTGATGAGCAATGCCTGACTTCACCAATAGTGCAACTCCGCCACTGCGCCGATTTTTACCCCGTCTATGGACCTGATATCCGCGTATTCGAAGGGGGTCGTCTGGATGCAACCTGGTCTCCTGGAGGGCCATAACGTCGACTTGATGACTTTCCAGAATTTCTTCTAGCTCAGTCTTCTTTCCTCTGAGCGTACAGACGTTCCATGACGCGATTTTAAGAGAACTCCCTGCATCCTGGTGTACTGCCATTTAGGGTGCTCACATAGATGGAATTTTCGCAAAAAATACACTCAGGGCTGTACATTTGTTGCATGTTGGCCATCATCGCGGCCAACTCCCTAATGTTGGTCACTGCCTCCAGTGGTGGGGCAGCTGGCGCCTTCTTACGCTCGACTGCCGCGGCGTAATGCTTCGCTGTCGGCTCCGGAGTTGGAGAGGACGATGCCTTCAGGGGTTGCCTAGTGACGGATGCGGCGGGGGATGTCGCTTTCCTCGTCTGCGGCCTAGTTTTGGGGAATTTCTCGCATCCTCGACAATTCGCCGGATGGGGTCCTCCACAGTTGGCGCACTTCGCGCCGGGGTTTACTTGTTCTTCGCGCACTCCGTCGAATAGTGATTCTCACCGTACTTTACGCACTTGGGATGCGCCGTGCAGCGGCTCTATCTGTGCCCGAACTTCTGGCACCGATGTCACTGCGTCTTTTGGGTGGATTGCCTCTGCTTCTCCATTCTCACAACTAGTCCGCAGCAGCGCCGTATCTGTATCGCTGCAATCTCGCCGCTTTCGGACAGTTGCACCAGTATGAGGGGCATCGCTGTCTTTCTCTGTCGGCACTTCATTCGATGGACGGCTATCGGCTGAAGTCCTTGGCTTTAGAGATCCTCGGTTACGTAATCCTCCGTGTTGCAATCTGGTATTCCCCGGAGCACAATCCGCAGTGTTTTGGCCTCCGGCAACGAGTACGTATGGTACTCGTACTTCCGGTCGGCGAGTGTCTTAATCAGCCTCCTATGACCATCGGGGGTGGCGGGATGAATCTCGACTCCGTCTCCGATGAGCTTAGCTTTGTGTAGTTGATCCTTTGTTCCCTGAGGATCCGGCTGACTACAGAGCAGTTCTTCTTTCGAAGGACGACTGGCGGTACCTTCGTCGATGGCTTTTCCGATTTTACCGTCGTTTTGGTTGTTGGCTGCACGGGGGCGGAGGGTGGCATGGTGACCTGAGGCGTCTTCGTGACGGTAACGGCTGTCTTCTCTGAGGTAATGGGTTTTCCTCTTATTTCCCTAGCTGGGGAGGTCCCTTGTCGGGGCACCTGTTTTCTTGCCGGCTCCAGTTCTCCGTCCTAGTCGACTGCTCTTCTTTTTTCCTCCTTCTTGGAGCGCTGTTTTTCCGCTGAGGGCTCCGCCGTATCCATGTCCTCCCGGGCGGCGAGATGTTCATTGATCCTCGCGAACTGCGCCATAGACTCCTCGTGTTGTCGTTCCATGCGCCGCTTTAGATCCGTTCCGTTGTCTCTCACAGATCTCCGCCATCTGTGCAAGTTGGCTTTTAAGGGCCTCGTTCTCCGCCCTTAAATTTACTTCAAATTCCCGCAAGGGAGAGCGACCCCTACTTCTGGCGGTCGGCTCCGGTGAATCGTCACTCTCAGTCAAGGAGTCCAGGTCGGTATAATCCAACTTGTACATGTCAACGTCCTCCTCTGTAATCTCAAGTTTTTCCACTTTTGTTTTCCCTCCTTCCTGTGCAGCGTACTAGTGGTTTCGATCTTACGATTTTCACCCTACGGCTGCACGGATAGAACTGGAAAACAAAGAAAGTATACTATCCTGAAACAGAAAAGTGTTATTAATTCTGGAACAAAACAATATTAGTAATCCTGAAAAAAAAGAAAAGGATGATTAATCCAGAAAACAGAAAAGTATATCTTAAATTAATTAAATTAAATTGTAAATAAATAAATCGTCGCTTAGGTGGCGTAACCTGAGCAGGTTGTAGGGGTTTTCCCTCGTCGTTTAGGTGACGTCGCCTGAACTCGTAGTCGGGGGTTTTGCTACGCTATTTCCGTCAGCTTCGGGTCTGTCGGGAGCACTCTGGTAACTACGTCCGCCTCTCGCTTTGTGATCTCGACACAGACTGCCGTTAGACGGCCGAATTGTCGATATTTATACGCTTCAAGGTAGACGAGCTGCTTCCTTCTCTGGCTCTGATTGGCGGATGAGTTTTGTTTACGCCTGCTTCCGTACTGTATTCTTAGTGCTAACTCTGTTAGACAAAAATACGACAAATTTTGTCATGTAATTCAGCGCTCGGCGTTTGGCATATAGCCAGAAGAATAGCTGTTTTGACCTAATTTGTTTAGTCTTTATTATATAAGGCATTTGCAGATGGGTTGGAGTATAAACTCCTTATTTCTGTAGTTTTCAATTAAGATTACGTCTACACTACACTCAACGACTGTTGAATGTAAAGAAAAAGCTAATAGCTAATATTGAAGAGAAGCTACGCTGCCTTCCAGAAAGCAACTAACCTCCTCTAGTTGCTTTCACGCCAGCAATTACACGCTGCCCTCTCATTGGTTGTATTTAAGGCATCCAAATTATTTTCGTGTCCGTCGACGTGATTTTCTATATAGACAAATCCCCTATTCAAAGCTGACAGAAACCACTCCAAATTATGTTCACGATCGCTTTGAAGAAACGTGATTTTGTTATGACCCCACGGTAATGTTTTCGTGGTATTTGGAATTACGAATCTTTTATCATCGTGATGAGAAAGGGCAAGTTTATTTTTCATTTCCGTATAGATATCATCCATTTAGAAATCACTTCTAAACGTATTCATTTTTCTGAACATTAAACCGCCTTTATCAACAATTTTCCTATAATCTCTATAGATTTCTTTTAATTACGGACATTCTTATGCCTTTAGCTTTTTCTTAACTCGTTATCTACCGACTGAACGTAATAAGCTTTAGCTACAGTACCATAGACACTTATAATTGCATTACACGGAAACTCATCCTTCATTTTTCCTAACACTGACAGATTGTTGGCGATTTTAAATCTATTTTCGTCTTTGGTTTAATTAGTACCCATTAAATATTAACTGAATCAAATAGTCAAATACATAAAATAGACGTAAAATTTACTTACCAATATATTATTAATGTTTTTTTAATTGGAATTTTGTATTGTCACTACGAGGACCGCGAATCGCTTAGAGTTAATTTGTGATCTAAAAATATTATGTAATATGTTACAATTCTTTAACACGTTCTCACTATATCACTATTAAAATATTCTATAAATTAAAAATCACTAGAAATGTTAAAGTAAATGGAATTTTACTAGATACTGTATTTTTGCGCCATCAAAACCAGGTAAGCAGTGACCCAGATATGTTAATGTATATTCACAAAAAGATGATTTGATCGATAATATTTTCAGTTATATAATCGGCAACGCTCTTTGGTTGAAAAGTTTTAAACGTGATATTTGCACCATCATCTAATAGATATACTAGATCTGATGTTCCAAACTTCGTATTAAAGGTTGAAAGTTTTTTTTTTTATTATTATGTATGCTTTATTTATTGTTAATGATGAAAGTACTCTCTACTCTATAGTCTCTTCATATTTACTTGAAGCGTTATTAAGTTCATGGAAAACTCTCAAGGTAGCCTTCAGTACCTGAGAACGTTGGAAGGTTTATCACCGGTAAACGCACGTTACCCATCGTTTGTGAGGAACTATTATTTGCAATGGAATTATTTCCCACTACTGGAGCTACTCTGGCTTCAACAATTGATTGCATTTCGTTTAATAATGTATACCAATTATCTTCAAAATTCGACATTTCTTCAAATTCGGCCTGACTACCTGTTCCATCAACACTTTCCTCCGAACATGATTCGTTGATACTTATTATTTCGGAATTTATTTCCTCAAATTCTTTTCGAATATTAGGCATTTCACTAATACGATTTTTGATTTCTAAAATGTTACCATTCTCCGGAAAATGGTTCATAAACGCTTCAATGTTGCTTAATTTCTTTTTAACTATTGTTCTTTTAATAAGAGCTCTTTTTAATTCCGCTAGTGACATTTTGAGGAAGCTAATTCCACCGATACTCTCAAGGAAATTGGTAGAAAGGAAATCACTTACCTATGAGGTTTCCCAGCAACGTTAATCCGCTGTTTGCAATCCTGTGTTGATTGATGTCGTTCGTTGAGTGTTCACGTTTAACGCTTAATATTCACGTTTAATTTCTGCGATGATTCACTCGGTACCTTATCGATAACTCGTTCGTTCACTTAGCGTTCGCTTTTCGATTTCGCGACGATGCACTAAGAGTTCCAAACGATTTACGATTTCTTTTTCTTCACTGTTCGCTTGTAATTTATGTGACGATTCACTAGGCAGCTTGTCGATAACCTTTTCGTTCACTTAGTGTTCGCTTTTCGATTTCGCGACGATGCACTAAGAGTTTTAAACGATTTACGATGTTTTCACTAAAATGTTTGGTGGAGTTTTTCGATTTTTCCACCCAATCCGGCTCGAAGGACCATATGTGCGCGCGAGTTTTTCTACTTAAGAAAAACACTGGCAAACGATTTTAAATGTTATTTAAATATTTCTTTCGTTACATACTGTTTGACCGCTAAAATTATTGTGTTGCCTTAACGGCTATAATATTGAATTTATACATATAGGATGACAAACAAATGACCTCAACAAAGCCGTTGAGATAGATCTGCGACACAAGCAAACGTGCCCAAAACCTAAACATTTGATACGTTACTGAATGGGGAACTGAAAACTTAAATTTAACAGTCTTTATCGGTCTGTTGGATTTCTTAGAATTAATCATGAAGCAAATATAAATAAATATACAAGGAATTTAACTCAACTAATTACTCTGGGGTTTGGGATTTCATACAGTACCCACCACAGAAACCATCCAAGGTGACCGCCACAGAAACCATTCAAAGTAGCGTTCACAAGGTAACTTTGACAAGGTGACCTTCGCAAAGTGACTTTTACAAGGTGACCTCCAGGTTAACTGTACGTCATAGAAAGTGGTGGGAGGGAGGAGTTTTACAACCGGTATATCCTCTCTACTCAAATTCAACGGTGCCTTCGGATTTCCTATAAATCTAGAAGTTGTCTAGAATAAGTATTAATTTGGATTTGTTACTTTGAACTTATAGTTCTAAAAAGCTTTTCGGTTTTACGAGAAAACCGATAGTTTCTCATTAAAACGGAGATTTCTGTACGGTTCAGCAGTCCGATTTGCGTCGTATTTGATACAATTTACGTCGATTTTGAGACTTTCTTATTTTTGATAAAATTGCCTTACTATATACCCATCAACTTTTTCCACAATAAAACTTTTTCTCAAGAATAAATCTGAAAAAATTCGTATTTCGTATATTCGGATTTCTCGTAAATACAGAGGTTCTCTAGGTAAGTATTAATTTTGAAGTTGTTACTTTGAGTCTGCTGTTCGAAGAAACGTTTTCGGTTTCACGAGGAAACCGATAATTTTACATTAAAAAGAAGATTGCTATAGTTTGCAAGAGGTCGATTTGCGTCGTATTTAATATATTTACGTTGATTTGGGACTTCCGTATTTTTGATAAAATTAGCTTATTATAACACTGACTTAGTTTTCTACAAAACACTATACACTACACTCGACGCGCGTTTCGTCAATAAAGTCGACATCATTTGGGGATGATTAAAACTTAGAGAGAGTTTTAATCATCTTCAGATGATGCCAACTTTGTTGGCGAAACGCACGTCGAGTGTACTGTACTTATAGTGTTTTGTAGAAAACTAAGTCGGTGTTATCTACACACCATAAGTTCTGACCTACTCCAGTATTACCTTATTATATATAACCCATGGATTTTCTTCCACAATTAAACGTTTTCTCGAGAATAAATCTCAAAAAGAACCATATGGACGTAAAAATATCAGACAAGTTCAACAATGGTTTCGGATTTCCCGTAAATACAGAAGCTCTCTAAATAAGTATGAATTTCGAAGTCGTTACTCTTTAAACCTGCTGTTTCAAAAGTTTTCAATTTTCACAAAAATTTCTCATTCAAACAAATTCTTGTAGTATTTAGGAGGTCGATTTAGGTCGTATTCATTGTAATTTACGTCGATTTTGTGACTTGTATTTTTGATAAAATTCCGTTACTTATTTTTTCGAGCCCATCGATTTTCTTCCGCAGAGAAACGTTTTCTCCAGAATACCTTCAAACTGCCTTCAGATTTCTCGTAAAACCAGAGGTTCTCTAGATAACTATGAATTTCGAAGTTCTTGCTATTCTTTTGAACTTGCTGTTCAAAAAATACGTTTTTGATTTCACGATAAAACCTATACCTAGTTTATCATTCAAACAGATATTCCTGTAGTATTTAGGTCTATTTACGTCGTGTTCAATGTAATTTACGTCGATTTTAAAACTTTCGTATTTTTGATAAAATTTCCTTACTATAGCCCATCGATTTTTTTCCACAAGAAAACATTTTCTCGAGGGTAAGTCTGAAAATATCCACATGAGATATAAGAATATAAAACAAATTCAATGGTACCTCCGGATTTCCCGTAAAGCCAAAGGTTCTCTAGTATTAATTCGAAATTGTTACTTTGAACCCGCTGTTCGAAAAATGGTTTTCGGTTTTATAAGAAACCGATAATTTTGTAATAAATCGGAGATTGCTGTGGTGTTCAGAAGACAGATTTACGTTGTATTCAATGTAATTTACGTTAATTTTAAGACTTGTTTTTTTTTGATAGAGTGGTCTTACTATAGTCCATCGATTTCTTTCCACAAGAAAACGTTCTATTAAGAATAAATCTGAAGGTATTCGTATTGACGTAAGAATATCAGACAAATTCATCGGTGCCCTGAATTTTCTTTAAATTCAGAGGTTTGCTAGGTAAGTATAAATTTTATATAAGTTGTTACTTTGAACGGGTGGTTCGAAAAATCTTTTTTGAATAGTGGAGATTTCCAATGATAAAATAGATTTCCTATTTTGATGAATAGATAGAAGATAAATATTCAGTATTGGATACAAAATGGTTTCTAAATAAAATTAGTGGCTACATTTAGATAAAAAAATTCTTATGTGAATATTAACATCATGAACAGTAAGAACCACTTGAAACTCAAGAAAAGATGTGCAAACTAGAGTAGCTGGCGATAAAATGAGTACTTAACCATCCAGTGATCAATGAGCTATAGTCGGGAAAAAGATTAATTTCATGAGATATCATTAGATATAGCAATGCATCAGATATTTGCACTTAGTCTATCTAATATGCAAACAAATCTTATCAGTAACAAGTAACATATGAGGAATATAACTACATACAATTGATCAACTACACAAACTATTAGGGGGCACGTCAGTTTTGTCGGCTCATAATTTTTTTTTTTTGCATATTTTCAAAGGTTAATGATTTGAGAATATATTCCTAAAACCGCTTAACGGAATTTAGAAAAATGGCTTAATTATAGCTAAGAAGCTATAATTAAGCCATTGAAAGAAAGAAGTGCTGCGAAAACATTAAAAACTGCGTTTCTGTAAACGTTGTAAACGAAACGTTACAATATCGTATTGTGGAATCTCATACTGTTTTCAGTCAAATTTCAGCTGTTATGAAATGCAGAAATTTCAGCACGGATGTAACATTTTAACCTATAAGCACTCGTGAACTTGGTTTTGAAATTCTTGTGCAGTATAATAATTGTCAGACGATTGCTATTTCCTCTTGCCCCAAAATCGAAGGCGCGTTTGAAATTACCAACGATTGATTCACTTTTGAAATGCGCTGTTTTGGGGCAAGGAAGTAACGAAAATTTTGCGGATTGATGGATATGCCTCCTCCTGTTTCAAAGAATACACAGCTACTTCTCCAAACAAATATTCATATCGCGTCCAAAACGGTCGCACATTTTCTATGAAAGACGCGGTGCAAGTGCGGTTCTCAAATAAGATTGTCGATGTAAGCGTAAAATCCAGGCTTTCTCAAATTTTAAAAATTCATCCACAGTATGTCTCCAAACCTTTTCAGAAGAAGTATACATTATCTTTTTAGGGCTTGTTATGGTCTTATCACATTCAACTTCATCACTGGTTGTGTCTACTTTTTTTTGCAACGTCAACTTTAGTAGGTGCAACATAGTCACTTCCTTCTACCTGTTCTATAACCTCCGGTTGCACACACCCCGAGTTCTTTAAAGGAGTGGATGTATCACTTTCAGCATACGATTCGTCGCATTCATTATCCATGCATATATTTACATTACTGCCAATGGGAAGAGCCTCTTCTATAATAAATGACAATTCTTCTCCATTACGCATTAAAACAGGATCTTCAATTTGTATTTCTTTGTAAAGAATGCGAATTTTGGGAGAAAGAAAAATATATCGATGAGTGCGAGCAATGGAAAACGCACCAAGAAGCCATGATTGCTCACTAAAATAAAGTTACGGCTGGAAAAATGGGGGTTGATGCCATAAAGGAATTTCGAGGTCCGAAGAGAAGTACGGGGATGAGGTATAAATATTACCTTGACGACACAAAGACGTACAAAGGTGTCGTCGAATCAAAACCCTATGGAGACGAGTTTCAAGTCGAGAGAAGAGAATGCATTGGCTATGTGCAGAAACGGATGGGTACTCGTCTCCGGAAATGCAAAAAAGACAACAAGGGCCTTGAAGGAAGGAAGGAAATTAACCGCGAAAACTGACGGTTTATTATGGATTGGCTATACGAAAAAAATTCGACTCGTTGGAAGGAATGCAAGATACTGTATGGACAACATTTCACCATTATAGTTCCACGCAAAAAAAAAATCGCAACACAAACTGTGTCCTGAAGGACCAGATTCATGGTGTGGTTGGTAGCAAGCAAAAGTGAATAGATCATTGAACAAGCAAACTTTCGATGCTTTGCTATAACGATGGGTAATTATTTACAATTGTAAAACTCTTGAAAATGCCTACCAAATTTTTCCTATCCCCCTATTTTCGAGGGTGCTGAAGACGAATCTGGCTTCAGTTTAATCCGCTCGGACACAATTTTATAGAAAAATTAATTTTGCACTTTTCCGCACGAATTGCTACTTTTTCTTATCAAATAACATTCACTTCACACCACGTAACTAATATTAATACGAGTATATGCTACAACGCTTCCTTTATACATATCATATATTAAACCGTCATAAAACCTATTATTCATTAAGATTTTCTTAATTTACTTCAAATGTTTATAATTCCGATGCAGTTGTCGTCGTCATTGTAATATTTGTAATCGTGCGCCCTCTATATGAAACCACATGTACTGGTCAGTATACGAGGGGTGGGGGGGCTTCAAAAGTTAACTATGAATATTAACTGAACTAAATACGCTGTTATTGTGAAGGAACCTAATCTAACCTAGCTGTTTACTTATTATGGTTAGGTTAGGTTCCTTCAAAACAGCGTATCTAATTCACTTAATATTCATAGTTAACTTTTGACCCTACATATTTATTTAACGAAGGTTCCATGGTTCTTCTGTGCATCATGGGGATCGCCGTTAGACCAAACGCGCTGCAATTCGGTATCCGATACTCGGCGCTGCGACCAAGCCCAAGTTCGAGCACAGCACGCGACGCGAGGGGCTCGAGCGGCTCACCGATTAGCCAAAAACCAGAAAAATTATGGTGCACACGATCTGGATGAATGATTTTATGGCCCCGGTATAGGTGATTGTAGTCTGGTTTCAAAATTGTAGGCAGTAAGTAATTTGCAACATGTGGACCAGACAAGACAGATGGTCTCGCGCGCGACTAAAGAGAGCAGAGATCACAGAGTGCAGGGAGTGGTCTTTACAATTAACATGTAAAATGGACACGAAAATTGTATATACCAGCTCATAAAAATAGTGTTCTATACCTTACTGCCCACTATTTTGAAACCGGAATATACATGTAAGTTGGAAAAAAAAAAATTAATAGTTTAAATTGATTCAAAATCATTAAACGCGTTTTTCTCGAAATCGTGTTTAACAAGGCGGTTCCTAAGATATCTCAATACAGAATAATTCGATTCTCTCTTAGCTAGATAATTTTTATCTAGCTAAGGAATTTTAGCTAGATAAAAAATTTGTTTAAAGATCAACATGTAAGTTTTTATGCACAATAAACCATATGTTTTTGTCTTTATTAGTTGCTGAGATAAAAATTCTTGAAATTCATTGAAGAAACGGCACTGGAAACTGACGTACCCCTCAAGTTGAAATAATAAGGAACTGTTCAAATAAAATTATAAAAGTATACAATAAACACAAGATTTCAGCACTAATAGAAATTAAAGATAAAATTGAATACAGAATAGAACTAAATATAATTTAATAAGTCCCCATTATAATTCTAATATCAATTAATATCCAGGTGCAATGTCAATAATAAAATATAGGTAGGAGTAAGGATACAGGATCTGTTCAGAAGTAGGACCAAGTGTTCAAATTCAAGAAACGCAATTTATAAAAGTTATATATATTTAACCAATAACCAAGTACACAGCAGATATCGTGAAAAAAAATGCAAAGCTTGCAAAGATGCTTAAAGCGAAAACAAATAATATAGTAACCCTATATAACAATTTCTTTATTTTATACACGATCAGACAGCCTTAGCTAAGTACATATCTACTTAGAGCTGTACAATCATGGTAAAACAAAAATATAAGCAAAATATTTGATTAGTTTTAAAGCTTCACATATAAAAATATTTCTTATAAATTGAAAATAAAAAAAATTACTGGTATGAATTGGAAGGCGCATTGAATCGAATGTAAAACAAGAGGAACATAACCTGACGTGATGATATTAAATATGACTAGCTTATATATTTATTTTTTATAATAAATATTTTTATAATTAACGACTATATGGAGTTAGAAATACATGTTTTATTTTTGTATGTATATCAATCACTTTATACTAAACAAATGAAGCAATTTTTTTTATAGGCTTTACATGCTTAGGCACCTCTTAGGGATTCGATTTTTTGACATATTTCCTCTTTTACACTGGGGTCATCTATCAGTACGGTTTTTGTGGTGTCAGTCGATCCAAACAGCTTCTTTTTCTTCTCAGAAGTAGTTATTAATACACCCTTAGGGACCACTTTTGGGGGTTGTGGCAATTCATCCCAAGTATATGACCATTCGATCTAAAAAAATAAATATAAAATAAATAACTTAAAATAATTTTCGAAAATAACAATTTTCTAAAATACAAACTGTTTATTGAAATTTGCCCTCAATTTATACTATGAACTCAGATTAACATAAGCCAAAGTAAGAAACTGAAGGGAACCTCTTAAGACACAAAGATTACAACATAATTTAATTTTGCACAGCCACAGGATAGTGTATTTCCCAGAAATTTCTATAGATTAATTAATACAGGACTGTGCGATCATTACCACATAATTGCTATTGATAATTGGGATGGAGACATCCCAATCCCAATCCCATCCCAACATTATACAGGGTGGGGCATAGGAACCAGACAGTTTTGACATGAAATATAGCCTTTCCCTTTTAACCTTATATTGACATATTGTTGTTATTTCAAGGCCGCTATTATGCCATTTCATTTTTTAAAAAGGACATCAATTAGTGAGATGTGTTCTACCGTTTTGCCAATATTGGTCAGGAACTGCCAACATTTCATCCCGAATTCATTGTTTTATTGAGCCGTGCAGTGTACACTTTGCTTTTAAGTTAACCTCATAACCAGAAGTCGTAAAAGGCTAAATCGGGAGAATGCAATCGACAGGATAAGCAATATCACCGTTTTAGGAAATTAAATGTCTATGAAACAATTCACGCAACACAGTCATTATTACCCTTGCCGTGTGTGAAGCTGCACCATCTTGTTGGAACTATACTGTATTTCGATCAATTCCATGTTAACGCACAGTGGCTCTGAATTGTCAACATTGCCTGGATTATTTTCAAAGAAGTAGAAGCCAATAATCCCCAATGATGCTACTGCACACCATACCCCCGCTGTGAAGAGGATGCTGGCGCAGTTGGTTTGGATTGTCAAATACCAAAGTTCTGTTTATTTATACAACCAGATAACTTAAAATGAGCCTCATCTGATATAATCACAATGTCCACGGCGTTTCCTTTATTAAAAATTTCAAACATTGATTGAGCAAAATGTACATAGTGAATCAAGACCATGGTAGGCTGCCTGTTGCAACATCGACGCGCCAAACCAGTATCGAGCTAGCATAGGAAGTCTAGTCATCTTTTCCCAGCCGGGCTAGTCACCAAACTTTGTGTCTTGCGACTTCCATTTGATTGGATCACTTGAACCCTACACGCGCGAGAAAAAATTCAAAGACAACGATGAAGTCGAAATCAGCTGCAACTTTCTTCAATTTGAAGCCCAAGAAATTCTACAATGCTCAAATCCAGATCATAGATGATAATGGAAATTATTTCAATGATTAGGTATAGTACGTTACCATTTTAACCGGCAATGACTCATACTGAAGCATTTGGAGCGTTGCGACGGGGAATGAGGTAAGGGGACGAAAAACCATAGGCGGGTCATGGAAAAAGGGGCAAAAATTTAAAAAATGTGAATAAAAATATATTTGCATTACAGATATAGAGTGGGGAGGTTATCACTGTTTTCCACACCACCCAAGAGGTACAGTGCAATAAGGTGCGTTTATTTTTTTTATACTGGTATCACTAAGAAGTCTAATCCAATAAGAAAAAGGTATTCACGAATAGAAAGGCAGTCAACGGACTGTTATATCACCTAAGGTTAAATAAGCCCTGATTTTTATAAGTAATCCGAGTCTGATGCTGACTTGAAATCACTGCCACTGCTACTGTCGTGTCCCACATTCAAGACAAGTGGTTCCACTAACACTTCCGCTCGCACATCCAGGTCCCACATCCGCTGCTCCGCCTTAGTCACATGGTGAATGTATTTCTTCCACGACTGTGTAGTTACATTGGCAATAGCTTCGTGGTATACTGGCTTTACCTGAGGTAATTTGAAAGTGGTATTCTTTCGCCCCACTTCACCCTTCACGTGCGCCCAAGCCAGTTCAATAGGATTCAATTCACAATGGTACATCGGTAAGTGCAACACCGGATGCCCGTGCGCGCGAGCCATTTCATCCACTACATACTTCACATACTGTTTTTTGTGCGCGCGCGCAATTTTTAAAAGCTGCACTTTGAAGAATGTGTCCTCATATGGAATGTTTTTTATGTTAGCCAATCCATAAGTTAAAGACTTCACTTATTTAGGAAGTAAAATAAATTGGGATGGAAGAAGCGATAAAGACATAAAACAAAGAATAGCGCAGGGTCGAGTAGCTTTTAACAAAAAGAAAGCACTTTTATGCTCGGGGGTAATAAGCTTAGAAACAAGGAAGAGATTTTTGAAAACATATGTATGGAGTACGGCACTATACGGTTGCGAAACCTGGACAATAGGGGAAGCAAGTAGGAAGAAATTAGAAGCTTTTGAGATGTGGTGTTACCGAAGAATTATGAAAATACCATGGACTGATAGGGTTAGAAACGAAGAAGTATTATTGGAGAAAGTCGGCGAGAAAAGAAGTATGTGGAAAAACATAAGGATGAGAAGAGATAGAATGGTAGGCCACTTGCTGAGACATGGGGGAATAGTCCGCGATATTTTGGAGGCAGAAATAGGAGTGAAGAAAGGCAGAGGTAGGCCTAGATTAGACTACTGCTCGCAAATAGTAAGGGATGTAGGTTGTAGCACAATTAGCGAAATGCGTAGGTTAGCACAAGATAGGAGAAGCTGGAGGTTAGCGTCCAACCAGTCTTAGGACTGATGACCTAATGATGATGATGATGAATCCATAAGTTGGCCTTAGTGCCACGCTGGAAGTGGATAGGCTTTCTAACCGTCGGCTATGATACGGCATGTTTTCCATGACAATAACACAGCCAGGTTCTACTTTCGCTAAAATTGTTTCAAACCATTTTTCGAAAATCGCACTATTCATGTCCTCGTGGTAATCGCCCATTTTCTTGGACTCAAATGTTAATTCAGTCTCTTCTATGAAACCGGTTTCACTCCCGATATGGGTAATTATCAATCGGCGTCTCTTTCCAGCAGGAGCCTTTAATCCCGTCGAGAACCCATCCAAGAAGGCTTCCCGTCGATTGGTAATGTTCAAGTCTTGCCACACTTTAGAAACTGTATGTCCCTCATTCACCCACGTTTCATTTGTATAATAAATTTTTGTTCCTTCACTTCGAAGTTGCCGAATCTTCTGTAAATATTTTCTTCGCCACATAACAATTTCATTAGTCTATAAGTGCATTTTTGCGACTACGTCGTAAAAACCGAAAATTTAAGTCACAAATAGGACGCCTCAGTACTTTGCTTGAAATATGGGGAAGGCTCTCATCATTGGCGACTTAAATTTTCTTAAAGGTTAGCAGCTCGTTTCGATAAAAAAAAACTATGGATTAATCGACGAATGGCATATTTCGTGTTTTCATCCAAAACCTATCTGCCCCTCGCTTCCTTATTGTTAGTCGCCGCTGCAAGAGGCACTGGCTCCTTCTTCTGCTCCTTTAAACACCGATATACAGTCCTAACTGACACTTAAGTTAAACCACTACACAGTTTCACTCCATCAATTATCGATTATCTCGGGTTATGTGCCATAATTCCCTCATACACGCGGCAAATCATTTCACGTTCTTGAGGCGTTCAATGCACACATTTGCGTTTCGGTGTTGAAAGCACATTTTCTTTATTACAGCTTGCTGAGAGCTCCATTTTAAACGCCGAATACCGGAAAGAATACCGAATGCTATGGTAATACTTGAGCACGTGACAGCCAGTGAGAAATAATCTCAAAATATTTGCAAACATCGAAGCTACTCGGAGAAAGCATAAGTAGCTCTCAGCTTCTTCGAACTGTTTTCGAGCATTCAGTGTGATTCGCTCTTTCAATTTAGACGACACATCGATTGGTAATCCATTTCTTGAAGCGGAAGCTTGCGTTTATTTTAAAAGCTTAATAACTGCATAGAATTTGTATGTACACTTTGTAGTGATAGTGTTTTTATATTACGTATGAGTCACTGCCAGTTAAAGTGGTACAATATTATAGGGTTGTTTTATTTACGAGTTATTAATAAATGTTTTCCTTAAAAAACAGGGTACACACTTACTCTCCAATCTAATAACAATAAAGTAATTTGTGATTTATGGGGAATTGATTAATGTTTTCAGTGACTTATGTGCATTTTAGGCAGTGTTGCCAAAACAAAAAAAACTTTAGAGGTTAAAAGGGTCATAACTTCAAATAAGACCTTGTAAATTATTTCAGAAATTAATAACATTGGTTTATAGATACTATTAAAAACAATTTAAGTGCCAAATATGCATTAGTTATCCTTAAAACTGTACGAAAAATTTTAAAAAACCTAAATAAAAATCTAGACCTTGTATCTCAAAAATGTTATACATTCAGGATACATGTCTTTATGAACTTATAGTCACAAAATCATACAAGCAATTACCTCCAAAAGTTTATCTATGTATTTACTGTACTTTACATACCCAGTATATATAGTAAATAGTAATTAACTAAAGAATCAACTTACTTGCCATCCTCCAAAAATGTCATTATGACACACGTACGCCACACGTTTATCAGTCAACAATAGGAGCTCTTTCACCCCTACTATCTCGTAATGTACCACGTACACATCTGTCGTACTATACTTTCCCTTGGATATCTCGCTCAGCAATCTATGCCCGAGTGCCTCGTGTTTGTTGTATGGCCTAACCAGACCATCAGCCTGTAGGAACCTAGGAGCACGTAATCTCAACGTGTCCTCCCCAGTTTCTGTACACCTAAAAATAACAGAACAATGTTGAAGATTAGTTAAACAGTTTCCCAGCTTATGTACCTTTTTACTACATCGAGTGAGCCGCTAGCGAAATCCACGACTCCGGCCACGGGACGAGTTACCAGACCAACAGCACCTTTACCCAGACCTTTGAAGAAGCCCTCGACGCCCTGTTCTCTGGCTCCTTCGACGGGTTTCGTGATGACGCCTGTGACTCCGGAGTAAAGTCCCTATGAAACACCACGCATCATGTTACCGTCACAAAAGCGATTTGTGACAATCTTACCATAACCAAGCCTTTGCCACTTCTAGCAATTCCCTCTTGGACAGTTGAAGGTTTCTTTCGCAATGCCTCTCTCCTCTTTCTTTGGTATTCTTCATCAAATGTTAGTGCAGCAATACCTTTGCCCATAGCACCAGTGATACGGGACATAGCACCTGCTGCACCTCCAACGGTATGACCGAAAAGGCTCCTAACACCCAGGGCTAAGCCTTCGGCAAACTCTCCGGGTCCTTGGATAGCACCCTTAATTAAAGTAGAAGCAATATTACAGCAATTCGCAAATTACAATTCTATCATTGGGGTAGTTTATATTAATATTCTCATAATTCCTTGTTTTCAATACCAGTGTATATAAGTTTTATTATTTATGTAAATAATATACAGCGTGGAAACCTAAATATGGAATAAAATTTTTGGCACTATTTTTTACAAGACTTACTTAGGTTATTACTAAAAAGTAAATGGAGAACATATTTGAATTTAATATGTACATTTAAAAAAACAATAACGTTCAATTAAAACCTTTGAATAGTCTCAGTTTAATGACAGTAATTAACTAATCAACCGGTTAGATCACAAATACAAGGTGACCTGGAACGTTTTCCTCGTTTGTTGAACATCTTGGAAAATGGTAGTGGTAAATATGCATGGGCATTTGTTTGTTAGACACTAGACAAGAGGAGGTTACAGCGCATGTTGCAAATTTATTAATGGAAGGCGTTAGAGCGATGTTCCCTGGAAAAGTGATTTCCAAGCAGGGGGGATATTAATTAGCCTCCCAGAAGTCCCGACTTAACGCCGATAGATATTTATTATGGAGTTCCAAATCAAAGATGTACAGTGATGCTTCTAGGACTTGGCTTCAGTTAAAAGCCAGAATATGCTAGGAAATTTAAGCAGCAATTATGTCGGCGCGATATCGCAAATTTTAGATCGCGCTTTGAGGTACAGCGACATGAAGGAAGGCACATGAAGGATGTTATTTTGCATAGATAACTTTCCGTATATTGTAAATTTAAATAAAAAAGTGAATGTAAATATATTTTGTAATAACCGAGTTTATTCACCTGAAAAGATTCCAGGAGAAACATTCCAGGATATCTATTATTATAGGTCACTGAAATCAGCTCTTGAAGAATTAATATACAGGGTACTTTATTAAAAAAAAAAAAAAAACATCTCTCTTAAGGCCTTGGTACGCGCTAGCTTTTTTGTCAGAGATCTGTCATCAGAGCTGCCAGAGACGTGTAAACAAATGACAGAGTAGTGACAGAGGTGATGCCAGAATGCTCTGCTGGCACAGCTGTCAAAGTTTTTCATCTAGCTTGTAAACACTGTGAAACTTACTCTGGTACAGTTTATTTAGTTCTCTGTCATTTTGGTTCTCGTCATACCATATTTTTTTGTCTAGGTACAGTTATTTGTTTTTCGTACGCAATATCTGATTTGAATGATGTCAACAACATAAAGATGAAAGTAATTAGTCGAAAGTCTAAGAATATTTTCGGACCATGGTCAAAAGACGAAACCAAACTGTTAACCAAACGGAATATAACTGTACGAAATACACCCAGTTCCATGGGACATCACTACAGGATTATAGGAATGTGCATAAAAAAATATTATTATTGCGGATATTACAACTGAACTGGGAAAGGAACCTCTAGATGTCAAAATGGCAAAACTTGAAGTGTCAACTGCTGCCGCTGTCCTGACTGTTGCTGCCATGTTGTGAAGAATGTGACAAATGTGTACATATTTATTTTGTTTGTTCTCACCTAAAGATAAATCTCAGGTGTAAATAGATGCCAGAGATTATGATAGAGAGACTTGCCAGAGCTCTCTGACACTGTCTCTGCCAGAGACAAAAGTGCCAGATTTTTGTCTACGCGTAGACGCCGATGACAAAACAATGGCAGAGATCTGACAAAACAACTCTAGCATGTACCAAGGCCTTTATACTCACATCAGTGATCAATCTGTATAAAAAAAAAAAAGTAATTATATTTCTTGACGGGCAAAAATATTGAACACAATTGAATATTAAGATAAATGATATAGAGAATTGTTCATCTGAAAAAATATTTTGACTATATTCCAATAAGGCAATCAAAATATCACATTCCAAAAGAAACAAGGATTCTTCTGCTGTTGAAAACCACATTAATAGGGAAAAAATAGATGAGACTTCCCATTACATAATGACCATAACCCCAAACGGTAAATGTTACAATTATATTAATGCTATAATTTTACCTGGAATGGTTCATAGAAAAGATCTTCAACACCTTTGGTAATGCCCAAGACAAGCCCGTATGGATTTCCTATCACGTCAAGTCCCAAAACCAATACGTAAAGTTGTTTAACAGTCTGTCCAACATAATGACTAGTAGCTTCACTTATTAACTGTCTCTGTGTAAGGAAAGTGTAGTCCCTCTCGAAATATGATAACCTAGAAACACAAACGATGAAACGACTATTGTTGATAAACATATTTTATGTACAACTTACTTAAATACCACATCTTGAAGATCGGTTAGGGTCACACCAATACTTTGCAGAAGTATATTGAGGAAATTGGGCGTGGACGCTGTTTGGCCAGCAGACATACCTGCCGCCATCGAAAAGCTGACGTGGACCTTAAGGGGAGAGAAGTGCAGCAAATCGTAAAAGCTCTTCTGTTCCTGGATGGACTGCATTGAGGCATGTGCGTAAAGCGGTTCATCGACTAGATCCACGTCAGTCAAAAATAGTTGTTTCTAAAACAGGAAAGAATCAATCAATATAATAATAACTTAAGAACATGTGAGTCATACCTGCTCCTCGTCAGTGCCCTCAGATTGTTCTAGAAAGTCGAAAATGGCGTTTACAAAGCCGAGATCGACTTTAATGTGGAATTCTTGAACGAGCACCTTGAAATATTTGAACTGCCTAATTTGGCTGTTTCTCACTAACAGTTGTACTATACTAACTTCAACGAATGGCTTGATACCTAGACAAAAGAGAAAAACGCATTTACCTGATTGCATAATCATATATATTTATTTGCAACATAACAATCTTAGCACACAACAATTGGAACAGTAGGAGATTGGGGTAATATAATTTTTTTTTATGGAATTTCCATTCTAATTATAATATAGCGATTATAAATTACTTCATTGTCATTTTGTAGAAAATCAAGAAAAAGAGTAGACACTATATTAATTAATAATTCCATTTCTTCTAATTTCGTAATTTAGATTTACCCCACTTCATCCCAAAACGTACAAGCCTCATTTAATTCCGAAACATCACACTGACTAAGCCTGTTGTTGCCTATATTACATTATCTGACAAGAAACATACATAATAGGAAAGTTCCAGTATTCTATAATTTAGTACAATAAGAAAGACAAGAATAAGTTCTTGTGCAAGGCAGTTTGACGGAGAAATAGTATATCCTTAGTTGTTAAGCTTTAAATATTGTTTTGTCAACTTAAGGAGATTGTTTTGCTTGATCTTACATTAGTTAGACTACATCTGATAGCTTTGAGGAGTGATTCAGAAACCCTACTCTAAAACGTTGAAAAAAAAAATTATAGTTTTATATATTATCCAAAATGAAAAATTTCAAATACAAAAATATTCAAATCCACAAAAAAGGGATGTCCAAAAATCAAGTTCAAAAAAAGATATCTAAGAATAGAAAAAAGTGTAACTTAAAACACAAAGTATTTTTCAAAGTACAAATTTGTGGAGATAATAAAAATGAACCATTTTTCAAAAATATAGACTATTGACAAGACAGCTTGGATACATAGTGCTATATTACTTTCACTTTCAATACTGAAACTCAATCACTATGAAATATTATGGAGCAATTTGAAGAAATTACATGGAGGTGTTAGGAGAAACAATATACAGTGGAACCTCGCTTAACGAGCGATATTTCGCAGAACGAGTGACGAGGGAGGGAGACATCGTGTTGCCGCCTGCTATAAAAGCGCTTGTGACTTCCATGGAGGTAGAAATATTATAAGAAAAAACAACCTCCGTGCATTTCTCCCGCCCGCTGTTTTGCCTGTAAACCGTGCGATAAACAAATAGGTTCTGTAACCTGTGTTTCAGTCTGTGTTTAGCGCTCGTTCAGCTAGCATCTTACTGTCGCTGAACTGGTAACTGAAGGAACCAATCTCACTCTCAAGAGAGTTTTGGAAAGGCCACTTTCACATCGTTGCCTGCCTCAAGATGATCGACAAGGCATGGGAGGAAGTCACCAAGAGAACCATTATTTCTGCATAGAAGAAGCTGTGGCCGAACAGCGTTGTCGAACGCGACTCCGAGGGGTTTGAGCAAGTGTCTGCGCAGCCTGTAATCGACGAGATTGTATCTCTGGCCAAGATTATAGGGCTAGAGGTGGATAGCAACGACATCGATGAACTAGTGGAAGAATATATCCAGGAACTGACCACCCCGAAGAGCTTATGGAGCTTCTGTGCCACAGCAAGAAGTTGTGGAGAAAATTTCGTCGGGGGATGAGGAGATAACAGCCTCAGCAGAGCAACAACCTTCCCGTGAAATAAGGGAGATGCTGAAAGCATAGGACACTGTTGCATCGTATGTTGAGAAGCATCACCCTAATAAGGCAGTAACTATGCGCGCTACACATTTATTTAATGATAATGCTCTCTTTTTTGCCAAATTTTGAAGAGTAGGCAAAAACAAATGTCTCTAGACAACTTTCTTGTAAACAAGGATGTATTATAAATAATAAATTACATTACAAATTTCTTTGGGTATTTTTTTCGGAATGCATTATCCTATTTTACATTGATTCCTATGGAAAAATTGTTTCACTTAACGAGTGTTTCACATTACGAGTAAGATTCGAGAACAAATTATGCTCGTTAAGCGAGGTTCCACTGTATTTCTGGAATTTGATATCAAGATTATAATCCTCGGTTTTCTGTGAAAAACTAGTACTGGGACCAGTTTTCCATGAACATCGAAAGATTATGTCGGGCAACGTTCGTTTTGCCAACCAAGTTGGCATCATCAGGAGATTAAAACTAAGTATTAATCATCTACGGACTTAATGATACCAACTTGGTTGACGAACATCGCGTCGAGCGATTTATACAGGGTTTCAAGATAGTTTCTGGCATAACTTTATATATACCTCAGATACTGAGCAATAAAAAAAAATAACCAAAGTATCCCACAAACTAAAAAATAAATTTCAAATTAATATCCCTCTGTGTCTCCTCTACACTAATGTAAACATTAACGTTAACACTAATGTGTTTACGCATACATTATTTATGTTATATACTACCGTGCCAATCCCAAATTCCTGAAAAGAAATTATGTTTTAGTTTGTCTCGTAATAAAAAATAAACGAGTTTAGTTTGTCTGGTAATTTTAAACTTAGGTTAATTTAACCGGTGATAGGATTACATCAATTAAATTATCTCACATTCAAACAGTTCAGCGAGGTCAAAAATACAAGCTCTTAGCCAATATTAAACATGCCAGCAATTTGAATTGACAGTCTCAAGCTTTAGTTTAAAATGTGAGCATGTCCTTTTTTCTTTTTGCAAAAAAAAAAAAAATTAACATCGCAAAAATAACTGAAGTATGTTTTTTTTGTCAGAGAAACCCTGTAATCATTCGGTGTTTGTGGAAAATTAGAATCCATTTGTGATGCTCAGAGTACTTTTCATTAAGACAAGTTATTTGACTAAAATTATTGTTCATAGGATACAGCTTCAAGAGACTCTCCGTAAATGTCTAATAATTTGCCATTTAGAATAATTGTTGATTAAATTAAAAGAGATTGACAAGGGATAAATATTTTAGTAGCCTATCATGTAATGATAATGGAATTAACCTTAAAACAAGAAACTAAATTTATAAGCAGATATATGTAGACCACTAATAGAACACAAACTATATTTATTAACCATAAAAATTCTTAAACCAATTGCTCTACAAAATTACTAATATATAACCAGTTGAAGACAGAATGAACTATTTATCTTTTAAATTTAGCTAGAAAATTGGAAATAAGGAGTTGCTAGCATCATATCGCATTCAAAAAGAACCATAGGAAAGAAATAAATACACCCATCCAGTAAATACAATACAGGTAATCTAAAATATATAGTTTCATCGCTAACCAAACACCTATTATAAAACTAAATTTTGATAGAACACTTGTATTTGAAATTCGTGTTTTTAAGCATATATATTTGTGCTTTTTAATTATTGTTATGTAATAATATAAAGAGAAATAAGAGGTTGTTTTAAAAAAGGAGAAACGTCATCATGAGATGATTAACACTATCTGACGATGATGTCAACATGCTTGGCATTATTATTCTTAAATAAATCACAGGCACAATAACCTGTTTAAATACACTTTTATATTTCCAAACGCCTACTACTGGAAGTTCTATTATTTGATTTAAAGAAATTAGAATTTCTATTATCTAAAAAAACTTAGGGACAATTCTACTTAGTTTAACGTGCGGTATTACTAGGGTTGGCAGCCGTATCGTCGACGAGACAAGAGCTTTTTATGTTGCAAATAAACATGGAATACATGGTACTTAATATACTGTACATTAAATATTTTTAAAGCGAGGAAAATATTAAATAGTTGGCTCAATAATAGTTACATTTATATCACATATAATAAACAGGCCAGTGGAAAGAGAACCTGGACTATAAAAATCAGTACTCTCTGTGCAATCCTGCGTAGCTAAATGAATTTATCATTTCCACATTATCTCATAAGGTTTTACATGTCACAATCAATTACTGAAGATTAAAAAAATGTTTTAACATATTACAAAAAAATATTATTCACAAAAGTCACCCACTTTAATATTCCAGAAATATATTTGTTTCACTACTATGGCATCGACATCAACGTCCAATTTAAAATATTAAACTTACCACTATCAATGGCTACACTCTTCGGAGGAGGTACAGGTGCTACCACCACTGGGAAGATACAGTCAAACATTTGATTATCGATCTGCAAGCGATTGATCTTGGCGTGCAGTTGTGTTTGAGAGGGGCTGCTCTTCATCTGTACCCAGAGACCAGTCTGAAAGGTGCGGCGAATTTTTCTCTTACTTGGTTTCGTCATTAAGCCGTTCTTAAAATCAACTAAAATTTTTCCATCCATGATGTATACTTGGGTACTAGCATCTTCTTCATCGTCGTGCTGCTGTCTGAGTACATTAGCTTGGTAGGCGGCTTCCAGGTGGATTGACTCTTTGTTTCCGAGCGGTTTAAACCTCTTACCATTTATTTTACAGGTTTCCCATATTATACCTTTAACGACAATGAATCTTATTAGCATAATTTTGGTTATGACGGAAAAAAGCTTTATGCCTTCTTTAATATATTTTTTAATTTTTAAGTATTCAGATATATAAATAGGTGGAAATACAGTAATCATATACCTCAAAATATTGAAGTTACATTTTTAAATTTATCTTACATTAATTTAGTGTGATGAGGTATTCTTAAAATACTTTAAACATACATATATATTACGGTTATAATCATGTCTGTTATAATCATCTGCCTTTTTTTTTTAATTATAAATTAAATTAACAAATTGAAGATTTTACACTAAGGTCAATAAACAATGATGCTCTAATGACAGCAGACCTATTTAAAAATGAGATAACTGATTCCGTAACAAAAAATGTTACGGAAAAAGCTAAACTCTGTATTTTTGACGCATTATTTATTGTTATTTATATTTTGTGTTGTATATGGAATAAGGTTACAATAAAAGGTATAGTTTATTCATCTCTATTTGCCAAATAAAAAATCTCAAAACATAACCTTGACTTGTTTTTATAGCTAGGCTCCGGTAGACTCTTCCGTTTATCGGCAATATAAGAGAGTTCCTTATTTGGCAAATAGCAATGAAATGAATAGTACACAAGTAATAAAGTAAGAATATTTATCTACCCAGCCAATTTCCCATGCCCCATCGAGAAAGAGTGTAATGGGATACTTTGTTCCCTGAGATATAAGCAATAACCCATTAACTGTAGTGTTAATTATGCTCTTAATCAATAGAAAGTATGACCATTTTTAGATCAAGACTTTAATTAACCTCAAAGTTAATTCGCTATTTTTTACATACAGGGAAACATCAAACGTGTCTCATTACTACAACGTCTATTTCGGCGAGCCGTAACAGTTCGGACTAACAATCGATACTCTACCAATGACCGCTTCTATAGCAACGGTATTGCTACTGCATGTTACACATAGGTTAGTTATGGGTTCGTTCTCATCTCACCACTGTTTACGCGGCTTTCCGTATCACGTCGTGTGTTGGAATTTCTGTGTTTTTAATTGTTCGGTAACGTGAAAATCAACATGCCACGAGACAAAAAAACAATTCAGACCAGAATTCCTGCTAAGTGGGATCGATAGTGACTCGGAGTTGTTTGCGGACGTGTGTATTAAATGAAATGATCTATTTTATAATGTGTGAACGAATTATTAATTCATTTAAAAAAAAAAGTAATGTAGCAAGATATATGAAAAGCCATGCTATGCCTCAGGGTTATAACAATAACACTATATTTTCAATGACTTTTCGTGGTCTTTGGCAAGTGATATTCCATTACATAAACTGACGAACTCCACACCATGCCAGTTTATAGAAAAATAAATGGACCAAACTTCCCAATCCAACTACACTAAGAAACAGATATGTTGACCAGAGATTGCAAAACATTCCCAACCAAGTTGGAGAAAATTTTGTGCATTTCTTTATAGATGAAACAACTAATACTTTCAGACATTCAGTGGCAAATTTTTTAATCGGTGCGTTAAAAACCTAACAGTGCTAGTGGCAGCTATTTAGTAGCTCTTAAGTAACTCTTACAATTCTCAGAAAGTATTAGTAATGCTACCTAGTGATAAAATTTCATTATTGGCCCAGGTCTTTCTCCTTTTTTCTGTTTATTTGAGTATTCATTAATATTGATTATTGTATTATGATGTACTTTCTGTGAACTATTGCTGTGTAGTAAGTGACTTGAGTTCGATGCTATTGTGGCTTACCGGAATAAAAATTCATACATTACAATTAATGAGTTGAGAGTGATTAACCTAAAAATGTATTCTTATTATTTTGATCTGTATCTGAGAAGTTTAGTAAATTAAAAAACTTGTAATAATTCCATTTACATAAATCAACGATTGTTTAAATCTTAATGTACAAAATGACTAAATAAACATACCCTATCCTGAGAAACAAAAGAAATGATGAAATTGACATTAATATTATACAAGACAGTGATTTTGCTTCCATCTAGTTCCCAAATGAGGAACTTACCACAAATACATCTTGTCTCCCACCCCCAAAATTACTTAACATTTAAAAATAAACAAAATATTTGAGCCCATTCCTTATAACTTATGATTATTGAAGAATTCCTTATTTTTAATATATATATATATATATATATATATATATATATATATATATATATATATATATATATATATATATATATATATATATTAGTCACATGCATTTTTAAAATTAAATTTAATTGTTTAATTTTATTAGAAAAATAAAAAACGAGACCAGTTTTCCACAAACACCGAAAGGTGAGATGATACACGATTACATGAGATCATTAAATAGGTTTAGTCATCCCCGATTATGTCAACTTGCTTGGCTAAACGTGCGAACTTGCTCGAGAAACGTATAATCTTTCAGTGTTTGTGGAAAACTGGTCTCTTGGTTTTGTTACTGCATCGAAGATTCCTGCCCCTTCCCAGGATTAATTGTTAATGTTCTTAATTATCTTGTTTGCTAAAGCTATATAATCAATGGTACACGCAGTTTTCACTTACAAGGTTTATTATGTTTCACACAAAATAAACAATTTGACAAAGAAAATACATTCCAAAACTACTGTTAAAATTGTCACAAAAGTTCTGAAATATTTTATTCAAATCCGAGACCCATTCATCCAAAACAAAAAAATTTTTTGTACTAAAATAATTCATTCTATTCTATATTTTTAGAAAAATCTGCATTTATTGTTACAAAAAACACAAAAAGGAAGTCAGTAGGTTTCAATACAAAAACATGGGTATATAAAATATAACCTATATTTAATGAAAATGCTTGAAGAACTCCAACCCAAATTATAGTCATTCTTTCTAAAATTTATGATATTTCGATAAAACTAAAGCTTAAAGGATAATTCACTGTCAATTTATTATATCAGAAAAATTCTAAACAACAAATTAAAAATACATCAAGACTTAACTTACCTGAACTAGCAATTCCCAGGTACATAATTTCTTGCCTATGAATATTGTTAACCAATGACAAACCAAGGCCATGTATAGACACGTTTATTTCCTGTTGTATAAGTTGGAACAAATTACTAGCTTGTGCGTCCTCAGCGATGGTCCTTTCATCGGTAAAAAGCAATACGCGTTGCATCCCATCAAGAAAAGAAGCCCAAAATATTTTGGTGTTATCATCATGATCAAATTCACCGCATCCATCTTTACGAAGATCACTGATGAGTTCCTTTTGGTTATGCTTCTCCCAACAAAGTTCTCGAGGACCTGAGGGATTCTCCCAGGTATATAGTATAGAATATTTAGGCTCCAAAATTCTAGATAAGGTTAAAAAACAAAAATATTTGTGAAATTCGTCGCCCACTATTGAAACAAAATGTGACATTCATTTTGAAAACATATTAATAATAATAATAATGTATATTTACAATTGAACGGTTCGGGTGTAAATTACCATTATTTACAATTTTCCCTGACAATTTTGAGTTTTTTGGTGTAAACAATGATATGTGCGTTCTCGTGCTCTTTTATAGTGCTTAATTTAATTTTACGCTAATAGAGGCGCTGTTGCACTCACTGAAAATTATGGTAACTGTCAGTGTGAGCAAGTAAATAATGGTATACGACATGGCGGCATGCCGTAGACTCTACTTCAGTTTTCCTGAAAGTTCCTCGGTTGTATCGTCGGAAACTGAACCAGATGATGAAGATAATGATCCTACGTTTGATCCTTCATATCCAGAAAAGAAGTCCATGCCAGTCGCTTTCCCAACGACTAGCATTATTAGGAAATACGGTAAGGAAAATATTCTAACCTTTAAAAACAACCTGCTTGTAAATAATGGTACCTGCAGTGCACACCATTTTATACTTGCGAATATTTGGCATGTCGTTCATAGATACCATTATTTACATGCAAAAATGCAAGAAGACTGATTCATCATCACGGCGCGCGACGTTCTAATACTACAACTTATATAATTTTAGACAAAAACGCGACGGAGGTTGTGGTTTGAAAGAAGGCACTCTTAAGTGTTCAAGGACTCCAAAATCACAGAGAAACAGTTAAATATTTAGTTTCTACAAGAACGAACGAAATGTATATCACCCCACCCCTTGATAAAAGAGGAACCCATAAAAATCATCCTAAAAAGTACATCGAAGCTGACATAAATGGTGTTAATGAATGAGTTTATTCGGAAACTACCAACGTATAACAGTCACTATAGTCGAAAAGAGATTCCTAACAAAATATACATGACCATAGAATATACTATTGAAATGTGTAAGGAATGTGAAGATGAACAAAGAGTATTTGTATCCAGAGATAAGTTTTATCGCATTTTCACAGAAGAGCACATCAGTTTTAAAACACTAAAGACTGGCACATGTGCTACGTGATTCATTAAAAATAAGTTTAGCAAAAGCTAAGTCTGAAAATAATCAGACAGAACTTCGATCGTTAGAAATTAAGAAAGAATTGCACTTAAGAAATGCAGAAAAGGGACAGAATTTTATAGCTCAAGTTATTAAAGAGCCAGAAGGGAAAGAAACTTTGCATGTAGTAACATTCGACCTTCCACAAGCTTTACCCTTACCAAAACTCTCAACAGATCCTGCATTTTACAAAAAAAAAAGATGTTTTGTTACAACCTAAGTGTACACTCGTGCACAGATAACCAAGGATATTTTTTCTTCTGGGATGAGGTAACAACAGCCGATAGAGGGTCAAAAGAAGTGGCAAGTTGTTTACTGAAGTATTTTAGCCTAAACAAAATTGAGGGTGACCACCTTTACGCTGTATCAGACAACTGCTGTAGGAAGAATAAAAATTTAAATATTGTAGCTACTTGGTTGTAATTATTAGCCAACGGAAAGTTTAGGGTTACTACTCATGTTTTTCCTCAAGTTGGTCGCAGTATGCTGCCGTCCGACAGAGATTTTGCTCAAGTAGAAAATTTTGTTCTTAGGCATGTCCAATATGTCTACCACCCTAATGAGTGGCTCATAATATTACAAAACTGCCAAAAAAAAGACCTTTCAAAGTGGTTCAAATATCTCAGGAGAATTTTTTGGATTTATCGTCTCTGAAGATAAATTTTAGCCAATCAAACAAAAATGAATACTTTCAGAAGTTTGGTATACGTAATGCTGTTAGGCTAGAAGTCCGGCATAAGAGCCAGACGAACTATTTTACTCTGACAGTTATACGGGCCCATTTACCACTGTCTTTAAGGAAAAGGGGTCGAAGTGACAACTGTCTTGAGGGTTTGAAAACAATGTCATCCAATAACGGTTGAAAAAGGTAAACTGGATGCAGTAAAGTTGTTTACTGCATCCAGTCCAGCAGTCGTTTATGTAAGTTTACTACAACTTATTACGATGGTATCTGCATGGTATCACCCCTTGAAAAAGCATAAAGCAAGGTAAACAATGGTATCTACGTGACATTCCAATAAAAAAAAATGTATATAAAAGTAAAAACAAAGTACTTTCGTCATATATTTGCCTATATTTCATTCTAAAGATTTCATCACAGCTTCCTGTAATCTTTACAGATTAAAAATTGATGTAAATAGAAATCTGAATTCAGTTCAACACTCAGGTATTATTATCTCCAAACTTAAAAAATGTCACCGGAGCCTCAAGATCGACACCGATCGAGGCGATGGGGATACTGACGGAAATACCACTTCTTGATGTCACCCTGAAAGCAGAAGCTGCAAAGGCAATGCACAGGGTGGGAAACATGAACAGGAAGGTAGGGGACCTGAATAGACTCTCAAGAGAGCTAGCTGAGGAGGGGCTCCTATGAATGCCCTCTGACAGTATGAGTGTTCACTTCCTGTTTGACAAGAAATATAAGATCACCCTCACCAGTAAGACCGACTGGATAGAGGGTCGAGCTGGATTACCGCTCAATGGAGACATCTGGTACATGGATGGAGCCAAGAGTGAGAACAGAGCGGGCGCGGGGGTGTATAGGCGACGCGATGGGATAGGTAAAACCTTCCCCCTGGGTAAATACACTACCGCACTCCAGGCCGAGCTAGTTTCAATTACATACGGTGTTCTGGGAGCCGACCAAAATCGGACCCAGGAGAGAGTATATATCTGCTCGGATATCAGGGCGGCGTTGACAGCCCTGAATTCAGCAACGACAAAGTCGAAGCTGGTCTATAATTGCTATGAAGCATTGAACCACTTGGCAGGGAAGGGACCGGTGGAACTCTTATGGATACCTGGGTATAATGGCATTAAGGGAAATCTAATTGCAGATGTCCTTGCCACACTAGGGACCAGGGAAAACCTCTATGGACCAGAACCTGCAGTGGGAATAAGTCGGAATCTGATCAGAGACTGCATCAATAACTGGGCAAGAGACCAGCACAGAGAAAGATAGGAGGAGAAAGAGAGGAGTAACGGGTTGTCGAATAACCAAACTCTTTATCGAATACTCAAGAGATTGAGAAATGGGCCCAAGAATTCATTAAATTGAACAAACACAAAGCCAGAACCCTGGTAGGAATCATAGCGGGTCACCATAGTAGCCTGAATGCATATAAGCACAAGCTGAGGCTGACTGACAGCCCAGCATGCAGATACTGTAGGGAAGACGAGGAAACCTCGATTCATCTTCTTTACACCTGCCCCGCACTGGAGGAGAGGAGGTGCCTTATATTAGGGACCCCTGTTATCCTAGAGGAGGCGGGGCTTAAGGCGAGGGACGTGCCCAAATTGCTCCTTTTATGGGACAGCATTTTTGGATAATAACCCGGATAAGAGGGGATCGCAAACCCATAAAACATAATAATAATAATAATAATAATAAATGTTAGTTACCATTGATTACACCCCAACCCTTCAATTTATAATAAATTTACAACATAAACCTTTACAAAATTATATATAATTTGAACACTAGAATATACAATAGTAGTCTCTTACAATAGCTACACTAAATGAACTTTAGTAAGTCACGGAAGCAATAACATATACTTGTGCATATTATTATGATGCTTGTGAGGACCAAATATTCTTAATTATAATATTGCAGAATTCATTAAATTAAATCATATAATTTTGCTAATGAAATATTTATTTGAAATTAAATGAATAACCACGGTATTAACGTATGAACTATTAATATTAAGATTACAAAAAAAGTTCATTAGGGAAAATGTTAGAAATTAGAAAATAATGACTTTAAAATAACTGGAATAATATTTTTCCTTTATAGAATTTGGTTTGTATTGTCTGAAAGTCGGTAAAACTATTGACGAAATGAACTAGAAGTATTATTCCATGTATTACAGAACTCACTACCATGCGTGTACAATAGAAGGTTCATAATGTAAGAAAACCATCATCGTTATTGCATATTTCGTTTATATATAAATTTTGCTTCTGGTATTCTCTCTATGCAACCAAAAAGTTTTAAAAGTTTACACAACTACAAACGATTATTCCTCAAGGATATATTTTAGAATATAGTTATTTTTGATAGCCAAAGTTGTTTTGAGATATATTACTTAATTTGCCTACTCTCTATTACATCTATAATACATTTATGCCTATGGTAGAATTGTAGAGCTATAAGGCATGATTAAATAAACTTTTAACATTAATATTTCCATTAAGCAGTGGCAGCTGGTCAGGGGTGGCAGGGTGGGCAGTGCCCACCCTGCTGTTTCCTAGAAGAAGAGGAACAACAGTTCCAAAGATCGTTATTTATCGTTTATAGAAATTAGTGAAGATATAATTATGTAATATGTAATTAATTAAATACACTATATATTACATAACAACAGTAATACAATGAAAAGTTCTGATTATATATACTAATATTAACAGCACAACCGTGGTGGAAAATTGCAGTGGAAGTAAGTGCAGCAATTCACTCTTCTAATCGTGATGGAATAGTTACCGTGGTGGGTGCCGGCCGGCCGGGTGGGCAGCCACGCCTTTTGCATTTCTAGCTTTGTAGGTACATACGAGACAGCGCAAGCGCCTCGCACAAATAAAAAATTATATTTATTGCTTTAATAAATAAATACAAGTAAATAAGTGTCTACCAAGATTAGTTTTAAAATTAATGTTGATGTTATTGACATAGGTATACTTTCAACATCCCTTGAAAGTTTAAATTATTTCCCAATAATATAGAAACATGGGAATCTGGAATATAAAATTAAATAAACAGTAAACACATGAATAGAATTAATTAACTAATAGAATTACGAATGATTTGAAGACATAAAAACAAAATTATACACATGTAAACTACATGAAACTATTTGAAACATGGACACAGCTTACTCGAGTCTCGAGTAAATTGTGACACGGGTGGGCTAGACCACCCTGCTGAAGAAGCCTTCGGCAAAGCGGGAAAGGAATCGAGAATCTCCAATCTCCGTATTTCTGAGTTCAGTTTTCAGAGACATTGTAGAACGTTGTATCTCAGCGAGGTCTGTACTCTGTAGGTTAGGATTTTCAAAATTTTAACGGTTCTTTAACAATAATTACAATAAATTAATGCGACGCGGCGGTCTGTCTGTGGAAGTTGGTACTTTACATTTGTGTTTGTTTAGTATTGTATTTATTTAGTATTTATACCATGGCGAACGTGAGAGAATTTTTCTATAACAGTATTTGTTATATTATTAAGTAAAGTTATTTTGGTTATTAATGTATTAGAAAATGTGTAAATATAAAAATTGTGTAGCATTCACAAGAGTCTGTACTAGTTTAATGCAAATTCAGTGCTATGCATTTTCAACTTGAAAGCTGAAAGAATTTTAAATCTTAACATATACTTGTACAGTGACTAAAATAAGAGTGATGAGTGAGTCAAAGTTTTTTTTTTTACTATATTTTACTTCATTATTTTGCACTATATAACCTACTAATAGTTGTTGCCCACCCATGACAAATCACCACGAGCCGTCATTGCCATTAAATTATAAATTGATGACAAAATAAAAGTGGAAAATGGCAGGCGACAAATAACAAAGATTTATTGCATGCGAGTATATAATCCCCATCGGCACACTTTTTTAAAGGACCAGTAGAGAATGATGTGCCCTATTTACAACGGAGTACTTTTTAAAAACAAGATCACTACATTCACTATTCCGACATTCTAAAGTCTTTATCAGAAATTATTATACACTAACCGTTCCTGAACAGAGTTCTTCTCCCAATATTTCATAGGCACATTTGCGTAATTAACGAGAAGTGCTGGTGCTGATCCAACTTCATAAGGTGCCAGATTAATATAGACAGCCCCTTCAGTTATTTGTATGTCTATGTTAATTCCTCCATACTGCAAAAAAGTACATATATAAAAATTAGTAAACCAAACGCCCACATGTTCTCTTTTTAGCACTCTGGATCTATTACTATTTTCCAAATATTATATTGGGCCACTACGTTTTTTTTTTTTTAAATACCTTAGTAAATATTCTTAGAAAATATCCATGATATGCAATATGTATATTATGTTTCATATAAATAATTCACAAAGAACTTGATTTACAATATAAAACATTCATTATACCATAAAAATGCATATGAAATGGTATGAAAAACTCAAATATTTAGAAGGTTAATTTAAAAAATGATGGACCAGACCGAGAATGATCAGTTATGATGGTAGGCAGATATTTGCTCAAAACTAAACTATAAAATCTCACTTCGTGAAATTCAATTTTTAGGTTATGTTCACGCCTGTAATATCATCAATACAAATTTTGTTAGTACAATGTGAATGTAAAATAAAATTCTTACCTTATTATTTAGCCTCAGCAGTGTGTTATGACTTTCAGTATAAATAAATGGAGCTGTAAGTTCGTTAGTATCTGCAACACGTAAATGCAAGAGTTTATCCTCTAACTCACTCCGTGGCCAGAGGGCCGAACAAGCCTTTGGTTTCACGGTAATCCACGAATCAGCTGGCCTGTCACTTTCTTGACATTCCATAGGGAATGGTGCATTATTTATAATGACATAAAACGGGATGAATGTTACCTGTTTCGTAAGTGTATTGGACGTTAACTGAATATGTACACCAATCTGGGAAATAGAAAATATTAACGTATAAATTTATATTGTACATTCAGGATATCATTACATCTAAATCGAGTCTACGTTGTACGTATATTTCGACCATTTAATGTCTACATAACGTAGTAAATGATTATAGTGAAAACTATTCCAACTGTATACCATTATTATTAATGCAATGAATTGAATTAATGCAGTTTAAACTGCAATAAACCGCATTACTACTAATGCGGTTTATTGAATTTTAAGTGTTTAATTAACATTTTGGGAACCTCTGCTTTAATGGATAGAGCATGTTCGAATATATGTTACATTAGGCTTATTGCGTCTGCTATTGCCAAGTCTACATATTACACAACACAGTTTTTTGCTTTAGCTGAAAAATAAATTGCCAAAAATTGATATTATTGCAAATAACTTATGTTGCATTCCTGTGTAAACTGCATTCCTAACACTTAAAATATATACCTTGAGAAAGACCTAATTTACATTCAAAACTCTTAAATATGGAAACTAAACAATAATTTTAATTTCTTATTTCCCAAACCTGTATAAAACGATCTTTTTGTAGAAGGGCCTTCAAATAAAGGAGCTGCGGGTATGTTTATCATTACACCATAAAAGTGAGATGTCTCAAAAAAAAACAAAATCGATTTTATTCATTTTAGTCAACGTATGCAAATACGTACAACTTCTATGAACATTAACCATGTACACACACATTATACATCGAACAATACCTAAAATACAAAACATACCTTTGTATTGTATTATTTAACACAAACCCTATTAGACTTGTATAATTATTACTAGGGCTGGCACTGAGCGCCATCCGCCAGCGGCGGACGGATGACCTCATTTCGTTATGTGCTTTCAGGCATAGACCAGACCGCTTTCACATTGAGACTCGAGGTCCAGTATCCTGTACGGAGATTGCTAGTACACTGTGAATCAGTTTACTGTTTCCCGTGGATGAATTTCAATACGTGTATATAGTGCATTAATATTTTAATATAATCATGTCGAATGTGCGCAGAAGTATCAAGAGGCAGTCGCTGATAAAGTGCGAGAAATTATTTGTGATTTCCCCAGACTTACATATGATGGGGCCAAAATTATATGCGACGTGTGTAAAATTGACTTAATGTGTTAGAACACACGAGATTATAGACGGCATGTATCGAGTGTACAACACAGGAATAAAAAAAAGGGTTTGCCTCAGTTCATGGTGGACTTATTATTAATGTTAATTTCTTGCAATGTGCCCCTTGGTATACTGGACAAACAAGCATTTCGAGATTTGGAAAAAATACGTTTCCGATGTCCAATTACCAAGTCGCACGGCTTTAAAACAGTATGTGCCTGTGTTACGCGAGGACATCATAAAGAAAATTAAATGTGTGTTAAAAAATAAACAGTTGTGATTATGTGTTGACGAAACGACATGCGTTAAAAAATATTCTGTGGTACATATGGTAGTATGGGTGCTGGGCCCTCTTAAACTAACAATTCCACTGTTACTAGTTAGCAAAAGACTAACAGAGTGTACTAGCGAAGTAATTACGTGGGTGGTTCTCGAGACGTTGAACACATTTGGAATCACAAAACTTCAAGGATTGATGTTTATGACAGATGATGCTACGTTAATGCCTGCGGTAGGCTGTTTTTACACGTTAAGTGTAAAGTTCATGTTCTACATCTTGTGGCAGAAACCACTCGGAAATGTTTTCCAGAAGTCCAGAAGTCGATTCCTTAATAGAAAATGAAAAAAAAAGAATTTTTGAAATCTCCGAAACGTCTTAGAGTATACAGGACGTGTGGCGGATTTCTGAACCTCCACAGCTGGTTCTTACACGTTGGGGTAGGTACGTGGTTGAAGGCAGCTTTGTTTTATGCTTGAGTATTTCCAGCAAATAAAAGCTGTACTCGTAATACTACAATTTAATCCCGAGGAGGCTGCGGCTATCAAGGAAAGCCAGACAAAATTTAACGACAATTCCGTTGAAACTGATTATTAACAATTCGTGACAATTATAAAGGATTACACGATGCAATAAACAAATTACAAAACAGTGTATTGTCTTTAGCGGAGTTATTGCAAACAGTGAACGAAGTCAGTTCTATGTTACATGGTATAAGTGACGTAAAACATGAAGGTGTTAGACAAAAATTCGAAAGTATATTACAAAAAGACACCGGTTTTACCACGTTACAAGAAATTTATGTTAGTGGATCGACAAATCCGTTAAGTGCGTGCAGGAGTACTTTAACCATGCTTGTGTTACGTCAGTAGATGTTGAACGATCGTTCTTCACATATAAAACATATTTTTTCGCCAAAGCGAACTTGCCTTCTGGAGTCAACCATAGAAACATACCTGATGCTGAAAAGTTTTTACAGATCTGGTGCAGTTTGTGATATGGACACCAATCCATCTACAAGTACTGCATAAATCTGGTTAAGGTAAATGTGCAACAGGTATTGCTTTCATTAGTACTAACTTTATGTTATGTTTATTATATGTATTATAAGGCGTACGCCTATGCCCGGTGGCGCACTGTGCCAGCTCTAATTATTTCTACAATTAAAAACCACTAATGATTATTAATTTTACTTTCAAAAGGCCCCTCCATCCTTATCCATCTATGTAAAAGCTGGTAGACTAAGTCGCTATAGCCAAATTATAGGGTACATATATATGTATTTAATGATGGTTGTATATGTGAACACCCAAATATTAATTGCTATCAGCATCTAGCGGTTTTTGGTTCAAATGATTATTGAGAAAACTATTATCTTATTTGTTTTTGTTGCGACCTCTATGGACTAGCATAGTAGGTCAATATTGACTAATTTTAGGGATATGAATAATCCCTGTAAATAATGTTACAGAATTTATACATGTTTAGATTAATTAAAAATCAATTTTGGTAGGTTTGAAGTTTTGACTGACAAATAAAATTACCAACAAGAGCATTTTGATTTCTAGAGAAAAATCTGTGTAAAACGAGAAAACTAACTAACACACTTATTGTTAACTCGATACAGAACTTCTAGGTTTCATGATTATTTGTTGATATGTGTTATGTTTGCACTGAGTAAAATTATAATTTCGTTTGGCGCATGTTTGAAAAATCAATCGACTTATAAAAGATTGAAATTCATTCAAAGTCACGGTAAATCGATTTCACTGCCGTAAATAATGCTTTTAAAGAATAAAACCAGCAATGGTGAGAACAATGTGAAAACTGTGAAGAGGATGCAGTGATGTCATTAGAATACATTGGATTATGTAAACCTGGAAATGGTCAATATGTACACACGAAATGAGATCATAGTCCAAAACATATCCAGCGAGAAATATCCTTAATGAAAACAATTTTGTGAAGATTTTCAAACTATCGTGAGACTAAGTTTTTTAAACTTTACACTGAAAATATATGTAGAGAATAGGCGACAAGAAATATTGTGCCAATCCTCTTTGATGTAATTGAAAAAGATCCTGAAGAAAGAAAAGTAATTGAAAAGGCACAAATACAAGAAGAATAACTGCCCGACTATATGTCCATCAGGTGCAGAAGATTCAAGATTTGCAGTCACCAGATTTACCACAACGATAATTTTGCAAATGGGTACAAACAACGATGTGAGCAGGATAAACATTTTGTTAAAAGTCTTGCTGATGCGGGATTTACTAAAAAGAAGGTTGGTGAGAAAATTCTCGAGTTGTACAAGAGATTAACAACAAATTGCATTAAAGTATTAATTTTCGGCCAGAAATTATTGATGACATTCTGATTAGACCATCCCTATTGTGCGATTCTGCAATTTTTAGTAATATCTGATATGCCTGATACGTGGGGTGAAATGGTGTAAAATGAAGTGAGATGATATAAACTGATGTAAAATGTAAAGTGCTTTAATTTCTGCCCAATAAGGATTTTTTTTTTTTAATTAAACAAAAAAGGAGTTTTTATTTGCTTAACTATTCCATTTAATGTGAAATATTCGCAATTTTTTTTATATTATTGGATATTCGCCTTATTTATAAACATTCGTAGTAAAATAATAGGCTTATAGGCGAATAACCCACTTATTTGTAAAAAAAAAACACCCAAAGAAAAATTTATGAATGTATTTTAGCAATTTTAAAAATTGCATTCATGTTTTGTGTTTAACTCTGAGAAATTCGTAATCAACTGACAACAGCACATTTCTCTGATAGAATGATAACAGTACCTAGCACTCTCGGTCAAAGATAACTAAGATGTGATAGTGTTTTAAAGCTAATTTTATTTGTATTTTTTCAAAAGAAAAAATTTCATAGTTCTACAGGCAAAATGCACCGCTGGTGAAAATATATGTACAACATAAACACCTCATCTTCTATACAGAAGGGTTAGTAATATATATAATTACCTGGTATACACGATCTTCTGTTTTACATGTTATAAGTCCAGATGAACCGGCAACGTCGAGAGAGAATTTATCAGACCATTCACCATATTCCACTCTAATTGAGGCCTTTTTCTTACCAAAAAAGTTCTTAGGATTGAAAGAGAACAGAATAGGTCCTTTAAAGTGTGCGGGGTGGTACAACACATTTAGATGTTCATCAGAAGTCTACAGGGAGAGAAGGTTTTATATACATAACCAAAAAATAACAGTCTTATACAGAGCATGCGATAACAAAGAACTTGTGATGCGCTAGTTCTGCTGTAACAACATATTTCCATATCTAATTATTTTTAGTAAATAATTTTGTAGTAAAAATATACATAAGCATTAATTATTTATGGTTCAATTACATTAAACCATAAACATTTTGGATAAAAGTATAATATCAAAGGCGAATAAACCTCTGAAATATATTGAAGAAAATTATTTTTGGCAGAATATTTGTAAGCGCACTTCAAATGCTAATCAAATGCCAATAAGAAATGGAATATTTCAGAATTCCAGATTACAAAATCTCTAAATTATGTGAAGCCATTTTATTATAAATAGCCTATTTCATACAAATCCACGCAATTACATTTAACAAAAACTGTAAATATCTAAACAAATCAATAAGCTTTCTAATTAGAAAGGCAATAAATAAAATATCCGGGGCTTAGTGATAACATCTACAGTTTGATACAATAATTTTAACAACGTGAGGGAAAGAAAACGATTTCAATAATGAAAATCGGTAATTTGGAATTCTTTGCATAGTGGTTCAATTTATGCCCTTTTGTCACTTTTTCAATGTAGCAAGGTAAACTACAGTGATGATGGTTTGGTACCCAATGTAATTAAAAAGTAAATTATTTAAATATATTGAGACCATTTTTTTAAAAAAGCAAAATAAAACTCCAAGTTTAAAACTTACATATGAAGAAGTAAATATAGATACATATATTATCAAAACCACTTTAGGTTTCACAAGTATAATAAATTTTCAATTTGTAAATGGAATAACCTGTATATGTTTTAACATATTCCTCCCCTTCGCGCTATATTTATATAGTATATAATTAATTTTTTATTACCATTAACCGTTATCTCAATAAAAAACAAATTGTAGTAGGAACTAAAAATGGAAACATGCACTATTCAATTGCAGCTTTGCATATTATAGCCACCTTCACCTTTAATGTATACTGTTACATAGAATTACTTATTACAATACTTTGCATGCACATTTAAAATAATCTCACAATAATGGGAACTTAAGTGTCTATGGAATATTAAGAACGTCCATTTTAATAATGGACGATATAGTCACAACATTTAGCAAAAAATAATCACAAAATAGTACAAATCCATTGACAAAATAAATTAAGAATAGACAAATTTGATTTTCCTCGACATATTAACAATTAAGTACTTGGTATAAATTAGCCATCAGCATCAATACAAAAATAACAAATAATGACATGTGTAGTGCCCATTATAATGAGATAACCTCACGCCCAACCAACATTGAGTATATTAACCACTGCTCTAATATTGCAAAGAAAAAGCTGTGTATAAAAAAAAAGGAATTAGCACAGGGTACTGAATTGTGCTTGTCAAAGATCAGCATAAAAAGAAACGTTTTATGAGCAATATACCTTAGCAGGACTGCCAGCAACTTCATTCTTTTCAGTTTTTTTAGATTTCTAAAACAAAATCAGAACATCTATCCATTTTGTTGTAGACCTTTGTAGAGTGAATGTATATATATAACATTATGGTAGGGTAATAATAAACCAATCAATTTAGTAGTTGATAAAACACTTTTTTATCATTTTAAATCGCATAATCTAATGGCAAAATAAAAAGTATATGTTGATTATGTATACGTACATTGATGTTGCCAATATTCATTTTCACTTGTCCAAAATGTACAAAACAAATAGGAGAAAATATGCGAAATCTACACATTTTTTTTTTTTTTAATTTCATGGAAAATATTAATATTGACAGTGCCAATTTCTAAAATGTAATATTACTAAAATCACTTAAATTTTATCGCAATTTTGTACCACTTTCCAATTTATTCAAGTTAAATAGGTATCATAACCTTAAACTATTATGAACCACCTGATCAGTGAATTATTATTATTAATAATTATAGTTTTAGCTTATATCGCTTAAATCACAAATTTACACTAATGCTATCAAAAGCATTTTGCAATATTGCTAGTATTATAGTAGGACATTCTTCAATAATTTTTTGTTCTGGTTCTTGCAAATTAGCTACAGTTCTAAAAATCTTAATTTAAAATTCACAATTGCCTTTGACCAAGATGATTTTTCATATCTCGATATTGTCCACAATTAAGAAAACGGTATTAATTTTTTTTTGTCTTATTAAGTTAGTATCTGAAACTTAAAATCATACAAAATACCCATTAGATATAAAGAAAAAAAGTATAATTTTTTATTTTATATATTTATATCACTTTTCAGTTTCAAGTTTCTCCAATTTATTAATGTTATATTTTTGTATTTGTATTAACAGGTACTTCACCATGGATAATGTTTTAAACATATTTTAAAAAATTAATTGGTCTATTATTTTGAATATGGGCATGGCAGGCTGGCTTTATTACATCCAACACAGAAATAGATAAAGATGAATACTCAAAGAAATTTTTAAGAACTTCCCATATTCTGTGTTTTATAGTTCACTTACTTTATTTTATCATCTACTTGTTAATCTACCTGTATGTAAAAATATGAAGTATTTTGTTAGTCTTCAGATCAATTATAAAGCTTAAATTTTACTTATACATGAAGTCATTAAAATGGACAGAAAATTATGTTAGACTGATGAATTCTAATAATTAATTAAATAACTGATATAATTAGTTAGTGAGTGATAATTGATAGCTACTTCTTTAATTTTAAAACATGATATATCGAAATTTAAAAAAAAATCGGAATCTGAATTTTTTTTAAACAATCTTTTTGCAATCCAACATTATTTACAAAATAAATTATAAAACTCTGTCTACAATTATTCTCAATGTTTTATTGTTACTCAATGCAAAAGAAGTTACTACCTAAATGTGTAAATATTTAGAAAATTATTTAATTTCATTATTGAAATAGAAAATTCCATATCAAAAAAAAAAAATTTATATAACTACAATGTGAAAAAGGCTCACCCTATACCCAAGCATCAGCTCAGTCTTGTTCAGCATCCAGAATGGACAGTACAACGACATGATCAAAGACCCGTTCTGGTCCAAAGTATGCATTCCTAGGTCAAGAGTCATTTTTACAGCGCTGTCGTAGCTATTAAAAGTCCAGACTGAAAATTCCGGGGGCTGTTCGTACACCTCGTTTCTGCATGACCATTCTTTCTCCAGGTATTCAGGAATCTGAGGAACAGAATAAACATCAACCAAGTTCAATTAATCAGGCAAACAACTTGGGAAATTTGAAATAAAATTGTTTGAGTACCACTAAACCAAAGTGTTTTATGGAATCATACATAACCTTATGAAATATCATTTTATTTGATAATTAAACCACCCAAAATTATATTAAAATATTAACAATAACATAAGGTTCCACTTTTCAATGTTGTCCTATTTCTATCACAGTTTAATATGTAACTTTTTGCGCACTTCTCTGTTATTCTGTAGTATTGACCAATCTTGTTAAGTAGTAGTAAATACAGGTAAAATTCTGTTATTATTTGATATATTGAGAAGGAACAAGTGGAGGAGAGAGCTCACCAAAGTCCAGAGAAGAGCAGCGCTAAGGGTTTGTAGTGCATACAGGACCGTATCGGCAGCGGCAACGCTGATGATAGCCTGTATACGACCCATTGACCTTCTAGCAAGGGAGAGACGGGAGGTGTATGGATGAGCTGACAGAGGTGCAGCAAGAGAGATCCTATGGTAACACTGACAGAAGAGATGGGAGGCGGAGCCTCGAGGGAGATGGACGAGGGTGCTAATCCCGAACATAAGGCCATGGTGCGAAAGGGCACATGGCGATGTCGGGTATTATTTAACCCAGGAGAGCTGTGGAGCAAAAGATAGGACATGTTATCAGTGCAGATAACATAATCCCAATCATGCTCAAAAGCAGGGAAAGATGGACAGTGGTGGAGCAGATGGTAACGGCCATCATGAAGGAAAAAGGGAAGGAGGAAAGGGAAGTGGGGAATGAATAAGTATCCTGATTGATATGCCGAAGAGAAGTAAAGCGAGAGCGGTTCCTCTTCGGCATTACACTGATAGGATAGCGGGGGGTTTTTAGTCGGTAGGCGTATAGGAATCCGACACTACCTGGCCAAACAATAACAGAATACCAGAAGCCAGGTGTCTTTTGAAGATTTTTCCCTCGAGAGAAAAAAAGGTAAAATTCTCTTAATTCATAATTCATGACGGTAATCTATGATTTCTCGATTATATCATGCTTAAACAACATTTGAGTGCCTTTATGATCGAGAATGTTGACGATTGTTATAAATGTGGGAAAATTATGTGTATAGTTTTGTTTAAAATAGAATTTAGCCCATACACACATACAGGTTTGCCTAAACTATACAGTACTTTTATGAACAGTAGTTCCCAATATATTCACAATTTTTGTAGTCAATTGAAAAAAAATCTTTATACTATATTCCAGTTACCATCCATCTTGTTTAGTCTACAAAATTGATTTCAGTCAAAGAAGAGGGTACACTTTCTATAGAAAATTGGCCCAAATGATTAATTACAAATCAAACTTGATGAGTATAAAAGAAATCTATGTACTTTGGTAAAAAAGGAATTAATCTTTACATCCACCATTAAATAAACGGCATCTGTTGCAACGTTGCTACTAAAAGGAAATGCCAAAGTCGACCTGTTTCATGATTTTCAGCAAAAATCGCTATAATTTTTCAATATATTTCTGATATTTTAGTACACAGCGAAGGGAAGAAGCACAATTTTGTTGTGATATTATTGTAATAAATGGTAAAATTCACAACATACCAAAAAACTAAGTTGCTTCTACGCTTCGCTTATATTAAAAAACAAAATAAAACAGGCCAAATCGTACACTTCAGAGCATATGGAAAACAAAAGTGAAGGTTTATATAAACTATATATCCACAAGGAGAACTCTAATATTTTGAGAATCAGAATTCAGTCTCGTCATACATCTTCAAAGCAATATAACAGGTGGATTGAGTACAGTACTTCAACTGTGTTGTCCTGGTACTGCCAATGTAAAGTTGAAGCTAGCACCATCAGCTGCTGTGCTCATATAGCCTCGGTGATTTGGTTTTTGGCATACGATAGGTATATTGAAAACAAACGACCAAATATCAATTATGGTGAAAACGTGATGGATGCTGCCATAACGGAACAGTCCGATATTGATGAAGACAGTGACTGATTATTGTAAAAATATAAAAATATCACATTATTACACGAAATTGCATCATAATTTTGAACGCATTTTATGTATTTTTAAATCAATGTAAAAAAATTATTCAAACAAATCTAATTAAACACCCTATTTTCGTTTATATTGCACTGAGTAGTCATTAAAAATAATGTGAATGTGACTTTATTAATTGGGCCGTTTTTATATGGAAAGTGTGCCACCTCCTTTATTATAACTTTCTTCTGTATAAACTTTACTGTATCTTAATAGTGGTTCTTAATTAAAAAGTTCAAACACACAAAACACACCCAAGAAAGGTACCAATTTTCTCTGATTAGACGAGAACCAACATGGTAATGAAGTTTATATGTAAGCCTAGACCGCCATTCTGTTACAATATCAACTTTAATTGTTGAGGTCGACATGACAGGACATCTATTAATAAAAATAAAAATGATCCACACAACTGTTTGCTTTATACCAATATAGCAGTGTAGCATTGAAGAGATCAATGTATTTCAGTGGCAGCCCGTCAGGGTATGCCTTGCTTCACCAATAGGAAAACAGCAATTAAGAAATTACTTTTACTTAGTTATCCTCTTCATGTTAAATTTTATTTATTTATAATCACGACTAACATTTATATACTATTCAGTATTTTAATATCTTAAAATTTAGAAAAGAAAACAAAATTATGTGATCTAGTACAGCACCAATCAAAGATTCAGTAGTATATATTTGAATATCACGTTACATTTGAAATTTCTATAGGAATTCATGTTATTATATCTAATGCTATATACTATATATATCTAATACTATATCTAACAATGGTAAGAAAATGTGAATTCTAATGAATTGAGAAAAGGAAACAAACCTCGAACCTTATATTTAACAGAATTCAAAATTTGAAAAGGGCTATCAAACATTTCTACAGGTGTATTATTGTTCTTTAAATATATCTACTAGTTTATTAAAGACAAGTCTATCCAAATATATTAAAAAATTGCCAAATCTATTAGAACTGACTGATTTCAGAGTGATTAACATGTGACCTACATTTGAAGAGATTAGAATGTTATAGTCTGGATTTAGGGAAAATAATAATTGTGATAGTGCTCTACAATGTTATAAATGATTGACAATAAGCATTTAATGAAGGTAGGGGTAACAGCTATTATTTGTCTAGATTTAAAGAGTGTCTAAAATGATTGGTGGAAGTAAATTCCTTGAAAATGCAAATGCATTTTATAAGACAATTTTTTTTAAACAGAATAGCATTTGCAATTCTTGAAAAAAAAATTAAAAATCTGATTTATTAATGTGAGTAATCAAAACAGTTTTTATCATTTCAAAATTTTAAATAATTTTCGGCTCATAAGATTTTTAGTATTAAAAGTAACTTTTTTTACAAAATTTTAATGACAAATGTTTGTGAATATAATTTTGTATATTATATAGCACTAACTATAGTATACATTTTTCCTGTTTTTCTTTAAATATAAACAGAAATAAGGGTGTAAGAAGTATAACCGTCATTATTTTAAAAATTGATAAACACGTATAATAAAATAAAGTAATATTTCAAGTTTAAAATAATTTAATTTATAGAAAATAATTTTGTTTGCCCTTCAAAACTTGTCAAATTGTACATGTGGCAACGGCAGTTATGAATTACTACGCCTGAACGCCAGTTGGCCAACCACCGCAGATTTCGTTAAACACTGATTAGTCGACAGTGTCACGACGTTTTATTCACGTGTAATTATTAGTTATCTTCATTTTCGATTACTATTACTTAATAATACTATTAAAATGTTTAGTAATCTTGAATGTCACCATATGCTACTCATTTATGGATATATGCTACCCAATTTCGCTGTAATTCGTTGTACCGGGTGGTCCAAAGAGTTGTTAACTTTTTTTGAAATGAAATAAACAAAAACAAGCTGACCAATTTTAACAAATTTATTTTTAAGACATTCAAACATTCTTGGAAATTCATGTTTAATTACATTGTCTAAATGTGTCCCATTTCTGTCCTGACACACTCTTGAAGCCGACCTCTAAAATTTTCCATAACGCGACAGTAAGTGTCTGCAGTTATTGCTTCAATTTCTTGCCAAATATTGTTCTTTGTATCTTTCAGAGTGGCTGGGCGGTTGCAGTACACTCGATTTTTAAGGTATCATAAAAAAATCATAGGGAGTCAGGTCCGGGCTTCGGGGAGGCCACTCTCCTCTTCGAGAAATCAATTTTCCCGGAAAATTCGAATAAAAGTCCATCAGCGTGTCCGTCGGCTCTAATTCCTGTACTAACTGAATGTTATCTGTGTACATGCTTAAATCTCTGTGAAGGATGCGAAGCAACGGCGATCTCGTCAGATTTAAAGTAGCCGCGCGCTTTCGAGACGATAAGTTCGGTCTTGCTCCCACTTTCTCAATGTTTTCATTGGTTCTCGCTGACCTTCGATGGCTGGGGACGCGTTTATTTAACGTGGAACCAGTCTCCTCAAACTTACGAACCCATTGCAGTATCAACGGAAAGCTTGGATGTATCTGAATATCATGCAAATTAAAATGTTGTCAATATTTACGGCGCGCAATAGTAGCGAAATTGTTGTTGCGGTAATACTCGCGCACACAAAACGAACGCTGATCTCCCGTGTAGCGTTGCATGGTGACTAAGTTTCCCTGAATTGAACTATCGTTTAAGACCGACCTCACCTTTTTACCCCTCCTACCAAATTTTCTACAGGGCAACCAAACTTTAACAACTCTTTGGCCACCTGGTATTTACTCGTGTTCTTCAAATACATATATCAATTAAATGAACTATTGAAGCAGCACAATGGATAAGACTAAATCTTGGCATTTTCCAATGTGCACATTAAAGTTTTATTTTTAATACAAATGAATTTTACTTCGTGTAAAAAATTATCTAAAATATTCTGATAAGTTAATATTGTTTTATTTATACAATATCTATTCAAAGTATGTTATTTCCATTGCTCATTCGACCTTTGTAGGCCATCCTACAACACAGAATCTGTACTGTCATAAAGTGTGTCAAAACCCACTTTATGACTGCATGCGGCCACATGATAAATCTGCGATGCGATTTATTGCAATATTGTCAAATTGTGCCACATATCTGAAGTCTACTTTGACATTTCAAATAATTACATATTGGGAATGGCTGAAATGAGGATTCGTGTTGCATAATGCTTTTATGTTTGTCATTTTAAAATGACAAACAGAAAATTAACAATCTGAAAAATTAACAGTGTTATGAAGACATAACAAAACAAAACTTACCCTTATAACCAGCACATTTTTGCCTGGATCAACGTTAGGCAACTGCAGTGTATCTCCAGGCTGCACAGTGAATTCTTCTGGACGTTCATCAACACAACAAACAAAACTGATTGGCAAATAATTCTTCAGTATGACAGCTGGCCTCAAGTGGATATTATAACATGTACTGGCCATGGTACGACGCGAAGTGTTTTCGTAATAAACCTGCTCGATCTCGCCCACAACTTTTAAAATAAACGGCTCCGTTTTCTTCACGGCATCCTTATGGGGACACTGCAGAAGTTTCGTAACAGCCAGGTTAGTCTGTAAATCCTTCCAAATGTATGGAGCACACGTTATAGAGTAATCAGTGACGGTGAAAAAGAGTTCACTAGTTGGAGTGTAAACAGCTTTCAAGGGGATGTTGAGGGAACTATTAGCCTGGACACTACCGATTAGTTCTAATTCGTTTCCCTTGGACGTCATAAAGTACACATCTACAGGGATGTTAAAGTGATTTTCGACCTTAAATGTAAATTTTCGAGTTTTTAAGAATACGTCTATAGGCTGTATACACTTACTTGTAAAATGCTTCTTAGAGTTATAACAGTGACACCTTCGTCGACTTTTATATCGGAAATTATACCCCAATTATCGTGGCCTTCACCCCGGTAATTTAACATAAAGAACCTTTTATCTGCTCTGACGACAGGTAAAGCTATTTCCCAGTTTAATCTGTTGATCTAAAAATAATCAATATTCAAAAATAAGAAAACAAATAGTATAAAACGAAGAATTTACCTTAACATGAAGGTGCCGACGATTCTGCTGAGAGTATGCCATTAACTCCTTACTCAATTGCAAACGGTTTTCACTTTCCTCTTCTGCTCGTAACTGTAACGGCACAGCCGCCGATTTATTTATATTTTCCAGAGATCCGCCTTCTGCGATTCTAAACGAACTCTTCTCCAACAACAACATAACGTCTTCCCCGATTTCATTCAACACTTTATAAGGAGCAAGCATTGATGTGACAGGTTTAATACTTTGGGAATCCATGGCGGAAGCAAAAGCCTTGCTCAAATTTTGCAAAACCTCCATACAGGTCTTCGTAACGGTAAGCTCCAGAGTGCTTTCAGAAGTTATATCGATATTCATGATCAGCGGTGGTGCTTGATTTTCGCTACTGTTATCTGATGAGGGGCTTAGGGCATTCTCCTCTTGCTCGGTCCACGATAACTACAAGGGAATGGAAATTGTTTAATATTTGTAGAAATGGAGTAAACACTATACCTCTATTTTCAGTTCCCACGGTACATAGAGCAGTTTGTTGTCCTTAGCTATTTCAACGGGTTCAATCAGCGGTTCCCACAGAGCTAAACTACTATTATAGTAACCCATTTGTACTGTTAGACTTGCATCTATAGTCATCTAAAAGGTATACAATATATTTAACATAATTCAGATTGACACACTATACGATTGAGATTGATCGATTGACAGTACATAATACAATTTTTGATGAGTACAAAAAAACAATACAGTAAAATTTATAATTAAAACTGCCCACTACTGCTCGTGATATAATTAAAGCTGCCCAGTAGTGCTATACTCCAGTAACTGTATGGCAGCCAATATACCATAGCGTAGACTTGAGGTATTTGAATCGATGTACATACAAGTAATTCAGTTTAACTTTGCCACCATATTTGACCACCTGTTGTTTCTTTAGTTGTGGCAGTATAAATATTGATATTTCTGTCTCGTATCTATGACTTTTGCGTAGTATAAACATGTACGACACGAAATTATTTGTGCATAATGTGAGATCTTTATGGGATATTCCTAATGTAAAATATAGAAGATTTCAAATAATAGTTACGGTTTTGAACAGATGCTAATTAGTGCGCCTATATAAATGTACTTTGCATTGCTCCTCAGTCTATACTCAGTACTCAAACTCAGTACTATAAGAAAAACATATTAACTATAAAATAGTCAGATAAGCTCTATTTTAAATTACTCTTCCCACCTGATTATATAGTTGTGGTCCCATTCTATTTGATGACTGACGGAAAAATACTGTTGAATAAAAAATATGTTTTAAACGTTTCCTAATCATTTATGAGACTGATAAAGATTTTCCCCTATTTTTGAGATAGGTAAAAATTAAAAACCAAGGGTTAAAAACTTAGATTTTCTTTTAAAATTAATATACAGAATGCAGTTAAAAAGTTATTGAAAACACCGCCATTTCTAAAAAAACCTGATGATGTATTTGAGTGCTGCATCATATATTCAAACTTTGTATAAACTGAATATTAAAGATAGATTTAATTAACTAAATTATACATATGTAAAGAAAATTAATAATGAATATAAATAAACCCTATTCATTCTTTAATTATCTCCCCAATATCATACTTCTGCATCACACTTCAAAAATATCATAATGTATTTTCCAATACTACATATCCAAAACTACAATTTACAATTCACACAACCACAGTTCAATTTTGTTTAATTAGGTTTCTTTTAATCTTATTTCATTTATTTTCTATGTTGATTAGTCATTGCAATTAAACTGGCCACCCAGGACACAGAATTGAAATGAAATGAAATCATAGATAATACAAACACAGCTATTATTATTTAGTCATTGTCTGTGCCTCTGTCATCTATTAATGAATAGTTGAATTAAAGCATAGATGTCTTCTGAATTTCAATTCTTTTTCATACTTCTCCAAGTACAAATCTTGAAGTTTAGTCACATAGCATTTTGATGATGGCCTCCTGTTAATAAAATCCAAGCTTCTTCTTCACATTTTAAAAGTAATATAAATTCATTTATATTTTAATGATTTAAAATTTGCTTCTAACTAGTTTAAGTTGGTTGTGATGTACAGCACTACATATATACATTACTTTTTTTTATATAAATTATCAAGTTATTTGAGTTTTCTATTATTACTTCTCACCTAATAAAAAATCAAAGTTCTGGGGCTCATTTTCAAAAATCATATCTCGTTAAAAAATAATCACTGTTCACATTAGTTCAGAACCTTACCAACTTGCACTCAAAAAAGGTAATAGAGTCTCAACTCAAATTATTGGTGATAAGTTATCTTGTGACATTTCATCAACACACTATATTTATGTACTATACCTGTGAACTCCAGTTGCGTGTACAACCTTTAAAACTTGTCTCAAACAATAACAATGGCAAGGTTTTATTTCCCACACCAGCCTCTATAGTAACTACAATGGAAGGCATTGAGATTATGCATAATTCTTGCAAGGGAGTTGGAATTTGAGCCACCACATTATCGGATTCTGGTGTTTCTACTGCTTCCAAGCCATAGTCTTTAAATAACCAGACGAATTAGATAATTGTTATGGAGTTCCTTGCATGTACAACCAGAATTTGAATTATACTGAGGATTCAAATTGTTATTAGATTTAGAATTATTACACAATAAGACAAATTCTTGCTGGGGTAGAATGGGTCGTTTCAAATTTAAAACTTGTATCATCATGTATACACTAGAGCTTTTATAAATTTAGGCACGCAGCATTAATGCCTTGTTTAACTATCACAGTATCTGCCATGACAAATACTGTGATAGTTGCGTTAACTGAGGACATTAGCCATAAGCCATGTTTGTATATTAGTAGCAAGTGAAAAGATAAAAATATAATATATGTTGAGGTTTAAAAATTGTAAATACTCATATTTGACTAGTGCCAGTGCTGTCATTTGGGATATTTGACATTATATTTGATTCTGTTGAGTTCTGTAGCCTTTATGTTATTGTTGTTTATTATAATTTTTTCAAATAATTTATTAATACTTAATCCGTATTATTTGATTAATTATAATTAATAATCCAAACAATTCTTGTTAGAACATGAATTGTAAAGTAATCACAATTACATGGTATTTTCTAAATATATCAAATTGTATTTCAAATATGAAGCACAAACAACTTATCTATCAGACTATGTCTAGCTCTTAGCTATTTCCACAAATTCAGTAAATAGTCCTAAATATACTAGGTTTCTTTGGGGATAAAAAGGAATGGTACTCCCTTAATTCCAGTAACTGATATACAAGTCCTAGCTGAATATTTTATAATAAACCAAATTTGTAAATTAAACAGTGACTGAGATATTCTGATTACTTTAGTTAGTGTGTTAGCTTTACTGTAAGTTGGAAGAGTTGTTGTATTTTATTGAAAAGTACTAAAATTTGTCTTGAAATGTACAGGTTATAATTTTATTCTCTATAGTCTTTGGGAAGCGTCTAGTTCCTTTCTTCTTTAAATCCACCCCCTTACCCAAATTCATTTAGTTTTTCGTTTTATTTGTTGTTTGATTTCAATAATTTCTCCAAGGACAGAAACTGCAACTATAATTATCGATGTCGGCCATACTACATAGTCATGATGATATTTTCATGATGGAACTGTCAAGATATATGTACATCTAAGAGTATTTTTATGATAGTACTATCACCATGTAAATGAGATTTAAAAAAACAATATTGCATGCCCATGTTGAAAGAGAATAAAATTAGTTGTAAGGCATATGGAATATACTCGCAATATATTCAAAGAGTGTAGGTGAAAATTCACTAATTCACATTTTTTGTAATATGTCCACATATGCAACTACTAGTACAGGTAGTTTATTTCGTATTCTGATAAAAAGTAATATACAGATATGAGCACGTTACTAGGTGCTTTTATATTATATTTGAACATTGTAGATTTTTATATATTTTTTAAACCTACAAATAAAATTTTTAATGTATCCTTTTATTTTGTTTGTTTTTCATTTGTGAATGTTATTTAACAAAAGAGAAATGATAAACATTTTATCATCATTTTTTCTTCCTAATCTCACATAAAAAACTTGAAGAATTATATTTATTTAATAGAAGAAAAAAGAAGTATCAGTGAAAATGAACAATAAACGCTTTCCACTGGGCATTTGCTGTAGAAGGTGTGTGAAAGGCAAAATTCTGCGTTTTCACTTCATTACAAAACAAACAATAAGGTCCTCTGCTAGTACACACGTTAATTATTCCAAAGTGACCTCGATTTTTTTATTTATTAATAATTTGAACAGATTCTCCAAATTTTAATAATTCTTACCAGATATTAATAACATTCAAAATTACAAAGTTCATAATGCAACAATAAAAAATTCTCAGAAATTATCTATAACGTAAATGTCAAAATGTTAAATAAAATTCGATTGAAAGATCAAAAGTCACATTTCCATCTCAACCTATATAAGTTATACAGTTTTATATGAAAATGTTTAAATTCCTAATCAAGCAATCAACCAAATTGTTTTGATTCACTTTCAATTGAATGATACATAAAACGTAAAGTACGTCTCTCCAGTTTTCATAGCTCTAAATGGTTTCCGTTTCTTTTAATTAAAAACTGAGTGTTAAACAAAAAAATTGTGTTATGCTCAGCCACAGTACAAATCCTTCCCGATGCAACTCAAAACATTTTAATTTAAACCCTATTGAAATAGACATGCAGCTACTGATTCTTTTTACACTTCTAGCGGTAATTTAATTATAAGGTGTGTTTTATTGCCATATTTATTACCGCTAGTAGTAAAACTAGCAGTGAAAAGGTAGTATTTATTAAGAATACAAGCTAAAGCCTATGTTCTGTGGCGTTTTCAAAATTCACCTTGTATTATTTATTTTAGCATGTGTTTTTTAAAGTTATGTCCATGAGTCCAATTGGAACTCAAGAATTTTTGTAATAATACTGTAGATATTGGCTGCCCCAAAATCATATAAAGCAGTGAGTAATAGTAAAATGTATTGAATGAAATTAGCCTATAGTTTTCGTTGATCTTTCTTAATACTTTAACCAGAGAACCCATATCAATTTTTATATCACAATAATAAATTTAAAAAAGGCACATCCACAAACAATCCACAAGCAATCCATCTTTTAAGAATTTTTTATTTGTTACTATTTCTCTACGTTCTCCATGATAACTTGTCACTGGATTCGTAGCACTGCATTCGTGGCAAAATTACGAACCAATAAAATAGCTAAACTTTACGTAGTAGCATGGAAAATGCGGCAATAAAACACACCTACAGTTATTAAAAGCATATACAAGATGCTAACCACAATAGCTGCAGGTGGAATTTCTTAATAATTATGTATGGATATTCAATCTTGTCCCCCATTTCTGCCCTTTCATAGTTCTAAAAGTCTAACCTACATATGGCTTTCTAAGGTCATGTTATAGCACAAGAATATTAAAAACAATGGTAAAAATAGACTTACCGGTTTTTAGGAACCAATAATCTGATTCAGATACTGGTTTTGGCTTCCAAAGGTTAAGATAATCAAATGTTTCTTCTTGACTTTCGTCTTGACTAGCACCTGAACCACTCATGGTAACCAGCACTCTGTTCAAGAGTTCTATAGTTGAAGGGGAAACGCCAAGACGGATATCGGTAACCAGAAGCTGCCCAAAAAAATTTCGTACAAATACAAATAGTTTTATTGAGTTATCAACAAGTAGTTTACCTCAACATGCAGTCCCTTATCTTGTGGAGTAGAGCCAGCCAAACTTATATTAACTGGATGTAAAATATTCGCTCTAGTTTTGGCACGATGTGCCGGATTGTAATCACAAGTATATAACTGTAGGTCCTTTATGACACCATTTATAACTTGGTGTTCACCGGCCATGCGGAGCTTCACCAAAATTTCACTCTAAAGACAAATTATGGCCACTGTTAACATCCAGAAAAAATTAATTTTCGACATTTATTATGAAAAATGTGCTTACATTTAAAATCATGGCTTTGGTATTTATGTTATCCATATCTTCCACTAGAATGATATCAGGTTTTTCAAGTTTGAGATTAACAGTCATCTGAGGCTGTTTTTTCTCTGTTGAAAGCTGAGCAGTTTTCAGACTTGTTTTCGATTTGCTAAAAGATGTTGTGGATTTAGTCTGCGTTTGTTTATTTTGCTCTTGAGGCTGTGAAGGGGCAGTTACGGCACCAGTGCTGAAGAATTCCGATATTTTGAGAAGGTACTCCACAGAGAAAATTATAGTGCAGCTACAAATTCTGACGTCGGCTGTTGGAGAAAAAATTACTTCCTTTTAAACGGTACAACAGAAATGTACAATAAATTCAAAGTTTAATGCTTAAGGAACGATTTTGTATTATTCTAACTTTTAACGGAGAACATGGAGAATGTTATGTGTGTTTTAGGTACAGGGTCTTTCAATAGGGACGCTCGAAATTTGTTAGGTTATAGCGGCCATGTTGTTAAAGCAACATCTGGCAAACTTGTTGTGAATTGTTCAGTAGTGTACGGCAAATCATCATGGAAGTTTATGGCGTTCAACAACGTGCGTAAATCATCAAATTTTATTTTCAAAATCAATGCTCGGTTCGAGAAACGTTCTTCGCATTACGTGATTTTTATCCTCACCACAAATGAGGATAGTCAACTGTTTGGTGGTCAAATTCGAGTCAACCGGTTTAACAAATAATTAGCCAACACCCATACATCACCGAAATGCAGGGTCTGCTGAGAACATCGCTGCTGTGCGTAACAATGTACGGAAAAACCTGAGGCAGTCAATTTCTCGTCGTTCATAAGAACTTGGCCTTTCTGCGACTTCAACTTGGCGAATTTTGCGTCGAGACTTAGGTCTGCACTCATATAAAATCCAACTGAACCAGGAACTTAAGGTAACCGACCATAAACAACGCCGTGTATTCGCTGATTGGGCTCTGGAGCAGTTGGAAGTTGACTCAAATTTCACCAAACAAATCGTCTTTAGCGTCGGGGATCATTTTTGGATGAATGGATGTATGAACAAGCACAATTGTCGGATTTGGGATGATGCCAATCCACACGAGATACACCAGCACCAAATGCATTCCGAGAAAGTCACTGTTTGGTACGGATTTTGGTCTGGCGGTATCATCGATCCGTACTTCTTCCAAACTCGCATTGCCATAACCATCAACGGCGAGCGATGCAGATCGATAAGCAATTTCTTGTGGCCTAAATTGGATGCTATGAATATCGACAACAAGTGTTTCAACAAGACGGCGCCACGTGCCACACAGCGCATGCCACATTGGACATTCTACATGAGTGATTTGAGGGCATGGCTATCTAGCGCAGCGTCGACATGAATTGGCTACCGAGATCGTGCGATTTAACGCCTTTAGATTTCTTCCGTTGGGGCTATCTTTAATCGCAGGTCTATGCGAATAAACTGCAAACAATTGATGTCCTCAAAGTCAACATAATGAACCCCATCCAGCAAATTAAACCAGATTTATGAGGCAAAATCGTGGAAAATTGGACCTCTCAAATCCGTGCCACTAAGCACAGCCGCGGCGATATTTGAACGACGTTATATTCCATACTTAATGTCATAAAATATTCTTTCAAATAAAAAGAAATTGAGTGGATATCTCACACACTTGTTTAATTTATATTTAAAAATCGAGCGTCCTTATTGAAAGATCCTTTATATGAATTTACTTTTATAGATAGCTATACTCAAATAATAACCAGAATAGTGCAGAAGAGGATGGAAAATAGAGCGGAGGAAATACTAGGAGAAGACCAATTCGGGTTTAGGCGAAATAGGAGAACTCGCGAAGCTATTCTGGCGTTAAGAGTAATGTTAGAGAAAACAATAGAAAAAGGAAAGAACGCTTATATAGGATTTGTAGATTTAGAAAAAGCTTTTGATAATGTAAGATGGGAAAAAATGTTCGAGATACTAAAGAGCGCGGGAATGAAATATAGAGATAGGAGAGTGGTACACAATCTATACAAAGAGCAAACTGCTGTTATAGAAGTAGAAGGGGAAAGAAGGGTAGTAGGTATTAGGAAAGGAGTAAGACTATCACCACTAATTTTTAATCTGTACATCAAAGAGGCGATTAATGTGGTAAAAGATAGAGTGGATTTCGGGATTAAAGTACAGGGACAGAAACTAAAAATGCTGAGATTCGCGGATGATATAGCAGTATTAGTATCTAGTAAGGAGGAATTAGAATCAGTGTTGAACGAAATGGAGGCAGTGTTGACAGAGGAATACGGAATGAGGGTGAATAAAAACAAAACTAAAGTGTTAGTGTGCAGAAGGCGCGAGAGTAGAGCAAAAACGAAAGTACAAGTTAATAATGAAAGATTGGAGGAAGTTAAAGACTTCACTTATTTAGGAAGTAAAATAAATTGGGATGGAAGAAGCGATAAAGATATAAAACAAAGAATAGCGCAGGGTCGAGTAGCTTTTAACAAAAAGAAAGCACTTTTATGCTCGGGGGTAATAAACTTAGAAACAAGGAAGAGATTTCTGAAAACGTATGTATGAAACACGGCACTATACGGTTGCGAAACCTGGACGGTAGGGGAAGCAAGTAGGAAGAAATTAGAAGCTTTTAAGGTGTGGTGTTACCAAAGAATGATGAAAATACCGCGGACTGATAGGGTTAAAAACGAATAAGTATTAGAGAAAGTCGGCGAGAAAAAAGTATGTGGAAAAACATAAAGAAGAGAAGAGATAGAATGGTAGGCCACTTGCTGAGACATGGGAAAATAGTCTGCGATATTTTGGAGGCAGAAATATGAGTGAAGAAAGGCATATGAGGTAGGCCTAGATTAGACTACTGCTCGCAAATAGTAAGGGATGCAGGTTGTAGCACAATTAGCGAAATGCATAGGTTAGCACAAGATAGGAGAAGCTGGAGGTTAGCGTCCAACCAGTCGTAGGACTGATGTGATCATGATGATGATACTCAAATAATATAGCAGTTATATTGACTCCATTTTTAACAATATTCATTAATAATTACCATTTACTTGGAGATTTTATTCAACCAATAGTAATAGACACTAAAAGCTATTTTACACATAAAAATTTGCATAATAAATTGATCAAGTTGACCTTCAATTTATTGAGGTACATGTAAGACAGAAACTGTCCTTCAATTTAGTATCTATTTTAAATTGAAAAATTTTAAACTACTCTACTTTTTCATCAATTTTAGAAATATGTGGTAATGTTTTGTATTTTATATATAAATGGCAACTTTACAACATGAGCCAAAAAGAGCAGTATGTTTACTTTAGGTATGAAATCAGACTAGGTATTATGTATTGTATGGTTTTCTATAATTTCTGTGAAAATTTCTTACTCGTGTATCAAAAAAAAAAAATTTAATATTCTTAAACCATAAAAGCATTGCTTAAAAATATGGCAGTATACTTCAATTATAGACCCAGTAGAATTAAAGGATAAATAATTTTTTTATATTTGTTCTTAATAATAATTTATCCACTTTTAATCCCTAATCACAATTCGATGGAGAAATGACTTTCTTTTGTACCTGGCGAGCAACATCTCACAAATAGTATTTCGGTTTTCCTGCTGTCTTTCATTCAGATCATGTGCAACCCATTTTCTCATCCTCTGGATCTTTCCCATGGCTTTCAAACGTATGGAGACGGCGTTTCGTGTCACATTTAATTGATCCGCGGGTTCTTGTTGCGTTTGAGTGTCATTCTCATCCAACAATGCTTGCAATTTGCTATCTTCAAGATTTTTCGGTGGTCTTTCACGTTCTTCATTTCTCATGTCAAAATTTGCCACTTTTGAATTTTTTAAACAACTTAAAGCACTGTGATTTACCAAGAGCATGCTCGCCATAGGCTTCGACAAGCATTCGATGTGATTCTGCAGCAGTTTTCTTCGAATGGTAACAAAAAATCAATTCCAGGCACAAAATTCGACATGTTCAACGTTATTAAAAACGATATTGTTGTATGAAACTTGTATTGTTGTGATAAAAACCTTTATCAGATGTCAAAACAAGAAAATGGCGCCAATGATGCGGTATAATGGTAACTACATTAGCAGCTAGGCCATTTATGGGCAAATTCTGGTTTCATATTTACATACCTGGTATCAAATCAGTTTATTTCAGTTTTTTTATTCTATTTATGTTAAGCACTAGGTTGCCCTCTAAATATAAAAACGTCAACAAAAGTGTTCAAATAATTATTACTATTAAACCTTTTGTGAATCGTTGCATATTTATATTTGTTTTTTGATAAATTTATTTGATTGTAATTTTGTATGCATTTAATATGTAAATATATTATTGTTAATTAATTTATTTTAACACATTTCTAAACCAGACGTATTTCTAAAATAGTAAAGTTGAAATCTTAGAAATTAATCCATTTTTTCATGTGCTAATCACACTTATTTTTTTCAAATTGGGATGATAATGATTCATGATTCTCACCCAGGTTCCTAATATACATATTGGCACCTTTATCAGGAGAAATCAGCTGTTTCTGAAAGTTATTTCAGAATTTTAGCTTACTTTGTTTAAGTTTGCACACACAGAAATTGACATTCTTCCCCTAAAGCCTCAGATTGTGAAGGAGAAGATTACATGTAAAGACGTGAACAAACACACCCTTGCCAAATTCTCCCCACTGGGATTTGAAGAGAAGCATATAACGACACCCTTAATACTGGCCTCAGCCTGCCACCCATGACCACAGTACAAATGCCACAGCCACCTCTATCAAAGAATATTATAGACCACCCATCCATGTAGTGAACGCGAAGCAAAGTGCTGCACTTTTATAACTCTGCGTCGGGCAACTGGTCTCAGTACCCATTATTACTCTGTATAATGTATTATACCAAGAAACTCCCATTGAAGCAAAATCTCTAAATTCGTAAACACTCTGTATATTGTATATTAGCTGGGAAGTATATTTTCTTTATGGAGAAGTATATTTTATCAGTTACTTACCGAACGTATCATCTTGTTTCTGCTGGTATGTTATATCCATCATACTTTTGAGAGGCGCTAGAGATTCATTAGAGGCATGGCTACTCGGAGATGCCTCCCCTTCACCTAGTGATCTTTCTATTAACCGTGTAAGCTTGCCACCCCTATTCTTACGCATATCGTCCAACAGGCAATTTACCAACAAAATAGACGTCACAATAGATTGATCGCTAAGGATTCTGCCTTTCAAAGATAGATATTCCAAAGAAAAACGAGCCAAGTGTGTGTTTGGATCACGAGATGGCGTGTCTGCAGTTAGCTTAAAAAATTAATTGAAAATAATTACTTGTTTCAATTGTAAATAATTTATTTTAACCACTTACCGACTTCACACCGCCAGTATATAAATTTATGATGAACTCTTCCATAATGAAAGTAAACTTCATAAAAATGTGAACCTTTTCTTCAGGCTTTGGCGCTTCTGGTGCGGTGCCTGCGGTTGATTCAATACTAGCAGTCGTAACTATTTCTTTTGGTTTACTAGAATGTGCTTGTGCACTTTCTGTTGCACTCTCTTGTCCTTCAGCTAAATTACCACTTAAAATACTCATAATGACACTGTAATCAGTCTGACGTAGCAAAAGCTAAAAATAACGATAATGTAAGTTTGAACAGAAATTTCTGAAATTCTAGAAATGTACCTCAATTGTTTTTATTTTCCCAGATACATCAATATCGGGTATAGACGTATACCAAGAAGTTGATAAATTGCGCTTTATTGTTATGATGAAAGTGATCGGTTCTAACAGCAGACATTCTCCGATAATCTCCAAGTTGTTACTTAATTTAACTCTAGCTACCTTCAGCTCAGACAAACTAACATCTAATTCGTCTACAACTGCTGAAAAGCCGTCTTCGTTTTTGATATCCAAAGTTAAGAATTTATTTTTCAAGGAGATTACACCAAGATCTAAGAAAAGGGCGTCGTAACTTTGAGAATCTACCGGCACTATTATATCGGGAGCCTTCAAATCGATAGTTAGAGAGATTTTGGTTGCTTTAGTGTATGCATCTTTCATGTTTTCCTTAGCTGTCTCGGCAGCAGCTTGAGATGCATCAATTATTGCCTGTTGGGCTGTTTGAAATTGATTTAAAAAGTTCTATAAAGGAATCAATCTTTTAATACTTCATCAAATATATAAATATATCATATATATACTTCATTAATACCTACCAGCATATTCGTAATGAACCAATTAAGGAATACTATTCTAAGGCCGCCCATTTTCATATTTACGTCTATGTCAGGTTTTTCAGACTCTCCTTCCAGATTATTAAGTACTATTTGGGCGGTAAGGGCGCAGTCTTCAGTTCCCGATATTATCTAGAATATTAGTTTAAATTCGATGATTTGTCAAATAATTCTTTTTTAGGTTGAAATTCCTTCTATTACTGTCTATAAAACCGATGCCACAATAAACACTAGCTACATAGTTTGTAATCTATAGAGTAGTTTATATTTTATATTAAACCTTGCAAGTTTTATATTGATATTTTAAAAGACCTGTAGGGTTTCAATCTGTAAATGTATTGGAAAAAAGCACGAGTTTATAGATAGATGGTGCTGTAAATAACCATTGAAACAGTAAACAACAAATTGTTATATGTATTTAGACAAAATGTGTAAAAACTTTTATCCTCATTTTGCTTTTGTGTGCAGAATTTCTAATTTTAACAGTTATTTCGAATTAACATACATACTGCTCATCAAGAATAGGAAAAAGTATGAGATTCTCTAGATATGCGTAGAAGAAAGAGTGAGACAGCATTCGGAGGGAAAAGGTACTTTACGCGCGGCCAGATCGAACTCTGTGTACATTCACATTCAATATATATTCATTGATATTCACTTGCAAAGGTCTCAATTTTGACTGAGTAAAGACCAGACTATTTACTGCGCACCTCATGGGTAGTCCGGTATCACAGTTTTGAGACTTGTTCCTATTCTTGATGAGTTGTACATTTAAAGTGTGAATTAAACACATTTCAGATTTATGAACATAATAAAGTAACTCTTGTTCACCACATAAAATTATTATTCCATTAAATGATAAATGGGAGATTTTCAGTGGTAACATCACAAAAATATCCAAAAACAATGAATATGAGTTTAATGAAACAAGTGTAATAATTACAATTTATATAAAGGGTGGTCCAACCATAATGCACGATGTTAATTGTGAGTCACACCTTAACGTCAAGTTTTTTGCCCAACTTAATTTGACATTTCTTTGTTTCAGTGTTTGACAAATTCAACCGTGGAGAGGTACACAATTGACCAGCGCGTTAAGATTGTTGAAGCCTTTTACGAAAATGGGCGTTCAAATCAAAATGCATTTCGTGCACTTCGTGACTTTTTTGGTCAGCATAATCGACCAAATGTGTCCACAATCAGGAGAATTGTGCGTAAATTTCAGCAAACCGGGTCTGTAGGAAATGTGAAAACACCTGTGCATGCTCGCTCAGTTCGTTCTGAGGTCGGCCGAAAAGTCGAAAGTTTCGGTCGAAAATGAGGTCGGCCAAGCAGTTACCGTGAATGGTGTTCGCTATCGCGATATGATAACGGACTTCTTGTGGCCAGAAATTGAGGATATGGACCTGGACGATATATGGTTCCAACAGGATGGTGCCACTTGCCACACAGCCAACGAAACAATGGCACATTTGCGCGAGAAATTCAATGGCCGTGTTATCTCACGTCGTGGCGATGTTAATTGGCCGCCACGATCATGTGATTTGACACCGTTGGACTTCTCTCTTTGGAGATATTTAAAAGAAAAAGTGTACGTCAATAAGTCAAGAACAATTCAAGAGCTAAAGGATGAGATAATTCGGCACATTAACGACATTGAACCTCAATTATGTCTCAGAGTCATTGAAAATATGGACCATCAGATAGAGGTATGCCACCGAAGCCGTGTACAGCATTTGGCCGATATTTTGTTTCACACATAATTGTCATAGATCCTTCTATCATAATAAAAAATATTAAGATAATCTTCTGAAAACTTTTTGTTTTATTTACAATTAACATCGTGCGTTTTGGTTGGACCACCTTTTATAACATATTTTTGTGATATATAGCGATCATAAGATTAGGTGTAACTATCAGTTTTTTCACTTTTTAATTGTTATATTATTTCACATTCATTTTTAGCATATTTTATAACCACTTATTTATTTTACAGATTATGTAGTACACTATGAGCCACACAGTTTTAGGAATGAGAATTTTAATTATAAAACAGAGATTTAAACGCTTAATCTTTAGGCAGAAATATTAAATGAAGTGTCACTGGGTCAAAAAGGTGTGTATTGTGCATCTGCAAAATAATGCATAGATTAATTTTTGGACGAAGAGAAAGTTTCCATGGAAAATCGTGAGAGATAATGTTTGGTTTAATTTGCCATATTTTCCAAAGAATTTCCAATATACAAGGTTAGTGTATTGGAGTAACATAACACTTTTTTTTTTTTCAAAGAGAATACCCCCATATAAGGTCTAAATTCCTTTTATTAATGTTAAAATAATAACGTCACTGATGCAAAATTAAAAAACAAAAATTAATAGCAAAACTACACTTTCATTCGGATCTTTCCTTATCTTTCCTTCCAATATTATTTCCTTATCCAAGAATTTCAATTATGAAATTCTTGGATAAGGAAAAATTTTGGTTGGACAAGAAAGATCAAGTCAAACAAAAATTAAAGGGTCAAAATTTTCTTCGGTAACAAGTTAACAGCAACATAATCTATGATTAAAGTATTAACATTTTCTAGTGTAGTTTTTTGCAAAAATTCTACTACTAGTGTCAAAATCTATTTCTAAATTCAACACATCCATAAAAAATGTAATACAGAAAAATCTAGTGAATGAATAGCCAAGCCACTATCCCCCCCCTTCTGATCTACCTATTTGCAGAAGAATTCCGTTAAGTTTAATGAAAATATAACAGTACACCCTCCCATTGAAACCAAATTCAGAATGTCGATTTTTTGTAAAACGATTTTCTAAAAGGACCAAAAATAATTCTATAATTTCCAGATATAATTATCTAGAGAAATAATTCTAATAATCTCAATTTCCACAACATGTGTCCATAAATCAACTTTCTGTAGTCATGGTGTGTGATATTCCTACATCTAATATGGATTTTCACCTGAGCAATAACATGTATTTTGTCATTTTACATGTATGTATGTTTATATGGAAAGTTGCCTCAACTAAAAATCATGTATTTAAAAAAACTCTAGTTTTCTGTTAGACCGATCCATGAGGTAATAAATAAAGGTAAAATTATGGTAAATTCAACATATCCAAGGACTCTCATTGAATATAATGTTTTTAGTGATTTCAAGGTAAATCCTAAAAATATATAGGGTGTTCTATTTAAAAAGAAGTGTGGATAATGACACAAGTGCGCATTACCTTGTATGTTGTGATTATTTTGTTGAAAATACACTAAAATAAAAATTCATCTATCTCAGGATAAAAATAAATGTATGCCTTAGTTTACAGAAGCAATCATAAAATATATATAATTACAATAAGAATGACACATTTGAAAGGTTTTATTAATGTTTTTGACAAATTGAGTTCATGTAAATGAGTAAATATTTAAAATAATCTCTTATAAAAAAAAAGGAAAGTTTTTTTAAATAAGTTTAAAATATCCTTCATGTACTCAGCACATACTAGATAATGTTAGCAATATGTGCATGTATTAATAAGAATTATAACTGAGATCAATAGTTCTTCATACATAGCCGATATCAGGGGTGGATTCAAGACACATATTATTAATTTTAATTGATGTTGTAAGAACTAATAACAAAAACAATAAATATTTCACTGTATATTAGTCATTTGTGGAGTTAAAGTGAATTAGAGTAATTATTCTTGCAGCAAATAGAAATCACTTCTAACCAGGCTGTCATTACAGGCTATGGAGGTAAAAATATTCTTCTAACAGTTCTTCGCGGGAAAAAATTTCAGTGAGATGGCACTTTAAAAATGCCTTTTTTACGAGTATTAATTTATCAAGTGGTCTCTAACAGTTTCTATCATTCTATGCAATCCATATGCAAAACATGTGATGTGTAGTAAAGGTTCTGCAAATGCTTTCATGTACAGCTTGTCAGAAATAGGAACAAGTCTCAAAACTGCGATATAGGACCGCCCACGAAGTACGCAGTAAATAGCCTGGTCTTTACTCACTCCCATGAGACCTTTACAGAGTGAATATCGAGTATGCATGAATATACACAGAGTTCGATCTGGCCGCGCGTAAAATGCATCCTTTTGCCTCTGAATGCTGTCTCATTCTTCTACGCATACACAGGGAATCTCACACTTTTTCCTATTCTTGACAAGCTGAAGGTAGCTACATCAAGCGCATATAGTAATGCATGTTCCTTATTGTTGCCCAAGTCATCTCCCTGTATATTTTTGAGACTGCTATTCACACATTCCCAATTTATTCCAAACTTGTAGTATATTTTCTTCTGTACCGCAAACCAAGTGTGATGTTCCGGCCTGTAGCATCATCACTAATTTCCTCCACATTCAGCCAAACATTTTTGTCACATTCCTCAACTAGTTACTTAATTTTTTTCGCATATAGGCGACAAATAACTCTCTTTTATTGTTTTTAATTCTCACTAGCACTCCAGTATTTATGATGCTTACCCGCGACGTGTTCTGTAACGCGCATTTTTACACACACCACAACACTGACGTTAACGAACTGTGTCGCAACATAATTCAATACCATTGAACCTCATTCAAAAAAATCAGCAATCCATATGCAAAGGAAGTTTACATAATATTAAATAAATGAGATTCATCTTTCAAACACTCGCGAGAACAATACGCCCGATACACTATAACCGTACAATACAACTGAGCCATTGCCCTGCAGCATGTCACGGATTGGTTAAATCAATTTTACACAATAAAGGTTACAGAGAGAATAAGAGCACGTGTATTTTAACCTTGTTTTAATAACTATGAGTATTGGTACACATTATTCTCCTGTTCAAAATTAGTCCGTACCACCATGTTGTATGAGAACAAAAATACGAATCTAGAATGTATGAAGAACTACCGGTTCTTAATAACAACACTGATCATTTGAATAAAATAAATATGCTAACAATATTTATTTGATATTCCAAGAAATATTGACAGAATATTGAGAGTTGAGAATAATGAATAGGAACCAATTTTATTTAGCAGCACTAATAAAGGTGTATAAATTTGTAAACTGTAACTTACCAGGTGGTGGATGCTAAGAGGATTCAAATCGATAATTGCAATTTCTTGCAACCTCGCATTAACTTGAGTATAGGTGTCCTTTACGATAATATCCGCATTAATCCCCCTAATTGCCCAGGATGAAATATCATTGCTGTCTGTGGCAAATTTCACTGACACTTCCTGCAAATCTGCCTTTAATTTGAATTTTATCGTCTCAACAACTAATGGAATACTTTTAGGCTTCTTAGCTAAAAACAAATATATACATATTTAAAATCACTTTATAGTTTGTTCCTATTTATTTGTTGTATTTAGAATATTACTTACCTTTTTCTGCGACTTTTTGTACCTCAGATACCTCACTGATTGTAGATAATTGCCTGCCTATATGTGTCGTGGCAATTCTATCACTTTCATTTAATTTGGCTAACTCTGTGATCTGATCTTGAAGATCTGTAGCGAACTGAATCAAAGACAGTAGTCCTTCTTGATGTAGTAAAATATCCATAATTCTAAAATCAAGGAGCAGACTTGTTTCACAAGATTTAAAGGTTGAATGTAGTTCCGGCGATTTGGGATCCACCTGCAAATACATCAAATAAATAATAATTTATTACACTTTATGAATTAATTTTATTTACCTGTGTGAACTGAACTTTAAAGAGATATTCATTGTCGGAATCAGATACAGGCGTCTTTATTATGTGAATAACTTCCGTCTCACGATTCTGTTGTAATAGCATACCACCCAACAACAGCGATACTCTGGTGTTGTATGTCTGTTGCCTTAAATTACATTCTAAAGCATTAACTTTGAGACACGCTAATTGAGAAGTACGGGAATTTAAGCTCTCTTGTTTATTTATGGTGACAGCTAATTCTATAAAAAGAAACGAAGTATCAGTCATTGTTATGCAAAATTTCCGTAAATTATTTTAGTAATAAATCCTCAATAATTTCAATGTGGTGCCAACATCACCACATTGAAAGGAATCACATGTGATTCCTTTATAAATATTTATAGGAATTATATCCAACATCCCACGAGAACTACAATAGGGAGAACATAATTTGCAAATCAAACTAACTCTGATGATTTTTGAGGTACTATTTCTTTATCCCTTTATCCGATAGTAGTTCTAAATATGCATGAACTGTTATTTGAAAAAACTAAACTAAGTATAAAGAACAAATTCATAAAATATATAACCAAAAAGAATAGGAGCTAAGACTATTATGAGAATTTTAATTTGTCACGTTTAACTGATATTGCAGACTAGAAGATAAATCCAGTTTAATAGAAAAAATTGAGATGATAGTAAACGATAAATTGAGAATATTCATAAAGCAAGTCTAAAGTGAGCAATATGAAATAAGCATACAAAATTGATCATGCTTTAAAAATTAATGGGTTAAATAAAAAATAGTACCAAGAAATTTATGGGAAAAAATAAATCATTAATAACTTTTATATTACAATAATTTACTTTCTTTTTTTTTTTTAAGAAAAGAACGCCTCGATAACACTGGGTCCAAGCTAACAGAAGAAATGTTTCATGTACAAAAATATTCAGAATTACAAAAACAATTCAATTCTGTTAAGAAAAAATTAAAATGTGTAGGATGATTATCTGATGATATGAAAAGAATTAGAAACAAGTAAGAAACAGCCACAAATTTTTAGGCAGAAGGAAATTAAACAGAATGATGTGATTTGTAAAAACATCAAACTAGTATAATAGAATAGAATAGAATTATTAGAATTTATAAATTTAAAATACACAAAATTCTATTAAGTGATGCCACAGAAGTGGTACAAAGTAAACGAGCTGTAGAGTATGCCGAGCAGTTTTCTAGTATAAAAAAAGAATGTGCAAAAGAAATGAGGGACAAAAAAAGGTATTATTAAAAGATATCGAAGGAGAAAAACATCATAAGGTTTATAATTCAGGGTTGATATAAACATATAGTTTCTCAAGATTACTATTATTTATTTAAATTTAATTTAATCAACAAAAAGAACTGAAACCAGAATGTGACAAACTTGAAAAGCAGATAGAAATATTTATTTAGGACAAATTGAAGAAATTCTAGAGTAGTTGTAAAATGCTCAAAACACATTTAAGAAAAAATGAGAAAAGGGGAATGTCAATAGTAAAGCAGCTCATAATAAATATAATAAATAAAACCATACAAGAATTTGAGGTTATATTAAAATGGAGTAAATAATATTTATAAAAGCAAAGAATAAAACTTTTTTCCAAAATTACGAACATTTTTAATAATCAAGTTATAAATTGCGCAAATTTTATAATAATAAATCTCCAGTGTTGTTTGAGAAATAGAAAAATTCACAAAAAAATACCAAAAAATTGCACAAAGTAATTCTAATACATATACCATTGAGATAGAATGAAATAAGACACTCCTGATACCTTCCCCTGAAATATAATTATGCTTTTGGACAATAGAAGGTGCAACTATTTTAAACAAAGTCCTTAATTACATAAAACGCCACATAAATTAGACAATCCCCCAAATCCAAAGATGAAACTCTCTAGATAGGAGATACACATAGAAAAACGCAGCGAGCACTCATTCCCGCTGACATTGCCAGTGCTGGGGCACTTAACTTAATTGGGTTACTGTCACGACAAAAATTAACTCTAAAATGAATTCATTATTCCCTATATTTCATGTATCAAAAATGGTTATTGCATTCTTGCTCAATAATAATTCAAACTTGAGGAAGTTTTAACCGTCCCTTTTTAGTCATCCTGTGTATATTATTTGATACTTTTTGGACTTATTTTGAGTACATATGAATATCGATGTTACCAAATTTGCCAGTCAAATGAAAATTAGCTTTGTGAATAGCTGATTTGTTTTTAAATGTGACTTTTATTCCACCAAAAGATATTTCTAATAATGCAAATTTAGATTTTAAATGTATAATTTTTATATCATACAAACTTATTTTGCTCATCATTTGCTATTTTGCTATTATGGAGGCAACAAACTTATTTGTCTGTTTGTCCTTGTTCTTTTTTCCAATTTTCTGTAATATACATTCAAAATTTACAATGTAATGATACATATATCACATTTCATACTAGTAGGTACAAACTATAACATTAACAAGTTTAATTTACCAAATAAAGAGTTTTATTTATTTATTTAAGTACTTTGACTACAGATAGGGGAATTCCAGTACTCCAGAATTTTTTATTAGACTTCGCACATCACTCTTGTTGACTATTTTTTTAATATTATGCTATAACTGTGGTAATCTGACCTGTCTCTACCCCACTCCCTCAAATTTGTGATCAACATTGCCTATTAAGAGTTAATTAGGAAGCTGAAAAGACATCTGAGATTATTTTCGGTTTGATCTTGTGATGGATTTTTGAGAGTAAATTTCTGTTATATATTGAAATTGTAATAACCTGACATGTTACCCCATTCGACCCTATCTCGAATTTGTAGCCAATATCGCCATTATCACAGTTAATTAGAAAGTAGCTTATCAACTAACACATTTTAGCTATTATTGCATTTTCGAGTCTATATATTGCATTACCTGACATAACAAATTTCGCTTCCACTGTGGTGAATTGAATTAGCTCACTTCTATCAGTATCAGCAGGAAAAGCCAATTTACGTCCAGTCTTCTTTGCATTCTCCTGCATTTCTTTATATTTAAGCAACATCCTGCTAGACCCTTTAGAACTCTGTAAAGAAAAATAACCATAACCCTTACCTTAAAACATACAACAGCTTAAAACTTACACTCAAAGGTTGTGGTTCCGGCACATCACTTGCTGGCAATGGAATGCTGGTGCCTAGAACGACGAGGAGCATAACTCTCGCTTCAGAAATATTAATGTCTATCGAGGGGAGTTCTCCAGTAATGGTGTTTAGTGGCAGGCGAGGATCGTCTGTTATTAGACAATGAGAATAAGTCACGGACAAATTGAGTGGATTAAGCATGTGCATTTCTGTAGTAATAGACTCATTGATAGCTTTTTTCCAATTCTCGTCGCTTTGAGCTACCAAAATTTGCAGATCTGTCAGCTGTAACTTGAACCTGTCATAGCTCTGCTCTTTTAGCTGTTTGAAAATATCACTCTGTTCGATTCCCTCACTGTGCAGCTTTCTCACGTTAACACCACTACCACCCGGTTTTCCAATAGAGAACAATTTTAATCGACCTAAATTCACTACAAGAACATTTTCTTCGCCAGTATATTTTCCACCATAGGGTATTATTACGTAAGGAGCTCTTAGATCTATATTTACGTCTAGACGTGCATGAGTGTCTATGGTATATTGAAGGCCGGTGGATGTCATTTCTTTGACGTTTGTTAAACCACTACCAGCTGCGGCTTGAATTCTGAAATTTATAATTGTGTAAATGTCTAAATAAAATTATAACTATTGCAAAATTAATATGCAAAAAATTAATAATATAGTTTGAACTCTATCAATAGTATTTAAAATATACTTATACTCTAAGAGATATTAATACGAGAAAGTTAATTAATTATTAGATTAAATTAAGATTAATCTAATTAAGGTCCCTCGGCAATGTATTCCCACCACTCCTTCCCACCCATCTTCAATAAAAGAAAAAATATAGGATCATCTAAACTATAAACTAGTTATAAACCTAGTCGGTGATACTATACACAGAAGGAAAGTTCATAAGTTCCCTCAGCTTATATATGCGAAGAACGAAGTAAATTAATAGACCCCAGTAACAACAAACAAAAATCCATAGATTTTATATAGTTTCACAATCTTCCGTATCACTCATCACTCAAGATCGTGAAATTTCATGAACTCTCCAACTTTTGGGCACGTGCTTGACGCGAAAGTTTGTGGGGCGAGAATAAACCAAGAGAATGGATTTGAACTATTCAGCGGCAGACATTAACTATTTGCAGCATTTAAGGTGTATGTCGCATTAGTGAAACATATTCTACATAATAGTCTTGACTTTTTAGAATCAATTCATACACTTGAAAGAAGTGTATGAAAATAATTTCATTTATTTTCCATTTTTGTTATTCACAATGTTCACAAACCACATAACCGAATTAAAAAGTTGGTTGCTAAATTTTAAGGTTAGCAATAGCGATAAGGATATCTATTAACAAATAACAGATGCTTCGTTACATTAGCACAATTACTTCAAATAGTATGTGATATGCAAGTAATATGTGTGGACACCCCTGCATGAACTGTGCGAATTAGAAAAATGTAATCAAATCACTTAGTCATTCTATATCAAATATGTAAATAAACAATAAAAAACTAAGAAACATTCATATATATACTTACTGATCAAGATCACTATCAGCCGGTACTTTAAAAACATCCACTATCTTAATAATAGTCTGTGCATCATAGACGATTCTAATGGGACGTGCCTCTAATCGGATTCTTTGATCACATTTGCCGTCCAATGGATTAGTCTCAAATGTGACTTCCAAAAGGCCTTGACCACCTTGATCGGTCTCAGAAATAATTATTTCTGGTACAAAATTGTCCTGCTGCAGGCCAATAGTCTTAAAGTCGTCTATCTTGACATTAACTCTAAAAGAATAATTTTCTTGCTGAGTACGAACGAAGTTAAGAAGGGATTTTTTTTTCTTACATTAATGCCGATACCGCACTTCTAGTCTCCACTTTTAATTTCACACCAGTAAGATCAGTCAGCAGAATGGTTTTAACAGCACTGTCCTCGTCCCATAATTCCACTTCAAGAGTTCTCAATAAAAATGTACATGAATTGTCCACATATTCTACGGGGTATATTACTGGATTTGCTGTTTCAGTATAGCCAATAGCTCTATACAACTTGGACTTCTCCTCTGGGGTCATCTCCTTCTCAAACTGCTTCACTGAAATAAAATATGTAAATAAAGACCACGCAAGTATGAATTTACCACAAGGATGGATTAGTTTTGAATGCGATAACTTTGGCATGGAAGGAAAAGTGATCTTGGAAAGGATTTATGTTTAATAAAAACGTTTTCAATATTTCAAATGTTAATTTAGAAATTTAATGAAGAGATGTTTTTTTATTTAAGAACTTTTAGTTATTTCTTTCATTTTTGTTAAGTTCTCTATCCGGTGGTGGCTCCTCGACGTGGGCAGAGTCTTTACACTAATGAGTTAATGAAATTAATTTTAATGTATGTAGAACTGGCCATAACGCCAAGGTTGGCAAGTTCAAAAACATTTTCAATACTAGACAATATTTAAAATTTGTTACTTTTAAATTTTGTTTTTTTTTTATTTGTTATAATTATTTCTTTCATTTTTGATAAAAAACCGATCCGATAGGACTTGCACCTTGACGAAGTTCTAGAGCAAACTAGAACGGGTGGGTCGGCTTGCACATTTTAATGATTTAAGGAGCCGTACCATAGGTTTAACCATAGTGGGGGAGGGGGGGGTCCTTATTGAAAAACCAGACTAAGACAAATCCCTGAAGGAGGGCAGCAGCTCTTTCAGTAGTCATAGTGGCAGAAACCGTGGGGGTTGGTATGGTGCTATGACACACACGACTGCGATGTGGAAGGCAAGAGGAAACCACCACATTATAATCCTCAGAACAGCTAACGAAAGGCTTATCCCAAATAATGATGGCGTCTCCTGGGGCAAAAAACACCGGAAGTAAAATAGACCTCCGTTCAGATCTCCGGGTTAGGACTGTTCCGGGAGACGTGATCGAGTGCAATAGTAGGGTTAGTAAGAAGTGTAGTATTTCACGAGTCGGGGCGTGGAATGTCAGAAGCATGAGACAGGCAGGGAAGCTAGAGAATCTGATGGATAGGTTAGGATTAGATATAGTAGGTATAAGTGAGATGCGCTGGCCGGAAGTAGGAAATTTTTGGAGCGGTGACTGTAGGGTAATACACACAGGATCGGTAAATGGAAATGCGGGAGTAGGAATCGTTATGCGGAAGAACGCAGGACAGTGTGTAGATAGCTACCTACAATACAGCGAGAGAGTAATTATGGTCAGGTTAGATTCGAATCCAGTGAAAACAGTAATAGTGCAAGTATACATGCCTACTTCTAGCCATAGTGAGGAAGAGTTGGAAGCCGTTTATTCGGACATAGAGCAGGTAATAGGATTTGTGAAGGATCATGAAAATTTAATAATAGTGGGAAATTTTAACGCAGTCGTAGGGGAGGGGAAAGAAGGAGAATTTGTAGATCCTTATGGATTAGGAAACAGAAACGAAAGAGGTAGCAGACTGATAGAATTCTGTGAGAAGCACAAGATGGTAGTCGCGAATACATTGTTCAAGAATCACGTTAGGAAGCGGTACACCTGGAAAATGCCAGGAGGGATAGACAGGTATCAGATAGACTACATTCTGGTTAGGAAGAGATTTAGAAATCAAGTAAAAGACTGTAAGAGTTATCCAGGAGCAGATGTAGACAGCGACCACAACTTGGTAGTCATGAAAGCTAGATTAAAGTACAAAAATCTGAAAACCCGGAAGGATAAGAAACGTATAAATGTAGACATATTGAGGGATCAGAATATGAAAGATAAGTTCCAGGAGAAAACAGATCAATTAATAAATAAAGCGAGTAATGACGAAATCAAGAACGCAGAAACTGAGTGGGAGGGTATCAAGAATAGTCTAGATTCCGCAGCTACGGACGTTTTAGGACACGATAGAAGGGAAGCTAGGAAGCCCTGGATAACGGACGAAATATTAAACTTAATACAAAAGAGACGAGGCTACAAAAGCAGACGAGACGAGGAAGGACTGAAAACTTATAAGTCAATAAAGTGGGAAATCATTAGAAAGTGTAGAAAAGCGAAAGAACAATAGATAGAGGATAAATGCAAAGAAATAGAAGATAAGCTCCAAGTAGATAAGACCGATGAGGCTTACAAAATAATTAAGAGGAACTTCAGGGATATAGGACCAATAAGTAGAAACGTTAGGAGTCAATCGGGGGACATACTGATCGGAAGAGAGGAGAAAGCGGATAGATGGAAGCAGTACTTAGGAAATTTATACGAGGGTCAGGAATTAGGAGAGATATAAGAGGAAGAATCTAGCATCGATAGGGAAGATGTAGGAAAACCTATATCGAGAGAGGAATTTGAAATAGCACAAAGAACAATAAAGCGCCGGGTGTAGATAAAATACAGGCGGAAATTTTGAAATGTGCGGGACAGAAAGTAGTAAATAGGATGTTTGAACTGGTAAAATACATATACGAAATGGGCGAGATGCAGGAGGATTATAAGAGGAACATTATCGTTACTACACCGAAAAAGAGAGGAGCCGACAAATGCGAGAACTTTAGAACGATTAGCCTAACTTCCCACGCGTCAAAAATATTAACCAGAATAGTGCAGAAGAGGATGGAAAATAGAGCGGAGGAAATACTAGGAGAAGACCAATTCGGGTTTAGGCGAAATAGGGGAACTCGCGAAGCTATTCTGGCGCTAAGAGTAATGTTAGAGAAAACAATAGAAAAAGGAAAGAACGCTTATATAGGATTTGTAGATTTAGAAAAAGCTTTTGATAATGTAAGATGGGAAAAAATGTTCGAGATATTAAAGAGCGCGGGATGAAGTATAGAGATAGAAGAGTAGTACACAATCTATACAAAGAGCAAACTGCTGTTATAGAAGTAGAAGGGGAAAGAAGGGAAGTAGGTATTAGGAAAGGAGCAAGACAAGGATGTACGCCATCACCACTAATTTTTAATCTGTACATCGAAGAGGCGATTAATGTCGTAAAAGATAGAGTGGATTTCGGGATTAAAGTACAGGGACAGAAACTAAAAATGCTGAGATTCGCGGATGATATAGCAGTATTAGCATCTAGTAAAGAGGAATTGGAATCAGCGTTGAATGAAATGGAGGCAGTGTTGACAGAGGAATACGGAATGAGGGTGAATAAAAACAAAACTAAAGTGTTAGTGTGCAGAGAGCGCGAGAGCAGAGCAAAAACGTACAAATTAATAATGAAAAATTGGAGGAAGTTAAAGACTTCACTTATTTAGGAAGTAAAATAAATTGGGATGGAAGAAGCGATAAAGATATAAAACAAAGAATAGCGCAGGGTTGAGTAGCTTTTAACAAAAAGAAAGCACTTTTATGCTCGGGGGTAATAAACTTAGAAACAAGAAAGAGATTTTTGAAACGTATGTATGGAGCACGGCACTATATGGTTGCGAAACCTGAACGGTAGGGGGAGCAAGTAGGAAGAAATTAGAAGCTTTTGAGATGTGGTGTTACCGAAGAATGATAAAAATACCGTGGACTGATAGGGTTAGAAACGAAGAAGTATTAGATAAAGTCGGCGAGAAAAGAAGTACGTGGAAAAACATAAAGAAGAGAAGAGATAGAACCGTAGGCCACTTGCTGAGACATGGGGGAATAGTCCGCGATATTTTGGAGGCAGAAATAGAAGTGAAGAAAGGCAGAGGTAGGCCTAGGTTAGACTACTGCTCGAAAATAGTAAGGGATGTAGGTTGTAGTACAATTAGCGAAATGCGTAGGTTAGCACATGATAGGAGAAGTTAGAGGTTAGCGTCTAACAAGTCTTAGGACTGATGACCTCATGATGATGATTTTGACAAATTCTCCATCCAGTGGTGGCCCCTCAAGATGGACAGATTGGGCAGTCTTTAGACTAATGTATTAAATAAATTAATTTTAATTTATGTAGAACTGTCCACCACATAAGTTTTAAAGGCATTTAAAATAATAAATATAAGAACATAAGTATTACACTATAATGCAGCAGCACTTGTTAATTTCTGTCTGTGGACTTGCCCGAACAAGACAAGACTAGGCATTGTTACGTCTTAAACGTCTACACGCTTACGCCAAATGCGATTCAATGGACATATACCATTTATAAATCATATAGATTCAGGCAACTGTATTTGACCGAAATGCGCCACAGCCGCTTATACACTACGAACTTTATAATTAAGAAGATGCCATCATTAAAATGCTACATGACTAGCCTATCAAAAATTTGTATGGGCATTTTAAAATTAGAAAAGCCTTTATGCTTTACTTCAGCTATTCATCAATAGATGACAGGTACAAATAATGACTAAATGATAATAGGTATTTCTTTTACCTAAGATTTCATTTCAGTTCTTCTGTGTACTGATTGGCTAGTTTAATTATAATGACCAATCAGTGTAGATAATCACAAAAATAAGATAAGACCTCAGTTAAAAGAAACATAGCTAGTAACGAATGGTATGGTGTTTGAAATAGGGAATATTTGCTCTTACTCTTTGATTGGACTGAGGATTTGTTAATTGTAAATTGCAGTGTTAAACATCGATTAGTGAGTACACATAAGTACAATATGCCACACGCATATCAATTGCATTATTATATTCTTTAGTGTAGAAATATGGTATTGAGGATCGAATTAAACAGTTAATGGGATTTATTACATATTCGTTGTTAATTTCTTTAGCAGATATAATTCAATTAATCATTTCTATATTTAATGTCTAATTTGGATATACGAGCCCTAATAACTATATATTAGGACAAAATAAAATACTCGCATATTTCAGATATTTCAGTTTATTTTTTCCTATTTTTTTTAAATTTAATACTATCTAATTAGTAAATTAAAAATAAGTGAGGTCAATCAACAACACAAAAAACAAAATAGTTATTTATAACAAACCTTATAACATGTAAGTGTGATCAAAATGTGTGAAAACTAGTGACAACTAAATATTTGGACATAGTAAGAAATTTTATTCCTAACATGGAGTAACATCTCCCTTAGATTTTATTACCGCTCGAATTCGGTTGGGCATTAGGATCTGCATTGTTCAGGAGAAAATCCATTCCAAATCTGTTCTATTTTGGCTTGATGTTCTGGTAGTATCCGTTGTGGATAGTTCCTTAATGTCTGTTTCATTTTGTGCCATATTCTTTCAATGACATTAAGGTCAGGACTGTTGAAAGGCCAAGAAAGAACATTTAGGTTGTGGTCTTCAAACCACTTTTTTGTGGTTTTGGCTGTATGACAGGCCGCCCCATCTCGCTGAAAATGTAATTTTCGCTAACATTTAACTTCACAATACATGGTAGTAGACCATTTTGGAGTATTTCTTGGTATTTCGCAGCATTCACGGTACCATCAATAAATTCGAAGAATCCTAATCCTGAAGCTGCCATACAACCCCAAATCATTATTCCCTTAGGAAATTTTACCGTGCGTTTTAAACAATCTTTGTGGAAAGCTTCATATTTAGTGCGAATCACGCGTTTGCGGTTATCACCAAGAGAAAAGGTGAATATCGATTTGGCGCTAAAAATTACTCTAGACCAATCGTCTACCGACCAAGACAGTTTAGATTTTGCCCATATGAGCATGGCTTGCTTTGTTTAGCCGTTAACAGTGGCTTTTCCTTTTTACCTATAAAAAAATAAGTTTTTAAAATACACTTTTAAATTGTTACCTGTAATTCAACCTTATAAAACTTTAGTCCACATTTATGTATCCACTTGCGACAACATTCCCTTGACAAATTTTGTCCAGTTTCGTAATTCCATACAGCCTTAACTTGTCTCACTGTACTTCTTCAGCCTTTTTTGCATATTTTTACTAATATTCTCTTATTCCTACCAGAACTTATTATTGGACAACCCGGACTTTTACCCTTTTTTATCTAGAACACTTCCGGTTTCTCCGTAATGCTTAATTATATTCCACACTATAGTTTTAGGGATATTTTAAGTTCATCCGCCACTTCGCGTATTGTTTTACTGCGGCTATAATTTTTTAGCACCAACTCACGAATTTTTGAACTTGTAGAGATACCACGTACCATTTTGTTTGATAAATGCAGTGAATAACTCAATACAATAAAAAATTAGCTGCAGAAGAAACTGACATCTCTTGTAATCCCCGCAACATTGTTTTCGTAGCCTACTTGTCTTATCGTGTTTCATTTTTGGCAGTTCCCTTATGTTGTCTCAATATTTAGTTGTCACTAGTTTTCATGTCACATTTTGATCACTCTTGCATGTTATAAGGTTTTTATAAATAAATATTTAGATTTTTGTATTGCTGATTGACCTCATTTATTGTTAATTCGCTAATTAAACAGTATTAAATTAAAAATAAAATAAGTACAAAAAATAAATTGACAAATATCTGAAATACGCGTGTATTTTGTTTTGTCCCAATATATAGTTGTCAGAGCTCGTATATGATATATGATGTAGCTCTCAAATACCTATTTTTTTTTAGAAACAACAGTTTTTTAAATTAACTTTTTAATTGTACCCTGTATGTAAATTCTGAAAGAAAATGTTTGAGAAGAATATTTTATTTTTAATGATTTTATTTGAAAAACAATTCAAAATAGTTGGATTCAAAGTATTAATTCAGTTACCTCCTTTTTAGAGAATTATCAAACTGTGATCATTTAACTGTAGAAAGATTGTAGAAAGGTTTGTGGAATTTTTTTATGTCAAAAAGAGGAAAACAGCACAATTTGATTACCGAAAATTTACAAACAATCAATATCTAAAATAAATTGGTCCGCCAGACTTACTAATTTACAGAGTTTATTATAACTAAGAATAAAAACTGTTTCAAATAGTTTAAAAATATATCAACTATTATTTATATATTGTTACACACACTGATCAAATTTAACTTCAGAAGATCGTGTAACAAAAATTAGATTGTAAAATCAAAAGGTTGTAAAATTTTTTTAAAATGTTTCCTGAGTATGTTTTTTCCTTTTTTAGTAACTCTACTAAATGTATAATTATTAAGTAGAAATTAAATTTTAAATATTATACAATTCAGTGTCACTAATTAATCACAAAAATCAATAACTCAATTTTTTTTACAAGGTCTACATATTTGTATGTTTGTTAGGAAATTTTCATTTATAAATTTCAAAAATACATAGATGAGTTCAATATACAAAAGTTAGGTTAAAAATAGAAAGGGGAAAGAGCTTGTCCACCCATGACAAAATGCTGTGAACCACCACTGTTTCTTCAAACTGAAAATTAATTAGTAAATGGAGATTTAGTTAATACCTAAATACGACTAATAGTAATTGGACAAATTTTTGTCTCATATTCGGCAAATATTGTATCCAATACTTTTAAAGTGTTTCATAAAGTTTAAGTTGAAAAACGCTCCCCAGCGACACTAGGCCTTAATTATATTGTAGTTTTTGTATATGAGGGCTGATCAAAGAATACGGTGAACGAATTTTTATAGCTAGAAACTGCTGATGCTAAATGATTCGTTGAAACAGATGATTGACTATTCGAGAGAACGATGTACAGAGAAAGAGACCTAAGAAATGGGCCAATGGGTTCCTCCTTCATCACGACATGTCATGCCACACCTCACTTCTAATCTACGAGGTTTTGGCTGAAAAAAAGATTCTGGTCTGTCCACATTCGCCTTACTCTCCGGATGTAGCACTATGCGACTTCTGGCTCTTTTCAAAAACTAAAGTCGTGCTAAAAGGAAAACGTTTCGACACCATTCCCGACATTGATGGTGATAGAGCCCTCCGAAAGAAGGCTTTCAGTAATTCTTCCAATTATGGAAACAGCCAGCGTTGGAATAATTACATCAGTAGCCAGGAACAGTACTTTAAAGGAGATTAGTTCAAATTTGATGTAAGCTTATCACTTTGTTCATAATAAAATTATTCGCCGTATTTTTTTTATCAGACCTCATACATATGTATTCTTGTACTGAATGAATAAAGACGTTGAAATTATTATAATTTTTAACATGTCAGGACATTATTTTCTGCCTAAACTTTTCATAAGGTTTTAAAACAAACTATTATAAAATTTTGAGATTCCCTAATTTGTTCACAGATAGAACTTGACTTTGAATAACTGTCATATTTTTCCACATATAAAATCATTCGTCATTTTTTTATAGAACCACATATTTCATATTTATAGGGATTTTTCAACTATAACAATAAATTCATATTCCCTTCAAGACATGAAAAGTGAGGGACTTGAAGTTTTATAAATATTCAATGAAATAGAATAATTAGATATAACAGAAAAATATGATATATTTTTATCAGCGTTGCTTAAGTCATTTTTCCTCCTACCACACAACATAACATAAATCACTAATAATATCGTAGTAAAACTATTCCTGTATATCTTGTTTGAAAAATAGACAAAAATTGAGAAATACTTGAAGCGCAGACATTGTAAATTCGTCTATTCATTTTCATCTATAAAATAATCAGCATTTACATTTTTGTTTATGTACATTTTTTGGCATGGTTGGAACAATATAGGGTAGCGGTATTGAAAATGAAATTACTTGCATGCAGTTAATTTCCATATTTAACTTTTTGCTTTTTGTAAATTGTAACACTAAATTTGATGCAGCATTACATTACTGAAGATCAATAAGAGATCAGATTACCGAAGAAATAACATTCCATGCTTCAAAATTTCAAAGCATAGAATTACTGAAGAAGCGGGAAGAATATATTTATAAAGGTTTAGCAACATTTATTCGTTAATAAGCTACTGTGACAGAAATCTAAATGCTATGATATAAAAGAGTGTAACATCGTTGATAGCGAGTAACTTGCATCAATAGATAAAACTAGAACAAATGTACTCTTTCATTTTACGATAAGAGATTTACTAAAATCTAAAATTAATTGGGCTCAAGCTAGAAAACACTAAAGTTTATTCATTTTATTCCTGTTAATCACGTACTTACATATATCTTTAGCATAAATTTCGACAGAACCAACAGGAACAGGGGGTCTACCCAGCAACCAATCTAACCAAGTTTGTATCTGACAACTTTCACCTAAGGTATTTCTCTTTAAAATTTCAATGGCAAAAGAAAATCAAGGACCTCTAAATAAAATGTGTACCTTATTTAAAAATTAGCTTCAAATAAGTTTAATAATAATTTTTAGTTTATTATTTATTGAAAAAGAAACACTGACAATTGTTATTTGTTAAGTATTCATTTTATATAGAAACTAATTTGTCTTCTTTTCTATATCAAATACAAAAGCTTCTTCTACATCCAAGATAGCCCTAAACATATAGAGGGGATGTTACATGATACCCTAGCAATACTAATATACTATATAATTTAGGTACTATAGAGTGCAACTTTTAGAATACTTGAATAAGACTTTATATTCTCTTCTAAAATAACGGGTTTAATACAGTACCTATCATTTCTTACTATGACAATTACATCAATTAGTTTTTATTTTTCAATAATGTTAAGAAAATGTATGAAACATAATTTTTATAAAACATTATAACATAGTTGATGTGTATTTTATCGGTCAAGGTGGCGCTATTAGATGGTTAAAATCACCTTAATAAAAATAGCTCTATTTCTTTTTCGCACAAAGACTCCAATCTATTTTGGGGAATGTTCACAACGAAAATCTATTAATATGGTGATACATAACTTGATAGTTTAATATTCAGGTTAGCAAGGATCAAGCAGTGATGATTTTAATATTGATATTGATGTTATTGACAAACGCATATATAAGACAAATACCAACATAAAAAGACTTGTTTCTATGATAACTGATGTATTTGGAGCGAATTGTATTCCTGTTTTCTAGGACTCCAATGACAAAAATGTTTTGTCAAATATAACACCAAATGAAGTGAATCCATCATTTTGTCTTATATTTGCAACAAGCATCGTAAATTTTAGTTATGCCTTAGATAAATCTATAATATCCAATAAAAGAAGTCAAATGTACAAGCGGCTAACCAATTATAGGGTTGAAAATCAAAGTTGAAGAAGGTAACTTCCGTCTAGGCAACTTTGAAACAAAATTCAATCCTTTAGAACTAAAAAAAATTATATTACCAATACTTTTTTTCCTTTTTTTTATTAAATTAAGTACTAGCCTTTATTAAGCTGAAATGCAAATCAGATTTCAATTTAGGTTATTTCTCAAACTATTATTATGAGTGCTGTAAAATTAATGATATTGAAACTTGAATACAATATAACCTTAATATATTCGTATGCATAAAGTTGTCCAACGTAAGTAGTGTATCAATGGTGTTACATTGGGGTAGTTCCACAGCAGCCAAAATAGGTCATGTAAACAATTTTGAATCAATGTAGGTATAAGTAGTTAGTTTAACTTTGTTGTCGTGTTTATTCATCTATTTTCTTGTTCATTGTAAATACTACATCTTATTCAAATTATTATATTTTAACGTAATTACTTATACATATATGGTGTTAATGAGACATGCATGTGGATCTATATGCATATGAGAAAAAAATAATTTATTATTTATTAAAAAGTGTGTTAAATACCTGCTGAAAAATCGAGAGTTACAGAGTGCCTTTTTGAAACAATTTAGCCAGCCTCCATGGTATTATAAAAAAAATATAGTATAGATAAAAATTGTTTTTAAGTGTTTTGTTAACACAGCTTATAACACAGATGCCATATGACAATGTCATAATTTTGGTATGACACAAAAAAAGTATAACTTCAAAATTGTGTGATAATTACAGTATATCTTTTAGTAAAATTGTGATTCCTTCATACAGGATGTTCAATTTAAAAAGTTAATGTGGATGTACAATGTCCTAACAATTCAAATTTAATCATCAATCAAAATTTGAAAATCATATTTTATAAGATATACAGTACAACCTCGTTAAACTGAAGACGCGTTAATCCGAACACACGCTAGTCCGAATGGCCAATGTAAAATTACGTATATACATACATACATGTACATATATGTATATTACATTTCCTGTTCATACAATAAGTTTTGTTTCTTATAGTATACATATACCTATATCTTGTTATAATACATAGAAATATTTAATACACAATATCTAGAACAAAAAAAAATATTTTTATTATATATTCATTAATCCGAATGATTCGATAATCCGGATAAAGTCTGACAAGGAGGTGTCCGGATTGAAGAGGTGGTACTGTATATATCAATTGTGATTAAATAAAGAACGTGCCATGATATTACTGTTTAACTAAACAAATTTTAAGTCATGTTTTGCAAATGTACAATTTACAAAAAGAAACAATAGAAAATAATGTGTAATTAATTTATTGTTTAAAAACAATAGTCAGCATTTCTCTTAAATTTTCACATTGTTTATAAAAATTTTGGAAGTTTCTTAAACACACTGTTTAAGAAAATTTGTTTCTGAACTACAAAATTTCTATAAAATGGAGATTTGTTTTCTTTTTAATAAAATTATTCTGAGGAAGGACAACTTGTAAATATCTGCTCAAGCGCTAAACATAACATTTTAATAATGTAAACAAAATAGTAAAACATCAAAGGAAAATTTCAAAATAAAGTACCCATATCATTTATGTCAACTTATTAAATTAACACACTACGAAGCTCATACATAATTACAATACAAAACTGATTTACAATGAAATGTGCCATACACAGACGTTAATAAAAGAATCATACTTACATACATCAGCCCCAGATTTCATTGTATCTGCATTTGATTTAGAACCCCATAGTTTACCTAACCATGACTTAGTAGATTCTTGTTTTGCTGCACGTTCAAGTTCCATTTCCACTTGTTGCCTAATTATAACAAGACTAGTCAAATCAATTGCTTTCTCACAGTCATCTAGCCACGCTTGATCTTCATTCTGAAGCTAGAAGAAAATATTTATCTTCCTGTAAGTAAATACATTTTTCTTATGTCAGTTATACTTACCGTCTTCTTCAAATATTTTTTATATAGCTCCCTGTACTCCCTCAAAGCCTGACGATATAGACGGATGTGTTCCCAGCTCCAATTATTTTTTATACGTCTGATATCAACCAGTACACACTCATAAGCAAACTTCCACCATTGCTTGTAATGACCCCTGTAGCTTTTAACTTTGGGTCTATATTTTCGGTAAGGCGACCCTTTAGTCATCCTACCCATTGAATCTGCTAATGCAATTATATCGCGGTACTGGGCTTTGCTAACTCCAATAAATAACTTTTGCAAGTCCAAGTTGAGGTGAATCTTTGGGTTTGAAAAAGCAGGAGTGTCCAGTTCTGGTCTTTGATTCATTCTTAACCGTGCGGACGAATTAATTGGACCCAGAACTAGAATAGATGGGATTTATATTGTTTATTATTAATTATGCAGCTCTCAATAGACATTAATTTGGAAATGAAAAAAAAAAAAAGATGGTAATTGAAGGAGTTAGAACCATTCAGAAACTATAGTGGATTCCATCAGATGATTGAAAGAGGACATCAAAATAATTTCGACAGCCTAGCAATTTTTAATTACTCATAACCCAGATTGGCATAAGTTTATTCATATACTATTTTAATTTCAAATTACGATAATGGGTTTTTAGATTTTAGTCAGGAGTCTGTCAAATCTTAAATTATTTGTCAATCATCATCTAATCTCATAGAATATACATTAACTATGTATAAAAGACATGAATATTTACTTTACAATCATTATGACTTTTAATAAAAATAATAGAATAATATAAAGATAAGGTAGAATAAAATTGATTTTTTATTAGTAATTGAAATTAATCTACACCATACAATTGTTTAGTGTGAAGTAATTGCTACATATGCAGCTGTGCACTATACTGCCATCTACTTCAATTTTGTAAATATTAAAATATGTATTTCTCTTCACATTACTAAATAAAAAGAGTAGTAATTCAAATATTAGAAGTTAATATTCGTCAAAACTCGCTTAGTTTTTAAACCTCTATTAATAATCTCGAGGAATATACAGGATGAAATTTGGAGAATACCAGAGCAAATGTTGCAAAATGTAATGAATAATTTTGTTACGACGTTTAAGAGTACATTACGGAAGAAGGTCATTCACTGCACCCTATCTTTAATTAATACATCTCTTCAACTTAACAAAGTTTCAAACTAGTGATTTCATCAGTCAGAAACATTTGACTCTCATCAGAATTAAAAATGATTCCAGTGAATTGAGAGTCAAAAATAAGACGATTAAAGTAAAAATACCTTATATGAAATTTGCCTAAGATATACATCCCTAAAGGTGGTAACTGAAATTCACATTTAATTTTTTTTTCTCTATAAAATTCAAAATGCTGAAGACATGAAATTAGGCATGAACATCCTACTAGTGAAGAATTATCTTGTCACCATTTTTGGGTCATTCTCTACTTTACAGAGGGATGAAAGAGTCAACCCTTTTCAATATTTCATTAGAATTTTTTCTTTTATGAAGGAAATTAGTTAGTGAAAGGTTTGCATTAGGAAGATTGGCTTATTCTGCAGTTTTTCTATTTCTTATAATTTTTTTATCAAACTGATATTTCTAGTAAGAAAATAAGATATGTTGTCACTCAAAATGCTTGAAGCATGTCACCATATTTGTCATTGATATAAATATTATTGGCCATAATTATTCAGAGAGTAAACTAATCAATTGCTGCTAGTTATTTGTTAACAAAAAGTATCAACTTAATTAATAATATGATAAATAACATATATTGTTACGATAGCCTCCTACAATACATTTTTCACAAATTTCCGCAATTCCCTCTTTAGTGAATGACAAAGTATTTTTTTTTTTTTAAAAAACTATCAGATTAATCACAAGTAAAAAAGGTGTGGCATAAATCAGTCTTCCTAATACAAATGTTTAACTAACTAATTTCCTTCATATAAAAATATTGTAGTGTTTGAAAAGGGGTCGAAAAGGTTGGTTCTATCCCTCTGAAAATGAGAGAATAACCGAGAAAATAATTATAACATATCTTTTTATTAGTAGGACGCTCATATCTAATTTTGTCTCCAACATTCTTCATTTTATAGAAAAAAATTAAAAAGCGAATTTCAACCCCCACGTGTAAGTGGGTGTATCTCCACAGAGGTACAACATTCATATTGTTGCACTCCGAGGTGCAACAAGGTGTTTTTACTTCAAACCCATTTTTCTATAACTGTTGATTCATTGGAGTAATTTTTGCTATTTCATTTAAAAACACCCTGTATGTGTGATGTGTCTACATCTATATGTATACTCTAATGTATATAATATGTATATCATATAAACTTTTCTTATATCGGTTGTCTAAATTAGATAACCACATCAAATTATACAAATCCAAAATATTTCTATTAAAAAAATAAAGTATATGAAGTCTACTGTACAAAAAATAAGGTATTTTAGTTGATAGAAATAATGATGATATAACAGTTTAAATATTCAGTCCTTGCAAATAAAAAAAATTATCAAGTGAATATTTATTTTTACATAACTTAATAAAAACGTTTGCCTATATTTAGTTAGTAAAGGATAATTTTATTTTTGATAAGACATTCAGAAATGTTATCTTCATTTATAAGCAACAGATAAAAGCTGATTTATTTTTAGCAAAATTGAAGAGGTTTAATTCATCAATAATAAAGCCCTGAATGTCAAGTGGGAATAATGCACTTTGTTTCATAATAAACAAGAATAGCAAATATCTGATATTAGGTTATTCATTTTTTCAAATTAAGTATTGAGCAATATTTAATTACAGCAGTGACTAATTACCATGAATGATGTAATAGCCTGATTTCACAAAACAGTACATGGCCCTGATTACATGCTAATGGTATTCATTAAACTCTATTATTTTTAATAAACAAAAATAATAGAACTACATATTTTAAATAAGTAATAAATAATAATCCTTGAAAGAGCAAAATTTATTTCACACTAAAACAACTGTTTTATTTGTTAGTATTTCATACATATATCATTCTTAAAAAATCTTTCAGTCATATTTTTTTATATAGATATGAGGAGAAACATTCCTGATACTTCTGATTATCATAAAAACTATAAATAGCCTGTAGAATAATTATATATGTCATACAACTATTTGATAGTTATTTGTAACAATAGAATATACCTTCAATATACCTAACAATGCATTTTTAGCCAGTGCAACAGACTATTTAAGAACAATTTTTAACCTACCATAAGTATAGTTATCAGGCTTGGTATCCTTGGTTGCAATATCTTTTGCCAAATTATCAACTAGGTCAGACGGTTCAAAATTGCCATATAAATTGGAATTACAATTCCAATATACTGCCAAACCATCTAACTGAAGAATCTGCAAGAAAATGTACATGATATCACTATTTAAGTGATTGCATATACAAGTGCCTTATTTTTATAAACAACCTTTATTCATTCATATAATATTATGGTTTTTTTTTATCTACTGTTTAATGGTAAATCTAGTTATTGTTTAATGGATTACTGCTAAATGAAAGCAAAGATTTTACAATTATAGACCAAAATATTTTTCCCGTTTGATGAATTATAACATAACAAAAATCTTTTTTATAATTATTATACAATCTACAATTTTAACTGTATATATAGTCAAAAAGTTTCATCTTATAGAAAAATTTCACACAATACCTTATAAATTTTTGAAATATCGTCAACTATAGCCTTCTTCCAATTGGCATCTGTACTTTCTACATCTAGATTACTTAATGTAAATCCCATAGCAAACGGAGATGCAGGGTTAGTCACTCTGTCTTCATATCTCACATGAATATTTTTGATAGTAACTTGAACATTTTTTATAACGTTTGCTACCAACTTTTCCACAAAGGTAGGATCTGCTTTAGGTTTATCTAAAAAGTAACATTGTCACAAAAAAGAATAAAAGTATATACTGCTATATACCTTTTTCAGCTTCTGCCTTTTTAACTTCCTCAATTTTTTGCAGTTCTCTCCTCTTTGTTTCGAGGAGCATTTTTTGATCTTTTTCTTCGTTGTATTCAACATCTTGATTAGGTACAACTAATAAATATATATCTTCAACACAAATTATCGTGGGCGAGGTATATATGCTTTTCCATGGTACTTTTAAAATCAATGTACCTTAAGACAAAAAACTATATATTAAATGTTTAATACAATACTTAATACTTACCAATGGTCCCATAAACACACTGTATAGGTAGGTCAAGGTCATTTAATGCAGATGGTTTAATTATCAATCTTTGTAATTTTACATCACCTAGGCAAGCAAATTGATTAATAAAATAATTATTTAAGAAAAATCAAGTATTTTACCTCCCCATATTCCAACATTTAATTGCTGCCCATCCAAGTTTTCAATATATGCTCCCAGATACTGGTTTAGGATAGATGATAATGCCTTTTCAAAAACCATCCTATTTCCTTTTCATTTACAGTGGTCTCAGCATACCGTCGTTAAAATTTTATTATTTTAAATTAAAGTATTATCTATTATTGGTGATGACATCAGAACAAGGTTATACCTTTATTCTGGTATGATTTGACCTTAAACAAAAATGTTCAACGATCAATACAATTTTATCACATCAGAGTGTCCTAATAAACTTACAAAGCTATATCGAGAACACAGAAAATTTTAATACGTTCCCGTCACACTTCACATTTGTAAACATTTCACAAATTGAAATTCACATCACAAATAGACTCTGTTCGTAAAGTTGCACGAGGTGTAATATAAAGTTCTTTGGTTTGAATTAGAGTGTAATGTTAACCTCACTGCGCCGTAAATGAATTGATTATTGGTGCAGGCAGAACAAATAAATGACAGTTCTCAAATGTTTGTGTATTAGATGAGCTCGGTAATTAAATTAATTTCTGTTATGTATTTAAAATAAATGGAATTATTTTTTATTTATAATTTCCAAAATTGATACTGAATTTACACAAATAAAATTAGACACTGGCAGCTTTTAATAAGAAACAGGAGTAATTTAATGCATATACCTTTCTCTAATATGTGAAAACAACTTACCTTATCTTTTAATAAAACAATCACCCCTTAAAGTTCCTCCAGACTCACATTTTTACCAATTAATAAGTTATGTAGTTTCTATGTATGAGTTCTATGTACATATTATGATAACCCAAATATTTAGTGTAAAATGTATTAACCTCACATTTAAGAACTAATGTAATTTACACCTTCTGTTCTGGTGGAAATAAGTACTAGTATTATTTACACAAACGAATGCAAAGATGTAATATTAATGATGAAAACGAAAAATATTTCTCTTCTCATTTCTTCCCTTAATTCCAGACTACACCGAAGATGTAAAGGAAAACACCAATAATGTAGGATACGCTCGTAAATCAATTTAATCTAGCTTGTTAATATTTAATTTACAGCTTCCAGGATCAGTCACTGCCAAAATGATTACAAGTTTAACGCTTCCATTCTAAAAGCACTAAATTGTGGTAATATAGTCTAGGCCAGGGGGCTGGCACTGCCTATACATATGCTACGTAAATGCGAGCTTGCAAATACGTGTACAACGGCCGCCAGGGGTGCAGGGTTGCAGTGTCGTTTACCCTTTCTTTTACGTCCCTGACCAACAGTAACAGTAAACATAACCTCGCGTACATGTAAACAAACGCGTAATCACGAGTTGTAATGAATCTGCAGTATATAAATATAATAGTGAAAATGGAGGATCCGCCGAAAGTAAAAAAGAAAATGCGTCGTGTGAGACGACGATGCATAGTGCCCGCATGCAATTACGAAAAGAACAAACTTGCTCGATTGTGCAAATCTTAATTCTAACTTCATTTAAGGGCCGTTTAGACGAGCCGATCCGACTCGATAAAACGGAACGTTTAAACGGTGCTACCAATCAAGTGTGGGCGTGGCGACGTGAACGGAAGGACGGATGGAATTTCCTTCCGTTCTCGGGTTCCCCCACCTTTTTTCCCTGACAAACACGCCGCTTATACGGCCAACGGATATGATTTACTCGCCAAATCACCTGTTTCTGGCGGGATTCTATATTTGTGGTGCTTCTTGTTCTAGTAAATCTGTTTGTTATCTGCTGATTGCTTCTTGTTCTCGCGGTTGTGCTCCGAGAAGTAGGTATAATAGGTGTATATTATTTATTTAGACTGGACATTCGGCGAAAAGGGGATCGAGAACGACAACGGATCGTGTAAACGTACAATCCTGACCGATGGTGGAGGAAACGAGAGGAACGCCCAGTCGGACTGACGAGGCGGGGCTTCCATTTTGTCGAGTCGAATCTGCTCGTCTAAACGACCGTTTAAAGGGACAATGAAGCTTTCTGTCTATAATCATTTCACAATACATTGGAACACATACCGGGTGTCCAGAAAGCCTGGAAACGGTCAAATATCTCGAAAAAATACACATTGAATTCAAAAAAGAAACAATACCTCCTTAATAATTTTAAAAGCGCTATCCAATAACATCAAATTCGACCTCTCACCCCCACTCCTTGGGATGAGACGGGGGGAAACTTTCAACTCTTAAATAGATACCCCTATTTTTTATCGGAGAATCGGATTATGCGGCAAGAACTACGTCAAGTTTGTCTGAAACATTTTTTCGATTCGTGACGCTTTTGATAGCGCTGTAATCGCCAGGAGGCAACACTGCCTCCATTTCATTCAATGCTGATTCCAGTTCCTCTTTTAACTTAAAATAATTTTTTTTTATTACTTAATACAAAACAGAAAACAATTTGATTATAATAATCAGTCAGATCATTATGTAATTACTCATAGTTTTATAATGAAAATATAAACTGTTTTTTTTTTATTTTGGAAATACACATTTATTTATTAATATGCTTATAGCTATAAATTATAAAGTACATATTAATAAAGAAATGAAATTAATAGAAAAACATTTTGGGGATTTATATTATTAGCTTATACCATTATTAATATTAAAAGTTATTTAATAATTTTCCTTTTCTCAGTGGAATAATGACAAATTTTGTATGTCATCAAATCGTTTTTGTTACATCGTTTGATTGATAAAATTGACCTTTATTAACTGTGTTGGATACTCCTCTGAAAAATAGTACAAATTTTATATATAAAAAACCCTCATTATGTTGTTTTTGGTTTTCCCACACATTCTATGAAATTAGTGATGGAAAAGACGCAAATTAGTGTGAGCTAATACAATTTTATGTTCATCGCAAGCTCTAATTACTTCCTCATCATTAGTGGAGCCTGCAGGGCTTCCAATATAAGAGACTCCACTCTAAAACAGCGAAAAATGTAAAATTGCAAAAAGAGCTTTGGTTTCTTGGACAGCAAATTATCTTACCAAGTGAGCCCTGTCTACATTGTCACGGAAGGGGAAAAATGCATCAGAACCCAAAGCAACCCCAGTAAGTTGATCTAACCACACCTTTCTCTCGCTATCGGTAAATTCCACAGGTACCTCATCATACATAGCCTCAAATATGTCCCGGTCCATGTCTTTCCCTAAACAAAATACTACTGTTACCTCTAATAAAGCCAATCATGTCTGTTCTACCTCATAATTAAAAAACCTTCAACAACAATACCACTTATATTTAAAATTTTCAGTTTAATCTTACCTACAGATCCATTAACAAAATTGTCAATTGCATTCGATATTTCCGCTCTCTTTACCCCTTTCTTAAACTTCATATTAAGGACTTTGGGGTGTTGCCTTAACCACCAATTATCTGCCTTATCTCCAGCTAGTCTGGTGCAGTGGATCCTGGATTGCTGGCCAGCACCAATGCCAATAACTTGACCATCCTTGGCGTAACACACAGAATTACTTTGAGTATATTTTAGAGCGATAGTCGCTACAATAAGATCTCTAATAGCAGATTCGGCAAGATCTTTATTTTCCGTTACCACATTCGAAAATAGAGATTTGTTAATTACTGCATTGTTTCTTTGCTGTTCTAAAGTTAAACCAAATAAAATTTTTCTTTCAATAGGGTCGGGGATATAATCCGGATCAATCTACAAGACATAGAGAATGTTAATACTGGCAGGAGAATCATAATAATACGCTGTCTCTAAACTTGAATAAAGTACCTGAAGAACACAATAGTTCCCGTTTTTCTTCTTTTTGAGAAGGTCAAGTGCTTCTTGAGAATAGCCAGGAGCGATGATGCCGTCAGATACCTCCCTAGAGATTAATCTGGCTGTTGCGTAATCACACTCATCTGATAAAGCCACAAAATCTCCAAAGGAAGACATGCGATCAGCTCCTCTAGCCCTTGCATAAGCAATGGCCAGAGGAGTTAGCTGAGAATAAAGATCATCGACCATGCACAATTTAGCCTTAAAAAAAATTCATTAAATGAAACATACCCTTCTCAAATCTATTTTAATTAAATATATTTATCAAAAGTATTTTGTCAAGTATATCTTAAGTCGGTACAACTATAATTTGTGTTGTCTAATTTATGTGTACACCTTAAATGTTCTTTAATTACAGATTCTACCATTCACGAAAATATAATGAATTTGGGAACTTTAAAAGAAACATATGGGGCCTATAATAGTTTTGTAGTGGTAGCATAGCATTGACATAATAAGCAACTTGTCTCAGATTTATGTTGGTTAAAATTTGTGTAACATTATATTAACATATTAACTACCGTCTATCTAAAACTATATTGTAAGTACATATATTTAATAAATTTTCTAAAATCACAATATTATCAGTTAATTTTCATTTTGCTTTTCAAATTAAAAAAGTTACTTTCACTCTATAGTTTATTTAGAATGCAGAGAAGAATTATTTTTCAATTAGGATGAAGCAACAGTCTTACATGTTTACGTTATTATAATTATTTGGTTCACATTCTACATTAAGATTATAAGGTCACCAAATTAAAAAAAAAAAAATGTTGATTTATTATTTTTAGGAACATCACATTTGTAATCATTAAGTGACTATCGGAGTATTGCTAATCTTGACCTCTCTTTATTTATTGACGTTTATTATCATTGTATTTGGTAACATAGGAACATTTTGCTTCATTGCTCAATGAACGAAAATTAGGCAATGTAGATAAACTACATAAAAAATATTTTCAATAATTACAAGAAAAAAAAATCCAGAGGCACATAATTTGTTTAAACAAAGTAGGTACTTTGAAATAAATTGGGTTATTTACGTTTTCTATAAGATATGTTCACTAAATATACCTGATTTTTATCCAACGGATTCCCCACTGCGGCTCCCGCAGGGGAAACATGTTTAAAACTAGTTGCAGCTGGCATTCCCAAAGCTGCCTTTAACTCTTTAACAAGCTGCCAGCCATTGAGGGCATCGCAGAGATTTATGTAGCCTGGAGAACCGTTTACCACAGTCAATGGCAGTTTGGATAAAGTTGTGAAGAGCTGGGCAGGTTTCTGATGAGGATTCATGCCATATCTCAATGTTAGTTGTGAAACATCACTTGAATATTGCTTCCGGAAATAATCTGAGATGGCTAAATCGTACTCAGACGTGTGGGTAAAAGCTTTTAATGCTAGTACTTGCCTGTTTCATAATAAGAAATTCAAGTTAAAAGTGTGTACAGTTAGTGTGATGTTATGTATTAGCATATTTAACAGATTAAAAACATAGTTCTTTCAGATATACCTTGTTTCAAGTGTTGTATCTCTTTTTGGATTATTCTTGATTTCATTAATTACTCTGCCATAATCGGTTGGGTCACATATCACAGTAACTCTAGAGTGATTTTTTGCAGCGGCCCTTAACAGCGTAACACCACCAATGTCAATATTCTCTATGGCATCAGGTATAGTCACATCTGGCTTTGAAACTGTTTCAACGAAGGGATATAAATTGCAAACCACAATCCTTATCATTTCAATATTTTGTTGTCTTAAATCTTCCTGGTCTGATGCAATCAATCTATGAAATTTTAAATTCCACCAAATAAAACAGAAAGAAATGCATCAATTAATAATACCTCGATAGAATTCCACCATGTACGGCTGGATGCAAAGTTTTAACTCTACCCCCCAGAATTTCAGGAGCTCCTGAAATATCAGACACATCCTTGACAGAAAGCCCTGCATCTCTCAGAATGGCAGCTGTACCTCCGCTACCAACCAACCGGAACCCTAGACTGCTTAGATTTTTGCCTAACTCTACCAACCCACTTTTGTTTGAAACAGATATTAAGGCTAGAAATATGAATATAATAAAATATATTAAATTAAGCAAGACATTTTGAACCTTATTATAATTTATTATGATCATAAAAACTAAGTTAGCATCATTACACCAAATTGTTACAGAAATAAATTCTTATGGAACATTTTGTCTTTCAAATCATTAATCAAGGAGAATTTTCATCTATTTTGAAATTAATCAGAAAACACATTCTCATGTGAAATTATATTAAAATCAAGATTAATTACAATCAAATACAGGTTTATAGTAATAAACTTGGTATTAAATCTTCTTAATACCATTAATAAAGTAAGCATAATTAAAAGAAAAATTGTAAATATACCTATATTACATATATTTGTATAACAATTCATGAGGGGTATATTATCCTTTTTTTAATGTTATACGTTAAAAAATACTGAATTAATTTTTTTTTTCATAAATGCATGTTGAATTGTAATTATGTACCGTTCATTAGATGTCCTTAAAATGGGTACATCAATTCGCATGTAAATATAATGCGTATATAAATGCATTCCGTATCTACCTAACGTAATAGGTTAAACCACGTGTTAACTTACCTATATTACCACCACCTGTTGCCATTTTCTGCGAGATAAATAGTGAATTAGTTAAGAAAAGCGAATACTAATTCTGAAATTTAACTTTACCACCAGCAGAGATCAACTAATAAATAAACTGATAAAAGCGTATTTACTTTTAAATTTATTTAAACTATTGAGAAAGGTCACCGACAAGCCGATAAACTTTAGTGAAAAGCGAGTTTCGAGAATAATAAAAACATGATGGATAAACAAACTTAATTAAAAAAGTACAATGTACATATTTCATCGAAAAGAGAAAGCAGAAACATTTCATTTTATTCGTATTTTATAAAATATTTCATGAATAACTGGTGTATCTCATCTACATTCTACATTATATGATCCAACCTCTAGATCCCTAAATAAATTTCCATATATAAATTATTTGCATGGACGAATCTAGAATACAACCGGACCTATAAACTGAAAATTAAACTTATTACCACAGAAGGTAGTCTGTGGGTACAGGATATCTGCTAACTATAACAATGAATAATGGTCATCCGTTCCACTGTGAAAACAATTAAGGCCGATTCATACTGTAGTTCAATCACGCTCCACTCAAGGGGCGATAAAATATTGTGACGTGCTATTTAAATGGAAATATTCATATTTGGCGCTTCGCTGACGAACTTTGACCGCGGTCTTTCTCTTCGCGGATATTTTGAACAAACTGTGAGCAAACCGTTGCGTCAGTGTGTTGTGATTTTATCCAAAATGTAATGTATATTTTGCCATGCGAAAATATTGGAAACATTTTGTTTCATCATGGCCTTTATATAGACTGAAAAATTCTCCAAATCTCATGAACCCATATCTTCCTGCGTTTCTTATCTTGTTGTTCTTCATCATCCAAACATATGGCAATTGCAGCCAATTCACTTATAGAAAATTTATTCATCTTACTATAGGAATGTGTTGACATGTTTCATACTGATTAGAAATGAGCGCCAACTGAATTACAATGTGAATAATACCCTAAATCTTTGACTGTGAGCGGATCGTGAGCGTAATGTGACCTGAGCGCCTAGTATGAATCGACCAAGAAGACTAGAGAATCTCTCTAGTCTTCTTGGAATCGACCTTTACGGTGCTTACTCAATAGCCTCAATAGTAACCACGCAACCATAATATGTGTCGTTCAGTTGTTCCAGGGAGGTGGTAATCGAACACCACCCTGAGTTGTTCACATGGCTTGACATTTTCCACACGTCAAAATTACATGAACAAGTGGTTCACTTGTTCATGTAATTTTGATGTTCATAACTAGATTTGTTCATTTTAACCTCTAAATGGAGAACGGCTTTATTAATGAATATATGCGCAGAAATACATTTTGTAACTTTTGGGTGTAATCATTCTATGAAACCATCTATCAAACCAGTACACAGTAAGTACATTTTTGGCGCATTTTCCATATTACTACGTAGAATTTTACTGCTGTTGAATTAATTCATAATATTTCCACCGATGCTACGATTCTTACGACCTAAATCCATGATGCACAACATGGAGAAATAATAACAAATCAAAAAGTACTAAAACTGGATTTTATTACTATCAATTTTATTATTTATTCAAACATAATAACGCTGTGGATTTTATTACATTAAATTTAACATCCATTGCTCTATATGATTCTAGATTAGTCAATATCCATAATATTAAAATACGTTATTGAGTCACAACTACGTTCTTCCCCCAAATGTATATTTCACAAACATTTGTTATGTTTGTCAAATTTATTAATCTAATTAGAATGTGAACACTCACTGTACTTTCCTGTTCTGTAAATGGGTTTTGCTGTAGAGTAGTTGTAATAAATAAATAAATATAGCAGTGATGAGAATATAATTTCGGTGTATTTATATCTATAAGTTTAAGAACAAAATAAAATTCTAATACTGGAAACATGTTTTGTTCTGCTACTGGTACTGGAGACGGTAGTAAAACACACTTTATCTATAATCATAAAAAAAGAGTTTTATTTAGAAAATTTATTATCTGTGCATAACTTTACTACGCCAATTGACGGTGAAGAAGTTAAACAAAAGGTGAATTTTATGTTCTTACGCATGTATAGTTAAATCCATGACCATTACTTTTACCTACAAAAATTAAAACTTTATTGGACGTTGAATAGTATGAAACTCCCTATATTATATATTTAAAACACTAATATTTTGAGTTTAGTGAAATAGTATCAAGTGTAAAATAAATATATGTTTTTCAGTCATAAGAGCTATCCTCTATTTAAAACTTAAAATGAATAAATGTGATTATGTTCATCTATTCACATGACTGGGGTTTAAACGGACATGCCTGCTGTAAATGGAGGACGGCCAAGAATATATAGAAGAGTTCTTTGATATCTTTTATTTGTGGTGTATACCATAGAAAAATAGCAAAACTTAATTTACTCGTATATTTATTTTATGTTTTTAAAAACCAATTAATAAAGGCAAAAAAACGTTAAAAAAGAAATAAGTTCTCAGTACTACAACAATTTTCAATCGACTTTTTTAGACAAATGAAGCTTGTAACCTTTCGAAGATGCCATTAAGAAGAAATATTTGAAGAGTAGACAATTACTGCAAAAAAGGATTCTATAAGCCTTGTATAATTCTCGTCTATATAGATACGCGCTGTAAAGGGCCGTTTAGACGAGCCGATAATGGAAGCTCCGCCCCGTCGACCCGCGAAAATGGAACGTCTAAACTGTGCTACCGATCCGATGTGGGCGTGGCGACGTGAACGGAAGGAATTTAGGAAGGGACCCGATTTACCCGCCAAATCACCTGTTGTTTGCGGGATTTCTATATTTCTGGTGCTTGTTGTGCTCCGATAAGTAGGTAGGTGTATATTATTTATTTAGACCGGACACTCGGTGAAAAGGGGATCGGGAACGGCGACGGATCGTGTAAACGTACAATCCTGACCGATGGTGGGGCAACGAGAGGAACGCACAGTCTGGCTGACGGGGCGGGGCTCCGGTTTTGTCGGCTCGTCTATACAGTCCCTGATATACCAGTATAATTTTCTGTTTGGTTGTATTTTGTTATTTTAGTATAACTATGTACTCGCATGTATCAATATCAGTATTTGATAACTTACACGATTTTGCATTGGTTAGAAAGATGTTCTTTCTAACCAATGCAAGACAAATATCTTTTTTACTTATTTTTTTCTTTATGTAAAGAAATCTAGTAGTATTTTTAAAACCATATATATTTTGTAAATATTAATTACCTTAGAATTGCAGGAGCGTATTTATCTATAGAATTATATGAAAATGGAATAGATATACTGATAATTCTTAAATCTGGCAATGCTTATCGATGTGAATGAATTTGCTGTCAACTGTTTAGGTAATTTAGGCATTCTGTGCTGCTGACCTTGACGCAACGTCAAACCACTGATAATCGTTTTATTAATCATCAAGTTATTTATTACTAGTATTATTAGTTTCATTCTGCAACTAGAACTTATTAATTAACTTATAGCTATAACAATGAATAGGCTATTTGGAAAAGGTAAACCAAAGGAACCTGGACCAAGCATTAATGACTGTATAGCTGGGGTAAATAAATAATAATAAACTATATTGTACAAAATTTCATTAGTTTGTTGTAGGTAGATCAAAGGGCCGAACAAGTAGAGAAAAAGATTAACATCCTAGAAAATGATTTGCGAAAATTTAGAGATCAAATGTCCAAGATGCGTGTGGGCCCTGCAAAGAATGCAGTTAAAGCTAAAGCGTTGCGCATTTTAAAACAAAAGAAAATGTATGAAAACCAATTAGATAATTTAAGAGGTCAATCATTCAATATGGAACAGGCCAATTTTGCTCACCAAGCACTGAAAGACACGCACACAACTGTTATTGCCATGAAAGATGGAATGAAGCAAATGAAGAAAGAATTCAAGAAAATTAATATTGATGATATTGACGTATGTAATATTTTTGTATTTTCTTCAGTATTTATAATTGAAAAATTCTTTGTTTTAAAATACATTAATATTTATAGGATGTTCAAGACGAACTAGCTGATTTAATGGAACAAGCAGATGAAGTACAAGAAGCACTTGGCAGAACATACAATACTCCAGAAGTTGATGATGATGAATTAGCAGCTGAATTAGATGCCCTAGGGGATGAGATAGGTTTAGATGATGATCAAAGTTATCTAGATGATGTGCTTAAAGCTCCAGAAGCTCCCAGCACAAAACCAGAAGCAGACAAAGAGAAAAATAAGGTAAGCAGAAGTTAAGCAATTAGAAGTTTTGAGATTCCTTGTTTACTTTGATATTCTGTTTTTAGGATGGTATTCCTGTTGATGAATTTGGTTTACCACAATTACCTAGCCACCACTGAAAATTATCAGCTTTATATATAAAATGTCTTTTATAACGTGCTAGTACTATAAGCCCTATGATTATTTTTTAGAAATATAATTACAAAAATTTTAAGTTTTTGAAGAAATGTTTCACAAAAAGTTTGAAGCTATGCCTCATAAAAAGCTTAAAGCAAATGTGTAACTAAGAGATACGAGTATATTTATTTATTTTTTTTTATGCTTTTTGATATACCAGTTCAATATATGTTATTGTACTAAATTTATTTTAGCACTTTAATGTCTCATTTTAGTAGAGAAAAACATGCTGTTACCAACACTCAAAATTTGTTGTATTAGTTCATGTACTATCCAGCCTTTTTATATTGTAGGTCTTTTCTAATACCACGTAAATATATAAATATTACTAAGTTAAATTAATATTAAATAACTGCAATTAATTTTTTGTAACAAGATTTATTCAAGCCAATTTGAAACTATATCTAGTGCACTTATATTTTTTTAATGTGATTGTTAATATATTATTGTTTTATAAAATAAATGGAGTAAGTCTGGGAATACTGACGGATTTTATATTTTCTGTTTCCCTGTAGGTGTCTATTATTTCCATTAAAGCCATGTTGCAGTCTGGAAAAAAGTCTGATTCAAATCCTGGTATTTTGGTGTAATGGTGTACATGTGCCTAAAAGAAAATGTCTTGGCATAAACAAAAATTGGAGATTTTATATATAAAAATTGCATTTTTGAAAATGCATTATAAAAATCCTCAGAAAATCACTGTAAAATAAAATATAATGTATTATCTTGAAGTATTGTATTTATATCAGTTACAGATCTTATTCTGTAGTCATATGTATAATTGAGATTTATGTGAAATGTAAAGATAAATATCTATAAAAACCTTTAGGAATAGTCACCAAATATTAAACAATTAAAAATACCTTTTTTTTATACAGTGTGTTGAAGTGCCCCTGTACATGAGCAAACAAATTCACCATAGACGAAGTGTTAAAAACCGAAAAAATAGCCAATGTGCTGTTATGTGGGGGTATGTTACACAGTCCCACTTTAACAGCTTTTGACGACCATGGCGCGAATTTTGCCTTCATCTGTATTTTGTCTATATAAGATCTCATATCTGTTAATGTGAAACTTCCTCGGCCTATCAAAGTTGTACCCATAAGAACAGATTTGGTTCCTTTAAAAATACAAGTTAATTATAAACATCTTAGTTTCCTCATTACTTTAATAACAAAATTCACTTACCCAAGGGATCTACTTTTACTAATTGATTTATTCTATTACATGAAGCCACAAATATTTCATCTTTCAGTTGCTTACTGAAATCTCATTAAATTGTTAGAGAATATGGAATGCCACTTATTTACTAATTAAGTACTTACTCAAAGTATTTAAATTATTACCTAGGTTTTTTAGTACTATTTAAAGCATTGTATGGAGTTGGATTAAAGCCAGTAGACAAAAAATTTAATTTTGGGAAAGGCACCATATTTGTGTTCAATTCGTTCATATCAAAATTGAGGTTTCCAGGGAACCGAGATCCACTAAGAATAAATATGTTTTAAGCATTTTCATTTCTAGCAACTTTTAAGCCGGAAATCGAGAAAAGAACCACCAAACCGCAAAGCGGTTATCAAGTAGTTCCCAAATAGCAAGGCTATTATATAATCGCCATACGAAACAATTACTCCTTGAGCTAAAGCCCCGCCAGGCATTCAATAACACCTAACAGCGATCCTCGATCCCTCTCTCGTGTGACGGTCAATAGAAAGGGATAGAGGATCACTGTTAGGTGTAATTCAATGCCTCAACTTGAGGAGTAGTCGTTTCCTATAGCGATTATGTAATAGGCTTGGTAATCGGGAACTACTTGATAACCGCTTTGCGGTTTGCTGGTTCTTTTCTCGATTTCCGACTTAAGTTACTGTCATAGATCGTATTGATGTAGATGGATACCCCACGGATTTGATTCGGCGTTTGTCCTGGATCGGCGTACCATGTACGGCACTGATGAGAACTATTAAGATCGAAACAGCTGTCTGTCTTTTGGTTTCCATCCGGGACAGATGTCGAATCCTACCCGTGGCGGGTTTTCTTTCTGAAATTTTCATTTCTACTTAACCAGTAATTAAATAACAAGTGTCTATTAATTGTTACCTTGTTACGTGTAAAAGCATATTCACTATAATACTATTCATATCATCAAATGGAGCATATAACGAAATTCCTTGCACAATTTGACTTGAGGCTTGTCTAGAAATTATATCTAACAAGGCTCTATTTTCCACAGGAAAGACACAGGTTGCATTATTAAGTAATTCTTGTGTGGCGAAAGCCATATTGTACGGACATGTAATTACATCTTCTGTACCAGTAGGATACACACATGCGACGAACCGTTCTATTTCAGGATAGAAGTCAGCTAGAAGATTTAATACATAGGTTCCGAGTCCGGAGCCTGTTCCACCACCAGTAGAAAATAGTAGTAAAAATCCATGTAAACTATCACACCTCTCAACTGCATGTTTAATAGCTTTTAATATTTTTTCTTTATAAATAGGTCCATGCCCAAAATAACCTTCAGCCCAGTTATTGCCAGAACCTGGATAATTCGTAACTATACATTTTTTATCAAATAAACCTCTTAGTGGTCCATTTGTAAATCTTGCAACAACACTATCCTCCATATCAATGCAAACTGCCTTAAAAAATGTGTTTATTGATAGACAGATGTAAGGAATATAAACGAATTATTTAATACCCTGGCTTTAATTTTGTTATCCAACAATTCCGTAAATGTTCCATAATTGATATCTTTTTTGGGGTTATTGAAAAAGCTCGAAAAAGATTTTTGAGCTTTAGTGTTCACATTTGTATTTTTGGTATCAGAATATACTATATCATATTCTTGCAGAACTAATGGCCACAATGCATTTCCGATCTGATTTCCACATTGCCCAACTAAAAGATTATTAAATGTCCACACTCACCTCAAATAAATATTTTGTATACACAACCTTGTATTATTATAAATTCACTCATTGTAATGTACCTACATTGATAGTATTAAATATGTATTTAATAATAACTTTGCTTTATTTAAAATAGAATATATATGATTTTATATTTACGGTTACAGTTTAAATTGCTAATAAACCATACATCAATTGTCTGATTGGTTAATTATTAAAAGCATGTTGTCAAAGTTACTATATTTTATTAATATATTCTACTTATAGGATTACAAAATCCTATCTAAAGGCAAAAAGTACAATTCTATTTATTGTCATTTTTATCATTTTTAAAAAGGACGTAATAATCTCTTCCTATTTTCCGGGAAGTAGGTAGTACCAACAATTATTATATTCTAGTTACAAATTCCATTTGGAGAGTTATAGGAAATGACATTGATTTAACCAATACATGACGATAAGCAGAAAGATACAAGAACGAAACAAATTTACATCCAAGCGGAAAATCTTGGATAAGGATATCCGCGCTTCCAGGGGAATCACGGTCACACAAAAGACGAAAAATCCGACCGAGCCAGGATCAAAGGTGTCCAGTGTCCACTTAGAACCGTCATTGCTAGGTCGCCGTGCCAGCAAGCTAAATGCATTTTACGTCTTTCGTGAATGCACTGGACGAAGCGGGGGAAAAGGGAAACTCTAAACAAGTTTCTACTCCAGAATAACGGGAGGGTTAAGAACGATAGTCCTACGATAACTTATTCAAAGGTCAGAATATTGGCATGTTTTCATTCTTTTGAACGTCAACATTATTTTATCGCTGTGTTTTAATGCTTTATTTACTCTTTAACCTCTCAATGAACTAAATATAATGTGTTGAGGTTGAGTAGACTTGGCAACACTAGATGTGCGTGGTAATGTCAGAGACATAGAGTGTCTCTGGGTAATGTGAAGTGATTTGGTGGTACTTTTACTGGTGTTGATCTATGGTCTTACACTTTCGTGTTATTGGCATCGTTTTCTATGGGTAAGAGAAAACAAAAATTTATAGTTTTGAAGGGCTTGTGCTTATATCTTAATTCATGATTAGAATAAACACTTTGTGTTTTAATTTATTTTACACGTTTATTAAATGAACTATGTTTAGTTTCTTTTTTATCCTATGCACATGTTTATTTAGTTGCTTTTCGCAGAACGGTTAGTGCCACTGAAAATCTTGGTTATGTTGTTTTAATTCAGTTTTCTATTTTATTTTTAGTACACAACTTAAGCAATGGAGATATTCGGAGTATTAACCCTAAGCGAGGTGGGCAGTTGGATTCTTTTTGTTATATAGGAAAACCTAAATATATAATTCATATATGGCAGAGCGTTTTGGTATATAATTAAGTACCATCAAGTAATATAAAACAAATAAATTTTTTTTAGTTTCAAATAAATCATCCAAATGATGACTACACACAATACGATGGGAGTAACCATGAGGAAGTTCAGAAACAATATTTTGAAAAGAGATATAGTTGGTCATTTCCTAATGTATTTGCAAATAAACAAAAAACTATAAAATTAACCCCATTTAATACAAGTTGTATAGGCATTGAAAGTAAAGATCCATACAGTATTCATCTTAACGTAATCAGTAAGTAATTCCCTTCTTTAGTGTTTTCGTTTAAATATGTTATTTTTTTTAGGAATTGATTTGTGGAAGATACTTTTTCTAGTAATGGGTATACTCTTATTTACGTCAGCTGAGAAGCTTAGTACCAACACATTTTTCCATTATATTTGTGGTATATCACTTGGAATTTGTGCGTCATTTTTAATTTTGATCTATTTTGTTAGCAAATTATTTCCAAGGGTAAAAATTGGAGATTACAATAGATGAGGGTCCAATAATAATTAAGTTTAATTTCTAGAAACCTTTTATGTATGGAGTAATTGGATGTGGATGGACCATTGTTATATATGTCTTACAAATTTTATGGGAAAACATGAGAACCATAATTTCTAGTTACAAAATATATGTAATATGGTACACAGTCGTTACAGGATTAATAAGTTTTATTTGTAAGTATATAAAAAAAAAAAGAGGTAAACTGTATACATCAAAGTCTATTTTTTTAGTGTGTTATAGATGGGGTCCAGTAGAAAATATTAGAACTAAAAATTTGATAAAGTGGGTTCTACAAGCAACAGGTCTTTTGTCTATATTTAACAGCTCTTACTTCCAAGAAGCTGCCATGGGCCAAATAATTATCTTGCTAATATGTCATAATCTTCCCAAAAAGTGGATAGCTGCACCAAAATCTTATTGGTAAATCACTTCTCTATAATGAACTAATTCAAACAAAATATAGCAATACTTCAAGATATTGAGTCTATCATACTATTTTAAATCATTTAACAAAGTAAATCTTCAGAAATATGACTACATTTTAGGCATAAAAGATTTCCCCCAAAATTAAAGAGATTAACAAATGACGAATATTATGAAGAAGGCGTTAGAGAAACCACGAAAGCTCTAGAAGAATTACGAGAGTATTGTCTCAGTCCACAGTGTAACCAATGGAAAACGGCATTAAAAATAAAGGATGTAAAGAGGTAATATATCAATAAACTGTATCTTGCAAGTAAATATGATTATATGTACGTCTATAGGTATATTTGTTTAAGGTTCGCATCTTTTATTGAAGGCAATTCCCACTTGAGTGACCAAGAAATTTTAGAATATGAAACATCAATTCAAGGCGAGATGACCGATGACGAGCAGAGTGATGTGCTAACAGATGAGGCAGACAATGATTTTTAAAGACTGAGCAATTTTACATAATCTCTATTAAAAAATTAAACACACCTGTACATTACTGTAAAATATAAATATTTTTTACATGCCTGTTTTGATTTCGTAGAATTGGCAAAGTTTTAGTCAGATTCCTTATCATTGAACAAAAATATTTCATTGTCGCAAAACGCCCTTGATTTAAAGAAGACTTCTGAGAGCAGTAGATTTTCTGTTTCCAAGTTTTGTTGATGTTGTGGTATAATACAACTCTGCGTACTATGAAAACTTTGTGTTATCGGACTGAAAAATAAAAAATTAGGAAAGCCATTTATAAATTATGTAATCACTTACTGGCCATCGTCGGTTTGTGTTTCCTGATGGCTAAGATCGGGTTTTGCACTGCAGTGTACCAGCATATTATTTAAATCATTTATAATTGTAACGGCAGACTTTAACTTATTCTTGTATTTGGTGGATTTCTGTGCATTTTCCTCATTTAAACTTTGAACATTACTATAACTTAACTGAAGCAATCTCATTTCATTCTCGAAAGTTTTTACTTTTTCGAGGAACTCTGTTTCATTTTTTGTGATATCAATGTGTAATTGTTCGTTTTCAGCCTTTAACTTCTTTATCTAAAACAAATAAGATAAGCAGTGCTTCATTTTAAAGATGACGTACTTCTTGGATATGCTTCCTTTGTTGCTGTAAGCACATTTTACTGTTCTCGATTAGTTGTGCCTCATTGTTTTTTATTTCCTCCTGTAATTTACTTAAATCTATTTCAAACTTGGATTTATTTAACTCCACAGACTCCATTAAATCATTATATTTTGTTTTAAGTTCATTCACCGTGGTTTGTAAGGTCTGATTTTTACTTTGTAATTTGGCATTTTCACACATAACACTCTGAAGTTCTCCCAAAAGGTCGGATACCATTTGATCACTGTCATTGATTTTTTTGTTGGAAATTGTATGGAAATTCTTGTTTTGGTTGTTTTTTACTTTTTTATCGTTAAAAATGGTATCTCTAAGCCAAATTGGAGGCGACATCTTGACAATTTTGATAACTGACAAAAATATAATCTGAGTTGGTGCTGTTACAAAAACAGTTTTTTTAAATCTAGTATCAACTACTAAAACCTTATCGTGTCAACAAAAATGTATACAAGTGAAATGTGGATGACACACTTTCTTTGATGCACATAAGACCAGAAAATATACTAAATAACATATAGGCGCAATGTATGAAATGAAATCCCAAATGTAATGTTTTAGTATATAATATTTGTATTATAATCAACAGAACTTGATAGAACATAAGTTCCCATTTAACAATTTTATGCTTAAGTTATCTAGGAAAATATAAAATCAAATTTAAATAAATTAGATATAAAATATATAATCAATATTAATATCAAATATTTCTTAAAAAGGCAGTATTAGGCACGAGATTATTATTTTTATGAGAAATTAACGAATTCTTGAAATTTTTTTAGCTTTGTCCACACATGGAGGTGGTATAGGCGGCTTATTTGTAGCATATCTGTTGTATAATCTGGAAAAAAAAATTATTAAACAAACTGTTTCCAGAGAATTTAAATGGGAATTATATATATTTACATGCGATAAGTTTCACTTCTTAAATAATCCATGAGGTGGCTGACTCCCAGCTGTAACTGATCGGCAATAGGTGGAACCCATTCATTTCCTTCGAATTTAAATACTGACTTATTAGAAGCCATGTCTAGATTGCCGATTTCAGGCGGAAGAATTGTTAATCGATTTCCTTGAACGTGTAGTTCTCGCAAACGTGTTAAATCGCCAATTTCTTTTGGTAATTCAATTAGGTCGTTTTCACGTAAAACCAGCTAAAAAATGTATATAGTTCGACATTTCTTTAAAAAATTTTACACTTACTATTTGAAGGTTTTTCAAATTGCGTATATCAGGTGGTAAATACTCAAAGTCGTTATCTCCCAAATATAAGGCACGTAGTGTTTCTAAAAGAAAAATAATTAGTTTTTAATGTTAACTATTTAACATTTTAGTATAGCAACTTTCAAGTTATAATATCTACCCATCATGAAGAAATTTCCAGGTAGACTATCTTCTTTCAAATTATTATAGGTGAGGTCCAGCACTTCTAATACAGGGAACGCACCAAATCCTCTAGGAAGATTATAAAGGCGATTTATGGATAGATTTAAAATTCTTAACTTTGGCATTGATGACAGAGACAGTGGGAGTTCTTCTACTTGATTATTTGCTAAGTTTAGGATTTCTAGATTTGTTAAATTTGCCAGTCCAGGAGGTACAGCTGAATAAAGTTAAGAGATGTTATATTGGAAACATTGAAATGTTCATAATACTTACATTTCAATTTGTTGTGACTTAAAGTGAGTCTTGTAATGTATGTCATGTTTACTGAAAAAAAAAAAAAAAAATAAATAAATAAATAAAAAAACTATATGTAGGTACATTGCAAATATCGAAAATATAAACTAATTAATTTAAAAGATAATATCCATAAAAAACATCATAGTCTCTTAATAATATTATGTCTTGTGTAAACATGGTGTTATAAAATGCTGTGTCCAGTTACATACACTTGCTAACAATATTCGTACCTTATAAGAAATTATAAACCATAACAGTTTATAAGTATATAAGAGTATAATTAATTACAAGATTATTAATACATATGCGTAAGAACAACAAATGAAACTTGAATGTTTTTCCTAGCTACCCTACTATGTAGACTGTTTTTTTTTTAAACAGCAGAACTGTATAGGTTTCTTTTTGTAAAAAGTTAGTTTTGGACAGCCCTTTTGGGGCATATTGGAATGCGTTTATAACATATTGTATAGTACTTTTGCATCTTTGTACCAAAGAACCAATATCCATTTTACTATTATACCGAAATGCCATTGTACTATTATTTCTCTTTTATGTATTATCGTATCTGATTTTTTTCAACCCATTATATTTTGAAATATTTTATCAGATACACACACTTGTATTGAATGTATAACTAAGCTTCCCTGTCTTACTGGATGTGTCTTCGTATTTAATTCGATATAAAGCTGAAATTACTGAATTAATTTACATATCGCTGACATACTGTGTTTGCAAATACCTTTATTACAGGAAAGTTTACATTTCTATTATAATTATTCAGTTTATAATTTCCATATAAATTAAAGTAGCCTATATATTAGTTTAAATACAGTTCAAGGTAACTTATGGCACTTATAATAAAATTATGTGCTACTAGTGCTAGTATCTTTTGTTTTTATAGTATATATCTAATCTATTAAATACAGCCTTTTTAATCAAGAAAATGTCAACCAAGTCATATGGAATCAAATTTGTTTTAATAAATTTGTTACTGGAATAATTCATTAATAATTGTTGAAAAATAGAAAAGACCATAAATATTCATATACATGGGCAAAGATGTCAACTTCCTGTCAACCACGCCCACTTGTCATCGGGTACTGGCACTACTCGTACTACAACCTACCAAATTAGGTAAAGACGGCTTTAATTAAAGTATTATTCAACTTACATAAGCCTGGCATATCCTCGAAGGTAGAAACACCTTTGTCGGCAAGATCTAGCTCGGGATTTTTAATTTCCCGAGCTTCTTCCAAAACTTTTTTGGGTTTCGACATTTTCGCGTTCGTCGGGAGACAGGAAACTGGCGCGGACTCCATTGCGCGCGCAAAACCGAGCCCGTCAAATTCAAAAATTCGCGAGGCTGCGTGTGAGCGGACCACTTTCAAATGACCACTACTTCTTTTGCTTTGTAGTATGAAAGTGAAAATCCAGTAAAGCATTGGCCGGATGCCAGAATGTATTTCTACTTACGATGGGCGGTTCTAACACCTACATGACTATAAGCCCATCTGTTGTAAACTACATCTTCCCTAAATTATGCATTCACCAGTTTAGCCTAATGAGATTATATTGAAAACCATTATAAAATCATCGTTTGATTTTATTTTATATTTATTGTATTTCCTACATTTGGCCCATACATATTAACATTATACATATAGATACTTTGGAACTGAAATTTTAGAATGGATTCCTTTAAAATACTAAAGTACGTTTATACTTACCTACATTTTTTTTATAATACCCAAGCTGTAGTTTATTACAGAACATTATAATAAATATTTATATTTAATGTTTACAATGTGATTGTTTTCATTGATTTGTGATTATTTAAGCAAAAATTATATTAAGATCTTCAGTTTAAAAGTGTATATATAGTAATTCTTTAAGTGGTTAGATTATTACGACTTAATTTTTTATTTTATAAATACTTGTGTAATTTTAATCAAATATTAACAAATACGATTTAATTCTTGTTGGTATTGACAAGAAAAAATTATACTGGCAATCTAAACTCACCTAGAAGCTGAGTGAAGAACTCACATAAAATTATAATAATACTATAAAAAAATATCCCCCATATGGGATGGGGTGCACAACTTGTCAGAGTAAAATTCGAATTTCACTTCTCTTTTTGCGAATTTTCTGTATCCATATCAGTGAAAATTGTATCAATATTACCAATACGGTAAAGATTGCAATAGATGTCAACAAATTTTGTTGTGCTTTAATTGCTCTATTGTTTTGATTGTTCTTAATGTTTTTTTTTAATTTTAATCAAAGGTACTCACCGTGAAAGCATAATCAGTGGTGTTAGTTCGATAACTCCACTGCAGCCGAGATGCCATTGAATAGACTCGAGATATTTGAGTCGATATAGGTTTAGCCAATTTAATTTATTTTTATTGTTTTACAGGTTATATAAATATAGTAAGGTATATTATATAAATTATGTAGTTGCTTATATATGGTACCGCCATTGATAAGAAAGACAGCTCTATTAGTTTTATAAAATTATGCACAACTGTAGAAATCCTCATTTACCTACACTTCGAAGATAACTTTTTAAGAGATGTAAGTGGATATTTTAGTTAATTATTAATTCAATTAATTTGAGCGTTTTTCACTGTTTGATAGTATTTAAATCGTTTTATATATGTTTGATACAGTATTTTTATTAATGTATACACCTCTATTATGAAAATTAAGTATCGTTAATTTCAATAAAAAAAAATCATCAATTATTTGTATTAATTGAAATGTGGGACAAAATTAAAAAATTGAATGTTTCTTGAGAAACACCATCACAAATTTTTGAAAAACAAACCAGTTGGTATTTATGAAACTTACTTAATATTCACTATTGTGGCATTCAAAAGATCTCTACATTCTTTAACACTTTCAGGACTTTTGTTAAAACCCTTTTAAACATGCTATTTAATGTAACCATGAATTAGTTTAAAAAATTAATTGAAGACATTTGGTCCAGTACTAACAAAAAAATTGTCGTCTATGTATTAGATTAACTTTTTTTGGACACATTTTGTAATATAAACCTATTGATGTTAAATGGTATATATAGTGGATTTTTAAAAACTTATTTATTTTGAATAAAATTGTGGTAGAATAAATTAGAGGGTAAAAACTTCTATATATTATGCAATTATATAAAACTTCTTGAATTAAAGACGGTTTATTATGAAATTTGTGCCCAGTAATACCTATATTAATATATGTATATATTAATTTTTACCAAGATTTGTATCAATGTATGAGTATATCTTCCAGTAATGATACATTTTTAAGTTCATTATCAACCTGTATAAGTTTTCCTTGCACTAGACTGCTTATTCGGAAATAAGGGGGATAGTTTTGGGCCTGCAGCATTCTGTTTGGACAGACAACACCGATATGTTGATGAACGCAAGTTCATTAAATACAGGTTTCTTTTTTCATTTTAGATGGACATTTTCAATTTTGCTACTTCATTTCTAAAATTTACTTGTAATTTTTAAATACTTTTTTTTTATGAAGTACATCATTAATTCATATGCCACTATACAGGGTGCCCTATTTAAAATGAAATATGCAGAACAACTCGCAATAATTTTTTTTATGGGGAAATGCCATGACACGTCAATTTTTGTTTTCAAGGGAACATCTCTTGATATTAATACTATTACCATCACTGACATACCCATGCACAAACAACTACCCCCGTAAAGTATTCAATGTTTGAAAAAAACTATTTCAGAAATGCATCTATTGCATATAAGCCTCTGAATCCCAGGTTCATGATCACGAATGTAAATGATAACTGAATTTCATTTGTTCATCTATAGAGGAAACAGAAAAACGCAGGTAAAAATTAAAATATACCTTTATCATTAATTTTATAAAAAATGTAGTGCCTCATGTTCCTCTATCAGACCATTCGGTCTTGAACTACATGTGATTAAAAACGTTTGAACTATCATTCAATAATGGTTTACCAAGGCGATATTGAAAATTTGTAGGAAGGAGTATTATTACCAATAATAAGAATCGACTAAAAGATATCCCCTTTAAAACAAAAATTGACAAAAGCATTTTCCAATAAAAACACTATTTTAAGCTATTCCACGTATTTAGTTTTAAATTGGACACCCTATATAATAAATGGTTTTGTTTCAATTATAATTTTTTTAACACTATTAGTTATAATTTAAAAAGTTAAATAAAGTTGTAGTGAAATATCACAAGCTTAATTAATTTCCATTATAAAGTTTATCCATAGGTACCAATAGTAGAATAGTACCAAAGTGATGAACTAGAATTGGGGCATAAATTTTTAAATATATTAATGAAACTCAATTTTCTCATATACAAAATATTTATTACTCTTTCCTTACACGCCTAACATTACCTGACTCTATCTACATAAAAAAATACAACTATTCCACTGAATTCTGTCCATCATCACCTGCATGGAAACTGAAACTCAAAAACATAGCTTGTTTAGTAATTGGACTTAATAAACGAACAATTTACAGCAACCTATTGAAAATATATCATTTTATTTTACAAAAATGGAACGATACTATTTTTATACTATACTCATTCCAATGAACTTCACACTGTCAGATGCAACAGCTTCTCAACAGACTGAAACCAAATCAGTATTTAATAGCAACTATTCAATTACACAAAATTCAAACAATAGCTAGCTTTTGAAGTATACATTTTTTTTCATATATGTCACTTAACTATATAAAATGTATATTTAATATGCATTAAATAACCACCGATATGGTGTAATCTGGTATAATAAAACAGGGATTAATTAATTAGCATTAACAAATTAATGTGAATATTAAAATTTCTTTAAGTCACCTACATCATGCCATGTCCTAAGCTATGAGAATGAATTAAATAGCTTACAATTTTTTTTTAAATTTCAAATAAGATCACAATACAAAATATGTTTTGTATTGTAATGATATATCATATATATGTATATTAGTATGACTAAGTTAGTATATATAAAATACCTTAAACTACTTGAGTTACCTCAAAAGCTAGCTTACATAAAATAGGAGGCTACCCCACCTTTTCGTTAAGTTGATGAGATCGGAAGGTAATATCTGTGAGCCTTCCGCTTCCCTGAAATATGGTGCTCTCCAAAAAAATCATTGGTATCCTGAAAATTTAAAAATTCTACAGTATTCGTATCACACAAATTGGAATAAACTAAAAGTGTAAGGAAAGAGTTTAAAAAGTAACAAAATATCTTAAAATTAGGGTAGTAATAAAAAGATACAGACATTTTAAAAGTTCAGTTCAGCCATGAATTAATGGAGTTTTCACTGCAGGATGAACAAAATTCCAGCGATACTCTATGTTTGGATACATGAAGGCATACTCCCACATCATCTATGTCATTACTTTGTTCGGTAGTGGTATAATTATGTTCTTCGAGAGGTGCTATAGATTTATCAGTAAATGTCTTTTCTTCAAATGGAAGGCTGCTTAATAAATCTTCCGCAATATCAATTGGAAACTCTAATGGATTATTTAAAAAATCTGTTGGTAAATCATCCTTTATTCCATGATCCGGCCAAGAGTAATTGGAATCAGGCGTTGGATAGTTGGGATACTGCTCCATTTCTTCCCAAGGATGTGCAGTTTTCCTAGCTATTGGTAGTTTAGGCTTTGGAATATAAACATTTTTCAGTGTCAAATTTTTGTCCAATGACGAGGATACAGACATACCTGTGCTTTGATGAATATTCCGAACAAGATTGCTTATATCTGTACTATTAGCAAGGACACTTTTTAAGTATTTTGTCTGCCTTTGCAGTTCTGTTATTAACAGTGACTGATGGTCAACAACTTTACAAAGTTTTTTATTTTCATTTTTTAAGGAGGCGACATGTTGTTCAAGTTTGGAAATATACATTTTCTTTTTTAAACGATTTTCCCTTGCCATTAAAGCATTTTTTGAGAAACACTTTGGCTTTTTTCCAGGATGACTTTTTGTTTTTGTAGGGTCAGTCTGAAAATTAGGTGATACAGTGGAAACTAGATATTTTTCATGATGTTTGGAGCTTACTCTGCTGTTGGGTATATAATTTGAATCATCGAATGATTCTTCTTCGGAAGTAGATTCTATATTTTCAAATACGTATTTCATGCGTTGAGCATTCGACATCATCTTAACGTTTGTTTTTGGTATTAATAGAATTATTACGGTATGTAACAACGTACCGTTTAAGTAATTATTACAATTATTTATAATTATAGTGATGTTAAAGTATGCAAAATACACCGTAAAAGTTGTAAAACTCATACACAACATAAACACCCAAATGGCGAACAACACAAAAGAGCAAACGAGGAATCAAAGATCAATATGAGAAACACAGAACAGAATATATACAAATTAGAGATGGGTAAGATAATTCTTTTCAATGATCCGCTTATTCGCATCCGGTTATTATATAAGAGTTAACTCAGTGAGTCGATCCAAAAGAGCTGGATGACACGGACAGACACGCATGAGATTAAAGATGCATAATCGTTACAGTTCACATTAATGATTGGAGATAGTTATACCCATATATGAGTCAAATTTCAATCGGTGAGAATTGTGGATACGTTTCGGTCTCAGTAACTTAACTTGCGTTGTTATACACGAAGGAATACACTTTCAAATGGCATCTAGAAGAAATAGTGACATTTAGAACCATTTTTCTGAAGCAGAAAACGGTAACGTTAAATTCGTATTATTCGTATTCGTATTGTACTCGTATTGTTTGGAAGTTTTAAAATTTTTATATTTATTATAATAAATATTGTTATAGATATGTTCCCTTCTTGTTCGTACCAATATTTATTAAAAATGTAAAAACTAGTTGAATATTGAGGGTTATTAAATATTTACTGAACGATAATCGCCGACATTGCAATTTGTATGGATTCAATTACATACACAAATATTTGTATATATAAATCACTAATTGTCTATTAGTTAAATAGTAATTATTAATAAAATGCATAGTGCTAATAATCCCGGTTAAACAAATGCAAACCGTTTTCACGTTTAGTTTTATTTATAATATTTATAGGCGTCAAAATATTGTCATCATAAAGTTTCTTTGCATACTATGCTAATTCCTATGAAATAACCAAGCCGATGATCTGATTCACAGAGGTAACTTTCGCTCATGAGAGTCATGAGTTACTCATCTCTAATTCAAAGTGAAAAACTGACAAAGAGAATATACAAATTACAATGAACTGAAAGTCTGGTTTAGAGTTAATTGACAAATTATGATGGTTGCATCTAGTTGCGTAATATTTCGATAGATTTTGATGTTAGACACGGAAACGGAATTAATTTGTGAACATTGCAGCAACGTTCGTATAACGTTCACGAATATTTTGTATCATTTTTGATTTATTTAGATTCGAGTTGTTATTCTCCTTGACATAGATATGACAAAAAACATGTTTCATGGAAGCATATTTAACTGCTTCTTGCATTGAAATGCTTGGCGTTTTTGATGTGGACTTCTCTTTAGATGTTTTCTTCCCAGTTATTTATACACAGAATAGCAGAAAAGTAGAAAGGGACGTAAATTCTATATTTCAACGCGAAAATTAAATGAAAATATTTTCCAATATAAGCGATACTCTATTCACAGACCACTAATAAAACTCTATTTCTTAAACTCTAATAAAACTTTCTTTAACTGCCTGTCTAATTAAATGGCATTATTATTAGTAATATTTTCTACGAATACAGATTAGTTCAATTTGTATTAATTTATTCTCTAAATACCAGTAACATTATACATATGTGTTTTATTGTTGTCTACGCTAGGAGTAAAAGTGTCAGTGGTAAAAAAACGCTTTTCCAGTATTGCCAATGTATTAAATTATAAATACAAAAATCTGTAGAAGGTTAAGTGGCATATTATTGAAACTTCATTATTTATTAAGAATATATCGTTTGCTCGTAGATCGTACCCAAGAAGACTAGAGAGTAAGGAGACGTAGCTCTTCGAAAAATCAGTGGTGGGGGTAGGACGAAAAATGGCGCCAATATGGTAGCCTCGCGTAGAATCGCGCGGGATCTGCGCATGCCGTTTATCCTCTTCTATTGCGGGTCTTCACTATTTAAATGTAGGGTTAGGGTTCTATTGTGATCATTATGTAAACAGTAAACAATTTTCGCGTGAATTTCTTTACAATTGTTGTTTCCGAATTGTTTGGTGAAAACACGCTATGAAAATTGGGATACAGTATTTTCAGTCCTAAATACATAGTATGTACAAAAAATAATAGTTCTGAATGCTTTTCTTTCAAGAAATGTTATTGCATTTTTTCATCTGTCAATTATAATTTTCTTTTATGTCTGCCACGATATCGATGGATAGGATATCGATGATAATTTAGCTTTGTGGAAATGAAATAACATAATGAGCTTTTAGTCCAATGAGTTTTAATCATCCACAGGAAGATTACATATTTTAACCATGGCCACAAGTGGAATTGAAAATGTCGAACTGCGATCACTTTTGCATGGGGAAATGAAGAAGTGTTCGATCTCGGAAGGAAATATTTTGTTTGAAAGTTTACAAAGCAACAGACACTCCATTGAATTGCCAAGCGAAAAATGGTATGCTGAGTCTGGTTTGGACACCAATTTAAACATATGCATTGATAAGAAGTTGAATGTGAATGTGTATTTACACAGTGAATATTTGGAATGGATGGAATGGGATGTGCCGAAGTCTGTACAAGATATTTCAAACATCCAAGAAGTAACCGATAGTTTTCCTGTGAAATTAGCTTGTGAGCTATTATTGTATGAAATGTGAAGTTGTTTTTAAACAATTACTAATCAATTGTATATATTCGGTTAATTTAAAATTTGCGATTTTGTAGTAATAACATTACATATTTACCGACCTTTTTGTATGTTGCTTTAGTAAAAACAAAGCATTCAATAAGAGTACAATTTATTCAAATCAGTGTACTATGAAGGCAATACAGTGTGTGATGTAAAATCAATTCATTTTTCAGAATTAACGTTAGTAATTAGACATAAATTGAAGGGTACAGGAATAAAACAAGAAATGTCACAAAACTATTTATTCAAGAAAATTGAAATTATAAGTTGCATTCTAATGTAAGCGAAGAAATAACATTGCAATGAAAAGAACTAAACTAAACTACCTAACTAACTTTAACTGTTAAACTTTTTCAATTTAACTAAAAGGCCATAATAATAATATAAAATAAATAATATAGAATGTTACCTCTTACTAAAAAACTATGATAACCAAAAATCTTATTACGGAAACGTTATGTGGGAAGTTCAAATTTATTATCGTTAAGTGAAGGAAAACTGGTATTTTGAGTTTTCTCGTTCTATTATAAAGTATTCTTTCCTTGAGCTGCATAAGATTAAGGTACTTGTCTTCATTTATTGGAAGGACATCTGGAAAATAATATAGGATGTTACCTGTTATTAAAAAACTATGATAACCAAAAATCTTATTACGGAACGGTTCTGTGGGAAGTTCAAATTCATTATCGTTAAGTGAAGGAAAACTGGTATTTTGAGTTTTCTTTTTCTACTATTATAAAGTATTCTTTCCTTTAGAACCTTCCTTTGCAACCTTGGTTTCCTTGACAACCATTTTTCTCGTCTCTCACAGTCCTTAAACGAAATTGAGTTGTAAATTACTATTTGACAATTTACTTCTACATTACACTGCACTTTTACTATTTACTACAAAGTAAGCGTTACTATCGGTGTATACAAACATTACAATACTTGTTTATCGAACGACACCTCAAGAACTTTAAAAATTGTTCGTTTATTTATGACACAATCAGGGCTTTTGCTGGAACAATTCGTAACGCAACAATATCTCGACGCTTTTGACATATTTAACGGAAAAATTGGAAACCCTCAAAACTTTCAAAACACAGTAAACAAAAATAAACATAACCTCGCTCGGTTCTACGCAAAGACCGCCATGGTGCGGACGTTTTTCGTCCTACCCCCACCACTCGAGTTATTTCTCCTGTTCTCTAGTCTTCTTGATCGTACCATCGCTTCAGAAGTGACATAACTCAAAAATTTTCAAATTTCGACTTAACAAAGTTTTAAAACCACCATGGTGGACTGCATCTATGGAACTAACGTCACATCTCAGTTTTCCATAGTTTTCGCTAAATGGCGCTAGTGTCACTTTCTATACTTATCCAGTTCAACAGACACATCGCGAATTGATCAACGTGAACCACTAAAAAGAAATGTGATTCATATAACGCAAATGAATTTATTATAATGATTTCATTCATATTAAGGCACAGAATGAATAACTACAAATAAATTCGAGTTCACTTAAAATAAGTGAAGTTAAAGTATTAAGAATCGATTAGAATAACCCGAACAAACTACATATTTATAAAGAAAACGTATGCAGCCAATGAATATCAAGAGATTATTATAACAAGTAGGAGTATTGGACTAATAATAGTGTTCCTATTTTAAAAGTACGTTTACAAAGAAAAAAAGAAGAAATTAAATATTAAGCATAATAAAAAAAAGATCTTTTATCGTTACTAAGTTCAAATCATATTAAAAGATTTTGTGTTAATTTGTAGGAAAGTTTGTAAAATCTTATTGAATATGTTGATACTTTGCCTTGATGCCTTTTATTAGTTTAAGATTTCTGTAATTGTTAATGTACTGTCTTTTTATCTTATTATCAGACTCATACTTGTATTAAAAAGGCTTCTAAGTGATTTATATTTTGTTACAATTATTATTAATAAGTAACTTATAAGTCGGAAATCGAGAAAGGAACCACCAAGCCGCCAAGCGGTTATCAAAGTAGTTCCCGAATAGCAAAGCTATTACATAATCGCTCTAGGAAACAACTACTCCTCGGGCTAAAGCCCCGCCAGGCATTGAATTATACCCAGAAGCGATCCTCGACCCCTTTCTCGTGTTTCTGCACGATCAGATAAGGTTTCAAAAAATAAAACCCGTCACAGGTAGGATTCGACATTTGCCCCGGATCAGAACCGATTTCTCGGATTTCCGACTTATAAGTTACTGACAGAGACGTATCGATAAAGATGTATAGGCCATAAAGTTCATTCGGCATTTGTCCTGAATCGGTGTACCGTGTGCGGCACTGATGAGAACTAACAAGTTCGAAACAGCTGTATGTCGTTCGGTTCCGATCCGGGACAAATGTCGAATCCTACCTGTGGCGGGTTTTATTTTTTGAAACCTTATCTGATCGTGCAGAAGCACGAGAAAGGGGTCGAGGATCGCTTCTGGGTATAATTCAATACCTGGCGGGGCTTTAGGCCGAGGAGTAGTTGTTTCCTAGAGCGATTATGTAATAGCTTTGCTATTCGGGAACTACTTTGATAACCGCTTGGCGGCTTGGTGGTTCCTTTCTCGATTTCCGACTTATAAGTTACTGACAGAGATCGTATCGATAAAGATGTATAGGCCATAAAGTTCATTCGGAATTTGTCCTGAATCGGTATACCGTGTGCGGCACTGATGAGAACTAACAAGTTCGAAACAGCTGTATGTCGTTCGGTTCCGATCCGGGACAAATGTCGAATCCTACCTGTGGCGGGTTTTATTTTTTGAAATATTAATAACTAGGTTTTTTGTCATTTTTTTATTGTATTATTTATTTACCTTTAGTAGACTTCTATATCAGTTTATTGAAACAATAAAAGAATATTAACCCTTAAACGGTCATTGTATTCCCCAAGATACAGTCACGTGGTACGAACATTCGTGCAAATTGTATGCAATATATAGAGAATAATACAATGCATACTATGAGGTACATTCGCTCTGAACTCTGTACAACATCGCGACATCTATTTCCTTTTGAGATAAGTAGTAGGCGCGCTTATTTCTGTATTGAAGTCATAGGCTTCGGATAATAAGGTCCAGAGCCATCTGGTGGCGCTTTAGTGAATCTTCGTAGACACGAGTTTTAACATTTACAGTGTTTTTTTTATTTGAATTTCAAAAAATTGTATTGTAAACAGGGAATAGTTTTCAAAAAATAAAACCCGCAACAGATAGGTTTTGACATTTGTCTCAGATTGGAACCGAACGACATACAGCTGTTTCAAATGAAATTTGTGGGGTATACATCTTTATCGATACGATCTATGTCAGTAACATATAAGTCGGAAATCGAGAAAGGAACTACCAAACCGCCAAGCAGTTATCAAAGTAGTTCCCGAATAGGAAGGCTATTACATAATCGCTATAGGAAACAACTATTCCTCGTGCTAAAGCCCCGCCAGGCATTGAATTATACCTAAAAGCGATCGTCGACCCCCGTCTCGTGTTTCTGCACGATCAGATAAGGTTTCAAAAAATAAAACTCGACATAGGTAGGATTCGACATTTGTCGCGGATTGGAATCGAGCGACATACAGCTGTTTCGAATTTATTAGTTCTCATCAGTGCCGCACACGGTACGCCGATCCAGGACAAATGCCGCATGAAATTTGAGGGGTATACATCTTTATCGATATGATCTATGTCAGTAACATATTAGTCGGAAATTGAGAAAGAAACTACCAAACTGCCAAGCGGTTATCAAAGTAGTTCCCGAAAAGCAAGGCTAGTACATAATCGCTATAGGAAACAACTACTCATCGGGCTAAAGCCCCGCCAGGCATTGAATTATACCTAACCACGTTTATTTTTTGAAACCTTATCTGATCGTGCAGAAACACGAGAAAGGGGTCGAAGAACGCTTTTAGGTATAATTCAATGCCTAACATAATTCTTTGCATAACAAATTTAGTATTGTAAATTAAGTGACTATATCTATACAAAACACTAATACATGCTAATGATGAACTATAGTATACTTGAAACTATACCCCAAACTAGTTTTGAAATAGAAACTATGCTCATGATAGTTTATATACCATAGGATACATTGCCCACTGAAAGTTATATATAGTTATAAACAAAATTTGCAGATTATTCCGACCCATAGCTATTACAGTAACAAAAGAGCAACAAAAAATCCGCAGATTATTGCAGTTATGCCAACTGATAGTCCTTTGGTGTCAGATGTAGGGTCATCTTCGGACGAAGAGGATGTATTTTCTGGTGATTACAGTAACGTTGATCCACGTTATCAATTTACATCTACTTCCAAACCTCTACGAGGTTTGCCAGTAGTTGCTCTAAGTGACTGGGAGTCGGACAACGATGTACCCTTATCTCGTTTAGTACAACAATCTAGTACTGCTAAAGAAAGAACACGCAATCAATATAACTGGACAAAATCAGATTTTCAACATGCCAGGTATCATAAAGAGTGTTTATTAACTGATCCAGATGAGAAGAACACATTTTTTACATATTTTCAAGTATATTTTGATGATGAATTATTTGAATATATTGCGCATCAAACAAACTTGTATTTAATGCTGACAACTGGATTATTTGTTGATGCTACAGTCAAGGACATAAAATTATTTGTGGGCAACCCCCTCTAGGGGCTGTGAGACTTTGCAGTTGGCGGGGGAAGCTCTAAGGGTTCATACCTGTATGAATGATGGCACCTCTTTAAGCAGGGGTTGCCCAAGCGAATGGGAGTATGAATGAGGCGGCCCCAGTAAAGGGCCTGTCCATGTGAATGAAGGGATGTGGCTTGGCAGCATCCCGGGTATGAACCCTTCTTGAGTTTACTCAAGGGGGCGACAAACTCGGTTCACAGCTAAGAAACAGCCCCCCATTCAGCCTGGTGAAACTGGATGGGTATGACACACCCCCTAAACTGATGGTGTGAGATACCGAGCCTAACGGACTGGTTGGCTCTCAGGGGATACCGAGAGTCACAATCGGTGTCTCAGGAGCACCTGGTGCAACTCTTGAGTATTTAAGTCACCTTACCCCCGCATGCGGGGCTCTGCGGGGGTGGATCCTTATTTCCCTAGCTACTCATGGGACCAAAATGGAACCAGGTAATAACAAAAAAATCTTGGAGGATAAGGAAGTCGAAAGCGGGCCTGTACCGTCGACGCCTCCATCCTCCCAGCCAAGCAGTTGTTCCACCGCCGATACCCAGGCCACACCCAGGATCTTGACTTTGACCTCTATCGAGGCAGAGGGCGAGGGGAATCTGAGCAAATCAGGGGACGAAAGTGGCACAAGTGCTAAGAAAAGAATGATTCAAATTATTCAGATTAATTTGCATCGAAGCAAAGATGCCTCTTCTATTCTGCAGAGGGGTCTGGCTAAGATTTACACAGGGATAGCACTCATCCAAGAACCTTAGGTGGTGCAGGAATCTATAAAGGGGCTGCGAAATTTCCTCTGTTACAGGAGTAGTAGTACCAACAGACCCAGAGCCGGCATCGTAGTGAAGGACATCAGCGCCACACCCCTGTGGAAATGGTCCACAGGAGTGTGGCGCTAATGGCGGTAACTACGATGCTTGAAAATGTGGGTAAGGTGGTCATAGCGTCAGTCTATCTACCCTATGATAGCAGGGACAATCCGACACCAGAGGTGAAGGAACTTGTGGACTTGCGTCAAAAAGCCGACCTACCTTTGCTGATGGGATGTGATGCGAACTCACATCATATGATCTCGGGTAGCACGAACACCAATAGCAGAGGTATGGAGCTCATGGAATATCTGGTAAGTACAGAGCTAGATATTTTAAATGTGGGAAACACACCCACTTTTCACAACGCTATAAGGGAGGAGGTAATTGACATTACCTTGGGCTCCAAATACCTGGCGGGATACGTGCGGAACTAGAGAGTTTCGGATGAACCCACACTCTCGGATCACTCTGCCATTAAGTTTGATTTGGGAGAGGGGGAGCATGAGGAGACGAAATGGGTCCATAACCCCAGATTCACAAACTGGGAACAGTTTAAATCGGATCTTCTAGTAATAGTTCGGAGGATCCCCTCCAGAATTAGTTAGAGGGAAGTACTGGAGGCGGCAGCCTCTCGACTGAGTAGAGGATTGATAGAAGCCTATGAAGGGAACTGTACACCTAAACGAGCTAGGTCAAAAGGCCAGGTAAGATGGTGGAACAATAAGCTGGAAAACCTTAGATGTAAGGTAAGGAACCTTCTCAAGGAAGCCAGAAAACGTAACAGCCGTACAACCTGGGAGGACTATAGGACTACCAGGGGTCAATATTGGGCTGAAGTTAGGGAAATTCAAAGAAGTAGTTGGGTTTATTTCTGTAATGAGATAAATAAGGGAGCTGAGGTAGCACGGCTGAACAAGATCCTAGCCTGCAGCCCGGAAGCGATACTGGAATCGCTTAAGGTCTCTAATGGTAAATTCTCGGAATCGGATGAGGAAACCTTAGACCATCTCATTAAAGCACATTTTCCCGGCTTTTATAGACTGGAGACGGGAGACATTTCCGACCAGCCAGTAGGGGCACATAGGACCTGGGAGGTAAACCGAGAGGGGGACGACAGGGAACTTGTGAAGGAGATCCTTTGATCCATATAAATCGCCGGGACCGGACGGCATTTATCCGGTACTTCTGCAGAAAGCAGAAGAGATAGTCCTCGGTCCGCTTATAAGGATCACCAGGGCCAGCTTGGCACTGAAGATGGTCCCGAAAATATGGCAGGCACAAGGGTTGTTTTTATATCTAAACCGGGCAAAGTGGGATACACGTCCCCTAAGGACTTTCGGCCGACTAGCCTTACTTCATTTTTACTAAAGACGGCCGAACGGTTAGTTGACAGGTACCTTCGGGATACTGTCCTAATAGAGAGGCCGCTTCAAGGGAGCCAGCATGCTTATCAAGCTGGTAAATCAACAGAAACAGCTCTGGATAAGGTTGTGTCATCAATACAGTCACAACTGGACTCCGGAGGATACATTGTCGGCACCTTCCTTGATATTGAAGGAGCCTTTAACTTTACATCCAGGGAGGTGATTAGCGGAGTACTAGGCAGATGCTACACCCCCAGAATAATCGCTGAATGGATAGACCATATGTTGGAAAACAGACAGCTTATTGCCAATAAAGACAAGATTACCATCGAGGGCCGGGTCGACTTGGGCTGTCCACAGAGAGGGGTATTGTCCCCCCTTCTGTGGTTCCAAGTAGTAGATGAGCTGCTTGAAAGGTTAAAGGATTACCAAGTAATTGGCTATGCCGACGACTTAGTAATAATAATGAAGGGCCCTTTCCTGGAGCCCATTCTCGATATAATGCAGGGAGCTTGGAAACAAGGTTGAGAATTGGTGCAGGGAGAGGGGACTCTCGGTTAATCCCTCTAAGACTGCGGTGATGGTGTTCACCAAGAAATATAAGTTGAACAGAACATGTCTGCTGAAACTTGGTGGCCAAGAACTAAGCTATAATAGCGAAGTGAAATATTTAGGAGTAATCCTGGACGGAAAACTGTCATGGGTAAAACATCTAAGTCACATATGTTCCAAGATTACAGCAACACTTTGGCAACTGAGAAGAGCCATTGGTAATAGCAGACTGACGTATGCAGCACTGGTCTGGTGGGAGAGAGCCTGTTTAAAGTCGGAAGCCAACCGACTTAACAAGCTAAGAGGATTGATTCTTCGAATGCCCTATGGATGCCCTCTGACAGTATGGGTGTCCACTTCCTGTTTAACAAGAAATATAAGATCACCCTCACCAGTAACACCGAGTGGATGGAGGGTCGAGCTGGATTGTCGCTCAATGGAGACATCTGGTACACGGATGGAGCCAAGAGTGGGAACAGAGCGGGTGCGGGGATGTATAGGCGACACGACGGGATAGGTAAAACCTTCCCCTTGGGCAAATACACTACCATAGTCCAGGCCGAGCTAGTTGCAATTACATACGATGTTCTGGGGGCCGACCAAAATTGGACCCAGGACAAGGTATCTATCTGCTCGGATAGCAAGGTGGCATTGGCAGCCCTGAATTCAGCAACGACAAAGTCGAAACTGGTATATAATTGCTATAAAGCATTGAACCACTTGGCAGAGAAGGGACCGGTGGAACTCTTATGGATACCTGGGCATAATGGCATTAAGGGACATCTAACTGCAGATGACCTTGTCAGACTAGGGACCAAGGAAAACCTCTATGGACCAGAACCTACAGTGGGAATAAGTCGGAATCTGATCAGAGACCGCATCAATGGCTGGACAAGAGACCAGCACAATAAAAGATGGAGAGGAGTAACAGGTTGTCGAATAATCAAAACTCTTCATCGAATACTTAGAGATTGAGAAATGGGTCCAAGAATTCAGTAAATTCAACAGGCACAAAGCCAGAACCCTGGTGGGAAACATAACGGGCCACCATAGTAGCCTGAATGCATATAAGCACAAGCTGAAGCTTACTGACAGCCCGGCCTGCAGATGTAAAGAAGACGAGGAAACCTCGATTCATCTTCTTTACACCTGCCCCGCACTGGAGGAGAAGAGGTGTCTTATCTTAGGGACCCCTGTTATCCTAAAGGAGGTGAGGCTTAAGGCAGTGGCGGCTCGGGATGAAATGAAACGGGTGTTCTGCACAGGGCCGATCCTAGGGTATTGGCCGCCCGCGTGCAAATTTCAAATGTATCCAAACTACTGGCGTCGTAGGGGCCGCAAAAAAATTGCGCCGCAGGCTATAAGGTGACTATAAAAAATAATTAGTGAGGTTAAAGAAGCACAAGAATTGCAAAAAGAGATTGAGCAAACCACTTTCATCTAAACATTATCGAAGGCTGAAATCACATAAAATGATGAAAATTCGAGCAACAAAGATGCTATGTGAGTCAAATAAGAGATATGCTCCTCTACAAAAAGAAACTAATGTTTTGATTCGAGTTCCGGATGTCGATAGAGGTCGATTAACCCCAATAAATGTATTACCGATTATATCTGAAAATAATAATGATGGTTTGTATAAACTCAGTACTGAGATACTGAGTTTGTACTTCATAGATTAATTTCAAGAAATGAACTTCTTCAATCAGATTCACAGTTCATATCTGAATCAAATGATATTAATAGCAAGAAAATACCTTTGCGAGCTGCAGAAAATCTGTTATCTAAAGGTTCTGGTCGCTCTCAGATGTAACTGTAAAAGATTTTGTGGTGATAATAAATGCTCCTATAAACAACGGAACAAAAAATGTAACTCAAAGTATCATGAATCACTAACATGCAAGAATAAATGAAGAAATAAGTATAGTTGTTTTAGATATTTTTTAATCCATAAATAAAACTGAAACGTTAAATAATGTTAAGTATTTGTATTTTACATTTTTTGAAGAATTTATTTCGAATGATTTTGTTTAGAAACAAAGTTTTGCTTTGTGGGTATTTATAATATACATAACGCGAAAATCGTCCTGTATTTCCGATGGTCGTCATAATTTCGCATTGTGGATCTATCTAATTTATCCACAAGGCGTTCTGTGTATATAGAAAGTACCGTATTCGAAAAACGTAGGGTTAATTGAACTTCAGCTTAAGTGATTAAACTTCATTTTGGGTTGTAATTTTAAAATGTGTTGTTGGATCCCTTTGGGGAAAATATTGTTAAATTTCTGACTGTTTGAAATATGTTTCCATACATACATATGCTCGATAGTGATGATGATATTGAGTCGATATTGATTAATTGATACTCGATATATGTTTCCATACACTATACTCGATATTGATGTTACTTTAGCCATTCTTCTAAATAACCCAAAGATAGCTATAGGTACCATCAACCATATGGACATACAACTATAAGGAATGCCCCTATAGACAAAACGTACACAATATGTTCCATGCCATTGGAACATATTGTATATATTCCACAATACTGTGTCACAATACTATATGTTCCATTAGAATAAGTGATTAAATTGAAATAAAATTTGTCCGAAATTCGACCTTTTTTCCTGGGCACCCTATACATGTGAAAGAATTTGCAATCTGTACATACATAAATTGTATACCCCATACATAGAACTGCTGGATGTGTCAACGAGTCATTATCGCCGGATATGTGCATCCACGTAGGGACGGTGAGTCCGGTCAATCAGCGTCTTGGTTCGATCAATCAATTTTCGCAGTAGTTGTTAACATCTATTTATTGGTGATAAATAAATGTTAGATGTTAGAGCTAACATCTTTTTAATAGTTAGTGCACTGTGCATTTTAATATGAATGTGTTTGCGCTGTAAAGTTGCTAATTCGTTATGTCGAATGTACATAGGGCTAAAAAACGACCACTTCTTGATTAAATAAATAAGTTTATCTAGGAATTTACACACTTAAAATACGATGGTGCAAAAATAGTATATTTGACAGATTGTAAAAAAAATCTCTTGTTAATGTTATAGTACGTACACTAGAACCTCTTAACCCATCATGTTCATCCTTACTAGCTAGTAAATTATTACACAAATGTACTGACAAAGCAATTTCGAGGGTGGTGCTAAATTCATTACAAAAATTGTAACTTTCAAGAAAGCAAATGTTAATGTTTGTGAGTGATAGTGCCATGCGTTCTGTAAGTTATTGTCTTAAACAAGAGTGTGGTAACTTCTCATATATTACGCATAAACCTCAGGCTATATCTTGTGGCTATTATTTAGGCGTAAATGGGTTAATATCATCTATAGAAGGAGTGTTTTTCAAATCTCCTGAACGTATTCGAGAACTTCACAGTGTTCCGACATTCTTGAACCACCACAATCGATTTTTACTCACCGGGCAACATAATTGATTACAGACAGCATCTTATTATTTCGAGAATTTGCACAAAATAAGGTCTAATGTAATGTTAGAATTTGATCCTCAAGAGGCAAATGCTATGATGAGTATGATGGAAAATCAAGCGATATTTCAAGATCCTCAAGTTGAAGCAGATTTACAAATGATTTATAACAATTAGAAGGGACTAGTGAAAGCAATAGAAAAATTACAAAATCAATCAATCAAGTACAATGAAATGCGAAAATCAATAATACTAAATTAATTTTGAAAACATCACGAAACATAGGTTTTACCATATCGCACCTTCGCTTCAGAAGTGACACAATTCAAAAAAGTTACAATGGGATTTAAGGCAGATTTTAAATTTGCTTGAAATCAAATTATTAAATTTACTTGAACCAGTTTAAATTACTTTCTGTAACCTAGTAATATTGGCCTTAGCCTACCTGATAGGTACATACAAGAAAACTAAAAATAAAAAATGTTAACTTTCGTTAGGCCTGGAGGTAAGTTATGTCGTTTTTAAATACTTGACATTCTCAGTAACATATAAGTCGGAAATCGAGAAAGGAACCCCAAGCGGCCAAGCGGTTATCAAAGTAGTTCCCGAATAGCAAAGCTATTACATAATAGGTAGGGGTGACAGATTTTGAACTGAAAAAATAAAAAAGCACGACAACTCCAAAAGCCATCTACATAATACAATAAAATTAGCTTTATTAGGAACAATTGATATTAAAGCGCAGCTAGATTCAGCTTATTGGATTAATGTGCAAAAGCATAATGATAATGTGACAAAAAAGAGATACGTTTTGTCAAAAATTATAAACTGTATAAAGTTTTGTGGGGCCTTTGAACTGGCGCTGCGAGGACATGACGAAGCTGAAACCTCTCAAAATCCGGGGATATTTCGTAGTTTGATAAATTGTTCTGCTGACCTTGATGTAACTTTAAGCGAGCATCTCTACAAAATGCTTCAGTATTTAAAGGAACCTCTAAAGAAATACAAAATGATCTTTGAGACTGTATATAAAGTATGTTTATTTTTAGTTTTCTTGTATGTACCTATCAGGTAGGCTAAGGCCAATATTACTAGGTTACAGAAAGTAATTTAAACTGGTTCAGGTAAATTTAATAATTTGATTTCAAGCAAATTTAAAATCTGCCTTAAATCCCATTGTAACTTTTTTGAATTGTGTCACTTCTGAAGCGAAGGTGCGATATGGTAAAACCTATGTTTCGTGATGTTTTCAAAATTAATTTAGTATTATTGATTTTCGCATTTCATTGTACTTGATTGATTGATTTTGTAATTTTTCTATTGCTTTCACTAGTCCCTTCTAATTGTTATAAATCATTTGTAAATCTGCTTCAACTTGAGGATCTTGAAATATCGCTTGATTTTCCATCATACTCATCATAGCATTTGCCTCTTGAGGATCAAATTCTAACATTACATTAGACCTTATTTTGTGCAAATTCTCGAAATAATAAGATGCTGTCTGTAATCAATTATGTTGCCCGGTGAGTAAAAATCGATTGTGGTGGTTCAAGAATGTCGGAACACTGTGAAGTTCTCGAATACGTTCAGGAGATTTGAAAAACACTCCTTCTATAGATGATATTAACCCATTTACGCCTAAATAATAGCCACAAGATATAGCCTGAGGTTTATGCGTAATATATGAGAAGTTACCACACTCTTGTTTAAGACAATAACTTACAGAACGCATGGCACTATCACTCACAAACATTAACATTTGCTTTCTTGAAAGTTACAATTTTTGTAATGAATTTAGCACCACCCTCGAAATTGCTTTGTCAGTACATTTGTGTAATAATTTACTAGCTAGTAAGGATGAACATGATGGGTTAAGAGGTTCTAGTGTACGTACTATAACATTAACAAGAGATTTTTTTTACAATCTGTCAAATATACTATTTTTGCACCATCGTATTTTAAGTGTGTAAATTCCTAGATAAACTTATTTATTTAATCAAGAAGTGGTCGTTTTTTAGCCCTATGTACATTCGACATAACGAATTAGCAACTTTACAGCGCAAACACATTCATATTAAAATGCACAGTGCACTAACTATTAAAAAGATGTTAGCTCTAACATCTAACATTTATTTATCACCAATAAATAGATGTTAACAACTACTGCGAAAATTGATTGATCGAACCAAGACGCTGATTGACCGGACTCACCGTCCCTACGTGGATGCACATATCAGGCGATAATGACTCGTTGACACATCCAGCAGTTCTATGTATGGGGTATACAATTTATGTATGTACAGATTGCAAATTCTTTCACATGTATAGGGTGCCCAGGAAAAAAGGTCGAATTTCGGACAAATTTTATTTCAATTTAATCACTTATTCTAATGGAACATATAGTATTGTGACACAGTATTGTGGAATATATACAATATGTTCCAATGGCATGGAACATATTGTGTACGTTTTGTCTATAGGGGGCATTCCTTATAGTTCTATGTCCATATGGTTGATGGTACCTATAGCTATCTTTGGGTTATTTAGAAGAATGGCTAAAGTAACATCAATATCGAGTATAGTGTATGGAAACATATATCGAGTATCAATTAATCAATATCGACTCAATATCATCATCACTATCGAGCATATGTATGTATGGAAACATATTTCAAACAGTCAGAAATTTAACAATATTTTCCCCAAAGGGATCCAACAACACATTTTAAAATTACAACCCAAAATGAAGTTTAATCACTTAAGCTGAAGTTCAATTAACCCTACGTTTTTCGAATACGGTACTTTCTATATACACAGAACGCGTTGTGGATAAATTAGATAGATCCACAATGCGAAATTATGACAACCATCGGAAATACAGGACGATTTTCGCGTTATGTATATTATAAATACCCACAAAGCAAAACTTTGTTTCTAAACAAAATCATTCGAAATAAATTCTTCAAAAAATGTAAAATACAAATACTTAACATTATTTAACGTTTCAGTTTTATTTATGGATTAAAAAATATCTAAAACAACTATACTTATTTCTTCATTTATTCTTGCATGTTAGTGATTCATGACACTTTGAGTTACATTTTTTGTTCCGTTGTTTATAGGAGCATTTATTATCACCACAAAATCTTTTACAGTTACATCTGAGAGCGACCAGAACCTTTAGATAACAGATTTTCTGCAGCTCGCAAAGGTATTTTTTTGCTATTAATATCATTTGATTCAGATATGAACTGTGAATCTGATTGAAGAAGTTCATTTCTTGAAAATAATCTATCCAGTACATACTCAGTATCTCAGTACTGAGTTTGTACAAACCATCATTATTAATTTCAGAAATAATCGATAATACATTTCTTGGGGTTAATCGACCTCTATCGACATCCGGAACTCGAATCAAAACATTAATTTTTTTTTGTAGAGGAGCATATCTCTTATTTGACTCACATAGCATCTTTGTTGCTCGAATTTTCATCATTTTATGTGATTTCAGCCTTCGATAATGTTTAGATGAAAGTGGTTTGCTCAATCTCTGCAATTCTTGTGCTTCTTTAACCTCACTAATTATTCTTTATAGTCACCTTCTAAGAGTAGTGTAGATCTAATAGTGGACTCTATATAAAGTTTATTCAAACCATTCTCAAATGCTTTCTTAAGGTTTTCGATCGATTCACCCATTTTATTAGAAACTAAGCTAAGAATAAATAAACACTTGTTACCCGTTAGATTTCTTTACACAATACCGTTAGGTTATGCGATTTCTGCTTTTCAATTTGTGGGTATTTATATTACCCATAATGCGAAAAACGTCGTGTGTCTCCGATGGTCGTCGTAATTTCGCATTGTGGGTTTCTCTAACTTATCCACAATGCGTTCTGTGTATATAACAAGTACTGGCAGAATTCGGCTATTGAGTACAACATATACAAAAGAGAGGTAAAATGGTGTTAAGGAATCACTTTCATTAATATTTTAACTTGCTTGCAATAAGAATATTATTAATTTATTTTAAATAAAAGTAAATTTTATTGTTATTTTCAATAAAAGCTGTTGACACGAATTATTTGAATTACATATTGATTTGATTTTTTTATCGGTAATAATAACTCTCTTCTCTATTCGGATCATGTACTCGTACTCATGCTGGTGTACTTCTCTTGATTGGTGTTACGGAATTATCTCTCCTATTCCAGTAGCAGTAAATTTGATGACTTGATTTCATTGACCTTCGATGTCATAATATGCTCTCCATGATATCGATGTTAATTGAACTACCATCCTTCTTAATAAATTTGAATAACTGGAAGCTGTACATTATGGATATGGGGAATGCTAATAGCGATGGAATGGAAATCAAAAATGGAAGCAAATATAGCAAAATGCAGTATGTTTCATAAATATTTGGCAGAAAATGAGGTATTGGGCTTTATCACAGCGCAAAATATTCACCTATTGGTTGGTTTTCGGGAACTTATAAGATTTTATTAAATCTATGAATGTAATTATATCGAAATATTAAATGATATCGAAGGGTACCTCAAAAAAGTTAATAGAATCCGAACGTAGCATAAAAAATATAATGTGACATATAGTACAAGTGGATGCCAACTTCCAATAAGTGTAGTATTATTTCAATCAAATAGAGCCCTATAACCGTTAATAGCTCTTCGTGGTGTATCATATAATTAATAGTAGGCAACAAATTCATTTATCATTCACGTTTTATTATTTTATACTCGTATATTTGATTCGGATTTGCATTTAAAATTTTTTTTTATTGTCTTCGCTTTGTAAACAGATACTTTATAGAAATTACAGCCGTCATACGGAACCTTTTGAATTGTTTTCATCATAACAAGATTAGATAATTTGAAATGGGAAAATATGTTTACTCCACGTTAGCTTTTTATCAATACTACAAAACAAAATTATTATAATTATTAATTATCCACTTGGACTATTGACTAATGCCTACCATTAGATTAAAGCTCTTCACTGTTTTTCTAAAATTTAAAAACTCTATTACATACAATATTATAGTCCCTTCAAATTAGACAAAAAATCACTGATTTTGGAAAATTTTTCCTACAGCTAAGCGACCTATACAGACAGTTGTGTTAAGATTGTGTCAATATATTTTTCACCTAGCGCATGAGAAAAAAAGGATTGTTTTTTAGATATAGACATATATATATATATATATATATATATATATATATATATATATATATATATATATATATATATATATATATATATATAGCGCGCTGAAGTATTTTTAAGCTGTTTTTCGATTTTTTTTAGCCAAAGCTATGCATTGTAGAGAAAAATATCAAGAGATTAGAATTGTAGATATAAAAATTTACGACACATTTTGTTCTTTTGTTTTTTTTAATGTCTCACGGTTTTGTCAGTAGAGGGCGAAAACCGTTTTCATTTTCTTTTTGTAATACTCTTGTGCAAATTAAAAAACATTAGAGCATTATTTTTGATCTATAGGCAAAACCATGCATTTTTTAGAAAAGTTCAATCACAAAAAGTTGGAGAGCAAAAAACTTCCTACAAATTATCTTACACTTTTTTTTTTACAAAAAATGCATAGTCTTGCCTATAAATCAAAAATAATGCGCTAGAGTGTTTTTTTCATTCGCACAAGAATATTACAAAAAAATAAAACGGTTTTCGCCCTCTAGTGGAAAAACCGCGCGGCTTAAAAAAAATAAGACAACAAAATGTATCGTAAATTTTTATATCTACAACTTTGATCTCTTGAGATGCTTCTCTACAATGCCAAAGTCGAAAAACAGCTCAAAAATACTTCAGCGCGCTCTAGCGGCGCAATTAAGCAGAATTTCGAAAAAATGAAAAGAACAAAAATTGTGGAGGATCGCAAAATCTACAACATCAAATTAGATTATGTTTTCCTAAAAATGCATAGTTTTTCAGAAAAACGCAAAAAACCGAAAAAACGACCAAAAACGCGTATATATATACGTATATATATATATATATATATATATATATATATATATATATATATATATCATCATCATTAGGTCATCAGTCCTAAGACTGGTTGGACGCTAACCTCCAGCTTCTCCTATCTTGTGCTAACCATATATATATATATATATATATATATATATATATACACGCGTATAGGTTCCCCCCGCTAGCTCCAGTCACACATTCGACATGACCATTTATGGTAATGTTTACGTCTTCTCGTAACCGTGTTTATGTCTGCATTCCATGCATTCCAATCTCGATAACCGGGGTGGCATGGGCCTATACACAGGGTTGTCGCCGACATATATGTCTATATCTAAAAAACAACCCTTTTCTATCATGCGCTAGGTGAAAAATATGTTGACACAACCCCTATACAACTTTCTGTAGAGGTCGCTTAGCTGTAGGAAAAATTTCCCTCAATTTTCCTAATTTGAAGGGACTATTAAGAAAGAAAGCACTGATACCCTTTCGATGCATTGCTTTGGAATGTGAGGAATAATGAACAAATATTAGATTTAACCGTTCAGGTATAAGCAACAGAGGGAAGCAGGCCCTTTAGAGACAAGAGACGATTTATTTTATTTTATGTTAACGTAACATAAAATAAAATCTTGCCTATATGATAGGGAAACGTATTGAAAACATATCATCATTAAAGTTATTTATTGTGCTGCATCAATGGTATTCCACTCAGATAACTCCGCGGCAGCCGAGATATCCTTACTTAGACTTATATTTGAATCTATGTAGGTACAAGAATTTCAGCTTAGCTTTGTCATGGTATTTGACCATCTGTTGTTTTGTTCGTTGTGGCAGTGCAAATATTTATATTTATTGTGTCTGTCTTTTGTATAGCGTAAATATACTGAAAGTTGACAGTAATATGCGATTAATAGCACACAATGTAAGAAGGTTTACATGGGAATTTTTTTATTCAAAAATTTCCAATCTCGGAAAAAACGGATCTCAAATAATCTGTTTGGTTTGTAATCGACTTTGTTGGAATTTAAGAAAATTTTATGTATCAAGCATGTAAACAGTGTAAGATATAAATATATAAAAGAAGTTCGGAAAGACCTTATGCCGAATTTTTCTTCGATTTAATTTTTATGCCAGTCGTTCAATGCGCCGTTATTTATATTGACCAAAGAACCATTTCGTTAGTTTTTGAACAAATATACTCAATTCCACATGGAAATTGCCCACCCAGTTGAAGTACGTGACAAAGACATTTACTATTTGTGCGTAATAGATTTAAAAATAATATTAAATCTCAAATGCACAATAAAAACTGTGGTTAACCGTTGAAACAATAGATTCTAAAAAAAAAAACATTCTTTGGTCAACGTTATTGTATGTACACCTGATCCGCTTCAACCGTCACCTGCGTATTTATTAGCAAGTTAAATATTAGAAATGTAGTAAGATTTTACAACGTTACAATTTTGTTTATTTTCAACACATCAAGTGTTATTATATCTTATTGTTTGTGATGATTTCTACTCATTTCCTCATGCGTTACATCTTACAGCAGAAATTATTTGAATGCATTTCCGGATGTAGATGCATTAATAGCCCACGCTAAAGTGTGTTTTTCTCAAAGTTCTCAAGCGCACTGGGGAATTTTATAAATAGTATTCCACAACTGATATTTTTACACGATGGGAAATATGATTAGCAGAGCTGGGTTCGGATACAGGTAAAATGTATTTGAATCCTGGATACTGATACTTCCATTGTATCCAAGATGTAAAGTTCCGGATACTTTCGTCGGAAAAAGTATTCGATTATTGGAATACTTTTTTACGGATACTTCGATATGATAATTAATAATGGGTTATATTAATATAACTCGTAACAATAACAACAAATACTGAAATACAGTTACCATTCACTATAATAAAAAATATAGAACTAGCACAAACACCTGTGACTGAAAGAGTCCTTCTTTAAGTTTTACATTTACAAAACATGTTGACCCTTTCAAAACGTAGGCATCATGTCAATCTTCTTTTTTTACTCTCATATGTTAACCTTTGTTATCTTAAATAAAAAACAAGGATAACAAACAAAATATTTTTTATACGTTTTTAGAATTTGATTTGGATAGGACAAGCACTTCAAAAATACTCATCATTCAACGCATTACGCCTTGGCGTGTCGATAAACGTGGCAATCGAAAAAAGCCTTTCCACTGGTGACGACGAAGGTAAACAAGTATTATATTCCATAGAAAGTTTTTTTAAAATGGAATACTCATTTAGGATGGATATGTGTGTTCTTTTATCTTCTAGATACCTTAATAATTCTAGTTATATTTTGGAAGTTTTGTTGTTTTATATTTGGTTGGTCAGAATTTAATAAAGGTAATTCATTAGTAGTGTCCCCTAAACCCTCGTCAAAGTCAAAAATCTCATCTATTACCTTTTCTATATTATCGTCGGACTCATCGGAAGATTCGGATTCAAAAAGATTTTTTACTTCTAATATTATACGTCTTTTTATATCGTCTGCAGATCTTTGGGGATGTTTTATCACATTATACCATCTCAGTTTAAGTTATGGCAGAAGAACTGCTGCTATAATAGGATCTTCTCAATCTAGATGTAAACTTTTTTGAAGCGACAGGTTAAGCTGTTTATACACATTTGAAGAAGGTGTTCTCCTCCATACTTAAGTTTTGATTCAACACCTAATTTTTCATATTTATTTACTAACGAGACCAAACTGGGTCTCGTATCCAAATAAGTATCTAAAATATGTGTTGTTTTCTCCTTGTAATAGGTCTAAAGTTGTAAGTTTTTGTATCCGGATAAAAAAATGTATTCGAATACCGGATATATTAATTTTATTTTGCGGATACGGATAATGCAGACAACATTTCGAAAAGTAATCGAATACGGCCTTCGGATACCAAAAAAGTATCCGAATATAGTATCGGGATACAAATGTATCTGGATACTGCCCAGCTCTGATGGTTAGATATGTTTATAATTTGCAAAATAAAAAAAAGTCCAAAGTTTTACAGTTCGATGTTAAAATATCAGCTGCTATTAGAAAAATGTAGACACAATTTTAAGATGCTCAAGTGAAAGCATATTAAAAAATCATCCATAATAATTACGCAGACCTAGCATATGCCATAAGTAATAGAGAAAAATCCAGATTTCACCAAATTAAGACATATTTCTAGTAATAGTGCTGACACGGATCTAGTAAATAATTTCAGAGACCATCGACATTTTACACACCTTCATTATTTCTTCACACTGGGCATCGCTCACAATGTCCGACGAATCAACTTTAGGGACATATGCAATGTTGCAGATGTTTATTCGGAGTTGCCAATTCGGATTTTTATTATAATTTAGTTGCATATATGCAGCGCCGTTGTCACTGATGAGACATTTAAATGGGCAGTTTTGCTCTTAACATGCTTTCTCGATTGTACGAAGTCCGCATCACCCATTTTTACAAGTTAAAACTCCTGGCAAAAATTGTTTGTAATAAATATGAAAACAAAATAATAATGCGAATGTGTCTAAATGAAAAAAGCTATAGGTATTATATAAAACAGAATTTTCAAAATGAAATATTTCGATCGAATATTTTCACGTTTATATTACTTGTGGAATCTTCTCGAAAATGGCTAAGAAACAGAGTTTTGAATAAGAAATCGGGTAGATCTTATTAATTAAGTTTCAAAATATTTGTAAAAAGTCAATGTCCGCGATTAGACAAAAGACGTATTGTAAATATGATTTAATTTATACGTAGTTTTTACAATATATGTGTTTGAAGTTGATTTTTTACGATGTACATATGTTTTACGTAAAATATCTTCACGTTTAGGTATATTATTTGTAGAATTTTCGACGATGGCTAAAGAATAGAGTTTAAAATAAAAAAAAACTATTAAATAACAAGATTTTCGAAACTAAAACCTTGTTACTTAATTTCAACATATTTAGTAAAAATAAGTGACAGTTCTTTTACTTTTTCGCACTCCACTATACGCGGAAAAGTAATGTAATCGTGTATACATTTTTTTTCTAGGGTTTATTTTTCGTTCTTCGGCCTAAAAACAAAAAAAGTTTTTAAACCATCTTGTGTGTGTGTCGTTGTCGTCGGCATTTATTCCTGTCAGCACGATAACTCAACTAAATCGGGTCGCATCGATGGGGTTTTGACTGATTCTGATCGGGGACGTCTTCCAGCCGACACCTATTCACTTTGAGGTGGATAGGACACACCCCAACCTGTCCATGGACCACAAGAAAGTACGATGGTGGACTATTTGAGAATTTTTTTCGTTAGCACGATAACTCAATTAAATCGTGTCGGATCGATCGGGTTTTAACTGTTCTGATCGGGGACGTCTTCCAGCCGACACCTATTGATTTTGAGGTGAATAGGACACACCCCACCCTGTCCGTGGGTCATGAGAAAGCACGATGGTGGACTATTTGAGATTTTTTTTTTGTTAACACGATAACTTAACTAAGTCGTGTCGAATCGATCGGGTTTTGACTGACTCTGATCGGGGACGTCTCACAGACGACATCTATTGATTTTGAGGTGGATAGAACACATTCTACCATGTTCATGGGTCATGAGAAAGCACAATGGTGGACTATTTGAGAAATTGTTTTTGTTAGCACAATCACTGAATTAAATCGTGTCACATCAATCGGGTTTCGACTGATTTTGATTAGGGACGTCTACTAGACGACATCTATTGATTTTGACGTGGATAGGACACACCCCACCCTGTCCATGGGTCATGAGAAAGCACGATGGTGGACTATTTGAGAGTTTTTTTTTGATGGCACGATAACTCAATTAAATCGTGTCGGATTAATCGGGTTTTGACTGATTATGATTGCAAACGTCTCCCAGACGACACCTATTGATTTTGAGGTGGATAGGACACACCCCACCCTGTCCGTGAGTCATGAGAAAGCACGATGGTGGACTATTTAAGAAATTTTTTTTGTTAACACGATAACTTAACTAAGTCGTATCGAATCGATCGGGTATTGACTGACTCTGATCAGGGACGTCTCACAGATGACACCTATTGATTTTGAGGTGGATAGAATACATTCTACCATGTTCATGGGTCATGAGAAAGCACAATGGTGGACTATTTGAGAAATTGTTTTTGTTAGCACAATCACTGAATTAAATCGTGTCACATCAATCGGGTTTCGACTGATTTTGATTAGGGACGTCTACTAGACGACATCTATTGATTTTGAGGTGGATAGGACACACCCCACCCTGTCCATGGGTCATGAAAAGGCACGATGGTGGACTATTTGAGATAAATTGAAAAAAGTAAAACTGTCGCATAAAACACATATTCTGTATTTATGTGTTGGTTTATTTTTTCTCGGTCACTCAATTTCGAAATAGAGATGTTCTACGTGCGGAAAAGTCCGTTTTAATGTTTTAAAACTGTTTATTCTAGAACATGACTAGGACAATATGAGTAAATCAATACATATGATTCGGCACAAAGTCTGCTTGTAAATGTGATTTAATTTAGACGTAGTTTTTACAATACATACATGTATTTTGAAGTATATAAATACGGTTTGTATTTTTCAACTCAGGAATTGATGAAATTTGTAGGCATATTCACCTATTTTTAAAAATGTAAATGTGTTATGAACACGCCAGAGGTTTTGAAACATAAGATTTGTATTTAAAAGAATTTTCATAATACGTACTACTCACATACAATGTTGTATTATATATTTTCTCTTATTTTAAGCTTCACAAAAATCTGATTGATTTCATTTAACCGATTAAATTAAAATTTAAATACAAATTTTCAGTTTAGACAGGATCGGTTTTAAATACTATATAGCCCCATACAATTCCCTATTTTCTGTAATCAAAAGTTTATAATACCATTTATGAATGTTACTATTTCTCTTAGGTAATTTGAATAATCAAATTAATTATTACCTTCTGGCAATATTTTTATAAATAGTATTAATCATATATATTCAATATTTGCAAGTATTTCTAAAATTTAGTTTTGATCTAACACCGTCCCATATACGACTTTCACATATGTACATTATCTTGTACAAACTCTTTATCTATATGGAACGTGTACGTAAACATATCAATTATAAAGATAAGTCAATGAATTGAAATATGTATTTACTTTAAAAAATAATTCCATATTATATATGTATATTATTCATTGATTATATCCATACAAATGATGCTATTGCTATTAAGAAAATCTAATACAGTATTAGAGGAATGAGTGAAAAGCGATATATGTAGTTCATTACAGATTATTCTCCATTTTATGTAAGGCTTCTAAATTACATAATACTATGTATATCTAGTGCCTACATAAAAAAACCACTAATTTAGTTTTATTAGTAATATCTTTTGTCTATTGAACATTTTTAATATTCAGTACACAACAACGTTCAAAGATTTTTTCAATTATTTCAGACAGTCATCTTGGTGAATGGATATGACTTGGCAGTTCTACCAAACCATTTTACTATACATACAAAACTACAAATCATAGTTTAAGTATCGCAGGAAATAAAGTCGTAGTTTAAATATTTCCAAATCATTTTCTGGAAAATATTTAGTAGATCTGCGTTAACATTTCCTACATAAATTAAAAAACAGGTATACATAGGTATATCTATTATAAAATTCTGTCATAGGCAGTTACTCTTAAATTACTTTTATCAAGAAATATTTACTTATCTTTTATGTTTCTGGTTCCCATTAGTCTAGTATATCATTTTACTTCGATATTTAAAATTAATGTCACTTTACTTT